>JARLTB010000062.1:4600000-5800000 GCA_030141615.1 Unio pictorum | reverse complement strand
AAAGGACCAATATATCTGTTTGATCAGCCATGGTGTAGAGGGAGTTATCACACCGGAACCTTGCCTAGCGGAGATGCTAAAGCAGATGAGACCCATGTTAATTCCCCTGCAGATGAGTGCTTGAGGACAGTTATAGTTTGGACACTATGTGTATAGTTATTCTACTGCCAGTACATCACATCTTACACAGGATTCATTTTCTCCAGGATGGCGAGACACTAGAGCAAGGCGAACGAGGCAACCGCCTTGGGCTCCGTGCTTTAAGGAAATCAGCTCTGCAGCAAGTTTTGTTTGCTTAGGGCCCCGCCCATCGCTTGCTGCCTTCTTGCCCCGAACACTCTATGGCCGAACTTGATGGTGTCACCTTTGTATATCTAAAATTCGTTGATCTGGAAATAAGCTATAGCATCTCCTTTTGATGTAAAACGTGAATAAATACATAATGTTACAGAGGTAACAAGATGCAGGTTGGCATATTTTCTTAATTTTGAATGTAGACTTGCCCGAAATGGTTATTATTTATAAAAATGTTATTGTTTAAACATACAGATATACAAACAAATAGTATGTCCGATTTCTTAGTGACCAACGTTTCTCTGAAAAACAACTAATGGACTACCTGTAGCCTGTTTCCGGCCCATATGTTCAAAACGCACATATTTTAGCCAAAGCATAACACGGAACCAGTCTCTAGTTAGACCTACGAGTTAGTCTGACCTTATGGCATAATTATTGTACAGTATTACTCGTTTATCGTACGACCACTTTAAATGGAGGTAGATATTTACTACATACTTGTAAGTTTTCATATGCAATCTTGGTCTATCAACAATTTTAAAGCATTAGAAACAAAGCTTTGTGATTTTTTTCCCTCACTTTATATTTGGATATTGTAAAGCCTGTCGTATCGTGGTTGTAAATTTCTAAGTACCATTATACCTTAGTTTTATCATTACATGCATATTATGTAACATATCAGAATATGTTTGATTGAATGTTATCATAATTCTCCCTCGTCGTCTAAAATGAAAATAAATGTGTGGCGATGTACGTATGATAAAGCTGGTTAAAATAGTGATTTTATTTGATATCTGGAGACAAGGTCGATGACAGTAAAAACTGCATCCGAGAAAGCAATACCTTTGGCATAATACATATGCATGTACGTCATTTCAATTTGTGTGTGTGTGTGTGTGTGTGTGTGTGTGTGTGTGTGTGTGCAAAACTTGACTGGCTTGTTAATTTTCGTATATAGGCTGCACCAATTTTATAGCACATGTAAATGGTGGGGGGATGCTGAAACATTAGATACACTAAATTTGAGAACCAAGTTTTGTAGGCTGAAAAAACAATTCCTCCGAAAGGAATGATCTGGCCGAAAAGTTTCTTTCAAAGAGACCATTTTCAGCAGCTATCTTTTTTTATATAGTATTTTGGAGTCATTCTTATTGAAACAGCCTTTAGCTAACTATTGTCTAGTGAGAAAAACATGATATAAATATCGTCGTAATAAAAAAAGCTAATATATTGAAATCAAAATTTGGCGAACATTAGTACATGATTACCATCAAACATAATCGGGCTCCTGGATGCCGAGTGGTCTAAGGCGTTCCTTACAGAATAGTTACATCTCACCTCTGTTCGCGTGGAGTGAGTCTCTAGCTCCGTCAACGTAGGTATGTGAGAAAGATTGCCTGTAGTCGCTGGTTCCTTTAAGGGATTTTTCCCCCGGATTCTTCCTCCACCAAATATACTGGCTGCCATATACAGCCCGCTATGTGCTGAAATATTATATTAAACCCATGCTCAACATCAAGACACGCAATTTATACACATTAATTAACTGTTGAAACGCGATATTGGCTAAACACCCTGTAAACACCTAGTGGATGTCAGTTGCTTTCCTTCCCTTCGATATTTATCTACTTTTGGCATTCAATGTTCACTCCATTTCAACTTAGATATACGAGTTCACCTCATTCTAAAATCCACGACCCTGACCATTATCTGGAATTATTCGGAAACACTCCCTCGATAATTGGGTGTGATACAATCACACTTTCTCTAGTCTAACCCTACATACATATACATAGGTAATGCACACGTATACAGCCTGGAACAAAAATATGTGGAGAAGAAGAAGAAAGAAAACAAGACATCTCCTAAGATATATACAGTGGTTCAGTTTACTGTGGTGCCTAGAACGGGAGGGTGCCACAGACATGTATCATGATGACCACCCAGTCACATTATCTTGACACCAGGCAGACCAGTCCTAACACTAACACCGTTATGATGTGAGCCAAGCGAGGCAGCTGCTAGTAAAAAAAATTTATATAGATAAATCTGTGCTATGATTCGGCCAAGATTCAAACCCGCGATCTCATGCATCAGAGGCGGACGCTCTAACCACTTATGCCACCAGAGCGGTCTCTAACCAAAACCAGAACAGAACAAATAAGAGACCACTCAAGAAGCAAAACTTCGCAACGGAAGTTTGACGCCCTGAACGGAATCGGATGAAGATTTTTTTTAGTGTGAGATCTACATCCTTGACGTCACTGAAAGACCGTTCTAGTCTAGTTATTGTAATTTCATCTGACACTTCAATTTAACACATGTACTTGTTATAACCAATTTATTTTCGTGACTATGAAATCGTTCTAACGAAAGATCGATACTTTATAGTACATGATTTCTAAAGATACCGAAACTCGCCATTTTGTTTTTCGTATGGTCACATATTGATTATTATTGCACATAGCGGCAAAACAAACGTGCATCTATTTTGTTACGAAAGTATAGCATTTCTAGCTTACGAGAAAAACGCAAATCATGGACAGAAAAATAACGAACATTTTGTTACTAATTGTCAGTTCGTCTGTGTAACTTATGGAACATTTAATTTACATGCTAGTTAAGAAAAATAATTAAAGCAGCTTTCTTCATGAACCTGCCTTTTGTCGCACAAATATAAGGTCAGTTGTTGAGTGTAATTATGTATGTGTCTGGTAAAGATGAAGTAAATATCAATTGGGTCCTAAATAAGCGATGTAAGTCATTATTATTTTGTTCATTCCAATCAATCATACCCTTGTTCTCACGAACGAGTAGATATTGGAGACGCTGGGTTCATACCGAAGTCGTGCTCGAAACAAAGCCAGTCTATTTAGCATAAAACACAAAGCATACTGTGCGTCTAAAATTACCTGGACCATCTTTTGTTCCTCGCGATGGGAAATTCATCGAAAAATATGCTTACGAATCAAGGCTGTTACATTACACTACATACCTCTATAAGTAATAATTCCGTTATTTGTGGCAACCTGCCGCATGACTTATGAAGCGTGAAAAATAAATAATGTGATCCAGCTCAATTATTGCTTGTTTGCATGTTTGTCGTAGAAAACAACCTTAATTAATAAATTACATAGGCAGGGGATACGGGTATACACACTGGAATTGTTATAAAGCGAGTAATTTATCACTAAGGTGGAAACACATCAGCCTATTGTTCGCCTACCAACCTCTTGCCGTTTTGGGGTTTCTCGATGAACCATAAAATGCTTCGAAAACTATGCTTTATTGTTTTCATTTAGTGTCAAGTTTGAATTTGAGTGCAACAGTATCCAGTTTTTGTTGCATTGCTTCTTTATACGTTAACTCCTATAAAATAACAATTCCCACATTGTTAAAGCACGCGTCGTCTCCGCCATGGAAACGAATAACATGTCAACAAGAGTGTTAAGACTGATTCATTGATGCCTTAGTAACAAGACTTGATTGCGAGTTCCTCCAAATATGTTGACCAGCACGGTGTTTAAAATGACAGGTTTCACGAGTCAAAAGGGATTGGGGAATTTGGAGTTGGGTGGGGTTTGGCTATCGCGGATGTTTTAGACATTGTTAGACTCCAAGCAGATGTCTATGTCACCAAGGTAGATGGCGCACTGGTAAATACCAAGTCGGTTACACGTGAGCGAGTAGGTGTGGATGGGTCTTGCCTACCTAACTCAGGGCTTCCATTTATACCGATAGTTACTTATTAGTAATTCGGTATAACGCCCCAAATGATAAGTCTATTATTTTACACATAAAGAAAGGGTAAATAAATGTTCAGCGATATGCTGGATATAAAAGTTATCCAAATGTCCCTTCGTGGAAGGCGATAACTTTAAAAATACAACTTGCTGTCATTTAAAACTGATCCTTTTAGTTGTACAACTTCATACATACATACATACATACATACATACATACATACATACATACATACATACATACATACATACATACATACATACATACATACATACATACATACATATAGATGGAACATTCATATTTTCATGAGTTATGTTTAATGCGCCATTATGTAACCAAATAAAGATATCCTGGTTTACAGGTGGTGGAGGTGGTGATGCTTATCATAGGTTCATCATCCAGAAGGATAATGAGCACCATATTGTATACTTGTATTTTTGGGTTGGTTGGTGTATGGAGTACAGACAAGGGATAAATGCGAGAGAATGTTGTACGATATGTGTTGATGCTATTCATAAAACAACATGTTACTTGAAACACATTCGTAAGAAATCATACATTTAAAAAGCAAATGAAGTCAGAATTGAAACACTGTTTTTATAAAAGTGAAATATTTAGTTAAAATAATCATGCACTTGACGTCAATAGCTTCTGTGAGATTTTATCTCGAACTTTGGTTGGGCTAAGACTGCTTTAAGGCGCAGGTACCTAGTTGGCTTTAGTTTTTTATGTTGCGCAATGAAGTGGAGTGTCTTGTCTACGGAAACAAGCAGGCAGAAATCATGTTCTGTATTGGAATACAGCAGGAGTCACTTTTGTAATTTAGGCGCACGACCAAAATGTTGCTGAGTACACGATATGATTTTGCTTCTGCCTCACCACACAGCTATTTATCGAAAATTAACTATTTTAAGCGGTCGTATTAATAATAACGGATATCATAGGATAACATTGCCCTACGTATTTCAGCGTGACTGCGTGCAGTAATTTTTTGTCACATTCCAAGAAGACCATATATATTATACTGCATCACACGTGGTAAAGGGCCAGACTATTTTTATTGGATAGCGCTGCAACTTAACGCAAACGATCTGCCATTATAGTTAGTTTCGAATTAAGCTATTGATTTCCTGTCTTTGGATAAAAGTTACTCCTCTTAAGCCCTGTGAATTAATCCCACTAACACTCCAGGCAACAAATATGGCGACCCTAGTTGCCATGGTGTCGATGTCAGTTTGCACAAAAATGCGTGTATTTCTGTAGGGACTTGAGAGCCATTGTGGCGTAATGGAACAAATGGAACAGGTTGCCTACTGTCTGTACTCGTTTATATAACATAGTCAACATGCAAACTGCACATACGCAGATCTGCCGTCGCAATATGCGCCTGCAGAACAGGGTCTCTGCAGTTTGTTAGGAATACTCAGTATAACAAACGACATAAACACTTATCTGCAGGCGTATTATGTCACAGCGGATCAGGAGTTTTGTTGCTGGCAGTCTTATTGGACTTATAAGCAAGTATATACGGTGTGTCACGTAATTGTTACGATATCATATGAAATGCATCGAATTTTCAGCGTTAGCTGCCTCTGGCTTATATAAAGTGCGCGTTTTTTTTTTATCCCATGTAACCATTTAAGGGTTAACCAATAAAGCAGTGGATAGAATTCCTTCATGGACCAAGATGCATTAAGTAAGAGTACTGTCGTTTTTTATGACGATAAACAATCGCTTAAATTAAGTAATAGTTTTGCCGTGTTTTGGAAAGATCAACAATAATTTGAACTCGGTAGAAATGATAGTTTTGAAGATTTCATCATTAGCAACTTTGTAATAAAAATATTTGAAGCCATTTTTTAAAACAGTTTTAACCGAGGTTGTTATACACAGTCAGAAGTTTAGAGATACCAGTATTTTCCAGGTGAATCGATTACAACACTTGCGTGTTACACAGATTTTCTGTTAGATCCAAAGAGGTGTTGAAAACTGTTAACAGACGTACCAGGGAGGATAAAGAAATTTAGTTAAACTTTTTCGCCGCCTTATCACCGTTGTTTTTTATGCATAAATTCGTGACCCCATTCCTATTTTGAATGGGAGGGATGGGGGAGCGAAGAGAGAAAAAGAAAATATGAGGAAGGCATTTAATTATTAACGGTAAAATGGAAAGGCGGCGAAAACGAAAAGGTGAGTTGGTGACATGCATTTTCAATCAGTTAAAGCACCTAAGAGAAATAAATCAGACATCCTTAACTCAACCAAAGAGAGACCTTCAGGTTCCAAAACCTTTAATCCAGCAATCACTACATCCACCCTCACCGCCATTGAGATGCTAGCAGCAGCAGAAGTTACTTCAAATACCAAAACAGCAACACCTGTAGCAGGAGGAGTAGGACTCCGCCATGGAAAAGATTGACGGTTAAAATTGATGATGTCAAGTCGGTAACTTTTTTTCTATTAAAAAAACAAATATAAAATATAAGAAAAACGAAAACATAACAAATGAACAAAGTAAAAACAAGAAACAAAAAATAATAATACCGTGAACGTTTTTTTTCAGGGCCACATGTATCTCTTAGTAAAGAGATATTGCTTAATGATTGCAAACAGATAAGACTTAAATCCCGTCCCATAATATACTTGTTTGCATGTATAAGTATGTTTACGTATCGTAGCCATAAGAAAAAAATATAAACAAATCAAGACAATGAGATTCGTCTCGTTTTGGGCATCTTCTATTTAAATAAGAATCAACAACAAAAAATTAATAACACGTCACTAAAGTCCTTTTCTTCTTTTTTCTTTCTTGCTTTCCTTCATTGTCAGTGGTACTTTCTGTCTCCTGTATTTTTTACTGGTATGGGTTCTTCCTTTTCTGTGTCTTCTGTTGGTCTTGCATTCTTGAATTTATTGACGTATTGGTACGGAGAGAGTTTTTGTGCGTATTTAACTTCCAAACCATGAACTCCTTCTTTATTGCTTGGTTTGCAAACCAACCTTTGCCAGTCCCGGTTATTATGAATAATATCACATGAAACAAAGGAGAAAACAAAATAAAAACAGAAAAGTACTCGCGAATTATTGAGACTTTGCTTCCATTTGTGAAAATCTTTTTCATTCCAGAGCACACGTTTGTCCACAAAAAGAAAATATGCTGTTTCTTTGACCAAATGGATTTTTTTTAAAAGATCAATATTACATAAAAATTATGACCATGAACTCTAAGATGATTTACAGGAAGACCAGTACAAGAACAAAAAGAAATAAGTGGATTTTTTTTTTAAATTACAAGAGACTGGTAATCACAGCACTTATATTTGCGTATTTGGTCGTTCTTGTAAGAAGAGTATATACGAACCATATTTTCCCCGTCTCAAGTGTATTAATATTCCAGAAGGACGAGAATAAAATCTTTCAGTGGGCCATACACTGTTCCCGATATTGCTAAATGGATATTAGGCCATACCCATAGCACTTGACAGGAGGATGTTTAGTGTTACGCAGACTGGCATCGCTATGTTCAAGTCATGGTTCAACATTTCTCGTGATACGACGGACAATGTATTTATAAATATTATTCAGATGAAGATAGAAAGCATTCCACAGTCACCATGAATGGAGATAAACTCATTTACATGATAGTGGGACAATAACAATTTAAAGATTCCATTAGTTATTTTGAGTTGATTTTAAGTGGATGCCGATACCAATGCTAATCAACACGTTGCCGTCTCACACTGTCACGACCGCAAAAGTATGCACATGATTACGAGAAGCAGTCTACTCTTGATAATAACCCACTCTTCAACCCCCTTTGATTTAAAAAAAATAGTAATGTTTAATTATTGCCGATCTTATTTTGAAATTTTACGCCTTTAACTTGGAAAGTGTTAAAAATTATTACTGGATCATGGACGTGTCGACCGTCTGAAGGAAGTTTCATCATCGATAAAAGTGTATGGGTTAGTCTTATCTCTCATCTCAGTCAGCCATCGACACTCCGCCAAAGTTTGGCTCTGACTGAATTATGTGTTTGAAAGTGAAGATAGTTAGATAAAGCAAGCTAGAAACGTTGACGGAGAAAATAACCTTTTTTTGTGAATTATTGGGATTTTGAAAACACACCTCTTGTCTATAAATTCTAGAGATGTTTAGTTCACGGATGCCCAACTTCTTTTCCTCGACGAGACTTAAGTATTTACTCACAGTTCACCATGGAAGAGTTGTATACTAACGGCACCTAGGTTTAGAAAGGCATGGATATTAAGTGATAGAAATGCGGAAGCACATCTAAGATCAAAACAAACAAACAAACAAACAAAAAAAGTTCCAGGATTTAGATGCACTGCTAAGAAAATACGACGAAATGGATATGGAACATATGAATCCATGCGACAGTTTTTTTGGAGGACGAATCAATACGACTCGCTTGCTGTTCGTACATGGACGAATCTCAAGAAGAGGCATACAAATACACCGAGGTGTGTTCTTTGTGTCAAGGTGTGTGCTAATATGGTCTATTTCCTACATGTCATCTTGAATTGCTGACAGAACACATCGACGTGGAATACATTAGTCTATACGAAGGTTTAGTCATATACAAACTGTTATCCTCTACAAACCCTGTGCTACCATATCATTGCCAAGGAAAACTTATGCTTCCTTTACGCCGTACCTGTGCTGAAACGAGTACGTGGATACCAACTGTGAAAAGTATGCGAAATTTGGCACTTTACTACCACATCATAATACCGAAGTACGACGACTCGAGTCCATGGACTTTTTCCAGCTACGTCAATAAATTTCTAAAGCTGAAACAGGAAGATAGTTACTACCTGTCAGGGTTTCAGACTCCAGGTGACAAGACATATTCAAAGAACTGTACCAGTGCTTAAGAGATATTACTTTGGAGCACGCGGAAGACAACTGAGAAAGACGATCGTTGCAAAAGTCATCTTGATTTGTTGGTTGAGAAAATTGGTTCAGTGTCCGATATTCGTATTTGCCTCCTGTGTACCGAGAATCGGTGGAGACGAATTACCGCATAAAGAAACGTGTGAAAAGTTTCACTTTAATGCTTATCCTCCTGAAACAAAAAAATGTTCCCAAGAAGTGCACACCACCAACCTCTTTATCCCAAGCCACAACTGTTTCCCTACCCCCCCCCCAAAAAAAAAAACCTTTATCTAAATATTGCCATGTTTGGTCAGTACGTACCAGTACAATTCAAATCCTCTGAGGCTATAATAATTCATCCAAAAATTACCCAAGGTAAGCATAGAAACCGTGTGGGAAAGTCTTAACGCTTGGAAAGGACGGTACCTTTGTTGAAGACACAGAAACGCCGATTTAAAAAAAAAACGTCGGAATGTTGTTCGCCAAATAGTGAAAAGGTACCTATTAATCAAAAAAGCAAATAAAGACTGGTTGGGCTAGGGAGATTTCTACTCATGACGTTGGCAAAATTGGTTGCTCCTTTTAGAGATCGATTGCGGACCTCCTTTAGGAGGAGTCTTGAGTTTATATGGAAAAGGAGAAAAAGAACACCTTTTACGAAAAGACACCACACTTGTACCTTTCGATGTGAGAGAACGACAAAAACTCGCTTTAGTTACAAACAAATGATGGCTGGAACCCCATCGTTGGTATGAACAACGGTGGATATTTCATTTACTTAATAATCCCAATCTCACCATGATGCCACAGTTACAAGAAGAATTTATGTCGTTAGATTTAACTGATTTGTAAGAAACAAAACTCTCAACGGGTAGGCCAGTTTTTGCAATGGCATCAACTGTTTCGTCAGAAAGTGTTCAATAAAAAAGTTAAACATACGCTGAGAATTTCAAGACATCACGAAAAGCGAAGAAAAAACAATGCCACAAAGACAGGCACAACAACAAGGATGGAAGAAGAAACCGAAGGGAATCTATTAGAGAGTCGACCAGACCTTCCTTCAGAATCACCAAGACCTAATACGCACTGCAGCGGCAATGGTGATTCCTGGTGAGGGTATCACTCTGGGGGTGGGGTGGGGGTGTCGGGGAGACTATCCGGTAAATGTTATCTTCACAATCTTCGTCCCCATTGGAGGCCCGCACAGAGGGGCTAGGGTTTGGGAGAGTATTTGCCTTTGTACCCCCCTCCCCCAACAAACGATTTCACCTCTAAATCTGTTTAAATCTACAACCTTACAACGTAATAGCTGATCACTACGTTTGCTCCCACCGCCAAATTCTGCTGGCACCCCTGTTATCCCTATAAACTTGTGTCCCCATAATATCATTCCCATTTTAGACTTATCAGAAACTTTAAAGATAGGTTTTTCATTTTTCCCTAAAAACTGAGGTCAACCACTTTTAACAATGTGACCATTTACCCATAATATTTAATCATATGGACAATTTTAACGCAGGATTTCCTCTTATTTCCCCAAGAGCCTCCAAGTGTAAACCAGTGGGCCACTGTTAATTTTCGTATGTCTCCCAATCACTTTATGTCACTGAAAACACGAGAGAAACAGTTATCAAGTCACTAAACATCTAGATCAAATGTTGCTAAAATCCCCCCCCACATAATATATATATATATATATATATATATATATATATATATATATATATATATATATATATATATATATATATATATATATATAATGGACAGTATTTTGATAACTATGCTCTTGTTTTTTTTTATGGTTTAACGCCATTTTTCAGCACAATATAGACTATACATGGCGTCCAGTATCAATGGTGGAGGAAGAACCCGGACAACCCCCGGAAAGAACCACCGAACCACGAGAAGCTACTGACAAGCTTTCTCACATAACTACATTTGCCGAATCTTAGACTCGAACACACGCAGACAGAGGTGCTATGCTCTTGTATGGAGTAAATTTTCACACCATTCCAGTGTAATGGAGTTTATTCCCCCCCCCCCCCGAATTGATTTTCAGGTATTTTTTTAAAAGTCAAAATTTTAGAACCAGCGGTTTCAACAGAAGACACATATTTTCCCCCCAAATTGCAACTATTTCATCCTAAAATTATTGAAAATGAAATAGGCCATGCACGTAGAAACTGACTTGTTAAAATATACTTTGAATCTGACCGTAAGTATTTGAAAGGGAAACTTGTGAAGAAAGTGTAGTGTCAGAGGCATGAATGCTGCCAAATTGAGTATTTTATTCCCAATCTCAGTGATGATTTTTGAAGATGAAAAAACAATTAAAGACTTATTTTTTCCACAATAGACTTCCCCCTGCCCGATCTGCATGTGATGTAAAATCTCTATAGCCTTTATACATTTTTCTATTTCTTTGTTTATTGTACTTATAGTTCGTCGATTTACCTTTATTTGGCGGTTCATATTAAGAAACATTTTTAATGTGACAGCACATCCATATGTTTAGTTAACGTTAATCTTTTTTTTATTGATTTTGCAAAAATTGAATTAATTCACCATTTTCTATAATCATTTGAATATCACACATGGTGTGGTGGAAAGGCATATTGCGTCACCTGGGATAGATAGAAGAACGAATATATACCTCACCTGCCGCATTTCAAAATCAAAGCCACGGACTGAAGCTTGATCAATAGTTCTATTTTCAGTCTATAAGTCGGTATCCGCTTGGTTAGGATCGATTTTGTAATCAATACACGTATTATTTATTGTGCATTGTATTTCTGCATCCAGCGCCAGGTGGGTTAGACGGCACGCGGTCACCCGGAGAAAAAGCAACGCACGCGACACTTTATGACGACATCCGGGGCTCACCAAACTCTTCAATCAAAAATGTTGGGATGAAGAAAGAGAGAGAAGCAACTTCCAATCCAGTTTTACATTTCGAAGATATTTTATCAGTTTATGTGTGATGTGGGTTCTTACTCCTTTATAAAGCCATTGTAGTATTTGTAAAGGTTCACAGAGCACGATTTACATATTATTTTATTCACAGGCTATTTAATAGATTCAGTGTGATTCAATTCAACATGGCGGAGACTGTTGCTTATTACACAGATAACGGACTTACGGCGAAATTGATAAGAATTAACCATATTGACATGAAGAAAGATTTTAAGATAAGAACTGATACTTTTGGTACGCAAACAGTAGTTAATGGCGTAAAGGTGCATCCAGAAGACAACAAAGAAAATGAAGTAAAAGATGAGGTGAGTTGGATATCATATAATCACATTGGTAAAGGTGGGTGTTGGTTTTGATCTTGTCTACAGTATGACTGACCATCCGTCATTTTGGCAGGCGCTAGAGGGGAATTACAGGTTGAAAAATGTAAATTGCCTGCTAGACGCCAAAAAAACCAACTTATTTCTGTCAATACAATCGTGCGTACTGCTATAGTAGCATTTCACAACTTTGTTTTTATTTTGCAGGGACAGGAGGTACGTATTTATACAGGGCTAAGGCGGTATAAGTTACAGTAATGAATTCAGTGCTTGATTTAGTCTTTGTTGCTGTAAAAATTGCATTCTCATTATTTATTCATTGTCACAAAACCAGTAATTACTGTCTCAGAACTTCATTCTTCTTTTACTTGCCATGGATATCAAACTTTCATATACTGTACAGTATACAGTACAGTTTAGGGTCTGCTTACATTGATTTCAACAAAATATATTTAAAAACATTTAAGTCAGATAGCAAAATACTGAGGGTCTGCATGATGCAGACTTCTGAGATTCATGCTGAAATAATACCAATCCGGCCAAAAAATTTGGACACAAATTTTGCATTTATTTTGGCATGCTCCATTTTGTTGACAAATGTAAATCACCCCCGTTTTTTAAATACAGAATTGCCCCGTTTTTTTCCAAAAGGATATGGAAATTGTCCTATCTAAATATTCATTTATGAAATGACCCTGCATATTGAACTATCTGAAAGTACAATTTTCTTTCATTGATTTTACACTCATTTTACATTATTGCATTGTAGTAATGGAATGCTTGTTTACATCTAAGCTACAGGACACATTATGTTTGTGAATAGTAGATCAGATGTCAGGACTATCTTTCATATATGCCTGTTTGATTAATGCATGCATGTCCCTTTGCTATTCATGTAAAAGAATATCGAGGCGAAGGACTAAACTTTTGCAGGTTGGTGTAATATACAGCATTAAAGATGGATGCTAGCAAAGTGTAAATTCTGCCTAGTTGGTTTCAATCAAGATAAATATCTTAATTTCTTTCCTGTAATTAACTGATTTTAAAAATAGCGCATCAGTTAAACTGTAATTAAAGACAGCTATTGAGCATACCAAACACGGCACTCAAGACTTTATCAGTTTGCCACTAATTATGTAAAGTTATATACAAAAATTGGGACTTTTGTGCCAGTAATGTGCAGTTTGAGTACTGTTAGCATTTTAAATGAGAAACAGAAAGTGATAGACATTTATCAGGCATGATACAAAAAGGCTGATATTACTCTCTGTATGTATCCATCACTGATGATTTACATTATAACTCTTACTGTGGGTCCTTTTTTTTATAATTAATTTAGACCACATAACAAAATTGTCAGATGTAGTATCTATCAGAGATGAACTTCTTGGTCACACTTAGCAATTATCATGTACATTGTTGACTGTTGTACATGTTAATTTTTTGCTTCATTCAGTCAGTTCAATATTTATTCATCCAGATGGAAAGCATTGTGGTAGGAATACAATTTTTTTATCTTTATTTTTAAATGGGGAATGAAATATGACTCCCGTTTTTAGGCGGGTATGTTTAATCTTCTTTATTTCTCTTCCAGTTTTGTTTAATCTGCCCCAATTACCTTTTTCTTTAAGACTTCTGCAGTACATTACCTTACTAGTGTTCTCATCCATTCTCTTGCTGCATCCAGTGAGCTTAAAAATGCACCGAAATACAATTTGGAAGATGTGGGCATGAATTTAAGTGTCACATAATTACAGAATGTGCGATCATTTTCAACAATACATTTGGATATTTGAAGGACTTGCATCTATATAAAATTTCTATTGCAGATGAACAATGCATTTATCAGTTTCAAGAGAATTTTGTACAGTTCACATTTCATGAAATGTTGTCAGCTCGAGTATATTTGAATCATATAGGCAGACAATGATAGCATACTGATAGTTGTTGATGCCTAATGGTTGGTATTTGCTTAGATTATAATATTTAAAGGCAAGTGTCTGTTAGTTATAGTCCTAGCCAGAACTGACAAATGAAAGTTGTTAATACATGTGTGTGTATATATATATATATATATATATATATATATATATATATATATATATATATATATATATATATATATGACATAGTATTTCTTTTGATATTTTGAAGTTTAATGCACATCAGAATTAGACCTAGCACCTGCATAGTGGTTAAGCAACATATTAATGAAACCTGACAATTGTAATTGCAAAGAAATTTGGTTCTTCTCTTTCATGTATGATATAATCTTTGTCGCAAGCACATCTGTGGCCTGGATGCACAATTGTTAAACCAGAATTGAAACCTAATTTTTTGTACAATTCTACATCCCATGGATGTTCATTTTTTATTTATCAGGACATGAATGTTTCCTATAAGCTAACTCATTTTTTTTATATCACACACCCCAAAATATTTTATTTGACACCAGATAAAAGTGTTTAGCATCAACTTACATATTTCTAGAGTAACTTTTGAATAAGAGTTTGTTCAGGGTGGGATTGGTTGTTGCCTGTGTGAGTATAATTTTAGGGATTTGTTTAATTTAATAATGAAGTCATGTACAAATAAGCTACAGCATTGCTTGATTATCCAAAGCATTTTGGTCATCTATCCCAATAGGTAAAGTGTCAGTTTTCAGTGAAACTATGTTTCCATAATAGTTAAGTGTCCTTGACTAACCACTGTAAATTAAAATTAGATTTGCCATATGCTTCAACAGGTTGTTGATTCATTTGGAATAGGTCAGCCATTGTTTGACATATGAATAAGCATTATTTTGACTGTTGATGATGGAAACAGTGACTTTTATGTATATGTGCATGGTGTTGCTGGGATACAGGCAAGACTATTTTAAATTGATATGTAGTTAAATTTTGGTCACAAGGATTTAAAAAAATGGTTGAAACCATTTTGTTGGGAGAGTTAATCATCTTTAATGTTATGCTCCTTGAGTATAATTTATTATGCAAAATGTGTATTACATTCTTAAGTAATCATAATTGCAGTTTTTCAAAGTAAAACCATGGGGCATTAATGACCAGGTAAAGTTAAATAGAAAGAGATCAAAGTGCTTGTGAATATTAGTACATGTCCAATTTGTTGTAAAATGGGAGTTACACACTTGTCTCATACTAGCATCTCGACAAATTTTACTTGTCCAGTGTTGAAAATGAATACGGTATTTTCCGGCCAATAAGTCGATGCATACCGTATTTTCGCGTATATAAGACGCGTCTTATACAACATTTTACACACCACGCAAAAAGTGATGCGTCTTATATATGGGTGTGTCTTATGTAAAATATTTTTACACAAATCGTCAAAACCCGCGTCTTATATACGGGTATATGCGCGAAAATACGGTAAGTATTTTTTTAACACGAACGACCGGTACATTGTGTGATATTGAATGACGATTTTTGCGGTTGATATTCACATTTCACGATTTTCATTCCTAGTTGTAAAAACAGTTGGGTAAGTGTTCAGTAATTACCACGTGTACCAATCTAATGCAGGCCACTTCAAATTTAAAATCCTGTCGTTTCAATGTTTTGTATACCGTAGTTATTGCAGATCTACGTTTAGTCGGAGTAAATGTTTTAAATTTAAATAATATAGTATGTTTAAATAGTTTTCTTTATTGTTATTAATTATCACAGCAAAAACTACGGCGGCTATATTACCTATACATCCGGTTGGGTTCAAAGATACTTACCGGTAAATTTTTAGTATCTTTGGTGGGTGCGTTCGAAAACAAGACAAGACTAAATAGTTCGAAAACAAGACAAGAATTTATTCAATATTGGACTTAAATATGAAAATCAGTAATACCATATATTTAAAATTTTTATTGAACACAATATAATAAACTGTTACTAAATAGTGTGTGACTTGATCAAACATCAATGTACCGTATTGTTCTATTCATCTTCATTTTCATCATCATCAGTTTCGTCTAATTTAAAGTGGGCTGTATATGACTTTCGCTTCGGCATCGTGACAATTTTATAAATTTTAAAAATGCAAATTGATCTCTCACTTATATATACCGGTAACAAGATACTATTCCCACGTTTATATATGCTAACCACATGCATCAGGCATTTATTTTTCTATGTACGGTACTAATCGCGGTACTAATCACACTCGCTGAAGACTTGGCCTCCTAGCAGATCAATGAAGCCGCCTTTATATCTTGCGTTTATTGTTCTAGAATCTAGAAACCAGGTACCGGTACTCAACCCATCCGCTATTGGCCCGGCGGCAGATAAGAATAAACAATAATCGTTGCGGTCCTGCCTCAGACAATTCTTTGATCTAAACTAAAAATGTTACAGAATTAATTGATTTATGTACATGTACTTGAACAGTTGTAACAGAGTATTGCTTGTTTCACTTTCTTCGCGTAAATGTATATCTGAGGCGTCTAATAATGATAAAGAAAAGAATCCCGAAATAAAATGTTCACCAATTACCGGTATGTGTAGAAAGCCTGTTGCTCAACCTACTAATAAAAGGGCAGCTGTTTTGTTAACTGAGAATATATTCACATTTGTTTTATTGCCCTTCTTTGTCTTTTGTATCGGCGAGAAAATATAATGATTTTCCGGTATATATTTGTTCAGTTGTCATTACAATATATACTTCTATTCATTAACCGCTGGACATCGTCGTTAATGCGAACTACTGATTACGTCAGTCGGTGTAACAAATAAACGCGCGTATTTGAAAATGAGTTCAGAAGCCATTTGAGTTTATTTATCTACCGGTAGTAAAAATAATATCTCAACGCGAAGACCACAGACCAGTTGGCAATTAAATACATGTCTCTCTCTCTCTCTCTCTCTCTCTCTCTCATAATAACAACATATTTTTAAAACGTTGAGCAGAATGAGACCGATTTTGTAAATTAGTACATTGAAAAAAATAATTATTTTTTCGTGTACGAATAATAACATGAAATACGGTACATCCGACGGGTGATGAAACATTGGACAAATTTTCATTTATGATAAAGGAAAGGAAACCACTGGATATAAATTGCTCAGTGCGGCAGATGGCAGGCCGCGTGTGTCTTATGTAATTTTGTTTTACACAAATCGAGAAAACCCGCGTCTTATATATGGGTGCGTCTTATGTAAAATATTTTTACACAAAGCGTCAAAACCCGCGTCTTATATACGGGTGCGTCTTATATTTGGGTGCGTCATATATGCTTTTTTCCTGACTTGAATCAGATATTTCTTGATATAGTCCGTTTTTTTAAAAATAATGTCCGATTCGTTTTTTCTGTTTTTTTTACCGTTCTTTTCAGTCCCATTCCGCAACAACCCTTGTAACGTATTCGCTGCATATGTTAGTTAGTCGATGACTCTCGTAAAGAGTATCAATTCATCCAATGAATCTTCGTGTAAAGGAAACTGATGGCAATGGAAAGAAGAAGCGTGCTTAGAAAAAATGGCATCACTATTTGTTGAGAGAGACAATGACACGAAAAGTTTAGATTAAGGTTTTTAAAAAACAGAAGGGAATGGCTGGAACGAATTGTCGACGTAAATTTAGTTGGTCAGTGTATAAGAAAACTGAACACTCGAGGACTGATATGTTGTGCCCTCTGCAATATATACATTACAGAAGTTGTGGTTGAAAGAGTCTGGAACCGCCCAATCAAATCAAGCTGCATACAGAAAAAATGAAGCCCTCTGTCAGAATATGTGCACTGGATGTCGCCAATACAAGCTGAAGCTTGAAAGGAAAAGGGCTTTCGTAGAGAAGGAAAAGAAACGATTGAACATTGAGCCAGCAAAATCATTGGTGATAAAACGGAAGACTAAAGAAATCTTTTTTAAAGCTGGAAAAAGAGCTCAACTGGCATATCAACAGGTTGTGTTCAGTGGACATAAAGACAAGTGAATATATGGGATTATTTTTATTTAGATGATGTATTTGGGTGTTTATTTTACATATTTGTTATGAAAAAAAAGTGTAATATGTTTGCAGCAAAAAATTCATAATTATTGACTTAATTACGATGTGAACACTGACATGCACATGAAATAACTTAAGTACCAATAGTATTGGATAACAAATTCATGTGACAATAAATATTGTAAAATGATTCAAATTTTTTTGGTAAGTTTGTTAGTTTTTCAAATGATTATTTTCTTACATATTATATATGGTCACAAGTTGCACCAGGATCAGATTTTCATGTGTGTAAAATGCATTTTTAGTCGGGGGTATTTGACCCCCAGAACCCTCTGATCAGTTGCATTGCCCCTCAACACCCCGTTAAGGGTGTACCCCCAAAACCCCTTTCACATTTTCAGTTTTTTTTTTAAAGCTCAAAATCATGTCTGTTATAAGTCGATTTGCAGTAAAAGACAAGGTCAGGTCAATATCTTGGCTTCGTATTTTACACTAGTAATGGTATCGTTTTATGATATTCCATATTACTGGCAATCGTGAATTGCATTACCGATGCTAACATGCTTGTGATTTTACTTCAGAACAAATCACTGCTATATTCTATTATCAATTGACGCAGCTGAATAAACAGTCCATGCTTGTTTTATTATAATTGAATGCACATCCATGTTGTAGTTCATTTTATTACCTGTAGTTACGAATGTAACTTGTATAAACTTTCAATGACACAATCCATATATAAATTGATTCTTAGTATAAGATGAAGCTCCGACTTTCAAGTAAAAAAAAGTATCGACTTATAGACCGGAAAACAGTAGTCCATGTCAGGCTATCTGATTTGATCAGCCAAGAGTGATAAATTTAAAAACTATGCAAGCTTCTGGCTTTTAATGTTTTTTAAGCACATGTCATAAAGTTAAGAGAATTTAATGGTGTGACTCTTGTGAGGCATTAGGCATGTGATCACATTGCTATTTTTAACTTCTGAAAAACTGCTGGTCCAAATATTAACAAACTTGGTTGGAAAGTTTCTCAGAACACGCCCTAACAAAATTACGTTAGGATGGTCCCACAAGCAATCATGTGTGGTTTGGATTCCATAGTAACTACATGGAAAATATATTTTCTTTTAAATTTTGGCAGTCATTTTCGTTCAAAATTTGTAAGAATGTTTCTTATGATGTACTCTTTCAAGTATTTTTGAGAGTGGCATTGGTTTGGCTTCTTTAGCAACCAGATGGAAAACGATGGCTTGACTTAAATAGAATGGCGGAGTTGATTTGGAAAAAATTCAGAATGTTCTTGTGATTGCTCAAAGCTTGGTGCATATTAGCTCCCCAGCATAAATATTTTTTCCATAGTAGATATGTGGAAAAGGTATGTTCAGCTTAGTTAGAATGGTGTAGCAAATTTTCATGAAACTGAAAAGTTCTCAAAGTTTAGTTTAAAGTTTATTAATTTTACAGATCACCATCATGTTTTACCTCTGTACAAGTTCTAGTTCAGCTCAACCAATATGTATATGTGAGAAAGCTTGCCATTAGCTGCCCATGGTTGGAAGCTGCAGCAAATAAAATGGCCACTGTGTATTGCCAGTCATGTGCTGAAAAGCGTGTTAAACTCTCAAAAACTCAGTTGTTAAAGTTGTGTCCAGGTTGGCATTTCTATTAACATTGTAGCTCCATTGCAACTTTCTTAAGAAAACTACAAATATTGTAGATTTTTCCAATCAAATGTGGCTTTTGATGCCAACATATACAATCTTAAAATATCTAGACTAACACTCCTGGTATTGGTATTTTATGATGAGAGTAGGCTCCCATTATCATCATCATTATCATCATGAATTTCAATTCATTCATTTTGTTTGATTCTGAAACTACATGTACTAAGTACCAGCATTTATATCAGCACCAAAGTTCTCAATAGACATGCATGGGTTTCGATGCTTGAAATTTAAGTGTACCACATTTCTTGTGTATTGAAATTCCAAAAACTGGTGTTATTTTAATTTAAAAAAATGAAGCACATTAATTTGGGTTGGACATTCAGTCTTCATTTCCCTTGATTCAGTGTCTATAAATTTTGTTCAGAGTGTGCTGTTGATAGCAAATTTACTGCATGTGCCAATAAACATTATTTGCTACACTACTGTTTACAAATTGTCAGTTAGTAATATTGTTGGATATGTGAGCAAGCTTACCAGTAGTTTATTGTATGTTGGTGATTCTTTCTTGGGTTTTGCTTACTTTTTCTCCACCAGTTATACTGGCCATGTATAGCCTATCTTGTGCTGGAAATGGTGTTAAACCCAACAACAAGAACAATAATGTTGTGTATATGTAAAATAAATGAACTGGGCAGAGATAATAGGTCACTGTATCATGCAAAGGTGTGCAAAATTGAATCAAGGTTAGGTGGTTGATACTATCTTTGGTAGTAATGATAGAAGAGCAAATCATTTATGACTTGATTTTTTAAATCAACTTTTGAACATATATCAGTATTTATTTTATTGCACATAATTATCATTTAGACAAAACTGGAGAAAATAGGGCAGCTTGTGAAGAGGGTGGGGGCAAATTTTGTTTTATTAGCAATTATGTTTCTTCAATTAAATATTTCTAAATTTAAGTTTTGGTATTTTAATTTATGAATCATTAAGAAGTTAAATGATGTTATACTCAGTTATTTGTTTCATGCTTTGGAATTACTTGAGATTGAATAACAAAATGTAATAATATTTGTTATATTTTATATCTTTGTGAATCACTAGCTGAAATAAGTACATTTAAGTTTCTTTTCTAAAAAACCTCACTGATCATTCTGTTCCTTGGCCTCCAAAGAACAGAAAGTTAGTACCAATTCTGCGTGAAAGGGGAATAAATCTCTTAAACTTGTAAGAAAATTTAAGGAAGAATGGTAAAGCGAATACTGTGAACAAAGTTGCAAAGGACAGGCAGGGTGAAAAATTCAGACCTAAGAAGAAAACACAAGTTACCTAATCCTTCGGTAAAGTGCTGTGATTCAAACTAAGGTATATCAGATCTTTGTGACCTTGATTCAGTTTGATGTTGAATAAAATTTCTATTTGAATATCTTTTTGTTTACATACATGTTCTGACTTAATGCCATGTAATATACATATATTATGATCAAACTGATAACATTGTCAGACATGATATTGGCTTTTGAAAGACACTTAAACATTGTAAGTAACCATATATATAAAAAGATAACTCTAAGTAATATACATTGTATTGTCCGTTAGAATTAATGAACAATGGTCTGGACCATCAAGAAAGAGCTATAATTAAAATTATCAACCATGATAAGCCTTTTTTTTTTCAAAAAAGGGAAAATGGTTCATGATGCTTTTGCTTCAGTACTTGAGTTTTCGATAAACAGAAAAGTCCATTGATCTTCATCAGTATATTTTGGAAACATTTGAATCTTGGTCCATGCAACAATTAGTGCAGTTATGAAGGACACTTTGAATTGAAATAAAAAAAATGTCTTTTTCATGCTCTTAAAGCATGCGTAGTTGTAAGTTGAGGTCAATTTTGATGAAATGGTGATTGATGAGCTATTAATTCAATAAAAATAGTATGGCCAGGAAGTAAACATCCAAGAAACAAATGAAAGCATGAGTAGTGTTGACATGTGGTTGTGGCTATTGAGGACACTTGATTGCTGGATATATTGTGATTAATAAAAAGGTTCAGTTTTAGTATGCACCCTTAGATGATTGTTTCATGACCATTGGTAATGATCACATTGTTTTAGAACAGTATATGATAGCCTCCAGTATTATGTAATATAATATAATAGGTGACATTTTTGCTGCAATATGTTACATGTAATTTGGAGGGCCTTAAATGTATTGGCAAATTCATATTGTTGTGCTTGTATACATCTATAAGTTATTACTAATGTGAATCAATTTATCTTCATGGGTAATAACGTTAATAGTTATGAGAACATTGAGAGTTTAGTCAATAGTTACATTTCTTGGTATGGTCCAGCAGGTATTTTTATTTAATTACAGATGCACATTATTACATCACCATCATTTGTCCAAGTTATTGAACATTAAAAAAATAACTATCTTCTTGTTTTGACAATTTGTTTGCAAATGAAAATGTTCGTTTTCCTGAATTTCTTGGTTGGAAGTTAATATGAACTGATGTGTCGAGCATGTTCATTGCTGTTCGGTAGTGGGCATGGTAGACTATTATAAGGCTACCACATTTTGTACATACATGCAGATAAATGACATCTACATACTAATTTTTTTTTTCTTTCTTTTTGGTCCTGTAGTTGTACATTTTGTTTTTAGGTTTGTTAGACACTTTTCTAGTGGAGTTGCCTGTTTCAATATGAGGAATGTTCCTTTTTTGCGCATATGACTTAAGTTGGAACAGTGGTGATATGAAAAGAACTGATGAACCTCAGTCCTGTTACTTGATGGCTTTTGCATTGGGAAGGAATTATAGTTTGATTCTTAATGCAGGATATGTTTTATTAAAGTAGAATGTTTTTAGTACTCATGATACTTGTTCTTGACTAGAAAATAGAGTTGTGGTTGTAATCTTTCGGTCTCAACCAGTAGAATACTTAAATAAGCTTGGAGAGCCGGAAGAAAACTGGCTATAATCCAAGTAATAAAGTAGTTTCAGGTGTGATAGCCATTTATTAAATTGCCTGCTTTCGAGGATGTGCAAAGCAATCCTTGTTTATGTTCCAACTTTCCTGCTAGCATAAAAAATATTCATGGAATCAGAAAATTTTTACTAGGGCATAACCGACTTTTGATCCGGAAATCGGATTCCACCAAATAGTATGAACTTCCGAGTCAGACAAGGCAGGAACGAACGATTCGGATAATAGAAATAATAAAGTTGAATTTCTATAGCACCGTGTATAACACTGCGTGTCATTTGATAGTGTGTTAATAAAGTTAAATAAGAAGTCAGAAAAGTCCAATATGGTCAATACAACCACGCTGTGAGACAATCTATTTGAACTGGCGGGTGAAAACCCGGAAATGAAGCCGGATATGGTAAAATACTAAGTAACATGCTAGACATGGCAAAACCAGATACCAGAAACCCGGAAACGGAAGATGAAATTTTTTAGAAAAAAAAATACGGATTTAGCATTTCCGATTAATTGAATCTTATCTGGAATTGGAAAAATTTAATGCCCAAAATCCAGAATCGGAAATCAGTAGAAAAATGCTAATCGGTTATGCCCTAATTTTTGCCATGTAGAATTGTTACAAATTTATAAATATGGTGTCCAGAAAATAGGAGAGGCCAGGATATTAAGATTAATGACTGTGGTGATCCACAGCAAAGTCCAACAAACAATAGCTATTTTGCTACATTTGTAAAATATTTTTTGAATGGTTTAGGCCCATATAATTTAATTTACTCCAAATCCACTATGTATTGCAGCATACCAAGTTTTAGGATGTTAAGCTTGCACCAGAAATGAATTCAAAACAGTGGAACACATTTTGCAATTCATAAATTGAAGTACCCATGAAAATGTCATTTTCACCTAATCTTGAAATTTGACGCCGTCCAAATGCTGTAATTCACAGTATTCCAATTAGAAATCAAACTACCCAATCTTTTCATTCTAGCTTTAATTGGAAATAAGTTGCTGCAGGGTATAATCTCAGGACGCGGCTGAACTTAACTTTCAAGTATTGAATTGATTATGTGGTACACATTATGCTTTACTTTTTGACTGATAGATTGAGCAGATGTACATAAAATACAACATCTCACTGATTGCTGTCATGCTGATACACTGTGTAATTTACACAGTTTGCTTTTTACATGCATATGTTGCCTTTAAATTAATTTTATTGATTTTGCACTTTCATTGCTTTTATCATGTTAATTTTGGGCAGGTTTGGTTTGGTTTGGTGTTTTACAGTGTGCCACAGCACAAGTTATTTTGTGCCAAGGCAGTTGAAGTGAAGTGCCTTGCCCAAGGACATGCCACGCTAGCTGACTCTGGTAAGATTCAAACCTGCACCATTTTGATGGCAAGTCATGCACACCATTTTCAGGGCCACCATGGGTCTTTAAATTTACACAGGTGTGTGAATGTGGAGTAATTTTATCAGTGGGAATTTTTTAAAATGTTTTAGTGAAGCACGTGCATCAATCAGGCACTCTAGTAATGTTTAGCCAGATGGTGCATATGTTGTTATTGTGTCCTATGTAGAGCTAGAATGTATCTCACTCTTGCAGAGATCATCTATAATTAAACTTTTCAGCTGTGTTTAAATATTTGTACAAGTTTTGATAAAGTGTCATGCATAATGCAAATTACAAACAGTATGTTTAATAGTTTTTTTCTTCTTTAAAACTCAAGGTTCATTTCTTATGCACTTGTTCTGTTGGTTATCTAGCCATTTTAGTGATCGTAAATATTTGAGTTTATTATATTGTACAGAATCAGGTCAATAAATTTAGCACCTGTATAGGGGAGAGTTTTTTTAAAAGTAGTTTTTCAAATGCAACCTGTTTGAAAAGACACAAATAACTGTAACCTTCTTTATTGTCCGTACTATCAAATTGCAGGTATTAAATATGTTACAAGTGTTTGACAAACCTTTCTCAAACTCTACTACATGTAATACCGGGCTTCTTCTTGGGTAAATCAGGAATGGGGTTTGAACCTATTATTTTGGGGGGAAAATGGAACAACTGGGAATACATTTGTAGGAATAAATTACTTATCGGAATTCTGCATGACGTTTAAAATTTTGTTTCAATGGGATTGTGTCTATGGTTATTTGGTGTTCTTTTTCTTTAAGCCTCATAAGAGAATCGGTGTTCTAACATCTGCCATAATGCAATTTGCTTTGTACAATTTTATTTGACAAAAACTATATTAAATAAACAGTTTGATCATTTTGTTGTTAAGTCTTTCCAGGACTGTGACATCACAGTAGAAAAAAAAGGTCTTAAAGTGCCATATCAGTGTAGATAAAGTTAATAAAATTCAAAATTCTTTGAATAGAATTAAAATCTCCAAGTTATATAAAAAACCTGATGGAAAAATTGCCGTAATAACTGAGAAATATGCTCAAGTGTTTTTAAAAAAAAAACCAAACACATTGGACAGATTTTGGCGCTCAGTAATTTCTGGAGAGTGTAGATTGTCTGACATCATATTTTGAACATGCACCTTCCGTTTCGATAGAAACTGAAACAAAGCATGTTTTCCGTTCCATATTAGTTTGAAAAGTTTTTATCATCACCATCATGCCAAGAGGAGAACGTGGAGGTGCAAGCAGGAGCAGCAATTTGTGGGAATACAAATTCTGATGGGTTTTCCATGCATTCCTTTCCAAAAGACCAAGCACTTCATTGTCGGTTGACAGTTTTTGTAAAAATCAAAAGAGCAAACTGAGATGGTCTAACTGAGTTTTCAGCTCCTTTCATTTTACATCAGAATGCTTACCCTTTAATTACATGTATAGAGTTGAGGTTGAGCATTTGGGTAGGTCACCAAAGAACTAACTGATGAAGTTGTCCTTTCTATCCACTATGTGAAGGAAACTGACAACCAAGCCAAAGTAACTGCAAATGTATCAGAACCTTCAACACCAAAGCATCAACTCTGTAGACTTGAAATGTTGTCACCATCAGAGGAAGTAACTTGTCAAGTGTCACCACCAAAGAAAATAATGAGATATTCAAAGAGAGAAGCAGTAAGTGTGAGTTTTTAATGCCAAGTACCATATTATTATATCTATATCTGTATCGGCTTGGAATGTTGGCACCATCAGAGGAAGGAAAATAAGAAGAGGCTATTTCAGGAGAGAAGCGTTAAGGGTGAGTTTTTAATGACATGTACCATACCATATATAATATTCAACATATCACTGCATCTTTTCCATTTGTACTCTGCAGACTAACTATACCCTGCAGACTGTTCCTTGACAGATTGAAAAACAAATACAGTAAATATTTAATTAATCAAGAACTAAGATATAAACATTTGACAAATATTGTCAAAATTTTCATGTTGCCTTCAACTTTGTTTGACCCACAGGTGCTTAAAGCGAGCTTGATGTGAAAAAAAAACTATAATCTAAAGGAAAAAAAATAATACAGAGTGACACAAATATCTTTGAATATCCCTATGACCCATTTTGACATAGGACCCTCTCTATCATACTATATACAAAGAGAAGGTACGTAACTTCCAAATACTTCCTTAAAGGCACTCGATCATACTTAATAGCTTATTTTGCTCCTGAGATATTTTTCTGTTCATCAAGCCATCGTTGACTAATCTATGTTGTATCAAACTGAAGTTATGGGCTTCGTAACATGCGATTTTCAAGAATTTTGAGCCTTGGGACAAGTGCATGCTCATGCTATAACACATGAAAAGAGCTACATGTACAATATACTTTTACTTTTCAGTGTATAAATATGTCACTACCCATGAAATGCAATACACTTATACAGCCTTTATTACAGGTGAGAAAAAAATCCATTTGTAAATGAAGAGGAAACTGTTGAACAGTACCGTAAATATTGTCGTATACATATATTTATCATAACTTGTGGTCGTAGAAAGATAAAAAAGATCAATTACCATGAATTGTCGTCAATCAATCTTGTCATTCTTCATCATATTCATCAAGAAATATATGGTTCAAACTGGTGGAGATTAATTTGGGTGTCAACAGACGCTTCTACACCATTATCACAATCTTCCGAGTTTGTTACCTTCCAGTGGTGAAGACCCACAGGACATTGACAATTCACTGCCTTCAGAATCGCAGCTTTCATGTTCAATTTGAAGACTTCATAATATGACAATACCAACTCCGCCTTTGTTTACAACAAGTGTTCAGAATGTGACGTCGCGCTTTGTTTCCACAAAATACTGAAGGTGGTCAGTGGTTGTATTCGGTTATTATCGTAGACAGGTACAAACACGATATTCTATCAATTCCCATACGGTTATTACTGAGAAAAAAATTAGATTTTTTTTACATTCATATTTTGAATTTATATTTTTGTTCACTAAGAAATTAACTGAATAAATGTAGATACACTGTTATGACACTTTAAGTTATTGGAGATTACTTGTCCTGAGAGACAAAATCTTGATGAATAAATTTATTGATTAAATAGTGCAATGACATGTCAAGAGAGACCACCTTGGGAGCTCATCATTTTTTGACATAAGGGCAGGTATTTCATTACAGGTTTAAGTGTAGTATCAGCTGTCACCTTCAGATTGGTTTTACATTTTCATACCAATGCTAAGTATATTTTGTTAATACATCTACCCATCAATCTGTTGTACGTTTGTATCCCATGACTAAAATGGAAGGTCTGGCTTTTCTGTCTATAGACCAGGTGGATCTGCAGCATAATTAGTTGCTTTGGTTTTTATTTTTGTCCTTACTCCCCATATGTGTCTGACTTGTGAGTATAGGCAGAAGCCTAATGTAGGTATAGGACATGAAAATTGAAATACCAGTTTTTGCAAGTAAATCAAGCTATTTTACAATGGAGATGCATCCAAGAAGGATAAAAATTCAGTCTCAACTGTCTCTGTGTTGCAGCGTGGTGTACTTCTGTGACATGAAAGGAGTCTGGGGTGGACAATTCTCAAAATGCAATTTTGTCAACTTTTAGAAAAACATGGTCCTACTTAATTTCATGAAAATGAAGAGAGTCTACAACTCTGGATTGTGCCAGAAAACATGTTTATAGCTTCAGATTTAATTAGGACAAACAATGAAAGCTATACCAAATCACATGTTGTCAGCCTGCTGAGGAATGTGTGTACCCTTTTCCCGAACCCATATTTATTTTCATGAAATCTAACACAGCTGTTGGACATTCGTGACAACTGTTTCATGTTTGTATAAATTATTTCAACAGAATATTACCATGCTTAATAAATACTAAAAAATTGGAAATTTGTGAAACAACCCCATATCATTGTTTACATCATTCTTTGTCATTATTTTGAATAGAGCTTTCTAGGACTAAATTCATACATATATAATCTTGCCATGACAACGTTCATTTAAACAAGTTTGATACGTAATTTGAAGAGAAGACATAAACTATTTTTGCTTATCTGAATGAAAATCAATATATATATATATATATATATATATATATATATATATATATATATGAAATAACTTCTAGAAGTTATTAATTCGAGTACACATGGGGTCAATGCGCTAAATAGTTGAGGGATAATTTGGCCTACGCACCGGTCATTGCAGAATTGGCTGAAATGACTAGATATGACTCCTGAACTGAGACTTTGTACGGTAAATAGAGGTTACTCAGAAATATGAAATATACATGGATATTTTCTAAATTGTTGAAAGCTTAAGACCTACCGTGTTTATTAGTATTACCTCCTCTTAATATATGAAAATAAAACTTAAAATTTCAACGCTTCGCAAAAATACTTATTTTTCTTCCATGGGCCGCTTAATACAATAAACAAGTATCCGGATATGTATTCTGTTGGGTTCCAATGATTTTACATTCAAACGATCCAAATTTATCTCAAAATATGCCGCAACAGCAGACCACTGTTCTGGAACCAAAGTGGCATCAGAAAATGGGAAGCCAGAAACGGTTATTTCCCCTATCAGTCCTATACCTACCTAATGCCTGCTGGGCAGCTTGATCAAAGTCCAGGGTCACTGGACCTATAAAGGTGATTTTTTTCCTTCTAGAATCATCAGTCAAGTTTCCTTCGTGCAATTGTAATCCAATATCTTATGTACACTTCCTTTGTGCAGGGACAGCTCCCAATTGATTCTGTAGTGAATTGTCTCATGTTTTGGTTTGGTTTTGGCTTGATATTTACCTGGATAATATTTTCAGCAAAAATCTTTAAGTACTGTGCACATGGCAGAGGTAATGCACTATTGATACTCAGATCCAGGGGTCAAACATCGGTGTCACTATTCTTGAAACTCTCATTTTAAATTCCATATATGTCTGCTTTCCTCGTGTTTCTGGAGCCACATTAGCATAATCCAACAGTCACTGGTTTAGTTCCCACCCAGGCTAGCAGCCTTTCAGCATCTTCTATGGCAGTTAGCTCTCATTTTTTTACCATTTGTCCAATATTTATAAACTTCAGTAGTTCATTACAATTGGGGGAAAGTCACTGTTGCTTATTAAATCTTTGATTGATAGATGAATTTTCAAGGTCACTTGACATAGAATTGACTCTTGGTTTTAACATACTCAACCTACCATTGGACACACTTAAAAAAAACTTCATATACTACTATACTACATGTATCAGCTCCTAATCAGGCCATGGTCCATTGATGAGGAATTTTGTTATAGCCCTGTCTTGAGATAAGGGAACCCTCTAGAATCACCATTTACAATCTGTCCATTAACCTGGTCATTTTTGTGTTTGTCTTAGCTCTGCAACACTTGCACTTGCACTTAATTGGATGCCATTTGGTTAGCGACTTAGATGAGCCTTTTAAAAGTTGTCATCTCTTAGGTCCAGTTGTGATGGCAGTGTTGCTCTTTTCCAATCAACATTAAAGATCTACTACAAATGGAAATTACTTTAGTTTTCTTCCAGGAAACACTACTCGACAATCCAAATGCTCTTGCTATCAGCCTTATCATTTGTATGGTGAGTTTGTTTACATTAGAGCTCTGGACCAGGTGACAAATTAAAACAGAGGAGGAAACAATTACCTGACATCATGGGAAAGAACCAGATGACATTAGTTCTACTTTTTGTTTTGTAATAAAAATACAATTTAGACTTGCCATGTTATGGATTGCACAACTTTGAACATGACAGGTGGCATACATATTTCTGTCAGCATATTGTAGAATAGTAGAAGAATGCATTTTATAAGATGTGAAAAATGGTTACAACGTCACAGCCAAAATATATATATACGTGTGTGTGTATATATATATATATATATATATATATATATATATATATATATATATATATATATATATATATATATATATCTTGCAAACTATGTTAGTGGAAAAATTAAAAAGTAGTAGGGAACTTTTCTTAATATAGTAAAAGTTTTCAGGCATGTTGTCATATTACTACATAAAAGTTTGATCAAGTAAGGCTGAGAAAAGTCACATTTTGACCTATGTGAATTCTTGATAAAAATAGTTGAAGGGTAATTGAATGAAAAATGCAGAATTCATAAAATTTTCTTGAATTAAGAACATTCATCTTGCTGCATTTGTGCATTTCTATCACAGATTTTGATGTTTGTGGTTAATCGCTTGTGATGTATTGATACCGAGATATGTAATCAAAAATGATTATTTCGAAAGTAAGAACAAGCCACACATGGGTACAAGTTTATCATTGTTTAAATAGTTCAGTGACTTAGGCAGATACACAGTTCAGGCACTTTAACTGCACCTATCACAAAATGACTTGATTGTACCCCAGTGAATGGTTCTATTATGATACACATTGATTAGATCTACAATGTAAATTACAACCCAAGTAAATGTGGGTACAAGACATTGTTGTTCAGAAACAAGTCTCTTGTGATACTAAGTTGAGACAAGTGGATTAAATTCACCCATCAACAGAGGATGGTTTCTTCTCTGGATGTGATTTGATCACCATTATTTGACAAGCTTTATTATAAAATATTTTCTTGTCCCAATTACTTTGAACAAAGATTGTGTACACAGGTTATATTATTCTTTTTAAAGCTTATCGGGCATTGTTCTTGTCTTGATTCTGATAGCCATGGCAGCTCATTTGGGAGAGCTTAGGACTCAAATCCAGGTGTCACTGGTTCAGCACCAGAGTCCTGGGTCAGCTGGGTGGGATTTCTTTATATGACTTTGGGAAAAGACACCTTATTCTCCTTTTTGCAGCATGATTTGGGTGTTAATATGCTGAAAGTGAACCAAACCATTCTTTTAAGCTTGTATTATTGGGAAGCAAAATATAATACTTATTTTAAGCTTTTGGTTTAAGTTTGTGATTTTCATTTAATTTCGTAAATACCTTTAATAGACTCGTAATACATAGCATGAATCTAAGACAGTGAAGCTAAGAATTGTACAACACCTGTTATATTTCCTATATTCCTTGATGGATTTTCATAATACTTTGGTTGAATCCGTATCATGCCAAAACAATTCATTCTCCTTCATGTGCTCTTGCCTTATTTATCACAGGTCAAGGTCACAAATGTTTTAGTTTTTTTTCTTCTTTTTCTTGTTGAATTTAATCTATTTTGTTTATAATACTCAAATCATTATGGATTTTGTTTGCATATTTGATGAAACCTGATGCTATAACAATTATGCAAGAGGGATACCCTCATGGTTTGAACTTTGTTTCAATGTCATATATTTTATTTACATCAATGAGATCTGGATCCTGACATTGAAGCCCTTGTTGTCTTGTTATTCATATAAATCACTTCCTTCAGCTGGGTGCTTATTTAAAGCTAGAGCCTAAGCAGCACTCTCATTCTGGAGTGTCATAAATTATTCATAATGCCTTCCCTAATCTGTGTACATGTATGGTTTTTAGAGACATTGATTTGTTATAGTTTGGGAGGTCAATATTTGGCCATAGAAACTACAGTAAACAATGATTTGTAGCAATACAGTTCTACATGTGTAGTGGTCATATGTAGGGAGTTGAGTGTCATTTGGGAGCAGCACCTCAGAATCCAGTGATGCCTTCTTCCATCTCCAGTCAAGAGACATGAGGCTCATAGAAGAATGGTAGCCTCAGAAAGGGGAAATTTTTTGTAACCAACTTAACTCAAAATTACTCGACACACTGAATTTAAGAGGAGTTGCACTTCTTTTTTTCTTTTCTTCCGTTTTTTGTTGTTCAGTAATCTGTTCTTCACAAGTCTTTACACATTTATCTTATGGCCTGCATCTTGTTAATTAAAAAAAAGATCTATTAATTCACATTATGACTAAAGCCTTGTGCAGTTGTATTATGCAGTGTAAATACTATTAAAGATGCCATAATTCTATTTACAGGTAAACAAAGGTGTAAATGAACCTCTTACACAATGAGAACTCTGTGGTAACATAGGATTTCTCATTATGATATCTTTGAAAATTCGCATAATTAGATCTCCCAGCACCTATTTTATGGGTCAATAGGAAGGTAAACATTCTTTCTGTTTCATTGTTTGGGCTGATTTGATCTTCCATGGAAAATATTGTACTGGTTTTAAATGCTGTCTTTGGCTTAACAATGACACGGTTACGATGTATACTACTTCCATTGAAGAAATCTGCTGATACTGAAAATTATTCATACAGAACATTGAAGATGTACCGTGCATTTAATTCCTGCTAAACCTGAAACTATTTTTTGTATTGTCTTTTATGAATAGAAGAAGAGTCATGGGATATTACTTGCTATTAATAGTAGACAAAGAGTTGTGGTCTGAATATGCCACTTTATTCAATTTACAAATCAATTACATTGACAGAAGTAACTTTATGTTAGAAGATTAAAATCCTGTTATTTTTTTTTTGTTGCAAGAACTAATTGTATAGTTGCTCTCCAGCAGGACAAGAGATGATCAAGTGATTTTCTGCTATTTTTCTATTTTTTTTAGGAAGCGAGAATTTTTTTAACTCTGCAGGAATATGGATAATTGAATAAGCTAAATATAATAAAGATAACCTTTGAATCAGCCTTCGCTTTAGCTTATAATAAAAATGGTGTTTTCTCCTCATTTTACAAAGGAAGGTTTATGGGTTAGATTAATATTTTTTTGTTGACATTTTGAGGGCTTTTTCAGATTTAGGTCATTTTTCAGCACACGATACCTATATACATAGTGAACATTATGCCTTAGCAAAACAACTGACCAATGGGAAGTTTCTGGTAAGGGTTTTCACATGACCATGTTGGCAGAGTTGATACTTGAACCAACACAGACAGAGGTGAGATGTTAGTGATCTGTCAACTCAAGTGCTGTAGACCACTCTGCCACATGGGTTTGAGTCTTGGACTCTGCCAGTGTGGGTACGTGAAAAAGCTTGCAAGTAGCTTTTTGTGGGTCTGTGGATCTTCCCGTGGTTTTCCAGGGTTCTTCCTCCATCATTTATACTGGCCGCTGTGTAAATCCCAAAAATGGATTAAACCCTATAACATCAACAACCACTCTGCCACCCCTTTTTGAAGCTTTGAGAAGTCTTATTTTTTTTAACAAATAAAGTAATTTGTGGCTAATCATAATTAATATTACAAATTTGATATGTTCTGCCATTAATTTGTGCCAATTTGTAAGGTTTATGGTTGGTTCTGGAAAGACTCTGCTGCATCTTAATGTGTTCTCATGAAAGTGATGTCAGAAAACTGATAGTAAAAATAGTGGGTGTCCTGTTAAGTGCCTACACATTTCCATTGGTCATGTGCATATCAGTTAAAAGCAGCCATGTAATTTTCACATTTTTGTAATAAATACAAAAGCTGTGTTTTCATTTATTCAGATACATGTATATTTCAAGTCAAAATGGTGCATACAGTGAATTCTTGACAATGTCATAATATGTGTGTAGTCATCCAATTTGTCAGGTGCTTTAAGATGGTGTAGTGCACACTTGGTTAGTGGCCTAACACTATATTTAATGATTTTCTGCCACCCTTCTTATAGACCACTCTGGTGGCCTTGTGGTTTGAGCATCCGCCGCTGATGTTGGAGGTTGTGGGTTTGATCCCCATCCGAGTCGTACCAAAGACTTACAAAAATGGTGCCAACAGCTGCCTTGCTTGGTGCTCAGCATTAAGAGGTTAGTGTTTGGACTGGTTGGCCTGGAGCATGGATAATGTGACTGGGTGTAACATCATGCTACATGTCTGCAGCATGATGCCCCAGTGCTAGACATCACTATAAACTGCTTCACTGCAGACATTGTAGCAATATGACTAAAAAATTCTTTAAAGCTACGTTAAAAATTCTAATCAAATAAACGACCCTTCTTATAAAGCCACCACTTTTGTAGCAGAAAAGTGCCAATATTCTTTAAGAGGGGTGGCCATTTTTTTAATGGGGGTCATACAGATGTGAGAAATAATTACATGTGAAGTGAGAAAACAAAACTTTTATATATTTTTTATATATTTTAAATTTCAGTATTATGTATTGCAATAAATGTCATAAAATCTGTATTGTTATTAAAAAAATTATGATTACTCAGTCACAGTGCATAACCATCAATCTCTGCAGAATTTTAAAAAAATCAGTGTGCATACATCTTGCTATGACTATAATATATACGATAAGGTTAGTTAGGTGTCCTTTGTAATGACTCTTGTATATAATGGTGTTATCTACATATACTTCCTCCATTCATACTGATCTGTCATAAAATTTGCTTCCACTCTTAACTTTTGAACGACTAGATGGATTGAAAACATATTATGAGCCTTTGTACGATTAGCCGGTCAAAAGTTGCAATATCTTTTCTTTCTTCAATTTAATGCAGCTATGGCCACAGTTTGATTGGGAATTTTGGCCTTGCATATTGAGTAAAGACTTTGTCAGTTGCACCACATTAACTGGGACATCATGAGATAGGGTCACACTTCTATTATACATGTATTTCCAAATCTCTTTGTCCAAATAATCGGTGTTTCATTGTAACTTGTATTTAAGAGGTTATGACTAAGCCGGATGTTGATTCTGTAGCAAGTTTTCTTTCCATTGCTGCATCCTGTTTGACAGGAAAAGAGTCAAGTATTATGTATTATGGACCTTTTGTTTCACTTGGTAAATTGACTTAGAGTGAAAAAGACTTTTAGACTACTCACAAGACATGTATCTTGGACAAGAAGTTGCAGTTTGTACCATGGACAAAAAGGTGGTAAGCTACATATTTGCTAGAAGCATTCTGCATTGTCTGTGGTTTGGTTTGTTGAGAAATGTGCTTTGAAATCTATGGATGATAAAGGATCCAGTTTAATTTAATGCTTCTGTCGCTATTTTTATTCATAAAGGGAAATAAATTCACCATAACCTTTCTGTACAAGTCATCTTGGGAATGGAAGAATTTTGGCTTTTTAAAGGACGTGACTGCTTAATGGAGGTACATGATAACTATTTGGCTGTACATGCAAGGATGCAAAGAGAAGGTTACGCAAAGACATCTTTGCCTTTTGAAAATTTTAGGTTGCATTAAATATATAAAAAAAATATTCTCTTTACTGTAACAAACTCTCAATCATTGAAACAAACTTTTATGCTTTAGAGAAACATTTTGCAGAGTAGATGGTGTTTATCTTCTAAATGTAGCAAGTGCCAGTGGTGACACATTTAAAGTAGACTCTATTTTTAGGCCATCCCCAATTGGAATAGGTGGCTTTTTTTTACACATTGCATATCCTAAATACTATGATGGAGTGATAGTACTGATACAGCATAACAATGGGTGAAATTGGCAGGAAATTGCTGAAAATTAAGTCATTTAATTAATTATGGTAGGTAAAATAGAATCGTGACTAATTGACATTGTTTTGCATTCTTTCAGTAAAAGAAAGTACCCTAGGGAGAACGAGCTTGAAAAAGAATGCTCATGGCATAATTTGGTTAAAACTAAATATAAAAAACACTTTTATATGCAGTTGCAGCTGCTTTGGTATTCCTGAGGTGTTAAAAAATAGTGTTTATGTCATTGCTTTTGCATACTTTGATGTAGATTATTGTATAGGACATAGGCAATATTGTACATTCCATAATGCCCCATCGTTGAGGTAATTTATTTTAGAAGAAAGTGTGTATAGAATCCAGCATAAAAATGCAATGGAATGTGTTAATTACATTTGTTTTAGCTCTACTGGTCTTAACTATCAGAACAAAATCTTACTGCAATTCTGAATGGATGATAATTATGACATTTTAAAAAAAAACAACATTTAAATTGTAAAGGCATTCAGTAATTTTTTGTGTTATTCTTACTGAAAACCATGTACCAGGTGCTAAATTTGTTCATCATAATATAGACGTGCATTCCAGTATTTAGTTACATTACTGGTTAATCCTGCTGACTGTATAGATCATATAATCAAATTTGCTTAATCTTTCTTTAACAGTATAATACACAAATTGCTTGCACTTCATCACCGATACATATACCCTGAATATTTTGAGATGAAACTTGCAAAGGAACTGCCCCCCCCCCCTCCTTTAAATAATGTCATGCATTTTTTTATATATAAATGTGATTCATGTTTTAATGTATAAATACAGAGGGATGTATGTAGGAAAGTGACTATTTCTTGTATTTTGTTTAGGGCATACAATTACACTGTTAGTTGGGATAATATGCATGTAGAATCGAGAAACGCTGTGCATATATTGTATATATTTGTAAAAGCTGTATCAATGTTGCTTTTTTTTTGTTGGTATTATGCTTTAGTGATTTTACTTTTTTTGATGTGTTAATTGGTAACAAAGGTAAGAAAAGAGTTAAAATTTATATGTTTATTTCAATGTCAGTTTGACAAACAAAACATAATGTTGAATGACACTTTAGAATATATAAGAATGCATTATGGAAAGCATTAGGACTGGTTGATTAGATTTATACTATGTTGATAATACATTTCCTTAATTTAAAGATACATACAATTACATTTTGTCGTGAAGTATAGGCATATATTGATGGAAATAGCAATACAAAACCTGTTGTCCTTAATGACGACAGCCACCCGTAAAATGATACACATTTTACAAACAAAAACTGAAAGGGAAACAAAATAAAATAGATATAAATGAATATTATTGGTTTTAACATTCATTTCGCACACACACACACACATACACACACACACACACACACACATATATATATATATATATATATATATATATATATATATATATATATATATATATATATATATATATATATATATATATATATATTCCTTTAATGTGTACATAAGAGTTTTACTCAACGTTGATTTGAAAACATCACAAAAGGATGACATATATAATGTACAAAATTATTACTCAGTACACACTCATATTATAGTTGATTATATCAAAACTTTACATAGTGAGAGAAGTGCAAATAAAAACAACTTTATTGTTGCATATATGTTGTGAATTACTACGTGTTACTAAATGTGACTCCGTAAATTGTTCAAAAAGAATATGGCAGCAGTTGGCAATATCATGGTCTATTTTTAGCAAAAGATTGACTATAGTACAAGCACCATTAATAAGGTCCCAGATCTTGGCTGGCCTGGACAAATATTGAATCCAAGACCCTCTTATTTTGAATCTTGTGTTGTACCAACTGGGTGACTGCTGCTTCTTTGATCTTTAAATAATACATTATTACATGGCTTTTTTTTAAGCCAGATCATAAAACTGCCCTCATTAAAGGAAGTTGGGTTACAGAGGGTCACTTCTACTTAATGTAATGTTCATTGCCATTGAGCAGTTTTATGTCTGGAAAAGGCTGAATCACTAATTTGTGATAATTAAATCATGCTAACAATATTGTAATTTAGATTGTAAGTAGCTAAATATAGAAATGTCCCATTTGCTTTACTCAGCCTGTATGACCAGGTAAAGTCCATTATTAGTCATGTTAACACATCAAGCCCAGGTGCAATGTTTTTGGGGCAGGAGGTTTTTAATAGGTTGCTAGTATTCACCACAGGAGTTAATTCCATAGTCATCGTAAAATTCCAATTTTTTTTTTTACGTTGCTTTATCGCACAATTGTAGGATGCCTTTATCATATAGTTACGAGTGAGGGATCATCATTGTACTCCTCTCCAGACTAAACTCCAGCCTGAGGTGTTGAACTGATAACTTGCCTGATGAACTGATAACTTGTGACCTTGATCTTTTTTTTTTATCTGAAGTTTCATATTGACATTCACTGATGGACAGGTTATGATGTAAAACTATAATTAAAGTTTCCTATTGGTCAGCTCAGTTTAGGGAAGGATTTGTTATGCTTCCATTACTAAGAGTTTCACATGTGATCTGCAAATCTTCGGTAGCCTGACCACATGGGGACATGACTTCATGTGACAGTTGATTTGTGTGTGATTTTTTTTTGTAGCATTTATTCCTGTGTAGGCTGTCCACAAGAGTGTGGTGTGGTACAAACAGAACACTTGTCGACTTACAGAGTCAATGCAATACTGTCCTGCCAGTAAATATTAGATCAGTGTTGTTGTTGTTGTAGAGTTTAATGCCATTTTTCAGCACAAGATAGGCTATACATGGCGGCCAGTTTTAATGGTGGACAAGAACCCGGGTAAACCTTCGGAAAGAGTCACCAACCCACGAGAAGCTACTGGCAAGCTTTCTCACATATCCACAATTGCAGAATCTGAGACTCAAACCCACACAGAGGTGAGATGGCAGTGATCTGTAATGGAGAGCACATTAGACCACAATCAGACGGCCACTCTGGTCCCCTAGATTAGTGTAGTCATGTCAACTTCAACACAAATTATACTAATGTACCTTGGGGGGGGGCATATTTTGTGACCTGTAGGTAGATTTGAGAGCAAAATCTGGTCATTACTGTATAGTTTGTGCTTTAAAATTCTCAGAAAACGCATTTGCCTTGAAGTCCGGGAAGCTGACTGTGACTAGCTATAGCTGACATTTCTAAACATCTAAATCAGAAGTCTCAAATACACTGTTTATGGGCCACATGTGGCCTGTCAAGCTGTATTCTGTGGCTGGCACTATGAGTGTTGTCACATGAGAGATAACAAAGGTGGTGCAGCCCTTGGGCCATTGAAAATGCCCTTATGACAGCCCTCAGGGTGGTTTGATTTTTGAGACCCCTGATTGATATCTACCTGTTCATTTTCTACATCTGGATCACAAAATAGGAATTCAACAAATGATCAGAATTAGTGTTGCCTACAAAATCGATCTTCATAATCAAAATTATTCTGAAGTCTGGCATCTCTTACATGGACCACATCATGAAGTCTGCAACCTCCATTTTTGAAAAGGGAGAATCTAACCCAATTACTTTAGATAGCTGATTAGGACTTAGTCTCCTACTCGCATTTCATGCGAAAACAGCAAAATCCTCCAGGAATTAATGTGTTAAGCAGAAATTTTGTGAATCAGAATAAAGTCAAAAAGTGCTTCCATTGTAATTCATTAGACTGGTGTCCAAAAAAAGCTTTTTGTGAGTTGAGGTAAATGTTACAACTAGCCTTAGCAGGCCAATATGTATGTAACACATGATATGTACCTTGTCATAGTATGGCAGATATCTGTAAATCTACTCACCCATATATGTAATACAAGATACAGGTGTTTTGTAAGCATTAGCTAGAACTATATTCAGCATTATCATTTTTTCACTTTTTGCAAGACTTCTTTTGAAACATTTTATAATGTATCTTTATTTTTAACTTTCTTACTTCCATTTGGTAAAACTTTTTGGATATTATGTTTATTGCAATCCACACACCAAGCAGAAAATAGCACTCATGGATCTCCTCATCTGTTATTAGTGAATTGAATATGTTTGTTCATAATCAAGTTTGGCCAATCCATTAATGTCCTGAATGAATTTAGACGTTTGCATTTGTTCTGTTTCTAGCTGAATTAATTCAGTCTTTTTTCATTAACTCTTGTGTATATTTCATAATTATTCAGTTTCATCAAAATCAAGAACCTCTAGTTATGAAGATGTGTATGACACTGATATACACCTATATATAGAGAACACCTATATTGAGTGACCAATTTTTATTGGAAGAGGGTAGTCTAAGCAAGACAGGTTTTACAGTATTAGTTTGAATAGGTAATGGAAGTTTTACTATCCTTAATGTAAACAAAAATGGCTTCACTCTGACATAACATGTCCTTATAGCACCCTCATTATTATGGGGCCACTAATTTTAGACTTGGCAATAAATCACAGTGTGTTTTACAGCAATCAAGGTGTCAAATGAACTTACCCAGGTATCTCAAAGGACTTAGGGGTCACCATTAGTGCTAAAGTATTTGCTCATTATGGAGATCGGTTTCACTTTAAAATTTATAGGGGACTAAAACTTTTTTCATGAGCTGACTTATGCATCTGTTTCTGTTATCTATAAAATGGATTGGATTTTGGTCCTATCATGGCAGCAGTATATGCATATTGGATCTTATATCATGGTTGAGTGAAACTTTCAAATCTAGTCCATCAATAAACCAGCTTCTCTTTCATACTTTAATTCATGCTAGGCTCAGGAAAATTTCTGGTCATGAATGAGAAAAAATTAGCAGTGCTGAATTTGGATTTACATCTTTAGAAAATTCTCACATTTTCTACCTGTAATAAGTGCTGTGATTATGTTTGTCTATTTTTCTTACTTGTCAATATAGAATATGCTTCAGAGGAACCAGGGTAGCTCTTTTTTAAAAACATTTTGTTTTAATGCTTAATTTGCACATTGGGGCATCATGTTCCAGCCCGCCACTATAGTCTTACATGAGGCCAACCAGTCCTGACACTAACCTCTTAATGCTGAGTGCCTAGAGAGGCAGCAGTTAGTACTATTTTTACGTGTCTTTGATTTGACTTTGCTGGGTCGAACTTTCAACCTCCTCATATGAGGTGGACACTGAAACCACTTAGAGTACCGAAGTTGTTAGGTAGCTGAGTAAGTTGAGGTCAAATCTATAATCCATTAATTGTGACTTTATACTTTTCCAGGCCAGCCTAGTTTGATGTGTCTTTCGGAAAGGCACTAGCTCCCATTTCCTTAGTAGTCTAGTCTATATGTTAAAAGTGTTATTTTCCCCACCCCACCCCACCCTCATCAAATGAAACTTTGTGTTTTCTTTTTACACTGGTACTAATGTAAACTTAATACTTAAATAGGCCAAACTTGTGAAAATATTATACTGGGAGTGACAACAGGTTTAAAGACCTTCTGATATATGGCCTTTAAATTTAAAAATGTAACTTTCACTTTGTAGTTTATTACTTAAAGTAGATCATACAAACCAAAAAACCCACAGTTCAACTCATATATGAATTTTCCATTCACAAAAAAGCATATTATAAATTATAAACAAGTGGAGGTAGCTGGTCAGATGTTCAGCAGCACAGTGCCTCAACAACCAGACTAGGTCAAGATACATGATGATGCTGATGTCCAGATCTTTATTTCTAAACATGTAGCAGTATTATGTAAAATATGATATTATATTTCTTGGTTATGAAAGTGAATTGTTCTGATTGTATTGAGGTCTCGGTTCTGGAAAGACAATGTTACTGTCCTTAGACTAAAGGAAGAAAGAAAGAAAAAAAAAAGCCACCCATGGATTAGAAGTCCAATGTTTGTACCAAACAGCTGCAGTGACCCCCCCCCCCCCACAAGTTGCTTCAGGCATAAATACAAATTGTTGAAAAATTGTCTTTTGTTTTCTCTATAGAATACAAGTATGTAAAGCATCCGTGGTTATCTGTTTGTAAATGGAAGGGACATTTTTAAAAAAAAAAAGTACTTTGACTGGCCATTTCTGTTTTAATTTAGGATGAAACTAAATAAACATACTATTTGCTTAGGCTTTTTAAAATCTTGTCAGTTTCAATCAAGTCTCATTATTGGATGACGTGAGTTTCATTTTATAAAGGCAGAAGTAATGGATGTAGTTTTTCCCCATTTGTTACAACATCTTAAATTCATGATGAATTCTGGAACCTGAATAAATGGAGTTTTCAATACTTTTTAGATATACAGGTTCAATTATTGAACTGAAAAATTGAGTAAGTTAGTAATGCATGCGCTTTTATTTTTTAGTGTGTGCGTGTGTGTGCAATCTTGCTGGAATAAAAATCTTCATCAGATATTTGAATAAATTTGGGATATCATGACCAACAGCCATGTTCTTGAGATCCATCGAGATAAGAGTTTAGCTTAAAGTGAAAATATTCTTTATCATTCAGGAAATTGTCTTTCGGTTGGAACCTGTATAAAAGGGACATGAGTCATGGATAGCATGCTGCTTGTAACTTCCTTGGGATAAGCTATTTGATGTATGTGCATGTAAATAAATGTAATGTTTCCAGTTGACTTCTTGACCCATGCCACAATGGTTACAAGGCAGTCGTATCAAAACATGTACTGTACCTGATTTGTACCATATATACTTGCTTATGAGTTTGTGAAACTCCAAAGAACAAAGCTCCTGATCTGGTATAGCATAATGTGAATGTACATCAAGGTCTATGTTGTATGTTTTCTACTGATTATTCCAAACACACTGCTCAGACATGGATCTGTGGTTGCAAACTTGCATTATGTGATGCCAGATCTTGGTCTCTGCAGTTCGCATTGGGCTTTTTTTTAATAAGCTATGGTAGACACAAACAACTCAGTATACAGCTGGTCAAAGTTTGTGTTTTACTGTAATGATAGAGTTTCTATCACAAGTGTGTATATATTTTTTATTGTTCATATGAAGATTATCATGATAAGTCATTAATGTCTACTGTTATTTGGTAAATTAATTATGTAATTTTCAAAATTTGTGTCGAGGACACTGTATTAGATTTGATTTAATTTGAATAAATTTGGGATATCATGACCAACAGGCAAGTTCTTGAGATCCATCGAGATAAAGTGCAAATAGTCTTGTTTGGGCCTTCCTGCCTATCTGCATGAATGTAAACAAAAGATGAACAATTTATGGTTTCTTTATGCAAATGCTTTTGAAATGCCTCGTTGCAAAAGTACTTTTTTTGACATAACAAAAACACAATGTACAATGCATTATTCACACCCACACGTTCTTTTCAGGGTTAAATGGACAAAATCATCCAAAATAAAATTTAACTTTAAACTTTCTCATTGCTCTTTGTAGTGAACTGCCTGTGTATTAAGCAAAATATATATTAATGTTTAAATTCAGTATTATCTACTTTAAAATGAACATTAGGTTCAGCCACCTGTATCAAATCTAATACTGTGTGATCAACACAAATTTTGAAAATTACATAATTAATTTACCAGATAACAGTAGACATTAATGACTTATCATGATATTCTGCATATGAACAATATAAAAATACTTAAAATTATAAAAATTATTTTTTAAAATCTGTGATCAAAATTCAAGATTACAATAAGAGAGAGAGAATGAGGAGGTAAACTTGGGTGCAAAAGCACTCTTGCTTTTTTGTCCTGCCACCATAAAATATTTCCAGTATCTCACTAGTGCATATGTCTAAGAATAACCCATACATGTCTTGTATGTCCTGATGATGATTCTAACATTTTTTTGTACCCATTAGTAGATATTTTAAGAAAATGTATAAGCATGTCCATGCCTGTGTGGAAGAAGTGTCTTGTCAGCATTACAAGGATTGGTGCTATTAACCATCTCAGTTCAGTTGGCAAATTAGATGAAAACAAGCCTCAAAGTAACCCACCTCCAGACATGCACTGTAACTTGCCTACATGTGCTGGGTGGAGGTTGGCACCACTTATATCACTAAGTTGTAGATTCAGGAAACTACTTCATAATTTTCAAGGAGACTGGCAACAATGAGGAAAATTGCTGGATGCATAATACATAGACATACAGTGCAGGCATTGAACAAATACCATTTCCGGATGCAAGGGGCAAGTTAAATTTTACATGGACAAACAAATACATATCTTACGATGCAATTAAGGCATCTAGGAAAGTTAACATTAGATATTTCATATCAAATGCTTTGGCTGGGAAATTTTAAAAACTTGAAATGTAAACGAGTAAGACTATGAAATTCAATTGCCATGGGCAAGCTAACTTTTACATAAATAAATTTTAGGCCAGCAGTGTAAATGTATGCTATTGACTGAACTAAATTTCGTTATCAAATGGTATTCTGGAAAGAAACAGAATTGTACATTGGTTAAAAAATTAATGCTTTTACATATCATTACTTTGAGCTATTAGCAAAGTATTGTGTTGATACAAATTTGGACAATTAATAAATATTAATTGTCCAATCAAAAGTGCTGAATCCAATAATTATTTGGAAAACTTAAATTGCATTCCATTAAAAATATTATTATGCATACAGCATTACTGCCATTTTCTTTTAAAAGAATTTTTTTAGAACATTTAACATAAATATGGCTCCTGTTTGCACCCCTCCCCCAACCATTTGTTGAAATAATTGACACTACAGTTTTTATATATACATGCATTGACTGATACATTAACAGAACTTTAGATAAATAGTGTATGTGTGTTTTACACTGACAGATAGACCAGTAAATTATAAGTATGTTGTTTTAGGTGTTCAGTTCGTGCAGTAAGCATAGACTATTTTGTATGATTGTGCATAACATACCGGTACTTCAATACACATAAGTTTTCCTATTAGCTAAGATTTCAGATGTTTTGTGATTGTTTGGAATTATTGTACAATATAATCTATAAACAAAAAACACACTGAATTAGGTGTAACTAAACCCTAAAATATATTCTAAAAGACCTGACAAATATCTTGATAGTAAGGACTCTTATTAGTGCAAGTTTGTGTCTTGCAGTTTTCACAAAATCCCTAATCAAATTAAAACGAAATGTTTACAGTCAATGAATAAAATACCGAATTGATTAAATCATTATCAAGAGTTTTCTTTCTGGTCCAGATGCAAAACAATTTTTTTCTGATGTTTAGTTTAGTCTCTATCCAATGAAATTGATGGGCACTACAAGTGAGGTATAAATGTGTGATAAGGGATCAACCATTTGCTTTTTGGGAGGGGCTTGGGATTTTTTTCTTTAAATGTCTGACTCAGAAAATAACCTCCAGGTGTCGGCATGGGTTCGAGTCTTGGCTCAGCAAAGGTGGATATGTGAAAAAGCTTGCTAGTAACTTCTCATGGGTAGGTTTATTATTTGCTCACCAAATATACTAGCCGTCATGTACATTATTTGCTGAAAAAAATGGCATTAAAAACACAAAATTACCGGGGCCCCGAGTGGCCGAGTGGTCTAAGCACTGTCCATTATGGATCACTGCCATCTCACCTCTGTCTGCGTGGGTTCGAGTCTAAGATTCGGCTAATGTAGTTATGTGAGAAAGCTTGCCAGTAGCTTCTCATGGGTCAGTGGTTCTTTCCAGGGGTTTTCCGGGTTCTTCCTCCACCATTAATACTGGCCGCCATGTATGGCCCATATTGTGCTTAGAAATGGCGTTAAACCATAAAATAACAAATAAAAAAAATTACATTTAGTGAAAAAGATTATTTAATTTATTACATTAGTTGAAAAAATTGCCTTGGTGTAAGAGGAAGAAAACAAAACCTTCTCAAATGAAAATCCCAGGGCCTACCCACACACCATGACTTAATTGCTCTGCCCCTAATGCTGTAGAAGACTTTGAAAATTAGCTTTCTAGAAAACAAAACTTTAAACGTTTTAATCTAAAGTTACAGAATGACACTGATACAATCAACAAATTCATCCTCACAAACTTGGAAAAAAATTCAGTTATGTTTTTTGTACACTTGCAGATTTGTCACAACACTTGAATAACGTTTTTAAAGCCTACTGTTTCTTCTGCTCCAGCTTTGGCACATGTCTTTTTGTGGTCAAAAAACAATTTTTTCGTATAAATAAAAAAAAAATCATATGCACGAAATGTATACAGTCTGGTTTCTTGGTGCGATTCTGCAATTATCTTTTATTATTTGACTGTAGTACAAACTTTTTATTTTAAATTTTCACGTTTAAAACCAGAATTGTATAAGGTGAATAGAATCCCACCCCCTTGACTCATTGTGTTCCTTTTTCCCATGAGAAAGTGGTTGTGGTAATTTTTGTCTCATTGTATAAAGATAACAATAGCACGGAGGCTACCTGGCTGACCCATCAGTTATTGTCATGGTCTGGTAGATAGACCCTTCTGCTTGACAGGTAGGTGAGATGCTGATTTCTTTTTATTTTGTAACTCTGATAAAATTGGGAGATCATGACCTAGCTGTTATTTCAGTTAAAGATAAATATGCACACAGAGAAATTAGATCCCTAGGTTAGGGCAGATTAAGCATTTGATTCCGGCTTTTAATGAGTTACTTGATCCAACTAATTAAAATTTATATCAACCTTATTCCCCCTAGCGTTAAACATGTAACAGTCCCGTCCTGCCATTCCTCAGCACACATGACCCACTTAATTCATGTACATGGACCCAAGACAGCAGGGAAAAGAAGCAGGAGAGTTTTTAGTATTTCCTTTCATTTGATGGCATACTCAGTATTGATGAAACACAGTAGAAATAGGATGTTATCTTCTTTGGGATAAAGAGTTTAGCATTGGTGAAGATAATGAAAACATGTTGCTCACAACTCAAGTATTTACACCTGTGAGTATACATCTTATATCTATTTATAAAGGCCAGGTAGATGTCACACATTAAGGTACAACATGTATAATAAACAGCAGGTGAAAGTGGTGATTGAAAAGGCACAATAATAGCACTCTTTTCTTTGTTAGGCAATATCTTTTCTCAGTTTGGCAGCTTTTCATACAGTTTATGTCCATCCGTGAGATAAATTAAAATTAAATACAGAATGATCTTTCATTCCATTATGCTTTGGACGTTTAGGGTGCATGCTGCTGTTTAACGACTATACTATAGGTTATGGTTGTGTTATATTTAGTTATTGACTTGGATATTGAAGTAAGTGAATGAGACCAATATGGTCAACACTATTGTGGCACTGCAATTCTTGCATTACTTTAAATATCTTTTAGCATGTGACTTGTACATCTACTGAAATTTAATTATTTGACTGGAGGAAGTTCTTGGATACAAGATGTTTACCACCATATTTTATTGCACGAGTTGAAGTCTTGCTTCCAATCTAAGTGCATTGTGCAGTGTTCCCATTTGACCGACAGGAGAACTTGAGTACCCTCCAGCTTGTACCCTCCAGTTTGTACCCTCCTTCCAAAAAGCATATAAAAAATGCATGGTCATTTCAGTTATCAATTTTTAAATTTTAACCTGGTTGTCACAAGGGGGGTATTTAACTGTACACTTGTTGTCTTTTTGTATGCGTCCTAAATTTGCAGCGTCTAATTTTAATATTTTTTAAAGGAAAAGTGAAGAGATAAAAAAGCAGGAACAATTATTTAAAGACCTGTAACTCCAAAAATTTTTAAATTATTGAGGTTATCAAAGATAGTGAACAATATCACATCTGTTGCTTGAGAACATAGAATAGGAACAACAGTATGGCAACCATGTGGCCAAAGAAAGTCTCATTTGAATCGAAATGCCAAGATGTTCAGCGTTTTGAGGCCGCCCCCCCCCCCTTCCTGGAAACAGTGAGGTTAGAAATTGTACATTGATCAATGAAAAGTTTTGTGCATTTCAGATATCCTTGATGCCATTTGTTTTTAAAATCATTATGGAGGTATAAACAAATAGGATGGTGTGCATATACTATAGAGGCCTAATTTTCAGGAACATCGGTCACACTTTGCATCTCATTTTGATACTTTTTTTTATAAAAAAAATACAAATTTAAGTCTAATTGCTCAAGTTGAATATACAGTAAAACTTGTATATTTAGATCATCTTTCTGACAACAGAAAAAGGTCTCTCAAGACAGGTTAACGTGCATGATTACAGTTCATTTCAAAATATTAAAATTGTTTCATTTTCAAGCAATTTTATATAGCAATACAGAAACTTGTACAGTTCTATTCAATGATCAAGTGTATATGTAGGTGAGCATATCAGTTGTCAAATTAATAAGGTAAGATTTATTTATCCAGTCCATTCTTTAACAACTTGACATTTCCATTTGTTTGAGACTGACTTCAAATGTAGCCAAAAATTGCCTTTTGCTATGATTATACTTTCTCATCCTGTGTGTGCATTAATGACTTTGATTAAACTTGAGGTTAATATGGAATATACATAAACCAATGAATGAAATCAAAAGACTGAATAAAACCCATCCAGAAACAAAATATATTTTATGATGGAACCCAAACACGCAAATTCACAGATGATATAAATATATGTAATTGTAAAGGGTGTGATAGGCCTGTACTACAGTGAACAGATGATGATTTTGATATGGGTGTTAATAATTGTAATATGAAATTAATGATTAACATGAACCTTATACAATGAAAAATTGTAAATCACTTGTTAAAGATGCAAAGATCTAGTTCACAGTTACAGATTGACTCTAACTAAAATGATATGCAAGACTGCTACAATAAACATTTTCTAGTTGGAGCAGTATTGGGATTCTGTGTTTTTTCCCCACAAAAGATAAAGAGACAATACAAACCATTGACGGGGGCCCAGAGTGGCAGAGTGGTCTAATGCGCTTTCTGTTATGGATCACTGCCATCTCTCACCTCTGTCTGTGTAGGTTCGAGTCTAAGATTCGGCTAATGTAGTTATGTGAGAAAGTTTGCCAGTAGCTTCTTGTGTGTTGGTGGTTCTTTCTGGGGTTTTCCATGGTTCTTCCTCCACCAATAATACTGGCTGCCATGTATAGCCTATCATGTGCTGAAAAATGGCATTAAACCCTACAACAACAAACCATTGAATTGACTAGTGCAATTTTTTTTGGACACTAAAGGTGTAGGGGTGTGCAATAGAACAGGTTACAAATTAGTTGGCAGTGTCACAATGCATATGGCCTCTTGCCTAAAAATAGCCAGTGTGGGTGAGTGTCTTAAACCATATGGACAAACATTTTAACATAGTTGCTGTTTCAGTATGTCAAACTGAAGATACTGTTGGGGTGTGAAAGTTACCTTATAATCTACGGTAATAGAAAGTCACTGTTATATAACTAACTTGGTGTTTACATTATCATGTCCCTGCAAGTGGATACCAGTGTATGTACATGTATCACAAAAAGATTATAAACAATCATAAAAATGTACATTTTGAGATTTACATTAAAATATACATACATACAATTATTGAATTGCCTGTGGCATGAAGTCTTGAATATTTTGTTTGTAGCAAATGTTCCTGAGGGTATTTTCCTGTAAGAATACTCTGTGTGATAAGGGTACATAAAGAAAGAATCGTGCGTTGAAAGCCTCTAGTTTTGTCTGTTGTGATTATAGGATTGAATTTGTATTGGTAGTGATACAAGTTTTAAAATTAATTTAATATTAATGACCTTGAGTAAGCTTGAAATCTATTGTTTATAATTATTTTCAATCCAAATTGGAGGATTGCTGAGAATATTCCATTGGCTCTGATTTCAGCATCTGATAATGTGATATGGAGAATTTAATTGGATGACAAATTTAAAGGCTTATTTGCAAACGAGTATGATCATCCAGCTAATAGACCATTTCAGTGGCCTAGTTCTTAGAGTGATCACCTTGGATGCTGGAGGTTGTGGGTTCAAACCCCAGATGTGTCATACCAAAGACTTATAAAAATGGTACTTGCAGCTGCCATGCTAGGCACTCAGCATTAAGAGGTTAGTGCCTGGACTGGTCGACCTGGTGTCAGGATAATGTGACAGGGTGGGACATCATGATACATGTCTGCAGCATGATGCCCCAAGTACTAGAATCAATATAAACAGCCACACTGCAGACACAGTAGTGATATTACTGAACAGATTGTTAAAGCTACGTTAAAAATCTAAATTTACATGTACATTATCCCGTTAATAATATGGTCGTACCTTTATCATTACCAGGTTCTGTATATTTTGAAATGGTTAATATTTGTAAGAATACTTGTTCAAGAAATTACAGTTATACAAAAGTTCCTTGTAGGGGTTTTCTAGGCCATAAGTAAACTGTTCGATTACAAGTTTATACTTCTCTTTTCTGCATGTATTTTCCAAGTTCTGTAAATTTTTGAAAAATAAGTTTCAGAGACCATTTTTTATTTTGTTGAAGGGTTTAAAGTACACTTTTCACACAATGTTGGCTATATTCTGCCTGGGAAATGGTAGATATATGCCATTTTCCAAAGACATGCAGAGGCAGTCTGCCTCTGATGTCCTGGGCAGGTATTATGCCTGCAGCCCTTGAATTATATAACTGGTACTCTATTTGTTGAACTGTTGTAGCCTCCGTGTTTATACTGGTACATAGATCTTGCTAGGATTTTAAATCTAAGAGTTCATGACTTCTTATTTTGGGAAAAACAAGAGTCCCACTAGCAAAAGTTGCAATCCCGTACGACAAGCAAATTGGGCATACCTGAAATGGCTATATTTCCAGACGAGTACAGTGGTATATTTTTTAATGAAAGTGTGTCACTTTTAGATGATGCGTCACTAAACACATGAAATATAGTTGATAGAGAAAGAATATTGTAAAGTCACTGAAACTATCAAAGATTTTAGTGCAGTTTTTAAAAATATGTTTGTTATTATCTTACTGAACTATCCAGATTTGTTTTCTAAGCGGGATAATCAGTCTCAGAAACAAACAGCAGAAGAATATTTATTTGTATTATATGAAATTATAAATTAAACATATTTGTTTTTACAGAGTAAGGTATAATAAATTGCAGATTTCATGTGTCGGGGGACTCTAGTGGTAGAGTGGTTTAAAACTACTGCCATCTCACCTCTGTGTGGGTTTGAATCTTGGGCTCAGCAAGTGTGGTTACATGAGGAAGCCTGCCAGTAGCTTCTCGTGGGTTGGTGGTCTTTTATGGTGTATTCCCAAGTCCTTCCTGCACCATTTATATTGACCACCATGTATAGCCTGTCATGTTCTGAAAAATGGCCTTAAACCCTTTTAACAACAACAACAACAACAACATCATTTTATATGTCAGAATATAAAACAAGTTTCAACCCTGAAATGTTTTCCTGAAACTGGATTGTTAAGTAAATATGTAATCCTTGGTGTAATCAGGGCTCTTTTTGGAAATATTGTAGATTTCAGGCGTCTAATAATTAGAACGGCCTTGAAACAAAATATCATGCAAAATCTGCAAAGTTATGATTATATATTTATTTAATGCTATTAAATTTGTTACAGTCTTAAAACAAAAACAACAGTATATACGTTTGATAATGCAGCAAGAAATTCTGCCTTCCCCCATTCCCTCTGCAGTTACTTGGCTTGCTACATTGAAAGCTACACATGCAGAGATGCACAAAGAAGTTTGCAGATATGAAACTTACTGCACTAAGGCAAAAAATGTGTTTCTGGTTGGCAAACTGGCCCAGTTTTTCAATGTTAACCCTAGCACTTTTATTCCTCCAAAGGTTAAAGATAAATAATAATAATTAAAATACATTTAAAACTATGTCAAAAATTGATTTGTGAGTCTAATTTAACCAGTTTTGCCCAGTACTTACATTATACATACAAATCATCATATATATGCTACAAAAATAAACCCCACCAAAACCCACCCACCCCCAAGAAAAAACACAATAAAATCTTGTGCCTACCTACACAGTTTTAAAAACCAGTGCAACAGGAAACACATTTTGGTTGGGGTCAGTAGCTAGAAAAAAACAAGCAGTAATGTGGTTTAAATGCCCTCGTGACAAATTTGATGAATTACGCCTTAGGGATTCTTTTGAGGATGTGTTCATGCAGTATCAGTTTTAATTCTGTGCTTTGAATCTTTAATAAAGTTACTGCAAGTTCTATTACAAGTGGTTATAAGCATACATGGTGAGTTACTGGAGTCTGATGTTGGGCATGTTGGGGTTACTTGTTAATCATAGGAAGGACATTAAGAGAATCATGTGAGTTGGAATAGTTTTGAGGAAGTTTCAACCAGTAAATTAAAAGTACAGATCCTATAAAAGAAGATTGGAATTCTGTGAAACATTCAATGATCAGTCATTGTCAATTAAATTGACAGACTGTCTACTGCTGGTTAGTCATACCTTTTACCTAGGACCCTAATGAAAGTAATAATTTAATAGCTTTCTCCTGGTCATGGTGTGTAAAAAGGGTATTAGTTAACATTTTGTATAATTTACTTTTTTTAAAAATATTCTTGCGATCCATGTACATCGCATATGAGGAGAGAATATACACAAGTTGACATACACAGTCCATTAATGTTGGTTTAAATTCTGCTTCAGCATTGAAAGAGAAAGTAAGATATAGTCGTGAAGTGATACACCAGTGCATGTATCAATATGATTCATGATACACAGCCTATAATATAATACATTATCAATACACATTAAATTTATGGTCTTTTACTCTTTGCAATGTATGTCACTGGGAGTTGATGCTTTTTGTGTGTTGACTGATTACAGACCGACAAATACTTTGTGTCGCTTTATGGCACATGTTGCTACATAATTTGTTGTCAGTGTGGGGGGAAAAATATCTAAAAGGTGGACTTATTTTTGCCTGCAAGGAATTGACCTATCGCCACATGTCAGTCATGCTGATCAGTTAACCAATCGGTGAACATAATTTAGACACACCTCCAGGCACTGCTTTTGTCTGTTGTTTTCCAGTGGCAATAATGAATAGATTTTGATAAGTATTTTGTAGTGATTTGTTGATTTCTCCATCGAAAAGGGTGAAATTATGTCTGTGGGAGCCTTGTAATTCTGACAGTCTATACTCAGATTGTCTAAATGGAAGAATTAGATTTATTCCTTAACCAAAACAAAAACAGAACTTCTATTGATAGTCTTTTTGGTGGTCAGCTGACTATGGAAACAATTGATGTCAATTACAACATGTTTGTTTGTATAAATATGTGTAGAAAGTACTTCCTGTTGACGGCTTGAAGAAAAAAAAATGAAATTAAAACAAAACAAAAATATGTAAAATAAATGTTTCTAGAGAAAATTGGTGGAGGACCCTGCAACTTGTGGGTCTTGATGTATATTATTTTTCTTGTATAGGATGGACTAAACCCCAGACTGCATTATTTTATAGTTTGAAAATTTACGTTTTAATGTTTGATTGTCCTAAAAATAGTTTATCTTGATCTTTCAAACACTTTAGTTTTAGCAACTCTTTTCTTTCTCATGAGGATTGCTCCGGTGGTCTAGTGGTTAGTGCGTTTGCCGTGGAAGCAGGAGGGATTGTGTTCAGTTTCCGGCCGAGTCATACCAAAGACTTACACAAATGGTACTAACAGCTGCCTCGATTGGCGCTCAGCATTAAGAGGTTAGTGTTAGGCCTGGTTGGCCTGGTGCCAGGATAATGTGACTGGATGGTACAATATGCTATATGTCTGTGGCATGATGCCCGAGTGCTAGAATCTCTACAAACTGCTTCACTGCAGACATCATAGCAATATGACTGAATAATTGTTAATGCTACATTAAAAATCCTAATCACACACACACACACACTTTCTCATGAGGCCGAAGGAGGGGTTTGGATATATGCATGTAATAAGAAATACCTAAACAATGGTTTCAGATAAATATCGTCTGATATATTAAGCATGCATTTACATATTTACATCAATGGTCATCTTAAAATTATTATGTACAACATTATACTTCTAAACAGTAATTATTTAGGATTTTTTGTTATTAATTTTTAATTAATTTTCTTCCTAGGAACATAAACGAAAGCCAGATAAAATAAAAAAGGCTAAGATTATTTACTGAATGCATTAGTATCTTTTGCAGAGAATTTCCATTTTCATGATAGGGTCTTGAGCAGCTTTGAAATTGATATTTATTATTTACTAAAATAAGACACTTAGGTTATTACTATACAAACTTGAACTACAAATGGTACCCACAGCTGCCTCACTTGGCGCTTAGCATTAAGAGGTTAGTGTTAGGACTGGTCGGTCTTGTGTCGGATAGTGTGACTGGGTGGGGGACATCATGATGCATGGCTGCAGCAGTTTTGACTTAAGAATCCTGGTATGAACTGCTTTAAAACTTTTTCAAATGATGCCTAACTGCCATAAAATGTGGTCACTATTATTAATAAATAGAAATACTGCTCAATATCTGTTAGTAAAATTTAAGCAGATCAATGGGGAAGCATCATGGCATGAAACTCTTCTGAGATTTAATTTATATGACCTATCATTGACTATGAATATAGATATATACCAATAATTGAACAACCTATAAAGGATTGTTGAGATTGTATAAATTATACTAATAAGCTGTTAAATATGCCATATTTTACTAGTTAAAATACCTTTGAGCAACATTTCAAAAACCACTCTGCAGAATTTGACCAGATTTGATGGAAAGCATCCTGGCCTGACATTCATTAAAATAGATTCAAATGATGCTGATCCATTCTCATATAATAACACCATTACTGAAAGATGGAAAATCTAAAACAACTTCTCAAACAACTCAATAGACTTGGTTCAAAGTTGACAGCTTCCTAGAATGAAGGGTTTTCAAGTTTGCTCAAATGATGCCAATTTTCTATCAAAATTTTGATTATGGCTGCTCATAGCAGTAAATGAAAAAACTTGAAACATCGTCTAAAATAACACTGCACAGAATATAACTAAATTTGGTAGAAAGCATCTTGGCATGATGAGCTTAAAAATTTGTTTAAATGGTACCAATCCACTATCAGATAAGATGCCATTACCAAAAATCTAAAAGCCTGAGCAAAACAAAACATAATGGCATAAATGGTTTTTCACATTTTTACACCATACCGACAAGTGTTATTCAACAAAAGTTACCCAAAAATCACTTTACAGGATCCGGGCATGACAGTTTTTAAAAAGATGCAGCTCAACCATCAGATATGACAGTTATTATAAATAGAAAAGCTCAAAAACACGGCTCAACATATTTCCATCAAATTTGATGGAAAGCATCCTGGTATATGGCTTTTCATGATGTCAGTCCACCATCAAATGTAGCTGCCACTACAATAAAAGACAAAACATTAAATGACTTCGGTAATTGATAAGCAGCAATTTGTCAACTTCAACAACAAGCATAAAACAAGGGTATGCTAATATATACATATAATGCCAACTATCCACCAAAACGGTTGTCATTACCCAAATGGAAAATCATTAAAATGACAGAAGAAAAGACATTTAAAAAAATTTGACAATTTTACAGAAAGCATTTTGACATGAATGGCTTAAAAGTTAATACAACTGGATGTTTATCTGCAATCGGAACATGCTACTTTTACTAAAAATAATTTTAAAAAAATTGCTTCTGAGACGATGCTTTTATGAATTTGGAGAGAAAGTTTTTGGGCTTAAGCACTTTCAGATTTGCTTAGAAAGATGCTGTTATTTCATCTGTTATCTGTAGTAAAAGTAGCATGTTCCGATTGCAGATAAACATCCAGTTGTATTAACTTATAAGCCATTCATGTCAAAATGCTTTATGTAAAATTCCTTGCAATTGATTGACACATAAACAATGTCATTTTTTTTATATAACTAGCAATGCCTAAAATGGGTATTTATTTATGTTTACAGTTCAAACGTGGTCTCAAGCTATCATAATTGTGATTACTATTTCCCAAATCTTATATTCCACCTTATTTCCTCAACTCGACTATTCATACAGCACTGCTTACTAAGTAACATGTCTTTCTAATTAGGGGGGGGGGGGGCTTATATGCTATGTTTTTTTCATTCCTTCTTTTAGTGTAATGAAGGTATTTACCGTAATGCTTATATATACGGTACAGGTATGTGACTCATGTACCGGGTAAGTTTCATTTGTGGGAATGGTGATCTTATTACGCCTGTCAACAAAAAATCGACATTCAGTGGTCATATTGGGGATTTAGGAAGCATATCACTACAAAAGTCACAAGCAAAGTATTAAAGTGCGTTGAAGATTCACGCAATATAACAATTGTCATTTATAATCATGCATGTAGGTTACTGATTTTATTGTATTTTTATGTTTTTGTTTGCATCACGTTTCAAACGGGGTAAGAAAAATGCTGATACCGGTATATCACTTAGATGCGCAAAACTACCAATTTATTTTCTGTCGAGTATATTTGGTACGTAAAATATAAACATACATATTTGTTTCCACAACAAACCTGACTTATGGCATCTTCGCGTAAATGTGTATCTGAGGCATCTAATAATGATAAAGAAAAGAATCCCGAAATAAAATGTTCACCAATTACCGGTATGTGTAGAAAGCCTGTTGCTCAACCTACTAATAAAAGGGCAGCTGTTTTGTTAACTGAGAATATATTCACATTCGTTTTATTGCCCTTCTTTGTTTTTTGTATCGGCGAGAAAATATAATGATTTATATATTTGTTTACTTGTCATTACAATATATACTTCTCTTCATTAACCGCTGGACATCGTCGTTAATGCGAACTACTGATTACGTCAGTCAGTGTAACAAATAAACGTTCATATTTGAAAATGAGTTCAGAAGCCATTTGAGTTTATTTATCTACCTTTAGTAAAAATAATATTTCAATTAAGGAAGACGCGAAGACCACAGACCAGTTGGCAATTAATCTGACCGGTATTGGCTCAATATAGTAATGCATCTCTCTCTCTCTCTCTCTCTCTCTCTCTCTCTCAATCTCTCAATAACATTTTTAAAACGTTGAGCAGAATGAGACCGATTTTGTAAATTAGTTTTGTACATTATTTTGTCGAGTGTCTTGATCCCTTTATTTTTCGTACACGGTCATTACTACAAAATGATAATTATTTATTTGACATATAATTTTTCGTACATTGAAAAAAATAATTATATTTTCGTGTACGAATAATAACATGAAATACGGTAGCCTTTCATAATATTGTCTCAGAAAACTGCTAAGAAGAATTTGACCAACAATCACACAAAGAATCCTGGCTTATTGGCATTTCAATATTCCGCAATTGATGCTGTTGTGACATGAAAAATGGATGAAATTTCAACATCACCCCTACAGAACGATCATGATTTTAATTCAGGAACTTGTATTTAGTGTTCTTGAATAGTTCATGAACCATTCATTAAAGTTCATCAAAAGGTCCATGAATGCATTAACTGATAATGGTCAATTCATGAACAGTTCATGAACTGAATTCATGCACAGTTTATGAAAGTTCACATATTTGATCATTCATGAACATTCATGAACTATGATGATTTTTTTTCTCATGAATGATTACTATCTTTATGAACAGTTCCTATTAAAAAAAGGTTGATTATCTGACAAACTCACAAAGAGCTATTTCATTCTGAATCCTAAAAAAACCTTGAATGTGGGGTTTTTAAAACAGTAAAATGCAATATATTATGTAACAATTTAATTTCAGATATATTTCTAGTACACCGCTCCCTCGATAACTCGTGCACAACGGGGTCCAAAAACATCGACCGCACTATAAGTAAGGGCGCGAGTTACCGAGGGACTTTTTTAAAAAAAAAACTAATAAAGAGATGGGAGATCGACAGAGGCGAAAGGGGGGGGGGTGCATTGTTAAATACTCGTTTTATAATCGTGCTGAAAATAACTGTGAATAAATATTTATTTATAAAGGTGTTGTTCGTTTTTCTTTATAAATTACCTTTAATTTCTGGATAAAATATCTTGAAAAGATCGTAAAAACATTATTCCACGAGGTACCAGTACTCTTAACATGTGTATCGCTAAACACATTGTGTATTACGTCACTGCTTTTTGTGTTGATTTGGATACATTCTAGTTTTATTGTTTGTTCAAAATGAATCAAGATTTATTTTATCAAAAAAGATAACATTCATATCGAAAAACGACAACGTCGAAACTTGTGTTGATCTAAAACATAAAATTCTGCTATCACTAAATAGATACATAGATAGATTGATTAGAAAGATAGAGTAAAATGTAAAAAAAAAATTTACAAAGGTAAACCATTACAAACCATGAATTTAATGGGTCTAAACGTCAGACATGTAACAAAAAAATATATACAAAAATATTTAAATCATCTGATAGCATAGACCAGCCTCATCACAATTATAAACTTGGTCGTCTGTATATCCATCACGGGTCAGTATCTCTCGGAGTTGGTTGGGATAACTAGATGCGGCCACCTGATTTGCTGAGCGTATCTCTCCCGACAAAGAATTTTGTTTTATTCCAAGTCGGCGCTGGAATCTCCAAAGCTATCCATGGCTTGCCATGAAATCTGATTCAGTGTCCATAGTTTTTGCCATTTTCTCTGCCTGGACCTTGAGAATTGTTCCCGAAATCTGAACACTTTGTTCACGTTGTTGTGTGAACCAGGTGTACACAGCATCATCTAATTCTGTGTCGTTTGCAGTGCGTGCCCGTTTCCGTTTAAATCCATCATCAGAATCAACTTCATGCAAATAATCCCGAAATTTCTGCTCATCCTTGTGCCAGCCTCTGAGTGTCGACTCGGCAAGTTTAAGTTCACTACAAACTTTTGATCTTGATTCACCATTACGAACCCTCTCTATGACAGTAAGCTTTTCGTTCACCGAGTACGCCTTTCGCTTGATTCCCTTGCTCTCCATGATCACATTTACAAATGATTAGAATAAATTACTGATTAATATATACTTTAATGACAATAAGTACATACTATTTGAAACCACGTTCGATTGGTCCATCTAATTTGATTGATGTTGAGACACGATATTGACCACAAGAGTTTAGGCATGTAGGATTTGCATTCCTTTGAACTTTTGTAATGCACGTCTTTTACCTGATTTGATACAAAAGACCGCCTTATAAAACAAAGCAGGTCTATTTTAATTGAGTTTTACAATGCAACAAACACTTCCCCAAGTCGTCGATCAAAACGCAGCCGGCAGTTAATTAGGTTCTCACAGATGTGCACGCGGGCATCGATGTGACGGTCAATTGACTCTTTTCATGTTTGAATAGAAGAGAACATGCAACGATTATACTGCTTACACTGCAACACAATGAAAAGATTAAAACACTAATTTCCCCTATACATATACAGTATTATTATTTACAGTGAACTGAGAAAATTCCGATAAAATCTAACAAGATATGTGATTCCTTATTAAAACCTGAAAATTTCACGATGTTGATTCTAACTTTTCGGGCACTAACCGTCATTTTCGACGATAAAACGGGCGATATATCAAGGTTTCATTCACCAGTTCTGATCAAGATTTTCTTCATTTTTAAAAAAATATTTTCTTTAAAAAAAACGGGATCCACGCTGGACACCGTGTTATAAGCGGGTTCGCGTGTTATCAGGGCGCGAGTTATCGAGGGAGCGGTGTATTTAACAAATAACGTCAATTGGCAAGCAATATTTTTTTAAACTTGTAGTTCACTTTTTTATGTTTTGTAATTTTTCTTAGAAACCTTTTTAACCCTTAAAGTGCGTATCGCGACTCCAGTCGCGCTGTTGTTTGTGGTCCCGTAGTAACTTCCACTGAAATAAACACAAAAGACCAAGAATAAATAACTCACCTTAATTTTAATGATTCTAGCTGGGTACACTTTTCTGCCTAATTTTGCTTTCACCAAATTATTTCCGTCATATTCTTCATAATCGCTTCTCAGCACTTCTACTTACAGTAGTCCCCCTCTTATACGGCCACCCCTGCTGCACCGGGAAAGTGGCCTTATAAGGTGGGTGGCCGTTCCAGAGGGGGGCTAAATTTATTATGAGAAGTACATGTATATGTAATGTACGTAGTAAGAAAGCTACATACTTCAAAACATTAAATATCTTCGTCTAAATGAAACATTAATCAATTAAAGTTTTTTTGTTATAATAAATTTATTTCAACTGAATATACGTTACTATTTTTGCTTTCTTGGCGTAAGTTTGATATGCGAACGGGTATTGTTCTCATGCGCATTGCAAATGGATTCAAAAACGTCGTTTACATCTTGGTACATACATAATTATCTTTCCATTTGCTCCATTTTCCCACTGCTGCTGAATAACCTTCTTATCGGTTATTACTTTGTTTATTCAAATTATTTCAACATAAACTTGTTTTTACGAGTCTTTTGACGTTTTGTACATACAATTGTTCAGCACCCCACCCCACCCCGATGTCGTCGAGTAGAATAACCGACTTTCTTCGAAAATAATGTATCCGTTAACGTGATGACATTTTAGTGTTTGGTAATGATTTATTCGGTTATTGCTGACTGTATGCGATTTAATTATGCAGACAAAACTTGTGTAGAGTCTGCCGAAATACATCCTTTGTAGGGAGCCATTTTGTGTGGTCACGTAATTTTTCCGGTCTTTGTCTGGGACCCTATTGTTTTTTTTAAGGTTGTCTGTGTGTGCCAATGTACAAAATCTATTTTTAGATATGCTGACCTTGTTATGATTATAACAATTACGTCAGGTTATAATCATCAACGAGAAGAACTCAACATAGGTGTTAAAACCCCAAACTTTATCATAACATTATTGAGCCCATTTCCTGTAAACATCGACTTTCACAGATAACGATATACTATAAATTTTTGGTCGACACTATTAACGGCGACTTGACACTCGGAGATGTGTTATCTACGATAGAAATAATCAAAATTGCTTACCTTACGTCAAGATTTGAATTAATTATTAGTTCTGGATATATTTAAAAATAAAATGTGGCCGCTCGTGAGGGGTAAATTTTATATTATTGCACAAAAATGCTGGTCGCGTTAGCCGGGTGGCCTTTCGTGAGGGGTACTTTTGAACAGAAACTCGTCGGTGTCAATGAATTATGGCCGTTAGGAGCTGGTGGCCTCTGGTCAGGGGGGCCATACAAGAGGGGGACTACTGTACTTAAGAAAATGATATTGAAAATATTCTCATCTATCCAGTTCAGCTCAGCTGCTGAAATCTTGCATGTATATTAACCATTGACATCATTTCTTCTTTCACAATCATCCAACAGGATAATCATTGTTTACATATTTCGGTTTTTATGGCACATTGGCAACCAGTGATCAAGTCAATACATTAAATTATGCAGCTTATGACAGTAATGGCCAAAAACATTAGAACAAAGTCAATGAAAGCTTTTATAGCAAACACATTTTGTTCATGCTGGCTAGAAAATATTTCTCCATATTAATCCCAAACTATTCAGGTAAAGTACACAATTTTGAACATTTTTTATCATATCATTTAGAAAAAGAAAAATATTCACATGTATTTATTTCAGTAATGTTGTGAGAAGTTTTTATGATAAATTTGCATGAAAATTTTATAAATATAATGATTTGGAAATTTACATTTTTTAAATAATTTCTTGGTGGTTATTCAAAGTACTTAAATTTGTTCATAAATCAAGTTCATGACATTTCAGGAACTAAAAAGATCTTACAGTAGTTCATTAGAATTCATCGGTATGTTCATGTGCATGATTCATAAAAATTCTTAAGTGTTCATGAACTTAGTTGAGGAAATTTAATGAAAATTTGTTCTTGAACTATAATGATGAACAACTAACTGATCATGAACATTTCAAGAACATTCATCAGCATTCATGAAGAGTCTATGATTGTTCATGAAGTCCTGAATTTGTTTTCGTAGGGGCATGGACACTGTAGAAAAAATGTTTTCATTGCATGTAATTAACTGCATTGGCAGAAATTTCAGCAGAAAGCATTATAATTATCCATGTAGGACAGTTGCTTCTATTTCCATATTAAAATGCCTGAAACATTTTATATATATTGTATTTTAGCTGTAAATAAAAGATCATTTTGTTTAAAAATAAAAACAAAACAAACCAAAAAATAAACAAAACAATATGCATTCCTCCAGAATCTTTTCTGAGAGAAGAGAAAAACCATAGCTTAAAACTAAATTGCCTGAAAAATCTGGTCTGTTTTCAGGCTGATGAAAAAGGAGAATCAAACCCACTACTTCTGCTCATGTACCCAGTGCCTTAACCACTGGGCCATCACAGTTTTCTTGGTTTTTATGTGAGAATTCTAGGGGTGCGGTTCCATGGGTTAGGACAGACCCTGGAATTCATGTTTACTGCAGATTTCTAATGCAAAGTATGTGTAGGTGTGATTATGCAGTATTATTTACTTCTACAAAATGGGAAACTCTTGTATGAGCACAAGCTTCTAATATGTACCTCTACATGTTGTTCTGTTATTTTGTCTGTGATATTGTACAACATTTGTCATCAGTTTATAATAATGTAAATGTCAATGCCTTGGGGAGGTTTGAATTTGCAGCACTACTGCCATTTTATAGTAAGATATGTAAAGGTTACATTCCACATAACATTTCAACAGATTTTGAAATGATTTGACAAGTTCCTGTTGTTGAACATGTATTCATCACTATAGGTGAACCTTTAAGAATCACATGAACAGGTGTTAATGTTAGGCTCAGTCAACCCCCCCCTCTCCTCACAACACCCAACCCCTCACTGCATCAAGAAACTTGAGCTTGCAATAATCATCTTTGAATCAGCTGGCAATTCATCTGATCCATTCACATAGCAGCAACCCTTACACAAAATGTGATGACACTTTGTTGGTGTATTGCCTGGTATATGGAAAATCTGCCTTTTAACACATTAACCCCTAGTGCCGAGTTTATGGGCGTGAGGTAGAAGCCTACTTCCAAGGTCTGTAGCATCAAGGTCATGCATGATACACTAAAGTGGGTGGTATTATAGAAAGGTTGACAGATTAACCTTAAAGTGCGTGTCGCGACTAAAGTCGCGCTGTTGTTTGTGGTCCCGTAGTGCGTGTCGCGACAATAGTTGCGCTCGAGGTGAGCAACACTGATCGCATTCTATAACTTCATCTTGCCATAAATGCCTCTAAAACTATATTTGATTGGTTTAAAAAGGCCCGGAACAAGCATTCTGCAGTATATTATTAACGATGTAATTTTACAAATGCTCGCTTCTAAACACATGGTACTTGTGCAAAGCTAAAATGGCCGACTCTGAATATGAAGGTGATTTCTTGCAACAAATATTCGCTTCGGATAGTGATGCTAATAGTGATTTTGAATAATTTGAGAAAAATTACATTATTGCAGCAAGAGAGGTATTGATGGAAATAGACATGAATGATTTTGAGCCAGCAATTTACGTGGAACTGGAGTCGGATGTACATGCTCGCTTGACGTGAAAAGATGGCGCGCCTGTCAACCCCCATTCACTGGTAATTCAAAATTAAATGTCGAGATGGTGAATAATGAACCTACGTACTATTGAAGACTTTTTCTTAGATGACAAGCTATTGCACCTGATAGTAAATCAAACAAATCGTAATGCAGATCGAGAGTTCATGGGGCAGACTTGAACGAATAAAAGTCGCATGAAGATATGGCGGCCTGTCTTATCTGAGCATCTAAAACGTTTTCGCATTGATTATAGCAATGGGTTTGGTACATATGTCTGGTCTCGATTCCAAATGGGCTATTGATGATGTGATATCAACCGCATACTTCAGCAAAAAAATAAGTATGGGATAGATTTCAAGCTATTCCAAGCAATTTACACCTGTCAGACAATGAAAACAATTAAGGTGACTCTTCACAAAATCAGCCCAATTATTGAACAAAAATAAAGCCGTTGCTGAGGTTTAATCACCAGATATGGACCTCAGTTTGATGATATTGTAATAAATAACAGGTGATAGTTTTTCATGAACATTAACCCATTTTATCCTGTTTGCCAATTTCAACTGCAGTGCCTGATTCCTGAGAAGCAATTCTAAATACACTGTGGTAAAACTGAGCATCATACAGCAGCAGCAGCAGAAATTTTGACTACCTTCACCATGTTTACTAAAAGTGTTGTAACAATGTTATTTCTTTTTTAAAGTATATAAAACTATATATCTCTGAAAAGATAATACAATTTGCAACACATTGGTACATGTTTTGTTATTATTAACCAATGTACATGCTCACAACTATATTTTGAAATTAGACTTGCAAGAATTTTTTTTTTTTTTGGGAACTTACCATGATGTTCAGTGAATCTTTTCTCAGTGAAGATGAATGAAATGCTCCTTATAGTATGGGAATAAAATAAAGATAATTCAATTTCTAGTATTTTGATCCAACTTTGAAGTTGCTAGCACTGTTAGTTCAAAAGTTATAATAATTTTACTAAAATTAGACAACATGACACGTGGAACAGTTTGTTTACATCACAATCTTGAACATGTACTTCAGTGTGCAGTTTCTCATGAAAACTTGTCACAAATTAATCCTAGAAATCTTTCAGTAATATAAAGAAAATTAATCCAAAATTTTCAGTCCACATCATCACTTTGTTAGTAATAACAATTATTACTGTACTGGTGAATAAAAATGTCCACATCACATTGAAAAAAATATTACACTTTTAAAACAGCCATACATCAATTGTTGCCTAAACATCAGCTTTTAAGCATTTAAACACCTAGTGATGTGTTTTGCCTGGCATTCTGTATGTACAGGAACATTGCATTCCTTGCATCCAAATTTTGTTACCCCTCTTCTTGCTCCAGGTTGAGCGGCCAGTGAACATTCATGACATGTTTTTTTTTTATCAAACATTTTTTCAATGGTATGTTGCACAGTTCCTCTGGTAGGCTCTGGAACAAGCGCTGCAGCCTTTCCAGCTCGAGTGTCACCAACCAGAGAGGCAACTAAGTCCTCCAGATAGCTCTGAAATGTTGGCCACATAGTTTTGACTCTCTCTGGATTTGTGTCCCTCGCTATCACATACGCATTGTATGCCGAAGTTTCCATCAAATAAAAGAAAATACGACGCCACCATTTTTTTGACCGGTGATGTAGAAGATAGTATCCCACCATCTGGTCACATAGATCTACTCCTTTCATGTTTAGTTGGTAATCTGACAGCATTTTCGGTACTTCAACCTGTTGCTGAATAGGCATGCCAGAACGTCTGTTTACAGTGCCACGTGATGATGGATCATGAAAATTTGACAAGACACAAACAGCTTTTGTATCTTGCCAAACACAATAGGTAAGTTCATCCTTCTGTGCAACTTTGTACTGGTGTTTATTTAATTTCAGATTTTTTGGCAGCAAGTCTTTTGGCAACCCCTTTCTGTTATTACGGACAGTTCCACAGGCCATCACCCCTCTAGTATGCAGGTCTCTCAATAAATCTGTACTGGTATAAAAGTTGTCAAAATACACTGTCAGATTTTTGCCAAACATGTGTGAGCAGAGATCCATGACCACTCTGTATGCAAGTCCCTTTTCTTGTCCATCTTCTTTGCCGGTGTATACCTGGAAACGGTGCATATAACCAGTTGAGCTGTCGGCCATATTCCAGAGTTTCACACCCCATTTTGTCGGTTTTGCTGGAAGATACTGTCTAAAGGAGAGTCTTCCTTTGAACTTTATCATGCTTTCATCTATTGTTGCAGTACCTTTTGGAATGAAATTTGAGGAAAATCTCTGGTCTAAGTAATTCAGGTACCATCTAATTTTCTTCAACTTATCTGGTCTTCCCTCTGGCTGAGGCTCTGCAGCTTGCTCTTCGTTGTCATGGAGATGCAAATATCTCCAAATAAGATCAAATCTGTCACGAGACATAATTTTATTGAAAGACGTGACAAACATATACTTATGTTGTCGCCAATAATTATGTCTTGATGGAAGACGAATTATTCCCATGGCAAAACATAAGCCTATAAATGCCTTCATTGTGGGAATATCGACTGGTGTCCAATTTGGCGACTTTGGTGGGGGGGGATTTTTTCTACGTTCCTGTGCAGCATAACGATTTGTTTCATCAACAAGTTTGCTCCATAATAATTCATCCCAAAGTAGCTCAAAATAATGTTGTGCATCTGCTTCTTCTGGGTGTTGAACAGTTGCTCCTTCAATCAGTTTAAATTTTGGCCGGAACCGAATTGAAAAATCATCCCTGGCCCATTCATCTTGAAAACCTTCAAACTCCTCTTCATTATCGGAATCGCTATCGAAAAGTGCACGAAGCCATGCATCATCTTTTTCATCCACTTTATTCAGTCGTAGCCCATCATTTGATTCCATATCATTATCAGAATCATCGAAATCCTCAACTTCAATGTCGCTACCCTCGCTATCAACATCCACGTTTATATCAGAGTTGTGGTCCATATTTTTATCGATCGGTTTTCAATCTACAGTTTCTCTTCCAAGCACGTTTTATTAAAAATTTCACTGCGCATGCTTGCTTTAACCATTTCCTGTGTAGGTACACAAGTACACAAATAGTTGTGATGAATAACACGTGTTTCTAGAGACGCTACACAAATACGTGGTAGAGTACGACCGTAGTCGTATTCAGGATAAAATGGGATACTACGACTGCAGGTGTATTCAGGATAGAATGGGGTATTACGACCGCGGGCGTATTCAGGATAAAATGGGTTAATTGCTGACTGGAGGGTTTAAACATACCTCTGACATTCATGGAGTGGATGTTTGCAAAACTGTCACCCTGCCTTTACCTGTGATTTTCACAATTTATATATAACATTGTGACAGACATAACATGTGCATGGTTGGACTACTAAAGAATATAACATTTTGTAGATATATTTGAACTTTTCCATCAAAAACAAAGTAAAAAGCTGATGAAATACAATTGTAACTTGACATTTTACCTGTATTTGCACCTGTACCTGCAAATATGTTAAACCTACACGTGTGTCTTGATGCTAATCTAAGTATAGACATGCACCATCATTTTTTATATAGGGTTTGTCTATCAATAGTGTATATTTAATGAAATACATGCAATTTAAAGACTGTGCAGTTCTTCTTCTTTTCTCCCCTGAAACAATTCAGTACTGAGGGACCTTGTACTGCAAAACAATGCAGCACTTTAAGGGTTAAGCTAATGATACCAAATAATCAAGACATTTTAGTTGCACTACAAAATAGAGAGAGAAAAACCTATTTTTTTTTTGTGACCCGTTTTTTTCCCCCACCCAAAATTCGCCCATGGTCGGAATCCAATTTGTGTCCAGATTTTAGATTTTATGGCCTTGGATATATGGTAGACCACTCTGAAGCCCACACAGACAGGTGAACCTGTGTAGAAAGTAGGATATGGTGGACATCTTGAAGAAAGACTCTTCTCCATACGAAAATTATGGGTCTGTTAAGCAAAACAAAATAAGACCTCCAACATTTTACCTTCAGCTCATGCACCAGCAGACAAACCAATGGAAAATACTTTTTTTTTTAAGCACAAGTAGGCATTGGTCTAATCGAATATTGCTTGCAAGTTGATGTATTAGGATGTACAGTGGTGCCTTGACTTATGAGTTTAATTCGTTCCGTGATGGAGCTCGTAACTCAAATTACTCCTATGTCAAATCCATTTTCCCCATTGAAATGAATTGAAATGGAATTAATCCGTTCCGGACCTCCCAAAAAACAACGCAATATCGATAATTCTGAAGCATATCCTGATGTTATAGTGGTCCTTCCAGAACTCTCTAAGGTTGAGGTTTGTGCTCTCCGTCACCTCAAATCTGCGTCGGAACAGGTGCTTGGTAAAGAGCTTCTTGAAATTAGAAATTACCTGCTGGTCCATGGGCTGCAGGATAAGGGTGATGATGGGTGGAAGGTAGAGAACATGCAGCATATCGGTGTAAATAGCTCGTGCCTTCTCGCAGATTATAGCCTTCGTCACGGTATCTCCGGCAAGCTGCTTCTCCGTCAACATACCATCAGCAGCTTCTTCATATTTTCATGGAGAGATGTCCGCTGTTTATTAATTATTTTAAGGCCCTTGGCTAGCGTGATAGCCTTTATTGACTCCTTCTGCTTCAGTATGGTGCAGATCGTGGAAGTGCTACGCTCGTACTGCATCGTCAAGTCGACTACACGCACACCTTGGTCATGTTTTTCAATAATTTCTTTAATTCAATGCATATCATCTGCTTCTTTGCAAAATAACCGCAAGCATAAATGCGAGCACAACACTAATGCTTCCACTGCGAGCTGACCGCTTAAAGTGAACGAGTGAGACACCGGATGCTTGGCGGATGTTGATGCATTCACTGTGACGTTCGCTGCGCTAACTAGCGGTTGGGTATCTGAAGCTGGCTCGTAATCCGAATTTTAACTCGCAACTCAAAGCAAACAATCGGCCGAGAGACGACTCGTATCTAAAAAAAACTCGTTAGTTGGAACACTCGTAAGTCAAGGTACCACTATATTCAGAAATAGTCCCCAAAATGTGTTTCCTACTCGCATTTCACGCAAAAACAGCAAAAACCTCCAGGGGTTACTGTGTTAAAGGTTTGCCTTTTCTGGTTATTTTTTTAGCATATTAGTCCTAGACCAGAAGAACTTATGAGGAGGTCTGTGTGTGATTCATTTGATGTCTGCCTGTTCATTAGCACAAGTTATCACTTCACTACTTCTAATTAACAACAACTTCACACATCACTCACATGTCTTGCCTCTGTCTACATTGGTTCAGGTCTCCGAGTTTGGCCAACATGGATATGTGAGAAGGTTTGCCAGTAGCATTGCATGGGTCAGTGGTTCATTCTTGCAGATACACTGGCGGTCATATATAGCTTATCATTTACTGAAATATGGCACCAAACTCTCAAAAATGAAAACAAAACTAAACTATAGGATTACCTTGAAATTTTACACATATTCAACTCCTAAGCGAATATTGTGCCACTTAGACACCCAATATGGTGACAGCAGCCATGTTTAAAATCCTGTCAACAGAAATACCCCTGAATCAATGGCCATATTCATTAAATTACTTCTTAAGACATCTAATTATTCCTAAATGAAATTGATGCACAACTGACAGTTAATGTGGCTACCATTACAGTCATCTTGAAAATCTTTTTCTTGCAGCTTCTCATGAACAGAAAGTCATTCATATTCAACATGGGACTATCGGTTAAAGACTTTGTTGTCTTCATGGTCTTAAATAAATTGAGCACCAATCTGCCAGTCACCTATCTCAAAAATCCTATCACAACCCCTGATAGATTGAAAATAACATCAACATTGGTTGTTCGCCTGATTTCTTACGATGTCTGCTTTGTAGTAAAAAGGATTAGTGCCAATCTCATATGCAGGCTGGCCAACAAGGTAGCAATCTTGAAAATTTTGTTATTGCTCCTTGTGCAAAATGGAAGGTAAAATTGCACTTTGCTTTTCACCAGAGTACTGACTGTGATGTCTGATGGTCCTGAATGAAAATATTGCTGGTCAGACCTCAGATATGGCAACCACAATGAACATGTTCAAAATCTTTTATCTCCAGAATGGGAGTCATACCAACATCCAGTTTTTTCCTTTTGTCCTAAATAAAATAAAGCTGATCTACAATCAATATAGCTGACAATGGCTAATGTGAAAATCTTGTTGCTCAAAAATATCAGATATGGTTTCATTAGTCTGGTTAAAAAGAAATTGTCTTTTTCTGAAATCTCTGAATATTTTTCTGGGCAATAGTGTCAGTCCCTTTGAGAAACTGTTGTTTACAGAGGTTTTGCCTTTTTTTTCTTCTCAGCTTTTAAATTTCTTCTTTGACAAATCCATATACTTGTAATACATTACAAGTCAAATCTTTCAGCATATTCGGATGCAGTTTGATGTGTGCTACTCGATATGTGCCATTTGGTTTAATTTTGTCATGACCCTTGACAATTAGTATCATCACATGGGATGTTGCATGTGACTGGCATTCATTAATTTTGGTATGATGCACCTTTGGTATGAAATATGCTCTGACTTGCATGTTATTTTGCATGGTGTTATGTTTGAAAAACTTCACTAAAGTCTGTTAGATTTGAACAAAATTTGGAGTGCAGCTTAAGATTGACAAAACCATGAGAGATAATGATGAGTTCCAGTGTTCCATGACATGATTTACAGGAGCTGTTGCCGACTTTCCAGATCTTGGTTTCAGTAACACAACTTGATAAGTTTAGTTTAATCTCTGCCCGATTTTTTGTGAAGCATGATACTAAATAATAATTAGAATGAGATTAATTTAAGGTGTTCCACATTATCATTTTGCACAGCACATTACCAAGGAATATTGTATATCAGCTGAAGTTTTTATCTACCTTTATGCAGGGGTCAATGTGGTTGCTGGCCTTTCAGCCAGTAGTCATTGGTTTTAATGATGGCCAGTTTATTATTCTGAGGTCACAAGTAAATCATAAAGTTGAATCAGACAATATTTAACAATGTGAGAAATGCTGCATTATTTTGGGTTTTGAAGAGTTGTGACCCCTGGATGCCCACCTTGACAAACTTTATCTTAATGGCCAAGCCGAGCAGATTGTAGACAGCAGGGTCACATTTCACTATACACATCATTACAAAGCTATAGTTTCAAGCAGTTATGTCAGCATTGGACAAGAGATTGAAGTAAATCCTATGAACTTAAGAAGACTTTCATAGGATGATGCAGGTCACAAATATACAAAAATTTGATTCTGTGCAATGTAAAAGTATATATCAGTATGTCATGTTGGTGTATTTACTTATTGATCGTAAAATAAAATCATGCCAAGCTGAAGAAGAATATGTCCACCACAGCAGCAAATTTGAAAATCTTTTTTGCTGCTGAAGAATATCAGAGTTGGTTTCATTACTCTGCAGATAAAAGGAAGAAATTTACTTGTCTTCAGTTGCAGGAACTTCTGATTGGCCACTAGAGTACCAGTCCCTTTTTGATTCACTCATTTTTGGTTTGGTTGATAGGTTGTTACAAGCAAAGACACAGGCAGCCAATCTGGGCAAGGGAGTCAGTTCAGTTGGTAGTCCAAGGGTTGCAGGTTTGATACCCACCCAGTCAGTCTGCCTCAGTTGCCTCTGTGTGTCATCCAGGAATGCACTTGTCTTCCATTTCCTTGCCATGATCTAGACATGAATGTGTTTAAGGTACCATTAAAACCAGTCCAGATGTACAATTGCAGAATGTCTCAACTTTGTGGACATCGAGCATGAGCTCAAGTTGTTTTCACAGAATGTTTCAAGAATATTGGGCCAGATTATTCATTTGCTTGACTGATCCCCAATGAGGTTATACCTTACCTCCAGACCTAGGTGAAAGATAATTACCTATTTGTATGCTAAATGACGATTGATGTTGATGGAATAGCAGATTGATTGAGTTTCATGTATTGACATGCATGCTGTACCTGAAGTAAGGTCTTGATAATTTGTTTGAACATCAAAATAATTTTTTTTGTTTTAAATAGATAAGAGTAAAAAAAGTACTGTTGTCTGAATGTTTATACCGCATCCTTTTCTGAAAGTAATTACTTTGAAGAATTAAGATGTTTTCATGTAGCAATGGCTGTGATGTGTTTAGGATCTACTTTTGATGTTCCAGAAGCAATAGTCCAGATCAAGCATTCATAGCAAGTGTACAGTAGTCCCCCTCTTGTACGGCCCCCCCCTGACCAGCGGCCACCCGCTCCAAACGGCCAGAATTCGTTGGCACTGACGAGTTTCTGTTCAAAAGTACCCCTCACGAGAGGCCACCCGGCTAACGCGACCAGCGGCCAGCATTTTTTGTGCAATAATATAAAATTTTCCCCCTCACGAGCGGCCTCATTTTATTTTTAAATGTATCCAGAACCAATAATTAATTCAAATCTTGACGTAAGGTAAGTAATTTTGATTATCTCTATCGTAGATACACGTCTCCGAGTGTCAAGTCGCCGTTAAAAGTGTGGACTAAAGATTTAAAGTATATCGTTATCTATGATAGTCGATGTTTACAGGAAATGGGCTCAATAATGTTTTGATAGAGTTTGGGGTTTAACACCTATGTTGAGTTCTTCTCGTTGATGATTATAACCAAACGTAATTGTTATAATCATAACAAGGTCAGCATAGGCTAAAAATAGATTTTGTAACATTGGCACACACACAGAACCTTAAAAAAGACAATAGGGTACCAGACAAAGACCGGAAAAATTACATGACCAAACAATATGGCTTCCTTTACGAAGGCTGCATTTCGTAGACTCGACACAAGTTTTGTCTGCATAATTAAATCGCATACAGTCAGCAATAACCGAATAAATCATGACCAAACACTAAAATGTCATCACGTTAACGGATACATTATTTTCGAAGAAAGTCGGTTATTCTATTCGACGACATCGAGGGGGGGGGGATGCCAAACAATTGAATGTACAAAAGACTCGTAAAAACAAGTTTATGTTGAAATAATTTGAATAAACAAAGTAATAACCGATAAGAAGGTTATTCAGCAGCAGTGGGAAAATGGAGCAAATGGTAAGATAATTACGTATGTACCAAGATGTAAATGACGTTTTTGAATCCATTTGCAATGTGCATGACAACAATACCCGCTCGCATATCAAACTTACGCCAAGAAAGCAAAAATAGTAACGTATATTCAGTTGAAATAAATTTGTTATTATGACAAAAAAAACAACCTTTTATTGATTAATGTTTCATTTAGACGAAGATATTTAATGTTTTGAAGTATGTAGCTTTCTTACTACGTACATTACATATACATGTACTTCTCATAATAAATTTAGCCCCCCCCCTCTGGAACGGCCACCCGCCTTATAAGGCCACTTTCCCGGTGCAACAGGGGTGGCCGTATAAGAGGGGGACTACTGTACTAGAGTTTCCCAGGACAGTTTCTGGAAGGGTTGATTTTAGCTATATACATGGAGACTTCTTATAATGCTATGTTGGACTTTTATGAAAAAGGAGCCAAATTAACATCCAATATATCTACCACAGTAGCTAATTTGAAAAACCTTGTTCTTGCTAAATAGTATCAAAGATAGTTTCACAACTTAATGGTTTTAAAGGAAAAAACGATCTTTTCTAGAATTCTGGCAAATTCTTTTCAGCCAATATTACATCATTCCCTTCAAATGACTCTTTGTTTGTTGGGGTTTATTTTGGTTAAAAGAGGGTGTTTTCTGTACCAAAGAATTTATAATAGAAAAGAAAAAAATGAAGTTCAGATTAACCCTTTACTCCCCATATGAAAATCAAACCATAATACCTGTGCCTCCCAAATGACGTTCACGACGTCATACCCTTGCTCCCCATAAAAAAACACGTAAACTGAAAAGCAACGTCATCTTCACAAAATTATATTTTCCCATTGCTCTAATAGCCTCAAAATAACCTAGTCATTTCCACCGCAAGCTATTATTTGTTATACATGCCAGATTACCGTAAGTTATTTTTTGTTATCAATTCTTGATAAAAAAAAACAACTACTCCCGATGCAAAAGTTGCTTTGTTTTAATCACATCAACCTGTGCTTCGAAACTTTAAACATCAGTATGTAAATGTTAATATGTACTTAATTAGCATATTTGGTAACATTATTTTGTAAAATATTTAACGGAAAATTTTCACAGCCATATTCATGTTATATTCTTTGTAATATCAGATAAAAATCACAAGTGAACCTGACAAGAGGCAGAAAAATAATAATGGCGGACATCGCGATATCTAGTCAGTGCTTGTTCATTAGACAGGCCATAATTTTAATTAATTTGCCACATAAATGAATTAATATTTGAAATCCTTAAGAAATATGATATAAACATTATGTGAATAAATATTTAGCTATTTAACTAAAACAATAGTCCGTAATATATTACACTATGCGACGTTGGATAATTCAATATGCCAGGTCATGGCTGTTTTCTTATATCACTTTTTTGTAATGATAATAACAATACATAGCCCCCCAAAAAATCAGAACGAATAAAAAAAAATAAAAGTAAAGTACCAGTACATAGTAATCAATATAACTTATAATTATCAATAATTTCTTTTCAACATCATTTAAACGTGTATGGTTATATTATGAAAATCCCTGTTTCTAAAAATAGATTCACCCGCATGGCTTGCGTGGCGCCATTTTACTCTTGGCCGTAGTGTGATTCAGTTGGATATATGACTTTATTTCATGCAAGGATGGACTTGAATGATTCATTTCATCGTCGATGAATAACCCAGGTACTGTCTTGTGAGCAACAATGAAATTAATTATCAAAGTTTTGATGTTATTAAAACTTAATAGCTTGAAATTATTCGGACTTTTATGCATGACTAATCTAGATTTTTCAATCAGAATTATAATTTTTTTTTTAAAAAAAACATTGTACAAAGTCATTAATTAACTTGGCATGCTTTCCAAACATGGGCTTGTTAAAGGTTATTAAAAATATTTCATAACGAGTTCTTGTTATTTGTCATTAGCGATGTGGTTAAAAAACTTAAGGATATGTAAATCTAGTAGGCCTATGGCTATGCATATATTTTAGGAACAAAATAAACAAGTATGACAATATGAAAAAACGACAATTGTAGAGCACATTACAGCTACTCCTTTACTAGACCAGCAAGTTGGTATCTAAGCCTTTTTTTACTTTTGACATAGCTGCTATGTAAAAATAAAAAAATGGCTTAGAGATCAATTTGCTGGTCTACTCCTCTACAATCATGTTTTGATGAAACAGACTGTGACATTCTATGCAGCATAGATGGACATTGCAAATGACAGCCAATTTTGGTTTCTTTATGTCTCTTTTCTCCATTCTTGGTACAGTATTTGCAGGTGGATTTTTCCCTTTTAAGTGCCTGCAGTCTGTGTGTCTCAATATTAGCCTGTGTCACCGGGGCTACAGATGTTAGATGCATGGCAACCTTCCTACTCTTGAAGCTTCCTATGAGCTGCTTTGCCAAATTAATTCGAAAATCTAACTGTCTGAATCGTTTTCTTCTTTCCTGACTCTCAGGATGACTTTCTACCATAGTTATAAAACCATTTATTATACAAATATTTATAATAAAATGAAACATATATCGCCACCATTTCTTTGATGATCGTCCAACTGGATATTTGGCCCTGAGTTGGTCACATATGTCAACCCCTCTGTAGTATTGTTGGTAATTTGTGATTTGGTAATTTGTGAAGGTATTGAAGGAGTTTTTCAAATCTTCTGCGTGGCATTACATTTTTGATTCCTTCATTTGATAGAAAATTGTCATTTGACCAATAAAAACTATAGTCAGGAGTTTTGATTATCCCCATTAAGATCAACATGTCAAGAAAGGCAGACATTTCAGGCACACTGGTCTCTGTCCAGGTAACATCAACAATTTCATGATCTACATTTTGTTCAGCTGCAAATTTATTTGTTTCACTAACAATTTTTTCAAAAAGTCCAACTGGAAAATATAATTGAAAATAGTCTCGTTCTGATGCTGTTTCCTGCAAAGAATGTGATGGTCCTGACCGCTGAGTAAATGGACTTCTGTCAATATCTTGCACGTCTGCAAACCAAGTTGGCTGATCATCATCAGTGTCACTAGAGTCTGATGACATTTCAATGTCGATGTCTGATGACATAATTTCAGATACTTCGTCATTAAACACATCATTGTTAAACAAATTTGGTATGTCGTCGGAACTGAATCCAGATAAATCGTTTTCACTTCCAGACAAATCACTGTTATCAACAGACGAGGACGACATTGTCATGACGAAATCAAGGAATTCCCTTCGTAAATAAAAACAATTCACTTCCGGTATCGTCTGTTATACGATTTGATTAAGACTTTGTATATTAAAATGAATGGAAGAAATGAACAACACAGACATTCTTAATTGTTATTTTATTTTAAATTCCGGCACTTTCAGCAGATTTCATGTTTTAAACACCTAAATGCTACGTTAAACATTACAATGTATGGAAGAAGACTTGTCGTATTTGCCGCGCATTTTAAGAATGTGATTTTGTACATAAAAATCCGGATGACATAATGAATTTATACAACTAATGTCAAATTCAGCATCATATTTGAATATATTACGATTATGAATAACTTACACGTGTTGGAAAGGTCATAATATTTACATCGAATTGAGGTAATATAATCGGCAAACGTCTCCATTTTGGATGCGACCGTGGAAAACCCCACTACGTATAATTTGGTCGGTTAAATTTAGATTTATATGTTATAATGTTACGAATTACGTAATTAAAATCAAATGTTAGTAAAGATTATTTATTTTTTTGACGAGCGTTTGGTTACTGCGCGGCGAATCAACATTTAAATGGAAGATATATCATATTTATTGGTCGATACTGTGTAAGGCGTAGAAAAGCGTAGATGGGGGGCAAAGGTAAAGGCGTAGAAATGCGTAGACGGGGTGCAAAGGTAAAGGCGTAGAAAAGCGTAGCTGGGGAGTAAAGGGTTAATCTTCATGAATAGTGAGAAATTACCTTTTTTCATCTCATTCCACTTTAACCCTTAAAGTACTAATTGCAACATTAGTCCTGCTGCTGATCAAAATCTTGTGGTGCTTTTCGCGACTTAAGCAACAATGTACACATCCTATTACTTAAGTTAGCCATGACTGCTTATAAAACTATCTTTGATTGGTTTTAAAAGGCTGTACTTTACTATGCATTTATATACATGCCAGCCAGTATGCTTATAGCGTAATCATTATGCTTTTTTTAAACTAAAATACGCGTTATGCGTAAACATATATGGTAAATGCTTTTTCTTTATATCGACCTTTCCAGAAAATTATTTCTTTTCTCATTTTTATTAACATTCCTTTAATCCCACAGCCCTTTTATAGAAAAGACTGCTTTTACGTAACTACAATATAAGAGTACCGTATGCTTGTCTGTGGACTTTCGTGCACTTTCCAAACAGTATCATGTTCTATTTATAGCATCTGTTTGGCTTAGTGAGGAGAGAACAAACTGGTTTTCTAATTTTAATCTTTATACACAGATTTTAATTCATATTTACAGCAGAACCAGTGTAAAGGTATTTAGCGCAAAAAAGTATATTTTAGTCGATGGATATATGAGAGCAAAAATATCTTCTTTCATAGAAAATATAATTCTCTAAATATGAAGTCACAAATGCAGCATCACGTAACATCTATTTCAGGCCATGTGGAAAGAATTTTAATATTTGGTGCTAAAAGTCTTTAGATGGATTCCAGTCAATGTGTGTAAAGCTAAAAGTGCTACAAATAAAAACTCGTAACAGTAAAGGATGTGAAAAGACCAGAGGGGCAAATAAATCATTGTTTAATGAAATTATAGCATGTTATTTGTGGATTACGCTTTTTCTGCCTGGATTCCACTTTTTGACCACTTGGATTACACCTGGTTCTTGTCAGGGCATGGCATGTATGCATTTAATGAAGAAGTTTTATAAATACTCTCTTTTAAGCACGTAGTACCTGGAAAAAGTTAAAATGGTCGAAACTGAATATGATGGTGATTTCTTGCAACAAATACTCACTTCTGATAGTGATGATGATAATGATTTTGAAGAGTTTGAGAAAGATGATATTATTGGAGCATGCGACATGTTAATGGAAATACCCATGAATGATTTTGAGCCAGGAATTTACATGGAACTGGAATCGGATGTACATGCTTGCTTGACGTGAAAAGATGGTTCGTCCGTCGACCCCCATTCACTGGTAAATCAAAACTAAATCTCAAGATGGTGAATAATGAACCTGTGGACTTATTATTGAAGACTTTTTCTTAGATGACGAGTTATTGCATCTGACAGTAGATCCAACAAATTGTTATGCAGATCAGAGTTCATTTGGCAGACTTGAAGGAAAACAGTCGCATGAAGAAATGGCCGCCTGTCAGACCTGAGCATCTAAAACTTTTTCATATTGTTTATTATAGCAATGGGTTTGGTACATACATCTGATCTCAATTCCTACTGGGCTAATGATAATTTGACATCAACCACATACTTCAACAAAAAATAAGTATGGTATAGATTTCTAGCTATTCTAAGCAATTTACACCTGTCTGACAATGAAAACAATCAAGGTGACCCTTTACACAAAATCAGCCCAGTGATTGAGAAAAAAAAATGAAGCTTTTGCTGAGGTTTAATTACCAAATGTGAATCTTCTGTTTTGATGATTTTAAAATCAATAACAGGTGAAAACTTACCTGTGACCTTCATGGAGTGGATGTTTACAAAACTGTCACCCTTCCTTTACCTGTGATTTTCACAGTTTTGATATAACATAGTTACAGACACAACAAGTACATGATTGAACTACTAAAGAATATAACATTTCTTAGATATATTTAAACTTTTCCTTTAAAAAACAAATATACTGATGAAATACAATGGTTACTTCTCATTTTACCTGTATTTACACCTGTACATACAAATAACTTACATGTGTCTTCATGCTAATCTTAAAGTTTAAACATCCACCATCATTTTTCATATAGGGTTTGTGTATCAATTGTATATATTTTTTTCCTCAAACAATTCAGCACTGAGGGATCTTGTACGACAAAACAATGTAGCACTTTAAGCGTTAATTAGAAATTGTGCAAATCCAACTTCTTATATGACAGCTAAAATTTTCATCCAGAAGATCTTGCTTTTATTACTAATCCTAGATGATTGGTCATATCGATAATGTTTTCATCAAAAGACTTTTTATGATGTCCATTGGTACTAACTAGTCTGATATAAAATATGACTATTATGGCAGCCTTCTTAAAACTCGTGTCATTGCTTCTCAAAAACTCGGATGTTTTGGGTGATCTAATCAGTTGTGTACAATAATATTGAAAACTAGGTGTGATTTGGAGTGTGTGATTCATGCACCCAGGTAAGGAAATGGAAATATTTGAGGCTTGTTAGTATTTCACCCACAGGACATGATGGGTGGACAATTTCTGATGTCTAATTTTATTTGAATGAAAGGACACAGTTTGCACTGGGTTCATTTTACATCTGACATATCTTCGTTGAATTAGGATTTAATTGGGTTCTACATGTTGATGTTACTATTAGGTCCTTTCCATTACAAATTGCTACTTGAATTTTAGGGAATGAACTGGAAGAAATTGCACTGTATAATTCTGATCAGTACCTATTAAGATGCCATGTTTTAATTGATATTTGTGTTTGTACAAGCATGTCTTTCTTAGTGGAACTTGTGGTCGACTTTTTAAATATTGTTTACATGCAACAATAAAATTTCATAAATGGTTTTTAGCAGTTTTTTATAATTTGTTTTAGCTGACCAATGATAATTTTCCATTGTTAACAACCCCACCACCCACTCCCATTTTCCAGTCATCAGTTGTCCATTTTATGTTGTCGAGTCTAGTTGTTCCTAATTGAAAATGGTGCAGCTGAAACATGTAATATGGTCACCACAGCATCTATCTTTAAAATCTTATCACTACTCCTGAATGGACAATCATGTCTACCCTACATGGGCTTTTCACCAAAGACTTCTGGCGAAATTATTCTATCCTAAATCAAAGTGGTGCTAATCTTTTATCCAATATGGCAATCTTGACAGATATAAAATCTTGTTGCAACTCATCCTGAATGCAAAGTCTCCTCAGCATTTACCAAAAGACATTTGATGCTTTCTGGATGGTTGTAATTAAAAATTGTGCTAATTTGATATCCAGTATCTTGAAAATCTTGCTATTCCTTCTGCATGGAAAGCTATACCAACATTAGTTTTTCACCACAAGTCATCAGTTCTATAGTTAGTTATCAATGAAAATGATGCTGATCTAGTATCCAGTACAGTAGGGTTGTTCCGATTATCGATTACAATCAATCATCAGTTGGTTGAGCAAACCAATAAGATGATTGTGAACTCCTTAATCGATTGTGTGTAAAGGGAGACTTCTTTTTAGGTGTATGCAAAGCACAAAGGTTAGTAAACTCCCAGCCACTAGAGTTGACCTGAGATTTATTAATTCTCTTCACAACTACAAATATGAAACCATGTGATTCATAACTAGGAATATATTGTCATTATTACATGGTCAAGTTGTTAAATTCTCGAGTTATTAAATTTAAACACATTTTGTATTTATAAACAATGACAAAAATGAAAAACATGTACTTCTATACTTTAAATTATAGACATGTGAATGAATTTCGGGGGATCATAGCAGTATTTCAATTAATATGATTTGATCAGCCATAAAAAGTTGTGTTCATTTAACAAAGTTGTAGAACAGAAGTAAAAGCAATGTAATATTATTGGAAGGTTATGGTATACATGTCGTTAAAAGAGATTACTCCTGTACATTTAGAAACATATTGAACTCTTGATCAAAGATACAGCTGTTTAAAAAGATTAAAATTTGCTCTTAGTAACCGATTATACTCGATGGTTAAGGGGAACCGATTATTGATTATGAATTTCCGACTGATTCCCAATCACTACAGTACAGTCACCATGGTAGCCATCTTAAAAATATTGTTATTGCTGTTATAAATTTAAAAGTTGCCCTAGGGTTTTCACCAGTCTAGTTGGTCCAGAATAATAATAATAATAATAATAATAATAATAATAATAATAATAATAATAATAATAAAGACTTTATTTAGACAAGGTAACTCAATTAGTTACAGAACTAATCTAACTTGAGGCCTTATATCTGTTATGTACAATATATACAATACATACAACATGATGTGAAGAGTCTGGCTCAACGCTAAATAATTAAGGAATTTTAAATTTGAAAGTATCAAGCCTGGAACACATGTACAGGCATCTGTAAAAACACAAACTTACAAGAAACATAAAATATCATTCTGCGTTGAAACATTCAGCTTTGAAAATGATGCAAAAATACAGACAAGCAGGCAGTATGTTTTTTTTTTTTTTTGGTACTAGCACTGTTCAATTTTCTATGAAAATAGTGCTGCTGTAATCTCAATATGGATGCCTCAGAGAACATTGAAATTCTTGTATATAATTTTCCTGATTGTATGGTCAAAAGTATCCTAATAGTGTCATGTTTGGTCTAAGGAACATGATGCCAACCTAATTTCCATTATGGATACGAGATTATGACTGAAATAAATGAGGAAACTCTTCAGAAAACTACTGCTAAAGACAAATGGATTATTAATTTATACTGGGAATGGATTGTCTTACCAAGACTATGTATGATGCTCCGGTGGTCTTGTGCTTAGATTGTCAGCCTTGGATGTGGGAGGTCTTGGATTTGAACCTCGGTCGATTCATATCAAAGACTAATAAGAATTATACCAAGAGCAGCCTCTATAGGTGCTCAGCATTATTAACTTTTTCAGCCCCAAGAAACTTGTCAGTAACACTGTTACTGTGCCCCAGCCACACTAAGCTGTGACTAGCTGCTTGTGCCCCAGAGTGTTTTTACCTGTTTGAAAAATTTTGTAGAAATCATGCACATGCCTTCACATTTTAATTTCACTTCTTGTATCCAATATTAATCCATGAAAACTTCACCAATTAATCCAAATTAATTTGTCTACACAGTGATGTATTTTTCTTTCTATTTTTCCAAGTCTTTCACAATTTATTTATACATTTTTTTTTTTACAAAATTATGTGTAACATTGTTAGGAATATCACATCATCAGCACTTAATTCCATTAAAATAAACCAGGAAAATTTAATGTGATATGGTTTGAAACAATTTGTACATACATTACTTGGCAATGTTCACATCCAGTTTTTGGTTAAGATAGAACTTTGTTCAATAAACACATTTTGCAGGTTGGATTCTACGTTTGTTTGGTGATACCAATATGCATTTTTAGGCATATGGATTGGTTTCGTTTGCGAAGTCCGTGTACAGTTTCTCCGGAAATAATAATAAGTGAAAAAAGATAGATTTTTCTTTTTTTTCCTTGTCTATTTGTCATTGTATGTTGTAGGTCCAGGATTCATTCCTCTAAAATCATTGATTTGGATAGACAGAAGACGATCGCTCCAATCTGCTAGATCGGCAGAAACTTTCATTTTCGCTATCAGCATCCGCTTTTTCTGACTATTCAGTCTCAAGAATCTTCAATGTCCCATTTGAAATCTCGCAAATTATCCAACTGTCGAACATATCTCTCCTCTAATTACTCAATATTTTCGAGATCAAACCCGAGAAACTCCTCATTCTCGCCCTCACCGCCATAAAAAATCACTCTAGCATCCGCCATCATTTTACGATTTTTTAAGAAAAAAAACACGTGTATTGAAATGGATCCCAAGTAGTAATCCTTGGTTTCCGAACATTTAAAGTTTGCCCAAACGAACGTAAATTCATTTCTGATTGGCTACAAGTGGGTCTGATGCTAGGAAAAGCCCCATTTGTAACCAATCAGAGACTTTCTCTCGACCATAGATTCGGACTGCTGGGCAGCGGTACCGGCCATTAAATGCAGTAAAAAAAACTTCACGAAAAGGCGGTATCGGCCGTTTAATGCAGAAACTGGATTACGTGTAAAGGTGGCATCGGGGTCGAATGAGTTCAGAGGATAGTATTTGGACTGGTTGGCCTGGTGTGAGGATAATGTGACTGGGTGGGACAAGCTACATGTCTGCGCATGATGCTGAAGTATTCTACGTCACCATAAACTGCCACACTGCAGATGTCCTAGCTATATGCCTGAAGTTTTTTTGAAGCTACATAAAAAATCCAGATCACACACACACCAACACTAGGATTTTGCTAAAATACTTTTTGTGATGTCTGGTTCATTAATGAAAATGTTGTTGATCTGGCATCCAGTTAGGCCACCAAAGCAGCCATCTTAAAAATCTTGCTTTTGATTGACAAAGGTTTTACCAGATGACTTTTTGTGAAGTCTAGTTGATCCTAAATGAAACTGATGCTGTATAACATCTAAAGTAGGCATCACTGTGACTGTTCTGAAAATAGTTATTGCTACTTCTGAAATGATGGTGCTGTAACAATGAGATTTTACTAAATGACCTCGTATGACCTGTTGTATTGTCGACTAGTACCTACATGAATATGAGTGTTGCTTCGATTTCCATTATGGCCACTGCAATCACTGTATTGAAAATCTTGATATGAATACCTTCCTGGATGAATGGTCATATTGATATGGTGCTCTCGGCAAAAGACTTCTTATAATGTTGTTACTAAATAGAAATGTTGCCGTCCAGTCTGATATCAAATATGGCCTCCATGGCAGCCATCATGATAGTCTTGTTAATGCTTCAAATGAAGTGCCCACCAAATGTTTTATTCTTGTTTTTCCTGATGAAAATGATGCCAGTCAGTCATCCAATATGTCCACTACAGCATATAGGTAATTTGATAATTGTTATTGCTGAGGAATATTGGAGATGGTTTCAAAACTTGGCACTTAAAATGAAGATATGGTCTTGTCTTGAATTCCTGAAAATTCTTTTCAGCCTGTAGAGATAGTCAGGTGACTTGTTTTGTTTGTGATCAAGATGTAGACCCAGGCTGAAAGTAGTCAAATGTATTGCTTGTTTTTTGTCATTTTTGTTAACTATTTCTGATTATGATGTGTACATAGAATAACTAACTAAAACTTGCAAGTTTTTTTTACCCTACCAAATAAGTGTCATTGACATGGGAAATTCAATTTCTTGTAATTGTGAATGAATCTGTGTATTTAACAGAGCATAGCTTGTTGATGAGGTGTGCTATTAAAAAATATTCAGCTAGGACATACCATATACATGCTGTACAATTTACCATATATTTCCCAAGGAAAGTTCCAATGTTTTTGTTTCTAGCCTATCTTTGCATTTCAAATCAGATTATATTTTATTGGGTAGATCATAGCCTTCATCTTGCATTTTAAATCCTTATGTAGACCTCATTAAGTGCATTATTTACATGGTCATTTGATGGTTGGCAGATAGGTGCCGATTTGAGGTAGTCTGTGTAAAGGAACATTCCACATGATGCGCACTATCCTGACATATATGAATGAGCATCCATGTCCTTGTTAATCATGTATGAAGCTTCATAGGTGTTTATTTGTACATTGGGACCCTGGGGCAAGCTGGGATAGGTAGTGTTGAAGAGATGTATGACTGTTCACATTAGTCATAAACATTTTTGTGTCCATTATCAGTGAGGATTAGACTAGAGGCCCATATAGCACCAGCCCAGCCTGTTGGGCATTATTGTCACAATTTTCAGGCTGGTGCACCAGCATCATTTGTTATGTTGATATCACAGGTCAGGAGGGCATTGATAGTCTTACAGAGCAAAATAGTGGTGGGTTGGTTTTGTCAAGCAGTTAAGTAAACTGTTTTTGTTTGTTTGTTTTAGCAAATTCATTGAAATAAGCAGAAACAATAATCTATGTAACTATTAGATGCTGTGCTGTCTTTATATTCCAAGTACAGTTTAGTGGCTTTCATTGCATATACTAACTATACTGCGTACCACTGGAGTTTTCTGTAAAAAGTATTTCACAAAGGTAAATGTAACTTCAGTCCTTCAAAACACAAGAATTACATTATTTTGAGTAGGTAGGTGATTCAGTTTCACTTGGAAGTATTAGTTTTAGAAGACAAGAATCTACACAACCAAAATTTCATTATAAATTAGCTACATTTTTTCAAGTGAAGTGAGGGTAATTTTTTGCAAAGCATGACATTGTCTACTGCTGCTAACAAAAGTGAACCAGTGAAATGAAAACTAGTTTGGGTGCCTGCTTGTTAATTGATGCTTTTGTCATAGTTTTCTTGTAGATGTCACTGACCATGACATTATTGCCTGGATAGAGTAAATAAGATATAATATGAAATTAATGGATGGAGTAACAAAGATCTGAGCCAGATGTCAAATAGAACAACATGACCTACCATATGTAAAATATAACTGTAATCAGTTACATAAAAAAACATTAAACATTATATTTGGATGAGACACTTTCTTATAGAAATAAAAGTAAAACATGTACAAGAAATGCAATTTTATAATAAAACAAATTTCATCTTGAAGTTGAATAAATGATTGAACTCGTTTACTCAGCATGGCTGCATAACCTGGTTGATTCTGGTCCTCTCAAAGTCAACATTGGTGATAGGTCATAGTCACTTCCTTTTCTTCTTTCTATCTCTCCAGCCTCTTGAGTCTTAGATTCATCAATTATACTTGGTCATCTGCTATTTTTCCAACTGTTTGATGAATATATGGAATTATTCCACTGTAAATAACTACATAAAATTGCAGCCTAAATGTTTGTCAGGTTTTGTTTTTTGTTTGTTTTTTTGCTTCTAGGATTGAACAGTAATTCCCACTTTCAGGTCTGTTAATGTTTTATCGCAACTCGAGAGAAATCAAGGCAAATATATCTGTTCACAACTGATATATACAACCCTGTTACCATGAAGATGAAGTCTTTCCTAGTGGTTAGCTCCATTCCTAAATGGAACCAAGACACAGCTAGACATATCACTTGTCACTAACTACACTATGTTGGTCGCCAGGTGTTCTAAGGCCAGATAGCACTGGCTCTTGGTTAAAGAACTTGCAACTAAATTACGCAAATGAATTAACAGAATCTCTTTTCCTGAAAGTCCCATGTCCCTTGACTTCCAGATGCCCATCCTGTGAACAATTTATCAGAAGTATTTATTTCTTGGAGTCAACTTCCAGCCTTCTTGGAAAAATTTAGACTAATTTTGCGATGGGAAATTGTTTTAAACATTGAATTTTGTTGAGGAAAGACGGTCACTGTTTATTTTGCTTTGCCAATCAGGATTGACCTTATCTCTCTAAACTTTAACATGTCCATTGAAGTTAGAATATTTCTCTCAACTCTGCTTTTTATTAATAACTATTTTTGGAAATACTCTTTTATGACACTGTGCCAGAATTGTCTCTAAGGTTTGTCTCCACGTCGTTTCTCCACTACTTAACCCCATTCATTAAAATAAATGTCCGACCATTGTCCCAATTGATTCTAATTAAACATCAGATGATGCCACCAAATGAGTGCATTGCATCCATTGCTGGCTAGTGATTTATTGTGAGCCTAGCCAATATATGGAAGTTAATTGTTATGTGTGTCTCTGACCACAACAAGATTGACTCTATATTTTGCAATAACATATTTCTTCAAAAGTCACTGTTATAATGAGATTTCACCAATTTTACCCACATTGCATTCTCTTGTTATAAAGATAACTTTAAAAACCGAAGTCATACAACATTATGATGACATGTGACTTATTTTGAACAGAAACTAATGTGTCTACAATGCTTAGACCCATGCTGGCACTTAAATGTTCTATTAGATATGGGTTAGTGTAGTTTATTATTAATTGATTGAACAAACAACATAGATCTTTATCTACTGGTGCATTGTGTAACAGTATCTCAGGGTACATGTTGTTTGCCGTTGGAATTGCAAGTGACTATATTTATTACTTTTCTTTTTCTGTAAGCATATTCTGAGCATTCAGTAATAACTTTAAAGGCTACATTCCTAAACTTGCAATGCAGTGCAATGCACAAAATGATACATGCACATGCTTTTGATGGATGTTTGTTTATTTGTTGATTTAAGGCAATATACATGTATCAGGTGAGATCCTGATTGGTATTAACCCTCACTTTCCATCTTTCATAGCTTTATTGATTAATCAAACACCTAGAGTAGGTGCATTTTATTGAACACTAAATAATTTATACAGGAGAGAAAAATTAAGTGAATAATTTGGTTACATTGACCAAGATTTATTATCAGTGCTGCTCAAGTCTAATTATCATGGCATGGATGGAGATAAACAATGTTTGGTACCATCATTATCAATTAGGAATTTACCATCTTGGGGAAGTGGGTGCATTGGGCTGATATTTTTGTTCAAACCAGATACTTCTTTTTCTTTATCTGGAGATAATTTTTGTTTTAAAATATATTATGATGGGTAGCAAATCAAACTAAGAGGATTAGAGTACAACTATTTGGGAGTTGTAAATGTAGTTTCTGAAGAAAAGCCCTTGACAGTCAAGAAAAACAAAAATATGATTTGTCCCTAACTGGTTTCACCTGGTGTCAGAGTGGTTTTGGGAACTTGGATTTACAGATCACTTACTTTACATATCTCTCTGCAAGGGTTTGAGTCTTGTGCTTGGCCAATGTGGATAGGTGAGAAAGTTTATCAGTAGTACAAGTTTCCTCTGACCCTTGCCACCCCATTTTTTAAAAATTTGGACATTACTGTTGGGGTGTAGGGTCAGCACAGTCCCTATCGAAAAGCTGGAATTCGCCGACACCATTTGGTGTCGCCATGGGGTAGCGGCTTACTTAACGAGATAAACCTGCATGAAATCGATAGGAATATGATTTATTTTCTAAAAAATCGTGAGCATAGCATTCGTTATCTCTTTAATCCGCTGATAGATGAGACAAAAGTACATCATTGCTGAAATTTGACCTGGATCTGACCAGCTTCGAGAGGGTCATTTTCTCTGGATTCTTTGACCAAATATATTGGCTGTCACATATAAGCCTATATATATATCACGTTCTTTATTTAAAAAATGGCTTTAAACCCTTAACAATGATGACAACAACAATCCCTTACTGCATAATTCAATTTAATTAAATCACATTGAGAATACAATAAATATTACTTGCCTTAATATCACTATGATGCACTTATTTCAGTGTCTTTTTTTCTATATGTTGCTTCAGCAGGAAATGATTCCTGTACTTGATTGAAAATGTGTCAAATTATTCTTGGCAATATTACATTAAATATACTTTTTTCATTTACAATTAACCTTTAAGTTTGTTGGGTAGTCATCTAAACATTAAAGCCAAAATTGTCTACAAGAATGATCTTTTTAAAAATACAAAGACAAATATTATCTGTAGTATTTTTCACATTTTTCCATGTTGTGCAGGGGGTTTTATATATTGGTTTTATTCAGAAAATTTTCTATTTTGTTTCCTTCTGTTCATAAATTTTTTGTTCTTTTTTTCTTCATTACAATGGGACCTTTGAGATCTGTTCATTCGAGATTGACATTACCCTTAACTGTTCTTTGTATCAAGCAATAATCATCCTTGGCAGATATTGGAAGTTTTTCACTGCACCATGTGGCAACATTAATCAGCAGAGTTTAAAGTTTGATTTAATAATCAGTTCTTTTTGTCCCTGTTATCTTGCAGGGAAGCTGACAAATACAGAGACCAGACTTGCTGCTTTTTTATTGTCAGTAAGGTAGTGTCACTTACATGTGGCAGAATAATTGAACAATGCTTTGTGGTATTTAGTCACATGATCTGATCATACATCTGTCCAACTGTCAGTTGCTTGCAAGACTCCGGGGCTTGTAAATGGGCAGTGTTGTATTTTGTATACAAAAGACACTCGATGTTGCAGATCTGCCTTGTCATATTTGTACATAAAGCTTGACTTTTTGATTTGTCTCAATATATGTAGCTGTAAAGTTGCGAAACAACATTAGTGCCAATTTAAATTTCATGAAGCTGTTGATTCCATTGTGTTCCTTATTAAACATATTCTATAGAACAGCAGGACTACCAGTCTTTTTTTGGAGAAGTATCATTGAAGTCAACAGTCTAGTGTATAGGTAAGTGTTTTTATATTGAAATATAGTTTCTATCATCATTATTTGCAAGCATCAAGACCTGTGACTGTTCTTTGTTGTAATAATGCTAAGCCTACACCGCAGAGTTGACAAAGGAAACTTTTCAGTTCTTGCATACTGACTGCCTCAGTATGGGCATGGCTGATTTGAATCGTGCAATTTAAGTTTCATTAAAATCTGAGGTTTGACTGACTGGCTCTGTTCATGTACATATTAATATTTGTCATTTCTTCTGTCAGTACATAATACACACTTTAAGAAGAAACTTTTGAACTTTATAAAAGTGAAGCACAGTATCTCTTAAAACATTTTATCGTTATCAAAAGTTTCTGAATTCAAATTATAGATACTGTTGTTTGAATCTCTATTTAATCTGTGCTAATGTGGTTTGATAGGTCTGTGTACAGGTCATAGCAGCATTAATGACTGCATGGTAAAGCTTGCATTTTATTGTAAAAGTAATCTGTTTATAATTTTCATAGAAAATGGTTTTCAGTCCCCCTTCATTCTTTTTGTGAGGGCAAATGTTCATGCAAGATTTTGTACAAAATTTAATCTATGAACAGACCCCTTCTGTTATTTTTCACACATTCATCATGAATTGACTGTACATATCTCAAAGAATTTTATTGATTTAAGAACATTTACATTTACAGGGGTAAAGATATTTTGATATTTGTTGATAAATTGTAATAATTAATAGTTCTGATCGCACCTTACGTGTGTTTCTTTGTTTGATTAGGATTTTTAACATAGCTTTAACAATTTTTCAGTCATCTTGCTATGATGTCTGCAGTGAGGCAGTTTATAGTGATGGCTAGCACTGAGGCATCATGCCACAGACATGTAGCATGATGTCCCCATCTAGTCGCATTATCCTGACATGAGACAGCTGTTAGTAGCATTTTTGTTAAGTCTTTGTGGTATGACTTGGCCAGGGATCAAACCCACGATCTCTTGCTTCCACGGCAGATGCTCTAATCATTAAGCCACCAGAGTGGTTCCACCTTACATGCGTGTTTATGTGTATGTATATTGTGTGTGTGTGTGTGTGTGATATATATAAATATTTATATATAGACTGCTCTGGTCATCTAGTCTACTTGGCCAAGTTATACCAAAGACGTACAAAAATGGTATTTAACAGATGCCTTGCTTGGCACTCTGCATTAAGAGGCTAGTGGTCGGACTGGTATAAGGATAATGTGACTGGTTGGGAACATCATGCTACATGTCTGCAACATGATGACCCAGTGCTAAGCATCAATATGAACTGCCACATTGCAGACATCTTAGTGATATAAATTATAGTTTTTTTTAAAAACTATGTTAAAAATCTAAACTACACATGTGGGTATGTGCGTGTGCAGATACAGAGACACATTAAATATAAAGATGGTATTAAGTTGTCCTGAAGCATACCATCAATTCCAGTGAACTTTGATGTCTGTTTTTGTATAGACAATAAAATATTCAATTTTTGTTTTGAAGAAAAGAAAATTAGTTCTTAAGTTGATTTATTACTTTCAAGTTTGAAACTGCTGATTTTAAAAGCAGCTTATTCTGACTTTGTGGCTATACAGAAAGAAATAACCCTGAAAATTGATTTCATACTATCCCAATAACATCAAAAGATTTTACTCAATATTGTACTGCAAGTTGATGAATGAGATTAAAAGAACATATACAAACGAAGAGGAACTACAAAAAGATGCAATAGTTCAGACTGATATAATACCATGTTGTACTTTGAAATTGTGAAAACCACTAAAAAAAAAGAATTTGGTACAAGACACTTCATCAGCCATGACAGAGTTGATAAATTTAAATTTAAATGTCACTTGTTCTGTAATTTCTGTCATCTGAATTTTATAGTTTTTAAAAATGTTTCTCAAGGATTCACTTAAACCCATATCAGTGTTTGGATTTCAAGATCACTAAGTTGTTTTTGAATACATTCTTCCCCATGCTAAATATATATTACATGCAATTTTAAGGTTAATTAAATTGTATAAATAGCCAGACAATATTATTGGTTTGGACAGGTATGGTGATTACCAATAAACTTGAATTTATTATCATTTTCTTTTTAACTGGGAGATGCGAGTTTTGACTATTAATGGGAGAGATGTTAAGAATTGCTGATTGGGAGATTTTGTCCTGCTGGTTTAGGAGGCTATGTATGATAATGTTTGGCAGAGCAGCAAGGTTAGATTGATGCCTATATTTTTTGCTCACTGGCTGTTTTTGAGTCGTTAAAGTTGGTTTAGATTCAAAGGGGAATCTTTGTTGCTTGAAATAAATATAACATGGGTACAAACGTTTCTTTTAAAGCACATTTACCTAATGTTAAACACTTATTATTGGTATCTTGTGCAGCATATCTTTTGAGTATAGAAACGAGATAAATGTATATAAAATCCAGATCTTGAAATGATGTCAATATCTGGGTATGTTGAGATAGTGTAGTCTGCTAACAGATTTAAGATTTCTTATAAGATAGAGCGGCAGATAAAAAAAATTTAAACATGATGTGTATATATTATTTTTTAAAATTCTCTTTTACTTATGGAATCTTCTCTCACTTATGAATGTAATTAAACTACTTGTTCACCATAACATTCACTTTGTTTAGAAAAGATATTATAGAATATACAACCATCCAGCATATTTGTTTAGATATGAAAGAGCTGAGAATCAGAGGTTGGTAATGTAAGGTGGAATACAAGTTTTAAGACACTCTCAAATGTGTGGATTTATCAAGAGCTCTTGGATATTGATTTATTGACTTAGGGAGCTTTTTGCACACAACCTGAAGTGTTTCTTTTTCCCTAGAATGTATCCATGTGATTGACCTCACCTTTGGTGTTCTTACTTGCTCTAAGAACTTTGATGATTTGTCACCATTAGGATCTTGAGATTAGTGCTGTTACTTCTGACACATTTATACATGGGCTGATGAATGAGTAGTATCTTGACATATTCCTTTTTTATTTTTACACTGATTTTGTGACCAAACTGATACATTTAAAGGGAAAATATCTTTAAAACTAGAATTTATTTTCAGGAAATGTGGGTGTAGAGACCTGTGATCAGATTGACATATGTTCTCGTTAATCTTAAAGGTAAAGGTCTGTATTGCTAATTCAACCTTAGTCTCAACTGAGGCAAAATAAAAGTTGTTCCCATGAGTATTACTGATGTTTTCCTTCCCTTGTCCATGCGATAACTAGCATTTTTTAAAATAACCCCCATCTTATCCATTCTGTCGCAATCCACACAAAAAAAAATGCCTACATGAAACACGTTTTGCAATGCATTGGTGAAAACTGTAAAGATAAAGTAATGCTTCAGAGTTTAAAGTTTTTGTAATAATAGTCTCATTTGACTTGAAGAAATGCATTTTGAATAAAATTAGTACTGGTCACTTGTGACTCCGTCTCATTAAAATTAGATAACTTCTGTCTTTCGTTCAGATCTGATCATAACCGATGGGGTCATGTTCTGGTGGCCTTTGAATTAGCAAATGGAAATGCAACTTTCATAAATCTGAAATTGAATCAAATTGTTAGTACACATTCATGCTCTTCATCCACACTGCTCAGTCTCCAAACATGGAGGTATGACTTCATCTGATTGGCTGAAAAAGATGTCAATTATGACAATAACATAGGTTGCCAAAGCATGACCCCCTAAATGCATGCTGTCAGATCTTCATGTGTAATTTGTGGAGATCCAATTTTAATCAGATTGCATGCCACTTGGGAGACCATGCAGTCAGGGTCAACAAGAGGGAGGGGGAAACCTTGGATATATTCTTGGGGCCCAGGCCCATAAGGGGACCCAGGCCAAACAACACTTTTTAATTTTATAAAAGAATTTTTTTGAGGGGGAACTAATAAGAGGCCCTGCTTGCAATATATTGCTTTGTAATATATTGTTTTTTTCCAGTTCAAGTGCATTGTACATAAAGAATATCATAATCACTATTTATGCCCCAACATGCCAGTGATAAGAGCATGTATTGCTACCCATGTTGTTCTATCTTCATTCATTACTCCTTAGTTAGGTTTACTTTTCAGGCATAGCAATAATCTCTCCAAGCTGTGCCCTTGTACCTTTTTTGGAGTAAAATTTGGAGGGAGAAAATGTGCATAAATGCTGAAAATGCTGGATTTTATCACCTTGGTTTTTGGCCAAGCTTATTTATCAAAATTACTTGTAGAGCTCATGAACATGGAATCAGAATACAGTACCTTATTTGCTAGGGTAGTGAAATGTATCTGACATTGATGTATATTTCAGTCTGTAAATTGCACTGCTCTGATCTGTGTGGTTCACATTGAATTGTCAGAATAAAACCAGGACAGGCACTTTAGGCATGCTACGGTACTTGTCAGTGCCATAGTGAAAAATTATACATTGTTGAAACGTTTATATTCATGACTTGTCCAGATGTGAGCGCATTTGACTAATGGTCACACAGTGGAATAGGGTAGCCAAAATATTGCTGATCTTTCATGTTTGTTAAATAGTCACTTGGGAGAATATTAGCAGTGGAATGCAGAAATTAAAACAGATCCACATGAGTGGCAAAGCTGCGAAATACTATTTAATTTTCTGCATCAGCATTACAATAAAAATAGACTGCATTACTTCTGTAAAATCTACTTTATGCAATATTTTTGTGCAAATGGGAGCTTCGTTTTCACTTTTTTTTAGTTTGTTCATCTCTGTGGTTTCTTGCAAGGAAGTTTAATTCTTGATCACACTTTGGATAGCTTGCATTTGAGACAAGGATGACCTATTCATTATGGCCCCATGTGGTCTAAAGTCATGATTACAGGGAATTGAAGAAGTAAAAAGTTTCTTCAGAATTACTTTCTGTACCATATGCTTTGAAAATAAAGTGTGGATGACCTAAATTTGAGATCAGGATGCTACCTTTTGTTTAATCTTTGTCCATAGATTTTAAAAAATCCAGGTCACCAAGATGAAAAATATATTTTTACAAAATAGTGACAATAGTCATATAATGCGCCATACATGATGCATTTGTTGTTGTGTTCATAATAAATAAACACATTAAATGAAAGTCGAATGTTTTCTTGAAGGAAATAATGTCATTGTGTCTTAAATATGTAAAATGCCTCGAATGAATATATTTGTTTCAGAGACGATAAATGAATGTGACATTTATCAATTCATATAGATCATGCTCTAACTATATACAGATTTTGTTATAGTTTAACATTATGTAATATAGTTTCTACTTAACCCATTTCATTTTATTCTTACACACAGCTTCAGCTAAAATATTTTTAGCGTGTAGACACCCTAAACTGGCATGACCAGTGATGTTACAGTCACTGGGGCAAGGGAATGAACTGTTAACAAGATTAATAACCTTAGATTATAATGAGTTACTTCCCTTGGACATGCAGAGATAGTCTTCAGCTGACAATCTGTTCACATCTCGGAACACTTTTAAGCTTTGTGTGTGTGTGTTTATATATATATATATATATATATATATATATATATATATATATATATATAGTGTGTGTGTGTGTGTGAATAATTACTATTAGCAAAATGCAGATTCTGGCTTCAAATATGTTTGATTTACAAGTTTTTCTGTTGCACAGTCATTCTTCACTTGCATATATGTTGCAGAGTTTAGTTGGACTTCTTTTTCATCTGAGAATGATTAGCTTTTAAATATTTCATTGTATTAAGAATAGATGTTCAATATTTAAACACTACTTTGCAGATTGAAAGTGGACAATTGAATTGTGGACGGGTATTCACAAAAAGGTAGGTGAGATGGATTGGAGATGAAATACATCTCATTTGCATGAGGAATGATATGTCCACACAGATTTTCATGTTGAATATATTGCATGAGATTCTGATTTTGAAAGAATATTTTTTATACTTGGTTTTGGTTTAGATGCTTGAATTGGTATAAAATTGTTTATTTTTTTCTTTCCATGTTATGATTTTATGCTATGTTGGTTGACTAGAAGCAGTGTGCTAAACTGGCATGGCCTTATAACACAAGATGTAAACATTGGTTTCAGGGTTCCCCCCGTTTGCTTTGACTGAATACCTCATTGCATTCAGTATAGTTTAGCCTTCATGTAGCCAATCTAGAACATAGGTCTGAAAAACTAATCCACAATTTTTCATAATACTGTTTGCTTTGTTTCATTGTCTTGTCAAGTTTTGTTTTTGAAATTAATTTCAATTACATCTGTGTTCAGCTATGATAAACTGTGACTTACCCAGTTTCTGCATCCCCTGTTTGACAGGTGCTTGTCAAATTTTGATGTCCATTTCTTTGGAACACTTCTGTCATTCCAGCAATATGTCGTCTGCTTGAGTCCATTTGGATGTTAATGTTGAATTTTACTTAAAAATATTGATGTCCAAAAATAGGTCTAAAATTAGCAAGAAGTTGTAGATTATATTGGGAATGTACCCTATATTTGAACCTGGCCAGAGAAGATTTTCAAATAATGGAAATAATGAATGGGAAGCTCTGAACAGAGAGTTATGGGTATGTAAATGTTGGTGATTGTTTGACGAGTCTTCTGTTCAATGTTCAGAATAAAAAGTAATACAAATATTTTAAATGTTATAATCATGGTTATGCAATTTTATTTGGTTTAAACTTTCATCTGCCATGGACTTTTCATTTTGATTTAAAGTTTATGAACATCTTTGTTGTTCATAGAGTGAATGAAATTGCGTGCTTCTTTGACAACATAATTTTGAATGAAATGCAAAATGAAGTCTCTTGGATTCTGCATTAAATAAAGTCCAGTTAATTATTATAATTAAAATCATTAAGAATCTTAAGAAGAAAAGCAAGGGAGGATTTGAACATTTCTGATGGGCAGAAAGGCAAAGTTTGGCATGTGGCACTGACATAAATAAAAATGCAACAGGTTTGTTGAGCATGAACTTATAAATTAATACCAAGTCTACAGTTGAACAGTTTTGAAACTAACATTTAGTGCTGGGACTGTTTGGGAGCTTGTATGCAGGTGCTGGGTTTGGAAGAGTAAGCTTTTAAAAGTGGAATAAAGTATTTTTACATCAGTTAAGTAGTTTGAAAGTGATTAGCACAATTTCAAATCCTCTAATATTTTGTTTTATATATACTAATAACAGCAGTCGAATTGTCTTATTTCAGTTAAGCTTGTGCAATTTTTTGTGTTTTATCCCTGATACTATAGTATTAACACACTTTCCCATTTGTTTGTACACCCTACCAATTTTAAAAACTAAAGGCATCAATGATATAAGAGTGCACAAGATGTAGTCGTTTCATACATTGATTTACAAGTTCTAACCTGATTGTCACCAGGGGTCTCAAACACTATCAACTTGTTAGCAAATCAAATCAGATGGGTTTGTTTAGCAGCATGGTTACCAAATGTGAATGTGCATTTCTGTGCCGTCAAGCAACAGATATGATGTAGTTCACCATAATTCCATACATTTTGGAGTTGCATCTCTTTGAACACATGTATACAAGAGTTCAAGTTAATTTTTGTTCAATTTGTTTTAGAAATTTTTAAAACTAGACATTGCAAATATTGGACACAGACAGTGCTGTTTTTACTAAAATTCCTTTTCTAGAAACCAGAAACGAATTGTGAGCAATGTATTTGATTGTTTCCATTGGGAAATTGAACTGAAAATAATTTGATAGTGTTAGGGACTCGCTGAAAACAAACGTGTTAGAATTTATAAACATGTGAATGAATGAAGTGGTTTGCAGCTATCTTTATATCCATGATGCATTTCATTTTTAAAATCTGAAGGGTTGTACAAATGATTGTGAGAGTATGCAAATACTGTAGATTTAATCTATTTATTTATTTTTACCATCACAAGTACTAACCTTTCGATTTCAGAAACATGCAACATTAAGGATATAAAACGTGCACAAGATGTATTCATTTCATACAACAATTTTATACTCTAACCTACTACCTCATGGTTTTACAAGTCAAAGGTCAGTTATTGACTAGAAGGGATAAAAAATCAACATTTCCACATAATAACTTTGGTTTTACTTCACGAACTTTGATTTTTTATAAAAAAAATTAAATGTTAAAGATACTCTGAAAGAAAAAAATTGCTTTCTTTGTAGATGTTTCAATTATCTACATAGAAGACTATCAAATGTGAAGCCAGGATATGATGGACTATTCTCAGTACTGCCTTTTTTTAAAAATCCTATGTGAGAATCTACATGATATCTGGCACATCATCTTGTGCATTAGACTGCTCAATCTCCTAAAAATGGAATTCATTAAAAAATTGCACTTGCTGTTGACAATGACATTTTTCCAAATTTTAGATGTTTGGGTTACAGGACAGCGGAAATGGTTTAAAATTTCTAAAGTTTGAAGCGATGAAATAATTTTTAATAACTACTTTCCAAGATTAATAGTGGGGTATAATTCCAAATGGATTGGAAGCTGAAGCTGACAGTTTAACAGTCTCCTAATCTTTGCACCTGCTGAAAATGAACATTTCATAACTTTTGGATATTGTTTCAGAATCTAATCTAATGTAGAGAGGAAAGGTGGCAGATTTAAAAACTGTTTTGTGTAATTAGGTCATCTAACACTGAATGCATTATGAAACTAGATCTAACATGACACACCTGATGTATACAGAATAAAACAAGATGCATGCACATTAATTGTATAATTTGACTGTTGTAATAATTTTCTATTGCACATTTATCATTTCCTGGAGTGATCTCTTTCTCTTCTCCTCCTCCTCCCCCATTTATAACTGTTTAAAAGGGTAAATGAGAACATAACACTGGCAGGATACCTAATTTCAAGAGTGTAACTCCAACTGCCATGTTTATGGGGCAGGAGGTAGTAGCCTTCTGCCAAGGTCTGTAGTGTTGAGGTCATGCATGATACACTAAAGTGGTGGTATCATAGAAAAGTATTCAGATTTAACAGTACAATGATATCAAATAATCTGGACATTTTAGTTGTACTACAAAATGCAGAAGGAAAAGCCTAATTTTTCTGATCCGTTATGTTTTCACCCAAAATTTGCCCTTAGTCGGAATATGATTTTGTGTCCAGATTTTAGACTTTATGATCTCAGATATAAGGCAGACCAGTCAGAAGTACACAAACAGGTGAACCTGTGCAAAAAGTAGGATAAGGTGGACAGTTTTACTAAAGAGTCTTCTCCATACAAAAATTATAAGTCTGTTACACAGAACAAACAAAAAAGCAACAAAAAAAACCTCTCCCAACTTTTCACCTTGAGCTCATGCGTAATCAAACTAACAAATGGAAAATGTTTTTGTTCGCACAAATAGGCATTAGGGTAATGGAAAATTGCTTGAAAGTCGATGTATTAGGTTTGCATTCAGAAATATCCCCAAGGGTTAATGTGTTAAACACAGTGACTTTTCATGATGTCACAAAATTTGAATACTCCTTGCGTATTTAATCACTTTTGTATCAACATTGCACATAAATTACAAATTCAGCCAATCTGTGACAATTTGCATTTTTTATCCTCAAAATTCTTGCTAACACATTAACCCTTAGCGATGTGTATACTGGGCAGGATGTATTAGCCTACTGTCAAGGTTTGGTGTCGAGGTCATGCATTGTACACTAAAGTGGGTGGTATTATTTAAAGGTAGACAGATTTAGCTCTACAATGATGCCAAATAATCTGCACATTTTAGTGTCACTTCAAAATGCAGAGAGGGGCTCCGAGTGGCCAAGTGGTCTAAAGCTGGCTCCGTTATGGATCACTGCCATCTCAGCTCTGTCTGCATGGATTCGGCCAATGTGGGTATGTGAGCAAGCTTGCTGTTAGCTTCACGTGGGTCTGTGGTTCTTTCTGTGGGCTCTCCCAGGTTCTTCCTCCACCACATTAATACTGGCTGCCATATATAGCCTATCGTGTGCTGAAAAATGGTGTTAAACCCTACGACAACAAAAACAAAATGCAGAAGGAAAAACCTAATTTTTCTGACCTGTTTTTTTCTCCCATCCAATATTTGCACATTGTTTGAATCTGATTTTGTTTCCAGATTATAGACTTTTGCGGTCTCAGATGTAAGGCAGACCAGTCTGAAGTGCACACAAACAGGTGAACCTGTGCATAAAGTAGGATAAGGTGGACATTTTTAATAATTAAGCACACACAAAAAAAAGAACACCAACTTTCATCTTCTCATGATCGAGCAAACTAACCAATGGAAAAAGTTTTTGTTCGCACATTTGGCATTGAAAAATTGCTTAGAAGTTGAAGTATTCGGATGAATTCAGAATAGGCCCCAAAATGTGTCTACTACTAACATTTCTTTTTTTTTTTTAAAAGCAGCAAAAACCTCCAGGGGTTAATGTGTTAAGGAAGGCAACTGTCCTGGTTCTTCAGCTTTATCTTGCCATGCATCAAGTGACTCAGAGAAGGAAGAAGGCTTAATAACATACACATGATTTGATTAACATTCCGCCTATATCTTCTGGAAATCAATCTGGTAAGCACTGTGTTGAACAGTGTACTTGGGTACTAGTCTTTGGTTGCAGTGTTGAGGGCAGGGTAAAATACTGTTAATTTAAAATCTTTTGATGTGTTATTGCTTAACCACGTGGATTGGACATGATCTTGTAAATTTGGATTTTAAAAATACCATATATACTTGCTATGTCAGATCCAATTGTCAACAACATAGGCCTCAATCGGTCATAACATTAAGCATGCAGATTTTGTTCTCCTGATGAGTCCCCAACAGACTGCATATACCAGATCTACCAGTGCATTATGCAACAGCAGATTTGGGTCTTTGCAGTTGGATTTGATGGGTTTTGTTGTATTATCAAGTAGGCCTATAATTCTTGAAATCACCAACTGTGTGTCTTGGTTCTTTAATGAATTTTTATTGACTACTGAAAAGCTTGGAATTGTTACATGTATTTGTATTGCGAATTGAGACATTTCCAGTGTACACCCTAGTGGTGACAGACTGAGAATAAAAAAAAAATCATGGTGTCAGAAAATTTGGGGACAGGCTGAATATATATATATATATATATATATATATATATATATATATATATATATATGGTATCAAAATCAAAACTGGGAGTCAAATTAAAATTTTGAGGGTCCCTGAAGCACAAATGAGAGTAAAGAGAAACACTGCAATTCAATTTTAAAATAACTGAGACATAATTACAACTTGTGTATATAATAACTTGTCAGCCTATCCCTTTCAGTGATCTAAATTTTTGCTCTTCACAGTTAAGTGTTAAAATGTTCTGTATAAAATAATGAACTTTTGGTATATACACAAATATATGCTGCCATCAGTGTTGCAATATAGTTGTAATAATCAAACCTTTCTTTCATCACCAACTTAAAAGTGTACTTGAAACTTTTTTCTTGGAGGGGTACCCACCAGTGCCTCTGTTATCAATCCCTAACAGCCTCCCCAAGATACACTGGTGCCAGTTGGGAATAGAAAACTAGCTACTATTGGGTGATGCCAGATACTATCTGACCCATTACCAGCAAAGATGGGAGTAACTTGTTCCAGATGTTAACAGTTATTAGAGCCCCTCTGAAGCTTACAAAACTTTCTTAGACAAGCACTCCATTTTGTGTTCAGCAGCCAGAGTGGAAACTTATATCAAGTGCCTTACTAACTAGCATTTATGCAACATTTACCAATGATGTGGCCTGCTCAAATCGCAGGAAAGCCTCTGGTAAATTTTGTTTCTATTGTTTTAGCATGCTTTTTTATTATTATTATTATTATTATTATTATTATTATTATTATTATTATTATTATAATAGTATTATTGTTGTTATTCCTAAAGATTTGCATTTTGATCCATTATCATGAAGTATGTTTGAATATCAAGGTTATCAGTATTCAAAATGGAGTTGGCTGAACAAAATATTGGTGTTTTGTAAGGAAAAAATCACTCCTAGCATTTACACAATTTGTAAATTTGTTTATCACAAGGTATATTGAAGTAACAAATCATTATTGGCAGGAAAAAAGAAATTACATGTTGCTTTCTATTTCATGTAGCATTTAGTCTGAATTTTATATCAAGTAAAAAATCACAATTGCCAGAAATAGAAATCAGCATGCAATTTTAATGTGTACTTTTGAGATGGAAAGCAAAAATTGTTTACATGTATATTTAATTGTTTTAGATCCTACAAACTTTTGATTGAAGGAGGAATATTGTAACTTGGAATAACAACTTGTATTTAATGTTTCTGAATGTATCACGCCAATATTGTTTGTTGAAGCCAAGATCATGGGGTTGAAACTGTAGTGTCATTAGATCTACTTTTATTCTCGTTTTTAAAGGGAATACACCCAAACTATCTTGAATGTAACTTGGACATCTATTTGCATCCTTGAAACCTTGCATGGTGATATGTTTAAAATCTGTATTTTGTCTGGCTTCCATTTGTTGAAGTTTTGTATATAAATCTAATTTTCATGCAAGTTCATGCAGAAGTTGAGTTGTCAACATTTTGAATACATGTAACTCTTTTGTCTTTTTATGCTAATGCAGGTCACTTTGTCAGTAGCATCATTACTAATATCTTAGTAATGCTAAGATTATTTGTGGGAGTAGATTAGTATTTGTGGTCACAAAGATAAGAAATTCTGCTATATCAAGTTATCAAAGTTTAACCTGAAGTACAAGTAAGGTGTACAGTTTCTTCCATTGGTCAACTTTTTTAAAATGTCCTCTGTGTGTGTGTGTGTGATTTGGATTTTTAACATAGTTTTAATAATTTTTTAGTCATATTGCTACAAGATAAGCAGTGTGGCAGTTTATTGTAATGTCTAGAAATGGGGCATCATAAATGTCTAGCAATGGGGCTGGGATTGAACCCACAACCTCTTGCATCCAAGGCGAACACTCTAACCACTAGGCCACCAGAGCAGTTTTATGCCCCTCCATGAATATGTAAATGCATGCAGTGTCGCCCAAGACTGTCCATTTGATTCAGTGTTATGTTTGTGGTAACAAAGATAAGAAATTCTGCTATATCAGGTTATCAAGGTTTAACCTGAAGTACAAGTAATGTGTACAGTTTCTTCCATTGGTCAACTTTTTAAATCAAGTGTAAATAGGAATGATCGTTCATGTTTCATGAATGCATTGGGGGTGGGGGAGGGGCAAAAATTGAGAATTCACTGAATTTTTTCTTCTTCATACAATTAGCTAATCAAAAGTCTGTTTTGCCTCCAAAGAAACTACCCTGCATATGAACTGGATTAATATTGGTTAGAACAAGTTATATTATTGGGTGATAAATTTAGAAGTCACGAGATTGCAACTTTGCATGCACACAGATGATACATTTAAATTTTAGTTTGGAATACCATGTTCTTAGCTAGTGCATGTAATATGACAAAGTAAAATGTACTGTTTGCTGCTTTGTTGCACTGAAAGGATAAATAAAGCTGCACCGTGGTGGCCAATTTTAAATGGAACATTCTTGTTACATCAGTTGGCTTCTTCTGTATACATGTACTTGGCAAAATATGCAGTGACAATTATTAAAAAAAATTGGAACATCAAACCCATTGTTGGAGAGCGATACATGTATAAGAAATTGTTTGGATGAGGTAGTATTGTGCTATTCACCTAATGGTTATGCACATACCTGACACACAGATACCTTCTGAAGGATGGGCATCAGCGTATTTCTTGCCTGTATCCAATGAAAGTGGAATATATTTCAGGGCTGCAGAAATTTTGTGAAAATCAAGTTGTCTATAGACAAGTAAATTAAAAAGTTTACTTGTATATTTAAAAGACCCACTTGTCCATATTTTCATTGTTGGAAAACAAAAGTAGAATGGGCTGTTAAAATTTTTACTTTTTACTTTTGCTACTGTGACATAGATAAATTAAACTGAATGTTTCAACTTCTCATATATTTGGAGTTGGATAGTGGGGTCTACAGATTTAACAAGAATTCATTCTTTGTCAATTACTGCTGAATTGGTACTAACATCTGAAAGAATGGATTTGAGTTTACTCTAGATCCTTTTCATTTTTCAGTAGGACATCAGATATACTGTTGAAATCTCTGCATGCAGTTCTTATGATCAGGTCCAAGTTAAACTCCATTATTTAAAATTTGAACCTCAGAGAGAAATTTGTGGACTGAAAAAAAATCTGCTTTGCAATCGGATATACATGGTTGAACAGCCTCATTGTAAGGGTCTGCCGGTTATCAAAGTGTTATTACTAGGGCATAACCGACTTTTGATCCATAAATCGGATTCCACCGGATAGTATGAATTTCCGATTAATCAGAGTCGGACAAGGCAGGAACGACCGATTCGGATAATAAAAATAATAAAGTTGAATTTCCTTAGCACCGTGTCTAACACTGCGTGTCATTCGATAGTGCGTTAATAAAGTTAAATAAGAAGTCAGAAAAGTCCAATATGGTCAGCACAACCACGCTCTGAGACAATCTATTTGAACCGACGGGTGAAAACCGGAAATGAAGCCGGATATGGTAAAGTACTAAGTAACATGCTAGACACGGCAAAACCAGATACCATAAACACGGAAACGGAAGATGATATTTTTTAGAAGAAAAAAAATACGGATTTAGCATTTCCGATTAATTGAATCGTATCCGGAATCGGAAACATTTCATGCCCAGAATCGGAAATCGGTAGAAAAATGCTAATCGGTTATGCCCTAGTTATTACTACAATATCGCACAAGGCCTGGTCAGAGGTATTGCGCAACTTGGAAAAACAACACTTGAAAACCACCTCCCGCTAATTCTCGTTATCTAGAGGATGACCTCTACGGTATAATTTGCCCGGTTAATGGATATGGTAACCTGAGATAGTACCTTGAACAAAGACAACATGAGCCCCCGTAAAGATAAAATATGAATTTAATTAAAATACAATTAAAAGAAGAATGACACAATAAATTACAATTTTCTTTCCTTCTGACGATTCTTCATTCAGAAGTAATTCAAAACCGAAGCTTTAAAATAGCAGATACGTTAATTAAAATTCAAAACACTAATAAAATAGATGAATTTAACCGTTAATGACTGATAGTAACTCTCATCATGGAATCGAATGTTCATTAACATTGGACTGTTGGGTGATTCACAATGACCTTGTTCGTTGACTGGTTTTTTCCTTCTGCGTGCGTCACGACTTCCTTGCCCTTTGATTGAATGGGGAATTCCACACTCTAACTTCTGACTTCTTTTCCCTTCTTTTTTCTTGACTCCTTTTCCCTCCTTTTCTTGACTCCTCGCTGATTCTCACTCTTTCCAAACAAACTATTTTCCTTGTGTTTTTGGCATCTTACAATCGTTCCACCTTCAATTTAACCTGGAACCACAATTGTTTTTTACGAACATCGTTCTTGCAGCGAGCGGTCGGAGTCCTGGTAATTACTTCTACCTTTGGTTCTCTCTTGCAGAGAAGTTTTTAGACTGACTAACCTCGTTTGATACGTAGTATATATTTCCCCGATTCTGGGGTTCGACACACCCCCTTCCCTCTACATTTGACCAATCGGAATAAATGCTATTCCTCCGGACCTTTTGAAAACCGTCTATCAAGATGCCAAAAATGCCACTTAGGGTCGAAATATCACCTTATCATTTGTTTCCAATCACTCTGACAGCTCTACGTGAGGAATCACCTATTTTAAGCGTGTCAAACACTCAGTCCGTTTGCACTATCAACAGTTCTAACAGCGTGACCCAGTTAAATAAACATTCATTCATCCAAACTCTCCCACAAGGTAACAGTTAATTGTCAGCCAGACTAAGAATTAATCAATGAATTTGACTGGCAAAAAATTTGGCACTTGACACTCATGTAATGCTTGGTTTGGCTCCATTGTATTTATTGAACACTATCTAAATTACCCACAACAACTTTCTTTTTTTCAGATATGGCCTTTTCATTATCAAATTTTATCTGGGTTGTATAGCGCTTTGCACATTTTGGGAGTGTTAACATCGTTCCTGTCCTGCAAACAGTCCACTGGTTTTGTCTGCAGTTAAGGAGTATATCTTAAATATAAGACAAGATGTGATTGTTTGATTTTTGTTGGATGCGTGCCAAGGAAGCTCCTGCAGCTAAGAATCTTTGTACTTCTGTTTTCTTTTATCATATTACTTTTTATAGTCCTGTTTTATTAACTTTTCATTCAACTTTTCTACATTCAACCAGAGCTTTTTAAGAAAATATCCATCCAGATGCATACCCAGGAAAAATTGCCATTGTTGCATATTATGGTTTCAAGGAATCCAGCAATTCATTCAAGGCAACCGATTCCTCAGGGAAGCCCTATCCTCCAGTCAATGAAATATGTTCTGATGTAACAATCAAAAGATATCAGAGTAGGAAACACATTTTGGGGACTATTAGTAAAAGATCCTAATACATCGACTTCCAAGTTATATTCCATTAGAGAAATGGCTGATTGTGCTAAAGAAAATATTTTTCATTGGTTAGTTTGCTGTGGCTTGAGCAGAAGGTGAAAATTCTGACTATTTTTTTGCTTAATGGACCCATAATTTTCATTTGGAGAAGACTCTTTATTCAAAATGTCCATCGTATCCTACGTTTTGCACAGGTTCACCTGTCTGTGTGTGCTTCAGACCGGTTTGCTGTAGATCTGAGGCCATAAAGTCTAAATTCTGGACAAATTTGATATCCGACCATGAGCAATTTTTTTGGGAGGGTGTGGGGGTGATGGGTCCAAAAATTTAGATTTTTCCCTCTGTATTTTGTAGTGCAACTAATATGTCCAGATTATTTGGTATCATCGTAGACCTAAATCTGTCTTTCTATAATACCACCCACTTTAGTGTATCGTGCATGACCTTGACACTACAGACCCTGGAAGTAGGCTACTACCTCATGTCCCGTAAACGCGTCGCTAGGGCTTAATGTATTAACCAGTACTGCCCATTTTTCATTGGTTTTATCCTCGGCAGCTGCGATTGGTTTCAGTTCTAATTGATTAATTTCAGCATTCATGATGTAAATATTAGTGCACTAATATGGTACTTGCTGGTAAGTATAAATGTTGCTTTTTGTATAAATATCACTGAGACAAAATGCACAACTACTGCTTTTTAAAGTTACAGACCAACAATTGCTTGTCCAAGGACAAAAAAACCTGAGAATAAATTTCTGACTCAAAGACAGACAATAGATTTCTGCAGCCCCAATTTCTATGTGTACTTCATAAAGAAACTTCATACTGAATATTCATTGTTGCATCTACATGATGATGTGCATTATTGCTATGCTAGTTTAGCATCTGTCACTGCCTTTGATGACATCTCTTCATGTCTGATATCCATAAACCTTCATAACCAATCACTGAACATGAGTAAACTTTTCTCGTCATTGTAAGCCATTTGAAATTTCTTTTGACATTTTAGATAATCAGTTCTATAAATCCAGTATTGTGCTGATGTGCCTCAACCATCTCCCTCTCTACATGCATGCATAGATACACACACACACACACAGACACAATACATTCATATATGTGGTTTTCACTTTTTACCTTGGTAGCCAAAGCAAATTAAAATCTATGATATTATTACTCATTGATTTGGTATCGGTAATCAGCACATCCCAAAAGTTCCAACTTGTGAGTGTACTTGTATTATATTTAGGTTTATTGCTTTGTCCTTTTTTCTTTCAATTTTTCAGTCATTTGCATTTGTGTAAAGTTTTAATACATTGCAGGGATTCAAAAATGCATGTTGGCAGTGTGTAGAAACTTGATACCACCATAGGACCAAATAGGGCCTCCAAGCTAAATTCCATTTTCACTGTGTTTACTGTTATTGACTCACTATGGTGTCTTTGAAATATTGGTTGCTGTGGAAACCAGTGAAATCATAGTGAGGCTGTATCTTTTGATCAGTGCTGGGAAGAACCAGCCTAAAAGAAATGGCTGGTCTGTTAAACATGTATCTTGCATTGCTCACACAAAACAAGAAGTTGAATCTACCCTCATTGGGTAGTAATGCTGCTGCCACTGCTTCTGGACTTCACATTCAGGTTAGTTATCAGACAGTAAACATTGTGATTTCCTGTGGATGATCTTTGATATTATAACAGCAGGAATTTAAGCTAATAATAGATGTCAGGATATAATAATTTTATGGAGGAGGATGGTTGATTGTATTGGAAATTGTGTCAGGAATTTCACTTTGTCAGGAAATGATTGCACAGCTGTTGTATCTGAATGAAAATGGCACATGTCATTAGAGCAGTATTATAATTGTATTATAAATTGATACCAGTTTCTTGAAATTCTGTTATCATCATGCTCATGGCTATGGGGGTGGGGGTGGCTGATTCTTGAGATCTGATGTGTCATGCAGCTGTGCAGGTTTCCATTTAATGGTGGGAGAGGGAAGAATGTGTTGCACTATACCCATTGTAACAATATATGATGCCAAAATTAAAGCCAGAAGGCAAGATAGGAGACTTTACACATCTGCTGTGCCATACATTTATATAACAATTGACACTATACTTTCCTGGATAGATGGGTATACCTATGTGTATTTATCTGTGTCTGGTTTCCCCCAAACCTGCCTTTAACCTACTTGTCATTTGACGTTTTAGTCAAACAACAGATCATGATGGTTGCAGACATTTCTTTCTCATACCAATACATGTATTGCAAAATAATGAAATTCATTAGTACCTTGTTTAATGCTTATCAGTGTAACTGAATAAAAACACATCTTGTATGAAAGAAACTAATCTAATTTAAGAGAAGAGCATGTTTGGTCCAGTGGGATCTATAGACACATTTTGTTCAAACAGCCAAAATAATATAGGAAATGGTTTACATTTTAACAAAGGTAATATGTCATACTGACATGTACTCAGACCATAATATAAACTGGATGAGTGTTGATATATCATTTTAGACAGCTGTCTTTATTCACAGCTGTTGTAATTTTGATTGACAAATCAACAAAACTAAGGTAACAATGCTTATAAGGTAAGGAAATAGCCATTGTCCAGAATTTCGGACATGTTGACAGTTTTTATGTGCAATTAAATTGATTTTGGTGCTTACCCAAATTTTCATGTTGAACAGAAAAGAAATAGTCTATATTTTTGAACATCTTAGTGTAAATGGATGTTCTGTCCATTTTCAATTTACTTTCTGTAGAATCTGCTTTTCTTTGAAATATTTAAAAAAATATATATAAATGAATATTATCATTTGGTGTGTGAAAACTTAAATTAAAAGTTTTTTTTGTTCATTTTTAACAAATGAAGTTTTAGAATTTGAATTTTATATTATATGTGCTTGAACCTATCCAGCTCTCATTAGGTGAGTGAGGTGATCTTTTCTGACATCTTAGTCTGTCATTAGATCATCTTTCACACCTCTGTGTAAAGAATAGCAAGTGACCTACCCAATTCGAATTTTGAGTAAACAAAGATTGAATAACAATAGATAGGTGGAGTTTAAGGATTTGGAAGCTAAAATATTGTAATTACTTTATTCTGGGTTCTTCAGGAATATGCAGGTACCATTGATCCTTTGATGGTAGAATATATCAGAATTTTGAACACAAAATGAATATTAAAGAAAACTGTTGGTTTCGCGTTCACTTGAAATAAATGGAGGGGGAAGCCCATCAGGATTGGAAAGAAAATCTTGGGGCCCCACACCCTGTAGAGTCGATCCCCTTTTTTTAAAGTCTGCATTAAACGGTCATTAAAGTAAGATGTCTATGACAGTGATGTGCCAAGCAATACATGAATATACTGTCTTTGGAATTTTGTCCTGATGCATAATTCATTGCAATTTAAGATGTCAAGATGAATGCACGCTAAAAATCATGTTACGTTAATAGCTGTGTGTGCTGTGAAGCTTTAACTGTTGGAAGTCAAGTAATATTAGATTATGCAAATTTAAAAAAAAAAAAAGTTTCCAGTTGGTGGAATGTCCTATTTCTCTTTACTGACCTCCAATGGTATAAACATTAGTTTTAAAAACAAATGACATTGCCAAGATTGATTTGTGTAAATATAATCTTACTATATCATCATCCTGTACCCCCTACCGATTTCAATAATGAAAACATTTAATGTGATGAAAAGTGCACAGAACTAAGTCAACTGAATCATTGATTTATAATTTCTAACCTGACTGTGACCATAATGGCACTAATACTGGCATCCCCTGCGCCTTTCATGCTTAATGGACTTTCCAAACAACCTAATTAGTATAGTCAGACTTTAATTGAGCCGGTTTTGCCCAGTGCTTTGAAGTGCCGGAAATATTTTTTGATTTAAAAATGATGTTTCTAAAACAGTGGGGGAAAATCCCACCTAACCTAATTTTAAAATGAGTGAAATAGGAAACACATCACAGCCTTTACTAGTCAAAAACATTATTTTATGTCAGAAGCTATTTTTAAAACAACTAATTTGTGTCTAAATAGCTTTTCTTACTAGTATTTAAAACCAAATTACTTTCACACATCATGAAGTTGTTTGTTTTCATTTAGAACTAACTGCATCACAAGTTTTCGTCTTGTTTACTGGCATTTTATACAGAGCCTGGAAAGGTTACTCGTGCATCGGGGGGTTCACTAAGAATGGCGGCACTGTTGAAACTGTTTATCACTGTACTACAAATAATGCAACTTGAGTCGGAATGAGAGCTTTGTGAATAAAGGCTGTTGGCAGGATTATCCCCACCCCACCCACTGTACAAGGTTTGGAAATACATCTCCATCGTTGCTTCTCTTGATGTAAAAGCAATTTAGGTTGTTAGTTTCACCTTAAACCAACAAATTAAATAACTGCAGTAGCAAATTACCAGTGTAAATATAGCAAAAAAATGCACTATTTATCCCCTCCCATATAATGTTTAGATGTACTGTTTGTCAGTTAAATTACAAAATACCCAGATGTCATTTCCTAACAACTTTTTATTGTATTATTATAATTGTGTCTATAGCTAGTGGTTGATGCCATATTTTGGGATTTAAGCCAGACAAAATCAATAATGAGATCATCAGTGCATTTCAGATGGCCTCTGAATCAATAGACCTGGTGCTGCTAAAAGCCTAGCAAGTGGGGGAAGTGAATTGTCAGGCTGAATCAAATCCCTTAGGCTTTCACTGCATCCTTCTTACTAATGACCCCCATAAAAGCATATACACCTGTGGTAAATGATTGTCACTACTGTCACAGTAGAGTGCGAGTGCCTAGATGAGTTTTATTTGTCCATTTTATTTCAATAAAGAATCCACACTTAAGAGCCCACACTCTCAGGGTTGAAACTAATTTATTTGTTTTGAAATTCAGTTATTTTGAGACATTGTTTTAATAGACCCAGTCTGGATAATGACATGAATCATTCATTTGAGAATTTATCAGTGGACTTAGTGACCAAGATTAATTCAGGTGTAAATAATTAAATCACATATATCTACTGGGGTGAAGTATCTACAATGAAGTGTTTTCAGATGTAATTCTGGAATTAAAATAAAAAACCATTTTTAATTAATTGATTATGCCAATAAAATGTGGTTATATCAGAATGAAAACAGAGATGTAGCGTTGGACTGTATACTTGAAAGTTACTTGTTTTTGCATATGTTGAATGCGTTACAAATTTCAGTCAGCATTTTTTAAAGCCCACCAAAATATGGAATGTGATATTGTTTTGATATTGATGTTCATTAGTCATCCACACATCTATTACCTTGCTTTTACACAATACTGCAAGTTTGAGACTTTGAGTCTTTTTCATATTGAGTAGATGGCTTGCATTTGGCATAAGGAAGAGTCATGTTGATGTTTAGTTTGAAGATCAAGGTCTCTTGAACTAAAAGAAGTAAAAACTGTTTTGGCATATCAGTACTATATCACATAACATTAAATATGGGGGTTATGTTCAGTATATCTGTTCAGATCTGATATTCCATCAATAGTTTCATAGTTTACTGTTTTCTGGATCCAGGCAACAACACAGTGGTCCATCATCTTCTAGATAACAATTATCTAAGCACCATTAGGAGTGGAAGATTCCCCACTATGTCAAATGGGCAGAAAAGGTGGAAAGGATAGATAAGATTTAACATCAGCATGATCTGACACAATTAAGCATCAGCTGGAATGAGCTTTTTACCAACATTACCTAAGATGTATGTATGTATGTATGTATGTATGTATGTATGTATGTATGTATGTATGTATGTATGTATGTACATTTTATATATAAATTTTGTGCTGACATGGATCTATGTACATGTCACATTATGCCTACACATTATGCTTATGAATCAATCAAACTGGTTGCCTTGTCAGGTGTGCTGGTCACTCACACTTTCTGTCCAATAAAACAGACATGGGGCATTTCCACCCTTTCCTGGCTGTCACCATTATGCACAAAGAGCTGTTCAAACATTGACAATATACTTGCAATAATTAATGAAGGGATATCCTGTTGGGGCTTCACTGGTCAGCTGTAACATAAGCCAACTGGCTATAACAACATGTGGACAATTAGTTAGGTGCATCTGGTTTGGATTTACTGTTTTGGAGGTGACAAATATGGAGATTAAATTCCGGTTTTGGATTGGATGCTTTGAGGGAAGTTTTCTGATAACTTAAATAAATAGTTCCAGAACCCAGAACTTGATGCTGTTTAATGCTGTATGTGTGACAGGTTCCATCAAGTCAATTTACTCTATACAAATTATATATGAAACATGGTTTTTCCAAGAGCATTTGCAGCTTATCAGTATTTTCTGGAACAGGTGGGTTCTATAGCTGTTTAGACTTCACAAGTTATATTTTTTGTTGCACAATTGGCATGTTCCTTTTTTATTTTGAACAGTTTATTAGTCCACAACATTCCAAGATAATGAAACTCCAGTTCCAAGCAAATATTTGTGAGATCCATTATACTTATTTCACCACCACCCCTCTCTCTGTTAAGAAATATTATATTTATATGTTCTTACTAACCAAGTTCATGGTCACCTCACTTGAACAGAAGGCATTTATATGGTTTTCAGTTGTCTGCAAATTCTTTTGTATGAAATGTACATCTTTCAATATATTGATCTACTTATTTGATGGATTTTGTATGTATGTATGTATGTATCATACATACATACAAAATCCATTGAATAAGTAGATCAATATATATATCTATAAGTAGATCACATACATTGTGTGTGTGTGTGTGTGTGTGTGTGTGTGTGTGTGTATATATATATATATATATATATATATATATATATATATATATATATATGCATGCATGCATGCGCACACAGACACAAATTTTCAATAAATTCTGCATGTGAGTTGATTGTTGGTTACTTGGTTTCTAATGACACTTTCAACACAGAATTGGCTATGTTATGCGGAGGAAACTCGAGCAAAGTTACTTTTCCGACGACACGCTGAGGCTGTTAACCTGGGCTGGCCTGGGTGGGCATCAAACCCACAACAATTGGATTACAAGCCAGATTCTCTTCCATGTGAGCTCCCACAGCTCCATGTACATGTAAGAATTATTGATAAGAGTAATAAAAATAAAAAAATGGGTACTGCATCAGGGTCATTTTCTAGCTGGAACGAATTGCCCATTGAAATTAGACACAAAGACACAGTGGTCCCTTTTAAGAGTGCTCTTAAGACTCACCTGTTTTGACTGCAGGGACAAACTGAGCGACCTAATCATGTTTTGTATCTTGTATGTTTTCAGCATGTTGTTATGTTTTCCAATTTCATTGTTTTTGTCATTTCTTGTTCTGTAGTGTAGTCGTATCATTATTGATGGTGTAAAGCGCTTAGAGTTTCGTAAGATTAGGCGCTATACAAAGTCCTCATTATTATTATTATTATTATTATTATTATTATTATTATTATTATTATTATTATTATTATTCAGAAGCCAGTGTTAATCCTGCTGTTGCATGGCTTGGTTATAGTTGATAGGTGAAATGGTACAAGGAATCAAGCACAATCCACTGTTGACATTATTACATTAGGATTAGTTTCAAGTGGGTCATTTTTTTATGGCCACTGAATACTAGGGGTGTTGTCTCAGTAATCAACGTTTGACCACAATTCAATACATATTACACTTTTAGTTTATCATGACTCTTTTAACATTGCAGACCTATTAAAATTTTGTATGGACTTGCAATAATATCGGTATAATCTTTCTTTTCTCACAAGGTCAATTATTCTTTTAATTTTACCAACCTAGTCTCGATATTTTTTCATGATTATGTTTGTGAAATGCAGTATAGCTTGCAAGACATTGAAAAACTAATCAGGACATACACGTCACCCTTGATAACTCGAGCACAACAGGGTGCACAAACATAGAGTGCACTATAAGCAAGGGCACAAGGGACCTCCCAAAATTGAAGAAGAAAAAAAAATCACTTTGACAGAAAGAAAACTGGGAGGGGTGGTGGTGCAGTGTTAGGGAACTGGGATGTTAATGACTGAATCATCATTTTACGTTGGTAATAATTTTTATTAACATGCCTATTCTGATTCATTATTCTGCTTAAATAACATTTATTTCAACATGTCCAACATGAGAAATATCATTTCAACTGATTTCAACAATCATCACGTGGAAGTGAAAAATCAGCATTATGTCACTGCTTTTTGTTTTCTAAATGAGTCTGGTTCTGTAGTGGTGTTTTATAGTAACCTGCAAAATCTGGAGTCCACAGAGCAGGGAACTAAACTGTTTTTTGTTTTTTTTTAATACAAAGTATTTGTTTCACTTGGTTGCCTTGCAATCTTTGTTCACAGTATTGAAAGAGTCTGTTAACTTAAGATAGTTTATGTTACATACACAATAACATTTTTATAACTGTGTTCGATTGATTAAAATGAATGCAGTGAGTTAACCTGACATAATGACTAGGGTCGCTAGATTTTAAGTTTATAGGATTTTTGTGCCTGTAAGTTTTCTTTTGCTCAACTTTATTTGATTCAAAAGACATAATTAACATGATAATACAAAGGAGGCCAGCTTATAATTCAGTGCATCGATACTTCCTTAAGTCAGTTATCAAAACACAGTATACACTAGTTTTCTCAGAGAAATGCTCATGGACATAGCTGCAACATTAGATTGATACATTTTACGTTTAATTTGAAGAGGACACATTTCATTTATGACAATTACACAGAAAGGAACTAAAATATGGAACTAAAACAAAAATTTCATTGATATAAAATTATTTAATTTGTATTTATTAAAGTAGTCTTCTTTCTGCGTGAGTGATTTTTGTTGATCAGTTTTTTTTTACAGATCATTAATTGTGGTATACTGGTAATGTTTTTTGGAAAGAAAATATTACAAATTGTATGACCTATTTTTTAAGTTCCATATTTCATGTTTTCAAGGTCATATCTATCGTTTTTGATGATAACGTGAGCAAATATATCAGTTTCTGTTGCCAATTTTGATAGCAGTTTGCTTTAAGTTCAACAAATAGGGATCAGTTTTTTTGGTATTTTCGGGTTAAAAAAATGGGATCCATGCCTGACCCTGCATTATTAGCGGATTCAATAGTTTTCAGGGCACGAGTTGTTGAGGGAGTGGTGTGTTATGAATACAGAAGTTGTCCCTGTAATATTTGATTTTTTTCCTAATGGTTCTAATTGTCTAATGAACCAAGTGACGTTAAATCATTACGTTTCTTTTAAATAAATTTTTTAACATTTAAGACCAAGTTGAACTTCAACTTTTAGTACAGCAATATTGTGCTCTGTATCCCATGTTTTGTATCCTGCTCTACTGTATTCTTATACCTTAATTTTTATCAGATATTTGTTACACTTTTCACAGACTTGTAGGGTTTATGATTTGCTTGCTTAGAGCTCTATCAAAGGATGTAATCTTGATTTCCTCATGATTCAAGTAATGAATTAAGTATCTATACCACTTGATGGATTTTAATAATACTCAGACACAACACAAATGTAATTTTACGTGCTTAGTTGTAAGATTAAGATGAAGCATTGATAAAACAAAAGTATCATGTTTAAAATATGGTTTAGTGGATGAAAAGAAAACATCAATTTAATGTTAAACCAGGTTGTTGTTACTAATGGACTTCATGCTATTGTTTTTGTAGGTGGGCCGATAATGTTCAAATTCAAGCTTTATCATTAGAGGCTGTTCTTCATAATTTGTAATATTATCCTACCATTATCAACAGGGTCTGGGGTTTTATCCAGTCTAGTTGGTGTTACATGTATTGGTTTCTATCAGTAAATGTTGCACTCAATTGAGGTATGTGGCCAGTGGTGTTGCTTTTGGATCCAATCCATATAGAAAGTCCTTTGGGAATCACTATTGATTTTTCCTGCTGTTTAATTTTCAGTTTTGAAATTAACAGTAATTGTTAATGGTTGCAATTTTCTTGCAACAAAATAATGCAATTATAACCATTCAGGTTATTACTGTGTGGATTCAATAAATTTGAAATGTTTGTTTCAAAATTTTCAGTTAATGCAAGGTAACATTTTGTTAACACTTCCAGATTGATTATATTGGCTGCATTCTAATAAATAAATCATTAATCTTTTTAGATGCACAGAGCTCTAGAGGTCATGTCAGTTTTTCATTTAAAAAAGTACAGATAATCAGGGTTTTCGAAATAATGCACTGTTCATTATAATGGCAAATAAGCAAAAAACTTTATTTTTATTTCCAAATCAAGATGGCACTGCCCTTGTACTACAAATACAGTGCTCTCTACCCCCCCATAATGCATTTCAAATTTCTTTAGTCAATTTGTAATTAAAAATGTTTACCATGTCTTTGTAACAAGCATTTAGATTGGTTAAAATAACGGCACGTGATGCAGGACTTAAGACTAGAAGTTCATAATGCCATGAAGGAATGATCTGCTTATGCATCCACGTGCCTGCCTTCTGCTAGTGAAGATTTTGAATTTCATATTCTATAGGATTCATGAAATTGTGAAGGTTCAAAATCAGTTGTGCTCCATGCGCGAACAGCTTTCACTCACAAAATATATACTTGGTTTTTAAACTCTAGAAATCCTGTATCCCCAAAAAGTTAAATACGAGCAACATTGACAATGCACATTAAATCAAGATGTGCAACTAGTTTATGCACAACAAAATTGTATGCTACTTAAGCGGCATACATGCCAGGTAATAGCTAATATAAAAATATTAATGCCAGAGACTTCTAATTGACTGATGCTGAGAAATGTTCAAACAGTGCTGTATTGTAATAGTGTAAAATTGGTTCTCATTAACCAAGAACTGAACATTGGTGGAATAATGTACGTCATAAATATGATCCATGACCCTATCGGAGTTGTAATAGAAGTGGCAGGCAATACATATATACTGCCAAGGTTTAGAAATAAAATTTGGTGACATCTTTGTAGTTAATAATTATGTAGTTAAGCTGATTTGATTTCCAGTTCAAAAAAGAAATTTGAAATTATTTCCACAATTCTTAAATTCTTTGTGACCATGTGCCCTCAAATTTGACAAAAATGAGTAAAAACTAATTTGTGTTAGAGTGTTAGAGATTTTAAATTTAGAATGCATATTTGTATGCAAGAGGTAGTTGATCTGATTAAATGGTCTATCTATTCCATGAAATTGTTTGAAAATTTTGAAATTGTTTGGAATATCTTTGTTTTTGTTCTAGACTGAATAGTTTACTTAAAATGAAAATACAATATAGTATTCATAGTACATTGCACATCAAGAAGTGTGCATCCTTCATTTGGTTACATTCATTATGCATGTTCAGTTCCAAATGTCAAAGTACTCACCCTGGCCTTTCAGAAAATTGAATTGACATTTTAGGGATACCAAAATATGTGCCATTTATCCTATTTAGCAGCCATATTCAGAATTTACAAAATAAATGTCTGAGAAATGTTTGCATTTATCGCAATAGATGCAAGGGATAGGGGGTATTATGTTCTTCCTTCAACAAGAACTTTTTAGTCTGGGTTGCTGGTAGCTTTATTAATGTGGGTATGTTTGACTGTTAAATCTTTCACATTAACTTTGTTGTTCAATCTATGTCGAATGGATTTATCGGAATTAAACTTTGTGCATTGTGGAAACATGTTATAATAACAAAGTACTCCCAGGTGCTCTGTTGTTGATATCTTGTGGTCTTTGAAGTGGAAGAGTTGTGCAATTACATACATACCATGAATATGGTATATTGGTTGCTATTCAGGGATTAGACAAGCTCCTTAGGATATTTATATTTTAAAATAAGGTTTTAACTTGTGTTCATTCATCAGTCCATTTTTGAATAAACTTTAATAAATATCTTTCTTGCCTACACAGTTTAATTCTTTCATCCATTTTAAGAATTAAATGACTCTTCATTGAACTGGGAACATGTTACAGATTGCATTTAAAAGAATTTGGATATACAGCACTTTTCCATCTTTTTCAGCACATGGTACAGAATCAGATGACCCCAACCTATCAGTATGCCCAGACACCAGGACTGGAAGAATATCAACATGTTGTTGTATCACAAGGTCCATCTGTACCAGCAGAGGCTGCTGCTCAGTTTAAAGCTGATCAACCTCCTTTCACCACCACTGTAACTGCAGTCACGCCAAATGGCATCGAGCAGCAGACGGTAAGGACTCGGAGCCTAAACGTACGTTTTTATTTTTATTTTCCTTAGCATGGTTTGTGGTGATGGCTATTCTTGATGCGCACATCGTGGTGGCAGAAGGAACCATGTAGAATGTATGTATATAGAATATTAGGCCTAGCTTTCATGCTCATTTCAGTATTGACTACAGGTTTAAATTAGATTTTCAAGACCTGTTGTGCAGTAAAACCAGGTTGAAAAGACCAATGTTCCAGAAGACCACTTTTAAGGTTGTATAAACCAAGATTTGATTTGATTTTTATCAAATCTCCAGAAATGCATAATTTGGCAATAAATGTTTTATTCATTTAAAAAGATTCCCAAAGGAAGGCAATTATGAAAGTATGGACTACAAGTTGAATTAGAAGCCCATTTCAGAACAGAAAACTTGTTAGTGCTGCCTTTGGCAAGTATACTAGCTGAACGAACATGTCAAAATCTTTTTATTTTATGGGCAAAATTTGGAAACTTCTATTACCACCTGCTTAGTAATGATAATCAATTTTGCCTGAAAAGAGGATTTTCTTGAGGGGGGGGGGGGGCAGGGGGAAGAACTCGTTGTTAAAATTATATGTAAAGATCAAAAATTGTCAATTGAATAACCAATTTTGAACATTCCAGGGATTTATGTGCTGTAATGGTCAATCATTTTATTGTGCTTAGTTGTAAGATGAAGCTTGGAGAAAACAGTACGCTATTGTCCCTATCACTTTGGCAATATTTAATTGACTGTAAAATAAACATATTGAATAGAGAAAATGATCAGTTTCAAATGTTTCATGAAAGCTTGGCCAGAATGATATATCATTGTGTGCACTTCAATACAAGTTGATTTAATTTACAACACAACATCATTAGTTTAGAAAAGTATTGGCATTGCTATGTATTTTATTTCTGCCTATTTGCAATAGATATAGATTTGTTCAATACATTCTTTTGGGGAGGTTATGTTCAGCATTAAGCTTGTATTCACATATATATCTGCAGTTTCACGTTTTCCAATAATAGGTTGAATAGCTTGCATAAAATAAGACCAACTTGTATTTTTGTGCATGCATATTTAATTTTGTTTCTATGTCTTGTCTAGTTTATGTTTTTTAAATGGATGCCATTTCGCTCTGGTGACCTAGAGGTTAGAGCATCCCACCTCAGAAGTAAGAAGTCGTTGGTTTGAACCACGGCCAAGTCATGTGAATGACTTGCAAAAATGGTACTAACAGCTGCCTTGCTTGGCATTCAGCATTAAGAGGTTAGTGTTAGGACTGGTCAGGATATTGTGACTGGGTGGGGCAACATGCTACGTGTCTGCGTCATGATATGACTGAAAAATTGTTAAAGCTTCGTTAAAAATTCTAATCATGCATGCATACATTGATGCCAGGGCAGTTCAGATGTAGTATTACAGATTCTTTTCTGATTAAGATTGGTGCATTGTAAAACTGTTTTCAGGATATTTTCTTTAAATAAATGTTAATTTTTACCTTTGGTTCATCACATTTTATTTGCACTCCTTAAAGTATTAGTTTTAGAATTTGACTTTCTAAACACCAACTTAAAAATGATGTGAGCTTGCATAACACTTGTCCCTCATTTATTAATACTCATTCGTATAAAATAACACTTCAAGTAGAGATTCAGTGCAGTTTTGATGAATTTCAGATGGACAGTATCAAATAAACATCATATGAATGCTTCAGAGGTAGCATTTGACAGAGACTTGTACACTGTAGCACATATTCAGTTGATAACAAATCTATCCTCATTACTAAAACAGAACCATATCTGTGTCACACAAAAGTCTAAGTTCATGGTCAGTATTTATAAAGTCAATACAACTTGTCCTCCAACATATCTAGTAAAAGAACTTTAAGTTTGTACATATTGTACACACACAATAATACTGTAATGCAAACCAGATAGCTAAATGAAAGAGCTTGCTATATACCAAATGTACCAGGAGGAAGTTTATTGGGCACTGTTTAAAAAGCTTGCTTTTCCATGAGTACAGGAGGTGGGGGGGGATGACCTAGACTTTGAAGGTGGAAAGGATTTTCTTGCAGGTTATAGTGTGTTTGTTTAACAGATGGGCTACTCTGGTATTTTGATTAGTGTTATTTATGTCTGATTCGTTTTTTGACTAAATTTAATCCAACTACAGCAAGTTTTTCTACTAATGATATTAAGTATGTTTTTACTAATACAAATATTAAGCAGACAGTATATTGATCTTAAAAAGTGACCTTTTTTGAACCTCTCCATGCATGACTTAATCAGATTTGCAGATTAGTTTCTAACCATAAGGTAGAAAGCATTCTCCCCATTAATATATGATAGGTCTTTTAATTTTGTTGTATTGTCCATAATGCTTAAAGTTGATATGTATATATATATATATATATATATATATATATATATATATATATATATATATATATATATATATATATATATATATATATATATATATATATATATATATAGACTGCTGATATCTGGGCTTTTTGCTCTAAAATTGAACATTTTTACATTCAGTTATTTGAACCGGAAGTACACAATCATTTCAAAGACATGGCCACTTTTAACTACTTTGCATGTCTGTTAGATATATTACAGGTAGTTTTTCTTTAATTTGAACTACATTTTATGTAATTTCAATTTCTGTAAACATAAGTTTCGAAAATGTATGTATAGCTCGGTGCATCTGCCTTTAATGCGGGAGGTCTGCCTGGTGTCGGGATAATGTGACTGGGTGGGATATGATACTACATGTCAGCAGCATGATGCACTAGTTCTAGACATCACTATAAACTGTCACACTGCATACACTGTAGCAATATGACTGAAAAATAGTTAAAGCCAAATTAAAAATCCAAATCAAATCAGTCACATACGTCAGAATGGAAAAGATGACAGAAACTAGGTTGCCTTGTAGAGATTTTGCTTGCCCAAAATTCTGAGAAGGAAATCTATCTTATATGGGATATATTCGTGAAATTATGATATATTTATTTTACCAAAAGTTGCTTTTCTTCTGTTTTCTTTTTAAAATAGTTTGCTCATTAAAACATGACACGATCAATGCCAGTGGCTATTTTAAAATATGAAAGTTGGCATATCATGTATGACTACAAGTATTACAATTAAAATGTTACTGATAGCAAATATTTTGCCTCAATCCATAGTTGCATCAGATCATAAGCATTAACAGTCTTACAGATGTGTGAGAAAATGAGACTTTCCTTGACTAGATGGAAGTGGCAGACATGGTGTACCATGCAAAAAATTACTAAATAAAACATACAGCAGTGTATACTGTGATGAATTTGTAGAGTACTAAACTTTCTGATCATCAAGCATGATCTGAATATTACCGCTCATCATTCAGTTTTTTAAAAAAACATTTTATGCCAGTGTATGATTTGCTTGAGGGCAAGTATGTCACAAAGTTTATCTTCTCAAATCCAGATTTTTGCCTGTCCAGGGCTTTAGGCAATTAGATCTGTACTGACTTTTATAAATTGTCATAGTCAATTCATTGTACACATCAGTGGTTCATTCAGTTTTCACAGGTCAGTATCATATGTCAGTATAACTAATGGAAAAGAATAACTGTAAAGCATTTTTAACATGACCAGGCCAGCTGTAAAGCAGCTGTGGTTCTAATTTACTGTGTTTGTTTATGACTTTCATTCATCAGTAAGCAGGTTTTTCTTGTATGGAAAACTAATTTGAAGTTACCTACCAGTTTTCATTGAAGTTAACCTGCTTAGGGAGTTTTCTTCTTCATACACATACACTTTTTTGTCAAAAGCATGTACCAATTGAAATATCAAACGTTTATGATTATATGCAATCTGAAGTTACTACTGTTTTTTTAAAAAAATTTGTACTATTAGTTACATGTTCTAGTTTTTATGCTTACATGTTCATGCTTGTATTATGTACAGTAATAGAGTTTCTATCACATCACACTTAATTCTTTTCTTTAAAAAGTTGATCTCGTCAAGGAGCCCTTACGTTATGAAAATATACTTACAACAGCTTCCTTGCTTTTGATATTTAGGAGATATACAAGAGGGTTACATATTCTGTATTTAGTACATCACCATAATGGAAAAGAATGAATTTTGTTATTGAAAATTCTTATTTCTATTACTCGTATCAATTTGGAACATGTTATATTGGTATCAGAATCATTAAACAAACAAAAAAAAAAATAATTTTAGCTGCAGAGTTAACTAGAGTATAAATTTGATACCTATTAAAACAAGTACCAGTTTTGACTTTATTTATCATGACTGGATTTTCATGATGCATTTTAGATGTTTAAAACAGCATTCTTGTTGCCATGTATTTACACTTAGAATTATTTTAAATTAGATATAGCAAAGGACTAACTTGACCATTTCAGATTTTTTTTTCTGCAGCAAACAGATTTGGACGGTGAAGTGCAGGGATCACAACAGTCCCCAACGGGGTCAATAGCCCCTGGATCCTCAGGACCCAAAAGGTTACATGTATCCAACATACCCTTTAGGTTCAGAGAAGCAGACCTTAGGAATCTCTTGGGGGTAGGTTCTTTTTTTATTGTCTTCAGTTGATAAAAAGTGAAACATCAGGCAGTTTCATTGTATATGTCATCAGTACTTAAGCTTTAGTTTGATTCAGGGTTTGTATGGCCGAATAAGGTTATTTTGGTCCAGCATCTACTGGGCATTCATCAGTTATTGCTGTTGTCAGCTTATTTATCAAAATACAGTTGACTCCGGTTAACTGCACAGCCTCGGGCCCGTCAAGAGTCTGCAGTTAACCGGAGTGTGCAGTTAACCGAAGTACGGTACAGTACAGCTTTAAATCAGCACGGCATGAATATATGTGAAGAATAAATTTAAACAATGATTAGAATCCACTCTTTAAACTTTTACTTGAATGTTAAGCTTATTTTCCTTCCTGTGAACATAACTTCACCGATTCAAACAATGGATCAAGGAATTATAGCGAATTTCAAGAAATTCTATAGATCGCTTGTTATTCGAAAACTGCTGTCAGACACTGATGGGTCATCTCACGAAGAAAAAGCGTAACGCTCCAAAGTCATCTGCATCCTGATTTTTGTCATATTGTCGTTTAAATTTAATTCCGTTGCGCATTTTCCATCTTTCCAACCATCCATTTGTTGGTTTGAAATCATGCAAACCCGAATGGTTTAGAGCAATGTTTCCCATGCTGTACTATGATTTTTCCCACGGTATTGCTCCATAGTGGGCGCGGATATACTGTACATGTATATACCAGCTATGGCGTTCTTTACATGTCAATCATTTACAAAGTCGCATTCACTGGCTTAATTGTTGGCTTATTTGAAGAGCTACAGCAGTGGACTGGCAATAATTGATCATGACTATATTCTGCAGTTAACCGGAATAAAAATGTATTGAGTAATATGCTACGGGCAGAAATTTATTGTGCTATTATCCGGAGTGTGCATTTAAGCGAAGTGCAGTTATCTGAAGTTTGTTCCCATTGAAAAGCATTGGGGGAAAACGGGACCGGCGTGACTATGTGCAGTTATCCGGCATGTGCAGTTAAGTGGAGTCGACTGTACACTTTAAAAATCATGCCATTTGGCCTTAAAATGATGACCACCATTATTTAAAAAATTCAGTAGGATGTAATAGCAATAATAACTGCCAGTATTGTATTTGTTGACATTAGTGAGACACCTGGTCAGGCAACGGAAGCTATGGATTTTTCATGATATCTTATATTTGGATGGAAGGTTTTAGAAGGGGGAAAGGAACCTGTTTAAATTCTGAAGCCTGCATCACAGCCTAATCCTGTTCACTTCTCATTTCCTTTACTTACGATATGTGATCAGATTTGTGCTATTTTTCTGGATGGAAACTGCTTTTATAATTTATTTGTGTTAGTCCCCAAAGTTCTTGCTACAGTTTGGTTCTGTTTTTACACGAATTTGTCATTTTTTGGGTATTTTTAAGGTTTGCATCATGATATGTGAAGGAAGTGCTTTTTAACTAATTGACCCCTTTATGGTATCTTTGCAAGCAAGTCATTCCTATGCATATGTAGTTCAGGATTTTGTTTAATTCATAATTTACAAACCGTAACCATAAGACTACCCCTGTGTGTTCTTGCTCATGTTGTTTACCTTGCACCGAATGATAGTTGTCTGAATTTGACAACAGACATCGTGCTGGCATGAAGTACTTTTTGAATCCGCACAAAATAATGCTGAACCATCTTTCATTACAGCCAGCATTATTAGAATAGTAACCACTTTAAACAATGTCAAACACCACTTAGCAAAAGTTGACCAAATTTGACCAAAAAAAGCGTCCAGGGTTGAAGAGCTTTCAAATGTATAAAAGTTACTTTGATCCTATCAACTTTGGCTGCCATACTAAAACTTGGAAAAGCTCTTAAAACTACAAAACATGTGTTAATCATATTTGATAGAAAGAATCACAGGATTTCAAATAGATTATTTGTGCCAAAACTGTTGGAGTCAGTTGCCCTGCTTATGGGCACCATGGTAAAGAAAGGTTTACGAAAATAATTGCAGTTGTGCTCATTATATGCTGTATAGTAAAATATCAAGCACAGGGATTCAATCCATTGTTGGAAAAGGTGGTAACTTTGTTCAATAAACAAATAGGGAATTGTTTTCATAACATACTTAATCAACCCAATTTCTTGATGAACGCTCTTGCATTTTGATGTTAGACAGAAGTCAGTCAGGCAGGCACATTTTAACAAAGGGTAAGGGCAATAGACATGCTCTTATTCTAATCAAAACTTTACATACTTCATTCCAGTTAATCCATCAGTGTAATGATTCTTGGAAATAACTAATGTCACAATACCAATATATTAGTGGACATCAGCATGATAGTTAATAGGTGACATGTGACATTGCTCTGCATGATTGAGTTTTCTGAAAGTGAGTTTTAATACATTTATTTTTTAGTGTTGATACAGGAAGAAATTAATAATGTATTACCACTTGGAAACAAGTTGTTTTCTGCCAAATATTTGCATTTGCACATCTTCATGACCAGTCTCCTGACAGCCTGATCTTCTTGATTATTCATGTAGCCAGTGACTGTTTAGACTGAATTAGATAGGTATACTGATACATATATGTTACCAGGTTGCCGTAATGGAAATGGCATTGTCAGGAGTGTCAGTATTCAATATAAAAGTTTTGTTCTCATCCTAGAAATTCTGTTCTGTGGAAGCAATACAATATTTAACTATCTTTTCTTGGCAAACAGATTATTCCTATCTGATTCTCTTTACAACTTAATAATACTTCTAACAAAATAGTAATAATCATCATACATGTAGATGTTAAACTAGGGTTGCCATATAGCCTCGAGCAATACAATATTTAACTATCTTTTCTTGGCAAACAGATTATTCCTATCTGATTCTCTTTACAAATTAATAATACTTCTAACAAAATAGTAATAATCATCATACATGTAGATGTTAAACTAGGGTTGCCATATAGCCTCTTTTTCTGGACCTTACTTCCTTTTTAAATCTATATAGATAAATGATACAGATATATCCATTATCCAGTGTCTTCTTTTTTGAGTATGGTAAGCCAATTTAAACCAAAATATCTTTATTTTTCATGTTGTAAAAATTAACTTGTGTACCAGAGAAGAATTTTCATCACATGATTTATGAATTGCATACAGATGGTGCAGGATGAAAAATAAGGAAACATTACTTATGTCTTGAGAACATGTTATATGAACTATGATTCAAATCAGTGATTACGAGCTAAAACAAACCACTGCATGGTTATTTCTGAATTTGATAACATGTTTTGGATATGCAAGAAACTTATTTGTTTCTTTTCATTTTTTTCCTTCAGCATTTTGGTCCAATATTAGATGTAGAGATTATATTTAATGAGAGAGGATCAAAGGTGAGATCTTTTCAATTTACATTTATATCATCACATGAATACATCTCATCTAATTATCTTCACTGAGTATGTGCATGTATGCTACAGGCTTTTAAGAGCTTTTAACATATATAACACTTGATGCTCAGAGAAGATGGTTGTCTTTGTAAGCAACAGCTTTCTTTAATACTTGTTAGATCGCTAGTAAATGCTTAAATTTTCATGTAGCAAGTCTGTTTTTTTTTTTTTTTCTTGGCAGAAAGTAGAAAATTCACCAGCTTTTCCAAACACACCATTTAGTACATTTGATTACCAGCTTGAATGGCCCTAATGAAAAGGATCGGAATCAAGATAAAGACGACCATTTCGTATTTAAAACATTTTTTATACACTGAAATTTTCATTACTTTTTAATACCATATTGTCAGTTCTGCAATCATTCATCACAAAGATAGCAAAAGGAATGAACTATTTGCAACCCAGTAAATAAAATTAGGTAATGCTTATAAAAAGTCATTTTTGTTGAGTATTCATGCTTAGGATGCATAATTATGTATACTTGGACTAAAATTCCACATATTGATTGTGCACATGGTCACATGAGACATGAGGGAATGAAAAGTTAATTGGTGTATTATATGCTTAAATAATTATCATGATGGTTTGCTTTGATTGTTATTGATTTAGTTTTTCCTCTTGCCTGATCTCTAAACCAGTATTAATTGCAGAACAGCAAGTATATGTGGAAGAGGGTTTCAAAGTATGGAAATATGGAGGTCAATCCTGCTTTGTTAACGTTGTGCATTACAGAATAAAAATGAGCACCTCTAATGAGGCTCAAGCATTTACTGAAATTTCAAAGTGTGTAGGTTTACAATAAGCAAAAGGTTACCATTGAAGTTATTAGAAACTATACATTTTCACCATTTCTACCCATTAGGCTTACTGAACATGTGACTGCAGTGACTGTCTGTACTCGCTTATAAGTAGAGCCAAACTGCAAAGATCCTGATCTGCCATAACAATGCACTGGAAGAACAGGGTCCGTGTAATTTGTTCTACTGGTTACTCTTACAATTGCACTAACCTAGTTCTACCGGCACATGCGAAAACAAATTTTACTCTGCCGTTTGCACATGGACTTACATGCGAGTATATACAGTAGTTGCAAGCCAGACCTCATTCATCTTGTGTTCTATTTGCTGTACATCTGTTATTGCTTCTTATGATGGCATTCATAATGTGAGATGGGTTTTTGTTAAATATTTCTGATAATTAATGTAGACATCTCTGGGATCATCTGATACTGTTTCCTACAGCAAATTACTGTGTAAACATGTGCTTTGGATAACTTTTGTAGGATGGATCTAAAATGTATGTTGACTTGAAATCTTGCAGTGGTGTTGGTTTCAAAAGAATGTTGCTTTGTTTATGGCTTTGTGATGGAAGTACACATGTAATTTCAATAAAATGTCAACTGTATTTGACAACCAACCTAATCTGTAATGTGTGCTTTAGATACTTAGCTTGTCTTTTTTTACCTTATTTGATATGAAAAATCGTACATGCTTTTAAAACAAAAGCAGCAGAAAAGTCCTTTTAACTGTCTTACGCGGAGATGTGGAAAGGTACCATTCATTTAGAATAGACTGATTCTATATTGCTGACAGCCACACATGTGCAAGTTTGTTTACATGTTTACCAATTTTGTCAAACTTTACAACAGTATACTACCTCTCCAGTGGCTGAGTGGTTAGAGCATCCACCTTGGAGATTGTGGGTTCAACCCTGTTTGAGTCATATATATACTTGTAAAAACGGTACTTGGCAGCTGCCTTTCTAGTTGTTAAGCATTAAGAGTTTTGTGTTAGGACTGGTCTTCCTGGTGTCAGAATATTGTGACTGTGTGGGGCATGATGCCCTGATGCTAGACATCAATATAAGCAGCCACACTGCTGACATTTTTGCAGTATGACTGAAAAATTATTAAAAGATATGTTAAAAATCCAAATCACTTGCATTTACACTTGCTGTAAACTAAACTGAGCCATTCATTCAAACTTGTAATTGTTGCAGCCTTAATTCCTGTAGATAGATTTGAAATCTTGGTCATGCTGTCCAAGAATTTCAGCAAAAAGCTGGTTTAGCAGTAAACATTATCTAAGTAACAATTGCTTAAAAAAAAACAAATAAAAAATCCCTTTATATATTTCACCTTTATGGTAAGGACACCTGTCAAAGGTACCAATCCCTTAAGTGACCTAACTGAAATACTTTATCCTCCCACCTTATATTTTGAATTTCACCTTTATTAGTGCTTACTTGCTTTGAAAATGCTGAATGAGGGAGCAACTAACATGTGCATTTTTTAACTTCATAAAATATGGACATTTCAAAATGACAAATCTTACCTTCACTTTTCCGTTTTTATTTTGGTATGATCAAGAAAGTTTGTTGCTTACAAGAATTTATATTATTTTTCAAAACAAGATTATCAGTATTAAGAAATTTCATAATTTGTTATACAGACCTCTGATATTTTGCATAAGAGGAATGATTCAAATTAGAGTCTTCTGATATTTAATTGCTATTGTACACTGGTAACTCGTGATAAAGCTGTTCAGGGGAGTCATTATAGAGTACCATGATATAGGTGATGTCACCTTACTCTGGGATATACATACATGCCAACCATTGTTTCCGGAAAGATGGCCGCCATCGCTTAACTGCTCGAGATGGGCTCTTCCGATTTTGTGTTATATTTATGATATTTGTGCTTGTTCTCTATCATCGTCAACATTATTGTGTTTCATCATGCATTGGCTGTTCCGTTCGTATGTGTTAATTCATCTTCTTGTTTTGGAAACGAGAACAATTAGAATTTTTCTCAGCTGTTTTGTCCCAATGTTAAGACGTCATTTGTTTTTTAATAAACCGCTATCACGTGACCGCTTACAATATGACGGACCCTCATTAATTGGATTAAATGACCACACCATGGTTCTAGATACTGCATTGTGCTAAAGACTAAACGAACTGGGAATACATTCATCATTTCTTAAATGTAAACCGAAGCGAAAAAAGAAATGTTCTTTCAAAGCCAGTGTAGAACAGGAAGAATTCCAGTTATCTCCCTTTCACCTGTAACAGATAAACAACTTAAAAATTCTGCCTTTAATTTTAATAACCTGGTTCAAATTTCTCTTAAATCGTCAACCGTTGTGTCAACTGTCCCAGGGATACCACTGCGTATTGCATTATTCAACGCTCAATCAGTAGGATCACCGGAAAAGCGCACAGAAATTGTTAATTTATCATCGACCAGAATATTGATTTCTTCCTGACAGAAACTTGGTTACATTCCGCAGGTGATGAATCTAAATGTGTGGATTTAACACCCAGCGATTACTCCATCAAGTTGTTCCCACGCAACTCTTGCGGAGGTGGAATTGCTGTAATTACAAAGAATTCCATGACCATATGTACAAAAGTACAACACAACCTTCAATTTCTGCCACACATCGTTTGAACTAGTCCAAACAATGTTCACACTAGAAGAAAGGTCAGTCCATTTTTTCTGTCTCTACCAACCTCCTCCTAGTAGAAAAAACAAGCTGACTGAATCTCTCTTTCTGGAGCAGTTTCCAAATCTTCTAGAGTATGGAAATTCGATAGGTGGCAACCTAATTATTCTTGGAGATTTCAACTTTCACTTTGTCCTGGTAAACCATACATGTCAAAAGTCCTAGATTCCATTCATGTTTTCAATCTTAAACAGTCAGTTAACCAACCTACCCATAAACTTGGTCACATTTTAGACTGGTTTCTTTATAGACCTGATGATAATATTCTGCAATCCACCCTTGTATCCCACGAACTTGCATCGGATCACCTCTGTTGTATGCCATCGCGATGTATCAGTCCCTAACCCTCCACCTCTGTTTGCTACTAAGAGAAACTTTGTATGATAAATAGAACCAAATTCATGCATGACATCCAAGAAAACTTTCTTACATCCAACAGCGGAACAACTTGACAACTGCCTGTGTTTGTTGCTTGAAAAACATGCCCCAGCCACCAAATGCAGAGTATCGATAAAAAAAAGTGTTCTCCGTGGTATAGCAGTGCTAGAGACCAGCTTCGCACTGCTAAAAGACATCGCCGAAAAGCAGAGAGGCTTTGGCTTTCCACCAGACTCACTATTCATAAACAAATCTACGAAGCCGCTAAGAAGAACATCACAAACATAGTCCATTTAGCCAAATCATCCCACTAGAGTACTAAGATCACGGAGAGTTCCAGAAAGCTAAAGAGCTCTTCGAGATAACTAACAAACTAATGTCAAGGAACAAATGTACACCACTTCCAACAACCTTCTCTCCACTAGACCTACCAGACCAATTTGCAAATTTCCTCGAGGACAAAGTACAAACCATTAGAGATTCGCTTGACAGCACAATTTCAACTGATTCGTCACCATACAGTTATGATGCAGAATTTCAGCGACAACCGTTAGGAGCATTTGAACCTGTTTCTATTGATTTAGTACGGACAATCGTGATGAAAAGTGCACCAAAGTCTTGTGAACTTGATCCAATTCCGACATCACTGCTGCTTGAGTGCTTAGACCCAATATTGCCTTCACTAACTGATGTTATTAATATCTCTCTCTCTCTCATCAGGGGAATTCCCATCATTTTTCAAAACTTCCATCGTAAAGCCACTGCTGAAGAAACCAACACTGGACCATAACGATTTAAAGAACTACTGCCCAGTTTGTAATCTCCCATTCATATCAAAAATCTTAGAACAGGTTGTTCTAACTCAACTTGTATTTCATTTGAATTCAAAGTCTTTTTAGCAATGTACAGTCTGCATATTGCCCTTGCCACAATACGGAAACTACTCTTCTGAAAGTATTTAGTGACATTCTCTCTGCTTTGGATAGTGGAAAGATTACAGTCCTCACTCTCCTGGATTTATCTGCAGCATTTGACACAATAGACTATGATATTACCTCACTGTCTCCAGCACGTATTTGGCATTCAGAATATAGCCTTACAGTGGTTGAAGTCCTACTTAGTCAACAGGAAACAAATTATATATGCAAATGGAATACACTCCAGCACAAGTCTAGCCACCCAACTGAAGTTGATGCTACCATCCATGGAGTAGAGAAGTGCATTTCTGATGTGAAATCATGGATGACATGTAACAAGCTGCAGATGCATGATGATAAAACTGAGGCTATTCTGATCACAACACAAAGACTTTCTCATTCACATCCTTTACCTTAGACAAATATCAGCAACACCAACATTAAATTCTCACAGTACGGAACCTAGGCGTTAATCTAGACAGTACTCTCACACTGCACCAACATGTTATGAACATATGCAAGGCTGCATATCTTGAATTGAGACGCATCAGTTCCATTCGTAAATATCTTTCAGTTGATGCCACTAAAACACTTGTGTGTTCATTAGTACTATCAAGACTGGACTATTGTAACTCAATTCTGTCTGGTTCGTCACAATATTTACTTCAGAAACTTCAAAAATGTTAAAAACACAGCTGCACGGATCATCTTTAGAGTACCTCGATCAGAGCACACCTCACCACTGCTCTGTACCCTACATTGGCTGTTAATTCGATGCAGAATGAAACACAAAATTTGTTCTCTGTGCTATGTTTCAATGACAGACTCCAGTCCAACATACCTATCCAGCCTCACCCATGTGTATACACAAGCTAGATCCTTATACTCTTCTTCTGATAATCGTATACTCATTGTTCCCAAGGTGAAAACAAAGTCATATGGACAACGTTTGTTTGCACACCGGGGCCTGGCGACGTGGAACGAATTGCCTATTGAAATTAGACACAAAGACACAGTGATCCCTTTTAAGAGTGCTCTTAAGACTCGCCTGTTTCGACTGCAGGGACAAACTGAGCGACCTAATCATGTTTTGTATCTTATATGTTTTCAGTATGTTTTTATGTTTTCCAATTTCATTGTTTTTGTCATTTGTTGTTCTGTAGTGTAGTCATATCATTATTGATGGCGTAAAGCGCTTTGAGCTTCGAAAGATTAGGCGCTATACAAAGTCTTCATTATTATTATGATTTTTCAGTAATCTTTATGCTTCATTTCACTAAATTCACACACACACACACCATTATGCTTTTTGAGTAATCATTAAGCTTCTTTTCACTAAATAACTCCTTACGCGTAAACATAAATGGATTACACTTTTTCAATATACGTCTTTCTCATTTTTATCAACATTCCATTATCCCACAGACCATATTTTAGAAAAGATGGCTTCAACAGAACTGCATTATAAGAGTACGCTTGTCTGTGGACTTGCATGCACTTTCCTAATAGTAATCCTCTAAATATGAAGACATGACAGCAGCATCACATGATGTCTATTATAGGCTGTGTGGAAAGATTTTTAGTAATTGGTGCTAAAAGTCTTCAGATGGATTCTAGTCTATGTGTGTGGAAAGCTAAAAGTGCTACATATGAAAACGTGAAGCAGTAAAGGATGTTAAAAGACGAGGGGCAAATAAATCGTTGTTCATTGAAATATTAGCATGTTATATATAGATTATGCTTTTCTGCTTGGATTCTGTTTTTTGACCACTTAGATTAAACGTTTTCCTTGTCAGGGGTTGGCATGTATGGATACATTATTTGAACAAATTCAGTTCAACCAGTGTAATTGGATAATTGGCCATACCAGTATTGCATCAGGAAATGTGCTACACTGAAGTGCTTTATGGTGAGGGACCAGATTTGTATGTTCTTTAGGTCCAACTGGTAAGAACATAGACCCAGATCTGTTGTTTCATAATGCTCTGGTAGATCAGGGTCCACTTTTGTTCTTCAGACTAGTCGTAGCTGCATAGACCCAGATCTGCCAGTACATTGTACAGCAGCAGAGATGGACCCATGCATTTTGCCATAGGATCCATATGGTACATTAGAACATCATTTATCAAAACCTCATTTCAACTTCCATTTTCCCTAAGATTGTTCATGACCCACTCTCAAAACTTGTGGCATGATAAATGATTTTCTGCTGTGCTACTGTGCCTTGTCATTGGAGGCGCTATATAATCCTTTCATGATGATTGCATTAAATTAGGATGGAAATGACTTTATGATACTTTGTTAGACTTTTAAAAAAAATTATTTTGTTTTATTTTTTAAAAAAAGAATATCGGAAATTTGAACCCCATGTAATCTTATTTTAACTTGAAGAGACCATAAAGTAAAACTTCCAAAGGCGCTTATCCAAACTACCATTTTTTTCTAAAGATTGTTCATGACCCATTCCTAACCATGAGGGAAAATAACTCTAAATAAAGTCTTTAAAATATACGTAGGAATTATCAATTATATTTCACAAAAAGAAAAGGCACGTATGTACAGTCATTTCCATTCCAAATTATTACAGTTGACATAAAAGTATTTTAGTTTCAAAAGGGAAAACAAAACAGTTTGTGTTACAGTTTTGATCTTTCTCAATGGAGACTTATGCAGAGTGATGTAGAAGGAAGAATTAGCCTTGGCTTTTTAGATTTGAATGGATAAAGCTTGCACTTTTACAGAAACATTTTGTTCATTATTAATTGTGCAATTTAATAAACTATTATTGTATGGAAAGATAATTTTTGAAAAAAAGTGGAATAAATCTGGACATTAAATTTTGCATAGAACTAGTTTCCCTTCCTTGGCTTGAATTAATGATCATTTATTTTACAGTACATTTTTTCCCCAGAATTATAATATGGTAGATAAACAAAACTGCATTTATTTCTATGATTATCTGTATTGTTGTGAATTCAGAAATGATTATGATTGAATTTGATTTAAGAAGTAATATTCCTGAGCAAATCATGAATTATTTAGCAACTTGCCTCACAAAAAAAATTCTGCATTTGTCTTGATGAATAGATGTGTGAATTCAGAACAAATTATGATTGTGAATTATTTACAAACTTGACTCTCAAATTTTAATCTCCAATTATTCAAAGTTACTGATCTTCATTGCCAAGTTTTAAAAATTGCAGTTGCTCAAAACAGTAAATGAACTTTGTAACTTATTTTTGGCTCTGTTGAATATGTATGTGTTCATTTTTTCTTAATATTTGATGACTTAATAATAGCTTAGTGTTACCCATGTAGACTATTTTTATTTAATTGACAAGAGTACAATTGAACTATCATTGACATGTTACAACCATGAATATCATTTTAATATGCAGTTGCAAAGTATAATTTTAAGTATATTTGACATACACATGAAAATCATTTTTTGCATCCCAGATGAAAGGTTTAATGGTAATTTTGACCACTGAAAAAATTAGCAGTGTCAATTGGGCATGAACAAGAACAAATTGCTTTTATTCTCTGACATTATCATATCCCCTTGGCTAGAATGGAAGTAATGCAAATTAAATCAATAACTGCCTATTCTTGTGTGCCACTCAGTAAGTCCAGACTTGACCATTTATTTATGCTTTTCTGTGTTTTAAGATGCATTGTATTTCCTATCTGGTAGCTGATAGATGTAATTAGTGACAAGTCTGGATTTAATGGGTTCTTCTCAGGGATGTCAGCAACAGAAGTCTGGATAGGTTTGATGCAAGAAATTGCAAGGGTGAAAGAGAAGCCAGTTCTCTCCCAACATTAAACCTTTCATTTGATGGGAAAATGCAAAGTGACTTTAGATGGCATCATGGAAGTTATTTGTATGGTTTTAGCTCACAGCATGATCAATGCCAGAGTCTGACAACACACTGACTGACAAATACATTAAATGTTGCTAAATTTTTTGACCACTGTTTGTTTATACAAGTGAACAATAATTTTACTTTAATAAATTACAGATCATAATTTTTAAGGATTTTTAAGTACATATACTTACATGATGTTACAAGTGAAAGATATTTCTGCATCAATATTAAAAAAAAATATTCAGCATTATGTGCAAAAAGAACTGCAGACAATACAGTAGTCCAGTTCTAAATGCAGCTAATAATTTTCAGTCATTTTACACATGTACAAAAAATTACAGATACGAAATGGATATGTTTTAATGGAGGTGTCTCTTTTCCATAAATGGCTTTAAGTAGCAAAGACTGAAGTTGGAACCATGAACAAAAAAACCTCCATGAGTGCTTGAAACAATATGATAACTTTCTCTTCACATTTTTTGTATCTGGATTGAATTTTTGTTGTTACAAATGGACTTTTTTGATACAAAATGTTAGGTTTTATTGCATTAGTTTTTTTTTTTACATTGATTTGATGCATCATGCAAATCTGCTGCTTTGTTATAGGTTTAAAAAGCCCAGTAATAAAATTGCCTTTCAGCATTAAGCTGTTCATTTGAAATCCTGCTCCAGCTTGCAGTTAAAATAAGATTTGAAACTCGAAACAAATGAAATAGCATACAAAGACTTGTGTAATGCAGCTAGCCATTTAGCATGATAATTGATATCAATTTTGTAAGTGGCGGTCGCCAAAGTTTGTTTTAAAATTCTTTGGCAAATTCCAACAAATTTGCATAAATTTGAGTCTTTAATTCAATCCAGATAAATTCTGCTATCAGAAATACTAAATAATCCTTACAATAAACTATTGTACACAAAAACTAACACATATTTTCTTTGTGATATACAAGAAATATTATAGAATTGTGCTTTTCTTTGTAATATCCAAGAATTGTTCTAGAACTATGCTACTTGTCTCTTATCATAAACTATTCCCATGAAAAATAGCCATGTCTGTCTCTATTTGTTTGTACTGTGTCTGTGTGTTTTGTCAGTGGTGTTCCTCTGAGGCATGGAGGCATTGCCGCTTCAAGTTCGTCAGTAGGCACTGGCATGCTACTCCCAAAGAAAGTCATTCAATCCAAGTTGCTCTGGTTCCTATACTCAACAAATGAAGTCTAGCTAGTTTCCAAACATTTTTCTAGAACTATTATACTAGGTAATGCAGGAAAACCATTGGCTTGTCAATGCAAAAGAAGCCATGGGATGTCAGTAAAGTATACACAACCATAGTACATTGACAAATTGACTGTCCAATGGTACCAGTGAGATTTTAAACTGGAAGAAATACATCTAGTTTATTGACTATCCTTTACACGTGGAAAGACGTAATGTATTACATTTTTGTAGTGAATGTAGTGTCGTCAGCATATTCTAGTTTTGCAAAACCCCTAAAATTGGCACTTTTGTAATAAAAATACAAATTATGGAGAATGATTGTTGCAGTTTAATTTGAATACTGGCTTATCAGTGTTTGTTTTGGATCATGGTTTTATCATAGATTCAGTAGAGTTGGTCAGGGATTGAAAATAACTTTATTAGGAGTACCAGAGAGGCATTAACTTGCATGTTTTATCTTTACAGGATGTCTGCATTGCAAGACAATCATTTGGTAATAGAATTTTCTAAAAATAGCATTTGACAAGCTATACATTTTCAAGATGAAATAAGCCTTTTAAAAGTTATAATAGTACAGAAGAACAAAATGGAATATGCAGATCTTTTGTGTTTTGTAGCAGGAGAGGGAATTGCCGTTGCAATGTGAAACTGAAAAGAAAAGGATTATATCAAGTTGAAAGATAGCAAGAAGCCAGTGAGCTCTGTTGGGTTTGATGCAGTTTGTGAAAATGTACTGGAAGTAATAATTAAGGTCTAAGTGTGCTTCAGAAACTTCATAAATGGATTGCAGCAAAACTTGAATTTACCATCAAACATTACTTGAGGACTTGATACAATAATTATCATTGGAATTTTGATGGTCAGGGAGTGAAATTAAATGAATAAATGCCATTTAAAGGTATGTGTAATAATTGTCGTACATTACACTTATAACTGCAGAACAAAGTTTCATTTATTTCACCTCTTGTTTTTAGGATACAACCTCATTTTCGGTGCTTACTAAACATCAAAATCATTTCTGTAATCATGTTTTAATACCGTTTGAAAAGTTATGGTTATGTAAGAAAGATAAATGAGGGTTTTGGAAGCAGAGCAACTTTGATTTTTTTGATGATTTACAATTATGAACACTGTATTGAGACACAGTATATACTGTATTACGTTTACTGTATTGAAAAGCATGGATACCATAATGATAACATGATGGAATTGATATTCTATGAAAACGTTGTTTGCACGTATTTTAATGCATGATCCTTATTTTCCTCATGCATGCAGGGATTTGGTTTCGTAACTTTCCAAAATAGCGCTGATGCAGACCGAGCACGAGAGAAATTGAACGGCACTGTGGTTGAGGGAAGAAAAATTGAGGTGCATGGACGTTTACCATTTTTATGTGGTAGCACACACTGACGCTAAGTCCTTTCATTATTCATCTTTTTGTGCAGTATTAAGAAATGCCTGTTCATCATTTGTATGTTTTTGTTGTAATGCATTGTTGTATGAAAAGCCATACAACCAGCTAATTTTTTTTTCTTTTTTTTCCAAACAGTAATAGTCGTCTATTTTTTTGTCCCTTTTTCACACCATTTAGCAAATGTTTATGGGTGCATATTGAGTTGCGTGATCTTGGTTTCATTCACTGTTGCCAGAAATATATAATTGTCTGAAAGCCTCCAAATGTTTCTGTGGCAAGTATGTTTATCCAGTATTAACTGATGAAGAAACTTGTGCATTTTCGATTTGAAATAGCTTTTTATTTTATTATCATTACTCTTATATGTTTTTCTTATTTTGGTACTTTTCATTATGTTGGCATTTCTTCATGCTGTGATTTAATTTCTTTAATGAGATAATCCATATCTGATTATTCTTTTTTCTAAAAATGATTTATTAAGACAACAACACCAATACACTCTTTCATTCTTGATAGCAAATATGTAAAGCCATGATAGGTGACACAATTGCATAGTCAGGAGGTTAATGAATTAGGTAGGTGTAATATTTTATTTGAATTTTCTAATGTAATGTTTTATTTTAGCCCTTTATACTTGGGCTACAGATTTCAAAGCATTAACTTTCTACACGCCTTTTATATTGTTAAATCTGTACTTGAATAAAAACCTTGAATGTTTTAGGAAACATGCTGTAAGAAATCTATATTACTGGTGTGCTATTTATAGGTATCACATAACTGGAATTTGCATAAAATCCTTGGCAGTTGACTACATAAAAAGATATTTTCTCAATCTAAAACCTTTTGAAACATAGAAGATGAAACCCCAGCATATCAAAAGGTCAGTAAATATGATTTTGTTCCAACAAAATGTGGTAGATTGGGATAATGGTTTAATAATGTCATTACAGAAGGTTATAGTTATATATAAAATCCTGGTGGTTAGCATGGCAATTGTAGAGCCATTGCAAGGGGAAAGGGTGGATTGGCATGATTGACTTAAAATGACTTAAAATGCTTCAGTTGGGGGATGGGGGTGCCTATTTTTTATTTAATTCCTTCAGAGAAGGAAACTATTTAAAAGATCTGTTTAGTTGACCAAAATTTGTCAGCTTTACCATTTTACTTGTTTGTTTTTTTTTAAAAAATAGATAAATACTTTGGTAACAAGGAAACCAATATTAAGCTTGATTAAATAATCAACTCTGGTTTATTTTTTTCCACTGAAAATTAATTTTAATGAAAGAAGCCTTGATTAGCTTTCAAATGTTTTTCATAAACATTTTTTTTTAATTTAAAAAAATATTACATTTCTCAGAAAGGGAGTCCAACTGCAAACTGCACTGACACAAATCTGCCCTTGCATACTGTACTGGCCGAGTTGGGTCTGTGCAGGTTTGAGTAATCAGTAGAATAACATTGACCCTTATCAGCAGGCACATTATGCTACAGCATCACTTGGCATACACATCAAAGATGTAGCCCCCCCCCCCCCCCCATAGGTTTGGGATAGTTTTACTTTCATGCAAAAGATGTACATTGAACATATGGCATTCAATACAATCATAACCCCTCTTTTGTGTAATTATATAGGTACTCCCCATCTGAAATTATTTTACTGAAAGTTAATGCTTTGAAATGTCAGCATCTGCAATCACAAAGATCTGCTTATTTAAACTTTTGCAGTAGCATTGTTAATTAGATTTGTGTATAGGGGCCAGCAAAGGGGAAGTCATTGTGCCATTGATTTAATAGTTTCAAGCACTTTCTCAAACTGATCATTTGCGCAAGAAAAGGAATTTGATATGACCGTGTATTTTATTTTTTGGTTGTAATACAAAGTGAATTTGGCTTTTTTTTTCTTATTTTGTTTCTCTGTGACACTAATGTGGGTTCAAATTCTACCAGCATGGGCAAGGCTTTTTACTTAGTTGTCTCACACTAAATAACCTATTTGCATTGTGCCACAAGGCACTAAAACAACTTAACATCAAAATAGTATGCCTATGTGAAACATGTCCTGTCAAAAATATTTTACCAAGCTCATAAATTGGCTTTATGATTTTGTTTAACATGCAGATTTTTCATTTATTAATAAATTACTAGAATTTATTCTCATTGAAACTCTTTGTGCAATTTGGTGCAGTCTAACATGATGCTTGGCATGTGGTCACTAGCCCCTGACTTTTCTTCCAAGCATTCTGTCATGTTTAGTAGATAAGCTAAATGGAAGCAGCAGATGGGTACTTCCTGTGGTTTTGTATTCTGAGCCAGATGGGGCCTGTCTTTCATTTGCATGGGGAAAATATTTAAATACAACTTTATGTTGGATTTCTTTTGTACTTCAGAAGATGTAATTTATTTTTGTGTTGTCTGCTGGAAAAAAAGTAGCTGAAATTTTTAAAGTATTTAGTAATGCAATTATATTGATCATTATTTCTTTGTATAGCAAGAAATACACTATTTCCCTTTTGCTGGCCCTCCTAGTGAATCAGATCTCAGACATCAGTACTGATTTATGTAGGCTTTTGTTTATCTCTCCAGACATGCCTAGGAAAAATTCCTTTTGGCTCCTGAAGGGGCACCCACATCATCATGGGTTTCTTACTGTAGCAGCATTACCAGTCAAGATTTAAGCTATTCAAATAAAAACTTAATGTATGTGAAATTTAAATCAGATAAAATAATTGGGGGAGGGGGTGACTTTGCAGATTATTCTGTTTTTTTAAAAATGCTGAAGTGCATAGAAATTAGTTTTTAACTTAATTCCCAATGAAGAGCAGGCTTGTTTTGGACATGTATAAAGTAAACTGGATGTTTAAGACAGGCTTCCAACTTCCAGATTTGTAATAGGCCATATGCCAAACTCAGCAGCCTTAGGAGTGTTGTGTAAGGTTACAGAGAAACCAGTTTTTCTTGGCAGTGGTATAAGTGCTATAACCTGCATGTACATAGAATCACACTTAAACCCATTCACATCTAATTGATGCATCATTTAGGGAGGATAATATTTCCAGACTTTAATAGTAAATAAAATTTCTTGCAAGGTTTATGGAAGAGAAAGAAAGAAGCACATCTATTTTCCATTATATCAGTTGGAAAAAAATATGTTGTGGTAAAAGGAACAAAAATATCCTGGTTCAAAAGAGAACCTTAGCTTCTCCCAGATTAAATGGTTAATTCCTAAATTTCAGACTTAAATATATCTTTATTAAATATGATACCTGACTGAAAATATTAGTGATGAATAGGACAATTATCAGGTCTTGTATTGAGATAAATAATCAAGCATGTTGTTTCACCATCAGCATATCTTCATTTGTTTGGGGTTTGTTAAAATAAAATTATAATTTTTAAGGGAGGAAAAAATTGCAAGGTTTATAATAATGGGGTCACTTTCAAAATAACACTTTGCTGAGAGCACTCCTTGACCTTTGCTGTTGGGTGTTGTTGTTTTTAAAGATTAGTAACCCTATATGGGAAAAGTTAAAAACATCAAAATATTACAAACATGTTTCTGAATAGGGCAAAGTATCTCCGTAAATGTTTAGGACACAATGAAGGCCTATTTCACTTGAGCAGCAGAGAGGGTGAACCCTACAACGTTTTGAGACAAAATTTGATTGAAATCCTAAAACGAGCCGTCCTATAATCTCATTTCAACCAAAAGATGGCGAATCCTACAACGTTTTCAGACAAAAAAAATTGATTGAATCCTTAAAACGATCCGTAGGATTTCGTTGAAATCTCCCTACGAAATCATTTTAACTAAAAAAATGAAAACGATTTTTTAATTAATTTTGGTCGCAACTTGTTGTCATCCACCCTCTCTGCTGCTTAGTGATTTCATCACTGGTTAACAAAAAATAATAAATGATTTTAACCGAATATTTGATGAAAGTCCTTAGGACGAAAATCCTTTGAAATTGCAAAGCAATTTAGGATTTCACAAACAAACTAATCACTAACACCTCTTCTTGTAAATCAATCAGATTATTGGACTGGTCGGTGAGTTTGAAATTAATTCTGGTTAATGAATTATTATGGCATCGCATATAGACAGGATTAATTGGGTTTTCAATAATTAAAAATCCTGGAGGAGCTGTTGGTGCAAACGAATAAATAATATATCCTTGCTGAGCTTGATTTGATCGTTCGAGATTAATTTGATAGCTTCCTTCGATAACGTCACACACTAAATTGAGCGCAATCACTGAGGATATATTCACGTTGAACGGAGCGATATGCCTGCCGCCACCGTCTGGGTCATTATTGTGTTTGAGGATTTTTATTTCCCCTGATGATGTTTTTTTCCATGCATCATGAATTATTTTAAAACCAACATCGATGGCATCACTGAGAAGTTTTTTTAGTTCCGGTACGTTATATCCTGGTAGTTTGAATGTGGGGATATCTTCAACGCGGATATTATAGTCTGTTGCAAATTCTGTTCTCGATTTTGGGTTATCTTCATCTAATATATCCTGAATAATTTTTAGGTTAAATGTTTCCATATCGTCGATAATTTTGTTGCATGTTTCTACGACGCTGATAAATTCATCTCGGGTGAGAGAGCCCGATTTAAGAGATATTAACAACAGCGATAAATCATTATTCATTGCTGTGAAATTTTTAACGATTTCAGGTTCGTTAACTAAATAATATATCCTTATTCCTTCCCCTGGCTTCTCATTCCAAATTAGTTGGTATTCGAGATTCAAAAAATCTGTAGATACCCTGTGCTCTTTATAACTCTTTACTGGATTATCAGGTTTTATTCTGTCGGTGATATAATCAGTTTTTTGTGGTTCTGGTAATTTAACGGTTTCTCCCCGGGGTGGTAATTCAGGCCATCCTAATACGGTTCTAATAGAACTCTGATATATATCTACGACATATCCTTCTGAGTTTATTTCAATTGCGGATGATAGCGTTGGTTCATGAACCGTTATAGCGATTTTCGATTCTGTTCCAGTGATCGATTTTATTCTACGCGCTAATTCATTATTGATTTGTTCGATTTGGTATGACCCTGTTGGTATCGAAACAACTTTCCAGTCTGGGGTTCCGTCGTCTTTATTCTTATTTGCAAACACTAAAGAATTATTGGGTTGTTGACCACCAAATGATTTTGATCTGATATTAGGCCAACTGTGATACACTCGTAGTTTTGCTAGCGCTATCTCCTTTACGGGGACTGGGCTAGGGAAATTCACACTAAACTCGGGTTCCGTTGATGTAATTGATATCATGCTTGTTTGTACTGGGTTCGTGTTCTCCACTACTCGTTGAAGTAATTCCTGCGGTGTTGTCATTGTTATTATACTCATGATTTATTTCTAATTTTGGTATCGAGGAATCATAAATACTGACCATCACTGAGAACTCACAATCTGGTATGGTTGATATTATTGAGATCATTTTGTTTTTTGGGTTTGTTTTTTCTGATTCCATCTGTGTTGTCATTGTTATTATACTCATGTTGTTGCTCTAATTTCGATATTGCAGAATTAAAAATACTGACCATCTCTGAGAATTCACTATCTGATATAATCGTATTATCGAGTGACGACGATATCATCAATGATAACTGCGAATATGCGGTTGATGCAATATGAAATTGAAGTAGGTAATTCTGCAGTTTACTCTGGCTGCATGATGATATCCTTTTTGTTATCCCGGTTGATATACCCCCGATTGTAGCCACCGTAGAAATGCAAATTGGAACTACGACCGGGGCAATCATTGTAACCGATGCAAGTATTATTCCTGCGCCAGTGAGAACGCTTGACACCGAGTACATAATAATATCAATTGCGGTGATTCTTCGTCGGTATTTTTTTATTTTTATTTGATACTCCTCAGTGAGGGTTTTGAGTCTATTTTGAAATTCTCTGACCTGATCATAGCGACATTGCGTCGATGACAAAGTCATTGTTGTTATTTTAAAAAAGCTAGCGTTTTCAATTGTGAAATCCTTTCAATTTAGTTATTTACTTAAATCCGCTACGAATTCCACATACCACGTTGTTGAGACTCTAACCAAACTTTTATCAGCATATGTGATTGTGAACTTTTCAGTTGTATTCTTGTCGATGATCGTTGAAATCGTATTATTGACCCCGGATGAACTGGACGATGATATATCAAATTGAGTTAATGGTGTTACTAGTGTTAATCGATAAATACCCTTAACGGTTGCAGTGATATCTAATTTGTTGTTTGTAGGTGTCCACTCAAATGATCCGTGTTGGATTGTGTATACCACGTTGTTGGTTTTCTCATGAGGAATTTTTGTTTTTTCAATGATTGTTATCATCCTCGAAAAATCACCTTTGACGGCTTCGATGAAGTTTTTTGTCTCATCGATGGATTTTTTAATATCAGGGAGTTTTATTTCTATTTTATCCAACTGGGTTCCAATAAATTTATCAATGATATTTCTACGAAATGATATAAACTGTTTTCCGTTTTCTTCAATTTTAGATTCAAGTGTTTTTAGTACAACTATAGAATTGTTTAACTCATCGTTGATAGTTTTTAATCGATCTGTAATCGTCGAAATGAGTACACCCGGTTTGAGTTTACCCTGATCGGAAAATAACGCAACGGTGTTCTCGATTGCGTTTTGTTGTTTAACCAAAATATCATCCAGAGAAATATTACTGGTTTTCAATTTACCCTGATCGGAAAATAACGCAACGGTGTTCTCGATTGCGTTTCGTTGTTTAACTAAAATATCATCCAAGGACACATCACTGCTTTTCAATTTACCCTGTTTGTCTTGAAATACAACTATTTCATTAGGATCAACATTTGTTAAGTTCAACGTCTCAGCTATTTCATCTTTGATTAGTTTTTTTACATCCTTGACAGAATCAGGTGGTGCAGTGCCATCGGGTTTGGGTTTCAAAGATCTCCCCCAAATATCAATCATGTTATTGTAAAACTCTTTCTCTCTCTAAAAAGCGATTACTAGTGTATTCATTAACGACAACATGTGGTGGTTTTCCGTTTGGGTTACTCAAGGAGTTTGAAATAGCGTCAAGGACATTTAATACTTCGCTGCCACATATTGGTGGGTCAATCATCGTTTGTGTTGGTAGCGTAGAATACCAAGTCTTCATTGGAAGGGTTTTTATATAACGCAAAAACTCTTTTGGTGGGGCTAATCCATATGAATCGAAATAGACAATCCCACGTGGATCAATAGCGTATGCAACCCAGTGAGTTCCGGGTCCGGTGCTGTTATCGAGATTAATAATACCTGTTTCAACGCTGTTTGGTTGATGTGGTAATTGATCTTTCATAAAGACACCTCTGAAGTTTTTAATCGCGAGTTTTTTAGCAGCATCGAGTAAATCAAAATTGGACATAGGAATCTTCGATTCCCGAATTAATAAATCGTTCCTGGTAGTCTTAGACCCTTTCCGCTGTACCACGAATACGGGGTTCCTGGTAGTCTTAGACCCTTTCCCTTTTTTTTATATCCTTTCCCAGTTGCCTTCTTTAGTGCCATTCCTGCTGCAGTACCAACGGCTCCTAACGCCGCTGCTTTAGCCACCGCTGGGGCTGCTGCTGCAATCAATGCTGGAATCGCAGCTAACAACGGAAATATACCGCCTGTTTTAATCATATTTTTGATAGCAGCCGCAGAAAGAGTAATCTGAACACCCTTTTTTGCTACTAGTGCATCATTGAAATGTTTCACCTGACGAGTTGTCAGCGATAGTTTATTTGCACCACCAGTCATTTGGTTGGGTTTCAACGTGATTGTGGTTCCACATTTTTTAGCCGATTCTGATTGCAATTTTTTGATTTGACCAGGAGTTAACGCAACACTAATAACACTATATGACATTATACATAATTGATTGATTCTAAATCGTTTACATGTTTTCCACTGGTGCATCTACCACTCTCATTCTTCCACCAACACCTTCAAGTAGCATTGATTTATCACTGAGAATGACAGCAACTGCTCTATAATTCGGGATGAGGATAGGGGGTATCCCACCAACTGGTGGACCAGTCGGACGGGTTACACGGGCTCTAAAGTGTATATCAACGACAGATTGTCTTGTTAAATCGAGATGTTCCAGTGAGAAGTAATAAATCGGATAGAGGCTTTTAAAATCCAATTGTGATATTTGCAAACCAGTATCCACATTTAGATCACGTGCCATAAACGACAATAGGTTATGATACACGCGTGCAATATGATTCTGACCGTAATCAAGTTGTATATCCTCGGATGGTTCCTGCTGTCCGTTTATTCTCAGCGAGACTTCACTAACACCTAACTGATCAAATATCATATGGCTTCGTTCTTGATTACCAACTCGCGCATTATTCTGTAACGCTACGAATATATGACGTGGAGCTGAAACCCCTTGTTTTGATGCCAGGTGCCATGTGAATGTACCATCAACACTGTCCTGTTTAATATCCGTGGTCACTGATAACCAACTCAACAACGACTTTCCTCCTTGGTCCATAAATGATAGTAGTCGTTGTTCTTCGGTGATTGATGGAGTTAACACTGGCATCCACAATGATAGTTTTGTTAAAATGACTTTACCGGGAGCAACCCCAGCATTACGCCAGATTGCATCATCATCAGTACCCTTTCGTACAAGCGCTACTGTGTGTTTAGCTCCATAAATAACTTTTCGGACGTTTCTACAGAATCCAAATATATGATGCAGTGGAATCGCACATGAAAATCGTCGACGCTGCCCATGCAACGTTGCTACACGTGTTGCAAATCCTAAATTGAGATTACCATTAACGCCTCCGAGAATATCAAAAGCAGCTCCGGGTCTAGTTCGACGTTCTGGATTAGCTGCTTCCTGTTGATCGGCTTCTGCATTATCTCTTGCTGTTAACACTTTAATGAATTGAAGGTGGTCAGCGTTATCAGAGGTATCCTTTGCAAACATCATAGATGGACCCGCTGATCTTGAATAATCATCAGAATATCTCGCTAACCCTATGATTGTTGTGGCCACATCAACTTCACGGTCAATGGATTCAATTTCTTTTCCATCAATGAGATATCTAGCGCTTTCAAATAACGCCATTATGCCGTTATTAACAAAACCAACTCGGACATTTGCGTTATTGTCATATGGGGTATCAGCTGCAACATTTGTTACAAGTTCTCCTTCTACTTCAATAAATGCCTCACACGGTAGGAAGTATTTACTGGTATCATGAACTTGAAGTTCAATTCGCGATCGGAGATCTGGTTGTACTGCGTGATAAGAATAAAATTGAAAATCGCGTACAGAATCATCCTTACTCACTGGGGCATCCATATCAAATGCTGGATCAGGTGACCTTTTGAACATTTTATTCTATTTATCAGAGTCTAAATCGCGATTTCCCATTTCATCGTCGTGTTTTTTTAAAGCCACTTCCTGCTATCATGTTTGCTATCATGTTATTTTGGTCCCCTTGATTTACCAATGATGCTAATTTTTCATCTACTGCGTTATTTATAATTCTACTAACACTTGCAGGCATTTCTGCTGTAGACGGTAACGGTACCGGTTTCTTTTTTCGTAAATCACTTCGTGATTTTACTAATGATGTTAATTTATTCTTCGCAGTTGAAAACGCTTTTCCAGCAAGAAGATCTCCAACAGCACCAATACCCTTATCACGAATAACATCAATAGCTTTCATTGATAATTGTTTAGCCAACGGCATCACTTTTGGAGCCATTCTCGCAAATAACCCTGCAATGGTATTGCCTAAACCATCTCCGTAGTATGCTCTATAAACCGGAAACCGTGAATTAACTACGTAGACGGGGGTTGGTTTATCATGATTGTAGTGTATGATCATTATTTTAAATCAGAAACAATTTTTCAATTGTTATTTATCTAATCGATTTAGTCACTATGATAACCATGGACGGTTTCACCGTCTACTAACTCGCCAATGAAATCTCGATATGTGCTGATATCTATGATACCACCCTGAAATAACCGTCTACAGATATCAGCTGCTTCATTAATTATTTCCGGTGAGTTATTTCCAGCTCGGAAACCTCCTACAAGAACTTCTAATCGTGATATATCACTGAGAACACTACCAGGACATGAAACACTGGAATCTTGCAATCCGCTTCCGCTATAACCCATTGCTACATCCATTTTTTTTATTTTGTCTAAATCGGCTTTTTGTAAATAACCAAAAGGATCATCATCATCATCATCATCATAACGTGGTATTTGTTGTTTTTTAGGTGAAAAAGATATTTTCTTTGCAGGTTGCTGTCGCCGCCTTTGCAATTTTGGCGGTTTTTGTTGTTGTTTTAGTTCTTCATATTGATTATACACGTTACCCACCTTATTGATATAATCAATATATGATGCACTATCTGTCTTTTTTTGACTTTTTCCAGTTTTGATTTTATAGAATATATCAGCCCAGTGAGTTATATTCGTAACATATTTATGATGTTCTGGTTTCAACCATTTTTTTCTGTTTTCATAGGACGTAACAACAAGCGCAGGAATTTCTGCTGGATCAGTCTTATCAATTTCTGCTAACCCTTCCTCGTTAAATCTCACGCGTAAACCATCAACTGTTCTTTTTGATTCTATTTTTTGTACGGCCTGTTCTGTTTGTTCAGTTTTCGCTGCTATTTTTTCGAGTTCACCAATAACAGATTTCCCCGTCTCGGGACCATCTCCCAGTAAAGCGCGCTCTACTCCCTTCGTTGCTGTGGTTACTGGTTTAAACAATTCTTCAGATCCCGCAGCAAAATCAGTCTGAAAACTCTGTCGTTGTTGTAGTTTATTCCGTACAGAGTCACGAATTGGTACAAATCTCCTGATTGCATCCAGTCGTTCACGAGCCAATCGGGTTGTTAATGCTTCATTGACCATTATTTGAAATCAGAAACAATTTTTCAATTGTAAAACAATTTTTCAATCCCACCTAACAGACGAAAACACTTTTTGTTACATGTCAGACATGTCAGTTGATTTTTAACACGATCATAGAAGCGTTATTTCATCCTAAAACAGCTTCTACGATCAGTGGCGAATCGGCACTTTTTCATATAATAATAAAATGTAAAGTGCCGTTTCGCCATTGAATTTTTTAGTGTATCTGATACCGGACCAACCAGCCATCAATTTTTTATTCACTGATTTTGACACCCCCTTGAAGGTCGGCTAAAAAAAAATGATTAATGGTCGGGCAATCAAATAATGATAAATGGTCGGGCAATCAAATAATGATAAATGGTCGGTCAATCAAAATTGTTCATTTTCTTGAATTAACGCCCGTAGGTTTCTAACTTTAGAATTAACCTCCTTTTTCAATTCGTATTCGTACCCCAATTCTTTTCGTATTCGTTCTACGATGGTATACAACGGAGCGAACACACTTACGTCACTGGAGAATGCGAGAGAGTCCTTAATAGAATTCTGAATTCTTTTGATGAGTGCATACTTCTTTGGCAGCATATACTTGTTAGTGCTAACTCCGTATTCTATATCCTGGTAATCAGACATGATTTGATCAGGATTTAAACCATCCGATAGTTCAATATCCCAAGTTTTCAATTTTGAAATCTCGGATATGATGCTATTCATGTTTTCAGAATTCATTATTCTATAGCAATGATATATTTCTAAATGAAAAATATGACGCATTAGACATAACTAAATTGAACTTTTTGTCCCGTCTTTTTAGAAATCGCAGATCGATAAATCCCCTCTGCAACAAATCGTACTGAAGATCGACAAATATCGAAGTGTCTACCGGCTTCATTCATTGATTGAAATATTTTTTCTTCGTTAGTTATCGTATTCAAAGATTTCACAGGTCTCGCTTTTTTTGAACAAATGCCAGTCTTTCCTCGTTTCAAATTCTCACTCTGTGTAACAACTTCTAGATTTGATAAAGAATTATTCTTTGGATTAGAATCCTTATGATCGATAACAAAACCATCCTCGATCAATCCATGGAAACACTCATACACGAAACGATGATTGTGATATTTTTTCTTTCCAACACCAAACATCAAATACCCTTGATTAGTCACAAAACCAACCGTTTTCTTAAGTCTACGGTTTCTGACAGTACCATCACTGGATGCTTCATAATTTATGATCACAGGGTGTTGTCTGAATTCTTGGTTCATTCGTATATATAATACTATTGTTTGTCTAATTCATTGTTTGGTTTAATGATAAATCTTTCGATGTAGTCTTGAGGGGTTCTTATGATTTTATCCTTGATACTGACTTTGTCAGCGTCAAGAATACTGACTTTGTCAGCGTCAAGAATACTGACTTTGTCAGCGTCAGGGTCATAATTTCTGATTGATTGTCCATTTTTTATTCTTTTATCATAATATCGCTTCAATTCCCTATATCGTTTACCACCACAATTCAAACACAACTGAGATTTCCCCCTAACCCCAACTCCACATAGAATACAGGGTAACGGACCAAGGCTTCCACGACGATAGCTTTGCATATGATACCCACAAAACTCATTTCTGCATGATTTGTTACACGGGATTACTGATCCAATCATAAGCCACTTGCAGTGATTCATTATATAAAAATCTTTCATTTAAATGCTTGTTTTAATTATAGAATGAAGGAGTTAAGGAAAACGCCTTCGAAAAATGCTGAATTCAATGCTGATAAGGAGTTTAAGAGATTATTGAAAATCAATCCTAGATTTAATCTCGATAGACCCAAAAAACGTATCAAACGTCCAAGAGACGGAAACATGAAAGAGTTTAAGAGATTATTGAAAATCAATCCTAGATTTAATCTCGATAGACCCAAAAAACGTATCAAACGTCCAAGAGACGGAAACATGAAAGAGTTTAAGAGATTATTGAAAATCAGTCCTAGATTTAATCTCGATAGACCCAAAAAACGTATCAAACGTCCAAGAGACGGAAACATGAAAGAGTTTAAGAGATTATTGAAAATCAGTCCTAGATTTAATCTCGATAGACCAAAAAAACGTAACAAATTTAATCTCGAGAAACCAAAAAAAGCGTCCAAGAGATTACCCTGGAAGGATCCTCAATTCAATCTCGATATAGTTTCTAATACACCCAAGAATACAATTCTTGATAAAGCCATGATTAGAAAAATCAGAGATTGTTTCAATGAATTCAAGCGTGATGGAGCATCCTATTGTTGGTCAACACTTCGAATTGATGGTGTTGTTGATGCTACCATGAATGATGAAAAAGCAGCAATGATAATTTCACGTGTTGGGGAAAAACGGTATTTTTTCCGAATCAAATTCATTATTGAAGTCGATGGCAAATGGATTATTCGGGATAAATTTGAACCAATCCTCAAGAATAAAAAAGCTGTCATTGTGAGTAGAGATTCCAAACCAGGAATTCTAACCGGCATTGACAAACCATACTACGAAAGATCTTATCCCGTAACAGCAATGGTTTATGGGATATATCCGTTAAATGATAAACCCGATATCGCAAAACTAGCTCCTATGAAATATTCGTCAGGGCTTAATTGTGTAGCAACACGGGTAATGGAGCACTTCACAAATGCATCCCGAGGAAATAAACTAACTGATCTGCGACGAAGGAAAATAACCGAGTGGGAACTGACAGTGAAACAGCATGGTGCAAAGATTTCTGATATAGCTAAGTTAGAAACATCATTAAGATTTCCAATAACAGTTATGACGATAACCGGAGAGGTTTTATACGAACCGAAATATAACAAAAATGGAGCACCAATACAGATTATTGATCATAACAAACACGCGTGGACACCTGCGGTAACAGTATTTCCACGAGAACGAACCGTGAAATATATCCCTAAGGAGTTCGTCGGGGATGTTTTCTATGAAGAGAGATTATTTGATGCTATTAATGCGTTGTGTAAGGATGATCCTGTGTCAGTGTGGTTACTTAGAAGTGATGAAGGATTCGATCAATTTGTAAAACCAAATGGTGAATTATATCGCGTTGAAGAATTAGATAACAGAATGAGAAAAATCGCTAGTGATTTTTCACCGGAGAGTTTCCATGAAAAACTACTCACGGATAGTTTTACTATTCCATCAGTGGTAGCTCACTTCGCAAGAGAAAAAAACTCATGGCGTCCAACACGAAGTGATTTTCTTGAGGATGTTAAATCGAGTTGCGTCGAATTTGGTCATGGAGGATTGTGGAATACGAAATACTCACGTGATGGTATGATTTCAATTGATATAGCCGCGTGTTATCCCGGAAGTTTTCTCGGGTATGGGGAATGCGCTGAGTACTTCAAACGATTTGGACACCCAACACATGAAATGACTCGTGTTGCGATTAATGGACCATTACCTGATTTTGATTTAACCGGATTCGCTCGTGTGATATCATTCGAATTAGCTACAGGGTTACATCCGTGTAGTTATGTTTGGCTCGGTAGACACCTATCTGAAAAGGCCTGGATGCCAATAGTGTTACTACGATATATGATTGATTGTGGTATGCTAATATCGTTGATTGTTTCCGAGGCTATTATATGCTATCGAGCTCAGAAAGAAGTTTGGCTACCACAACCCGATCTAGATAGAATAATCAACGAACTACGAAAACAATTCCCTGATTTCAATGAAGAAGAAATCATAAATTGGTCTAAGAAGTTATTTGAAATTAAAAAAGAACAAGCAAAAGATCTCGGACGAAGAATAATCGGTAAATTCACTCAAGGTGGACGGTACGACAACGCAAAATACTCTTCGCGGTTGATCATAGATGTCGCTGAATACGATTTTCTTGTAGCGGATTTAATGAAACAGGGAAAATTTGTATCCCGTAAGGATGCTTTTCTATCTAATGGTGAGAAAATGGGTACGGTTGTTACCTACTGTGATGGATATAATTCCCAGTATACACATTTGAGAAGTTCAATGCTAGCCTATGCTTCTATTAATCTATTTTCGATGATAAATAGATTTCCTAATACCGCGGTTAGAGTGGCCACTGATTCGATGTATATACACAATAAATACAAATCAGCTGTAGCTAAATTCACAGATCCCGAAGAAAATTGGGGGCGTTGGCGATTTAAAAAGGAGATGCTACATGAGTATTGTGAATCCGCAGACGTTGCCATGGATGATAAATATCTTTGTTGTAACCGTATTGAATTTCAATCAGAATTTTCTAATGCACCACCGGTATCTGATCCAATATGTCGATACAAGACAGTTTATTTAAACGGTTGTGGTGGGTCAGGAAAGACAACTCGTGCAATTGAATTATTCCGTGGGAAAAATCATACGGATTTCACAAACATGATTGTGCTAACACCGACTCACAGACTTGCCAGAGAGATGATACAGCGAGGGGTAAATGCTTGCACTTATCACAGTTTTTTTCGATGGAAAGGTGACAAATGGACTCCTGAGCGTATGGGTGATAAATTCATTCCTAAAATCATCATTTGGGATGAAATATGCACAGTGTCATTAGATGTATTACAAACATTTCTTGAGTGGTTGTTAAACAAAAACACAAAAGTCGTCATGTGCGGTGATCACGGCCAACCACCACCATTTGTCGGTTCATCTCCACATGAATGGCTAAGGGGTTTTGTAGACTACTATGAAGAAATCACCACTGATTATAGATCACTTGATGAACGATTACGCGAGTTCAAAGCGCTAATTAGACTACAACCGGATAGAATCCAGTGCGAAATAGCGCGTGAAGTGATTTCAGAAACTCAAATAAACGATTTCTGGGAAACATGGAGACCAAATGATTTGATAATTGCAAGTAGAAAAATAGTCAGGGATACACTTCAGATGAAGTTATTTGAATTGCATAAAGAAAAATTTGCAACGCTTCCAGTACCCCTTTGTTATAGGCCATCGGATACACGAAAACAGAACATTGAAGTTGATATTCCAGGACAGAGTGAAAAACAAATTCTGGTATTAAATGATATTGTGCTGGTTGATATCAATGTCGTTGAAGATGCATTGCGTGCCAATAAATCCCCGTGGACGCTAGGATACGCAGCAACAATACACTCTTCACAGGGATTGACTATATCGAATACAATTGTTTGGATGGTGGATAATCACATCGAATGGTCGAATTTAGTCTATCTCGCAGTATCCAGAGTACGAAGAATAAATCAGCTTCGAAGAATTGTTTTCGATGATAATGACACCACAATAAATGATATTGATGTTAGCATCATTAATAAAAAACTCTCCGGTTACAAACAACAGGACAAAAAAAAACAACGAGAATTTGATATTGATGCTGAATCAATAATCACTTTGAAGAAACAACAGAATAATCACTGCGCGAGTTGCAATTGTATACTGCGTTGGCAGTATTCGGATAAGGATCCTCGCCAATTCACCGTAGACAGAAAAAATAACAGTCTCGGTCATGTCAGAAATAATGTGATGTTGACTTGTCTTGAGTGCAATAGACGCAACGGTGCTAGTTAAGACCATGCGGTGGTAATTGAGTATCCTCGGGAATTACCTGTAGTTGTTGTCGAGTAAAACCCCGCTGAGGGGCAGTTGAATCCAGTTTATAGATTGCTGGTCTACCCGTAGATCGTGTTATACTAGATATCTTATGCGTAGTGACGCTCCAAATAGGATCAGTAGCCCTTTTTCTACCCCCTTCAAGCTCTCCTGGTTCGTATAAGTACCTCACAATGACATTACTACCAAGAATTGGTTGGGAAACGCTAGCGTTTCTAGGGAAATCTTTTTGTGGTTTTTCAGATATTGACTTCTTTTTAATCGCGTTGATAGGTTTCATGTTGATTGTTCTAGTAATCTCGTTATTCAGTGCAGTAATCACAGATGGTAATCTTTTAACCCATTCACGGGATCGCTTTTCTTGAATGAATTCTTTTGCGTATTGATATCCAAATAACCGCTCAGCAATCGTCCGATTAAATCGTTCGACAATGGCCTGATCGCGATGTAGCGCAGTATGCCCTCGTCGTATGGTGACATTATGATGTTTCATTGTAGATAATACTGCACCCTGAAATTCCTTGCCAGGATCAACCTGCAATAGATTTGGCCAGTGCAGAGGACCTCGTCGATAAATCCTTTCAAATGCAGAAGCAACTTCAGTGGCTGATTTTGTTTTTAACGGTTCTGCTTCTTTGTATCGACTTGCAATATCAACTACGGTTAAAGCGTATTTGTAACCACGATCATGTGGCAGAAATAATATATCAGCCTGATGAACTTCATTAGGAGCGGTCACATCAAAATGCGAGAATTGAATTTGTTTAGGCGGTGGTAGATAAATTTGCCATAGTGCCTGTTTGGATAACCAATTAGCCGCAGTGGTTTTTTTCACTTTTGCAGCGCTAGCGAGTTTATGGACTGCTGATTTACCCCTCCAGTATCCTCTTGGGGAATAATAAATTGATTCCATATTATTAATTACCGGCACCTAACATCAATTTGCTTTTCATAGCCGATTTTATCAAAAATGAAGCCAATTTTTCTTTGAAGGATTTATCAGGAATAGCATTTAACGCATGAATTAATTTCACATCTGCTAGATGCCTGTGTTGCAGATTGCTGCTTTTATAAGCAACATCATGAAGGTGACAGGCCTTATCAATGGCGTTTATTGGTTCTTCACCGGGGTTGGGTTGATTTTGATTATTGAGTCTGATATCAAGTCTGGTTCCCGGTCCACAGTAGCTATATCCTGGGAGGTGCTTTTCTCCGGGGTACTTTGCCCATGGGGTTCCAGGGAGCTTTGCCAATTTGGCTGCGATATCACCTCCTCGTTTTTTTTTAAATCAGATTTCATTGACACAAATCTAAATTTCTTTGTACCACATTGCATGCATTTACCAGAAAGCGCTGATCGGTTATTTTTAGTTGTAACCGTCGTCACATCTTCTGTGCCAGTACGCGTTTTGCACTTCACACAATATAGATCCATAATTTATGTATAGAGATATGGATATAATTGATTTTTCAGCGACTAAAAGAAGAGAACCGGTTAAGCATCATGCAGCGCTACCAAACTCTATCCGGATGATTATAATCGGGCCATCTGGATCCGGTAAAACGCAATTGTTGCTCAATTTAATAATGAGATGGATGAAGTGGGATAAGTTGTATTTAATTGCTCCTAGCGTAGATGATCAACGATGTTATGAAGTGCTAAAAGATTTTAACGACAGCGCGGTAGAAAAATCCGGAGAGGGTATTATTGAGTTTATAACCGATATCGATGAAGCACCGAGCATTGATGATATTGATGGAGATATTAACAATTTAGTCGTATACGACGATATAATGTTGGATAAACAAAAAAATCCTGCTAGAATATTTTCCCGTGGGCGTCACAAAAACACTGACGTGATATATGTCACTCAACGCTACACTCAGGTTCCAAAAGTCATCAGAGATAACTGCAATATTCTTTCTGTATTCAACGGCGTTGATACACATACGCTACGAAATATTTGGCAGACATGGTGTTCTGATATGGACTTCAATCAATTTCGAGATTTCTTTAGTCATGCTCAGTCAAAACCACACGGATTCGCAACAATAAATTTGCATGATCCTCGGACACGATATCGTATCGGACTGGATCAAATATTCGGTTAAAATCATTTCTTATTTTTTGTTAACCAGTGATGAAATCACTAAGCAGCAGAGAGGGTGGATGACAACAAGTTGCGACCAAAATTAATTAAAAAATCGTTTTCATTTTTTTAGTTAAAATGATTTCGTAGGGAGATTTCAACGAAATCCTACGGATCGTTTTAAGGATTCAATCAATTTTTTTTGTCTGAAAACGTTGTAGGATTCGCCATCTTTTGGTTGAAATGAGATTATAGGACGGCTCGTTTTAGGATTTCAATCAAATTTTGTCTCAAAACGTTGTAGGGTTCACCCTCTCTGCTGCTACTTGTATGATCTCTAGAAAATACACCAACATAATAGTCAGTTGAATGAGTTTTGGTTTCCCCAGTAACCTGAGAACAGTGGCTGCTGAGGTTGGAAGTAGACTTGTTGATTTTATCATATTAGTATACAAGCAGTGTGGAATTCCCTGTATACATCTATTTAGATGCTGATCTGCTTAGTCACAAAGGCTGGAATTTAATACAAGGGGTTCATTTCTGATAGGAGCTTTGCAAATTTTGGATCATTATCTTGATGTCTGGAGATCAGTCAGAGGTAGCTGTACTGCTTCTGAATATTCTGCCACTTTTTATACACAGTAATAGATCTTATTTGCCCATCAAACATGGACACCAGAATAAACATCCCCCCACCCACCCACACACATGCAGCATTAAATAGAAGAAAGCAACCTAATTTGGAAGAGAAACTTTCTTCTCTTTTGTTTAACCTGTAGCATGGTCACTCATTTCTGTACTTTGTATACAGCAAAAATCTGGAAAGAAGAAACAAAATATCAAGAAATGTTGCCATTTAAAAGCTCTTAAAAAACAACTATTAAAGAATTGTTAAGCATAATTTGACAAATCATCCTGGCGTAGAAGACATTAAATTTGTGTATAAATGAAGTACATGTATATCCATGATATGATGATATAGCCACAATTTCTACAAATATATACATTTGTGTGTGTGTGTGTGTGTGTGTATATATATATATATATATATACACACACATACACACACACATATATATATATACACACACATATATATATATATACACACACACACATATATATATACACACACATGCGTGCATGCACACACATTTAAATGTAAGGTTTAAGAATTATTGAAAGCAACCTCGAGAGCGATGGCTTTCAATTTTATCAAACTGATACTGATCTGTCTTTAAATTTGGCGTTTTATATATATAAAAAATTTCCCAAGAAGAACAAGTTAATGAAGTACAGCAGAACTGAACCGAATTAAAAAATCTTCTTGCATGAAGTGCTTTAAATTTTGTACAAATGATGCTGATCCACCAGCAGTAATGGCCACCATTACTAAAAAAGGAAAATTTTAACAGATTTGTCTGTTTAAAAATACTTTACCAAATTTGATCACCGTTGATGTTTTGGCGTATGAGCCTTTCCGTATTGGACAAATAATGCTTATACACCATGGCATATGGATGCAGATATAAAATGTCGGGAAACCGTTAAATAATTCTTTTCGTAAAATCTACTGTCAACTGCATTGGGAAAAAAAAATTCTGAAGGAAGTATCTGGTTGATTGCTAATAACTATAGAATTGGTTTATCCTATAGTTATACAAGTCTGATTGGCTTTTGCATGTAATAAAAAAAGGTTCATGTTTTCTTTAATGTACTGCTTAGTCCAACATCCAGTATTTTCCCTTAAAAAATCAATAATGTCCTTTATCACATCCTAGGGTCTCTTCAGTATGCTAAGTGGCAGTGCAGCTACCTTGGAACATTCATATGGAGTAGAATGCTATCTTCTTCCATGTCAAATGATGCTGCATTTGAAGTTCTAGATAGATTAAAGCTCAAGTAAACTAGAATACTTCTTTTTTTTTTTTTAAATTTACAAATGCATCCAGTAATTTATTTTTAAAAATCTCTTTACTTCCTGTTATATTGCAGTATTATTATAACATTTAGTACATCAAATGGATTGTATACCACTTTCTCATTTTGAATAGCCAGGATGCAGGTTCCTGATAATTGTGACAAAAACATAAATGCCATGTAAATCTTATCTGCAGTTGATTTTTTTGAAGTACAGAAATCATGTGTGTGATAAAATATGTGATGGAAGAAGATGGTGTTCATTTAATCTGTTTAGTCTTGTGAAAATTGTCAAAAAGAAGACTTTAACTCATCCTTATTTTACAAAGTTAGAGAAATGATTTTCAGAAAACATTGTCATTTTTTGGCAGTAAAGCTATAGCCCAAAATATTGATCAATACTTACTAGTTAATAACGAACCTTGAAAATGTTACATTAGCAAATGAGGTACTTGCTTGAGCTTTTGAACTGCTAGACAGATTGAACACTCCATTCATAGAATTTGTTTGTAAATTGAATGTTGGAATGTGTGAATGTTTGTAGTGATCTTGCTTTAACTCTTGACATTTTATAATCAGGTAAACAATGCCACTGCCCGTGTTATGACCAAAAAAACTGCTGTAGCTACCACTATCCCAAATGGTAAGACCTTGTCCTCTGATATGATCAAAATAGATACATTATGCACCGAACTTTTGAGACAGATCCAACAAGTGGGTTCAAAATTGAAAAATTATCAGTCTAAATGTATAGATGGAGTTTTGTTTGACTAGTAAATGCCCAATACACAATGTTAAAGATGATTAGGGGGTGGTAGGATTGCACGAAAATATTTGTATCAATGTAATCAACTATTAACAAAGTTGTATTTATGAATGTTGGCGCTGTCTTAAAAGCCCTTCAGGGAAACTTCCATGGTCTGATGAAGCATATTTTATTATACAATTATTTATGCTGATGAAAACTGAGTTTATTCAATAAAATGTCAGCATTTGTTTCATTCCTATGGAGGGCATTATTTTATGAAACGAAGTTATTTGTTTACCGTACATTTGATACTCTGTAAGGTTGAGCATTTTATTGTAACATTTCACACCCACTGTTATATGAAGAGCATATTTTCTTCACTAAGTGGTTTTGGTTTTTTATTGTTAAGTATAACATATTGCCAAAATTATGACAGATCTGACAGCTTTTGCTGATTGTTATGAATGCTACAATAAAAGCATTCAGGTTAATAAGTTTCAAAATCAAAAAAGAAAACTAAATACTTGCAGTTTTCTGTAAAATAATCATTTGGAAGTTTCCCTATTGAATAGTATACCAGTTTTTGGAGGAACAGGGCAGAACCCATGTCAAAAATCAGATATCAAGTGCTTGCTTGAAAACAATACATACTTGTACAATTTTTGGTGTTTTTATTATTATAATAAAAATTTTATTATTTTAAAATACAATCATGAATCAGATTTATAATTTACCCACCATAAGCAAAAGTTTAAACACCCAGAAACTGATATAAAGAGTTCACCATAAGTATAGGTGCCATCGCAGAAGCCTTATATTTTGAAATACACAACATTATCAGTTTTAGTCCACTTGCTACATTAAGTCACATTAATTCATCACAGTACTTCATGTTAATACTGTAATGTCTTCCCATTGAATGATGGAAACACTAATTGAACTTAATATGAATTTCTGCAATTGTATTACCTGTATAATCAGAAAGACTGAGATATCTGATTTTTCCATGGTTTCTGCAAAGGTATTTTAATATGTAGTTTTGTTGTACTTTGCAGAATACATTTGTAAGAAAGTTATAACATAAGAACTTTAATTTTGTAAAAATTTCTTATACTTTTGAGACAGAGTAAAAATAGCTTGGGATCTTTTTTTTCTTCTGCCTGCTTCTGTATGAATTGCAATAATCACTTCATCAGAAATCAGTATCATGGGATGTATTTTAACACATTGATGTTGCACACTATAAAATACTAAACCTACAAATTGGGAAGTGGGGATTGGTAGATATTATTAATGAAGGAATGAAGGGAAATACTTCAAGGACAATTGATTTTTTTTATTCTTGGTGTGGATGGCATGAATGAATAATGTGCATTTGAAATGGAGGGCAGATTTTACTGAGTGCTGTATTTTATGGTGGAAGGGGGCTTGCTCGTTGCATTTTTAGTCTCATGAATGAATCTTGTGCATATGAGTACAGATTGGCTAACACAAGATGTGCATAATAGATGTTTTATGATTATGATTGATAAAGCAGAACTTGTGCATTCACTGATGAATGGCCATCCCTTTTAGCAGGAACCCTAATTGTATAATGCCTTGAATAACGTCTATTCAGTGCTTGTTGCCCTATTTGGAAGACAGATTTTATTGAATGAGATGAATATTTATGTAGATTATAACATCCTAGTATATATGTGGATCTTCCTCAAAACCCTCAACCCATACCCATGCAAGCCATGTGGGACATGCCAACAAATTTTGCATTGGATTGCAGATCTTTAAAAATTCTAGAATGTAAACAGTTTTGATATGGCAAGCTAGTTCTTTTTTATGCATCTGTATGTAACATATGAATAAAAATTGCCTGGTTTGAAAATGTCCTACACTAATTGATTTCTCTCTGCATCATGTATTCTACTTTACAACATATTTACTGTACATGTCTTTCCTTTTGCTTGACCATGCATGCTTTTTATTTTAATGCTGATGATGATTCCCCTTTCAGTCATTTCCCCAGTTTCAGCTGCCGCTCTAAGAGGTGTAGCCTTAACAAGAGGAAGGGCAGCTGCAGTAGCTGCTCGAGGTGCTTACACTGCTGCCGCAGCTGCAGCTGCAGCAGCATTACGACATCCGTCACCACTTACAACAGCAGCAACAGCTTTGCAGTATGCACCGTAAGTATATGAATGAGGTAAACAAAACAAAAAGAGGGATCTAAATAAAATAATTAATTCCTACTTAATATAATGCGAAGCTTGCATTGAGTTGATTGAAATAAAACATTGGTAATGGAGGAAAGTATACATGGTATATAATTGTACTGGATATAATTTATTTTTATTGCACAGATTTAAGTATAATTAAATGTGTTTGCACATTTCTTGGCAGAAATTCTATTCTTGCATCATTGTCACAACTCAAAGGGCATGGTGATTTGGAGATTCGTTTTATTAAATATTTTCTTAAATATCTCAGAATGAAGAGAGGAAATTTAATGCGAAAACAGGTCAGAATGAAATATTTTCTCCCACTTGTTAGGGCAATGTACATAGAAATAGTATTACGGTCTTTAAACCTTCAAACATCTTTGAATTTGATGGGTTACCATACAGATTCCTGGAATTTATCTTTGTTAATATACATGCAATATATTCCTTCTTAAATTAAAAATGTATAATATTTTTTAAAAAATTTTTGTAAAACAAAATGTAATGGATGGGATAAAATTCAATGATCAAATGACACAAAATAGGTGGAATAATGGTTTTTGCTACATTTGTGTGCTATTCACATTTGTTGATGGATGGCTTGATTCAGTAAAGAATGTGACTTAGCTAAGTTTATAATTAAAACGAGGAGCTTTACACACTTTCTGCATATATAAAAAATACTCCATGAAAACTTTTGAAGTCCTTTAAATTCATTGAAAAATAGATGTACAAGAACTCCAGCGCAATATGAAATGCAAGTTTGCATCTCTTCATCTGCTTAATCAAATCTTGTTGTATTTGACATGAATATACTTAGTCACCACAGCAAAAGTAGCATTATTTGCTTTTGATTTCTTTTCATGTTACTGGTTACAAGTAAGAGTTGAAGAATGATATTAAAAGGATGTATATGACAGTGCCTGAAAATTAAAAATGACTAGCTTTAGTTTCAAACAAGTTTCCACTCTTGGCTAATAAAGTGTACAGTTTGTTTTGACAACTTGGCAGAGAATCTATAAAGTTCAGACTGCAGCATAATAGTTGTTTGATCTGATTGGATTTCAGCTGTCCATGACACTTGTCTTAGTTGATGTACTCCAGGTGTATGAAAATTATTTAGAATTCAGTCCAACAAAAACCAGTTTAGTCTACAGTAGTTTTCAAACTGACGCAAAGCAGGTCTGCAAAATTACAGATTGGATAACAATTGGAAAATGTTGTGCCTCATTGAGAGGGACACAAGATGGCATCTTCATTCATTGTCAACTCCTTTTAGACCAAAATATAAAGTTTTATTGCACATTATGAGATGTGTACACTTTTTATCCATATATGTGACCTAATGTAGTTTTAAGTAAATTTATAATGATTGCAAAGCATGGACTTGTAAGAACATTATGAATGATAGCTTTGGTTAGGTGTTTTATGGCAATTGGATTCAAGTCTTTGCCTAATAACACCTGTCAGGGAGTTTGTTTTTTACGTAGCTTTGAAATGGATTTAAGGGTTCATTAATAACAAGAGTTCTTCATGATGAAAGAGAGAATTTAGATGTAGTTGTTCAGCTGCTTAATTATTAGCTTTATAACAATCCAGTGTTTGAACCAGAAACTGCACTCAAACATAAAATGTAATGTACACTATTTTCAGACGGTGTTGTACTGTTATATTGACTCCTGACAAGTCCATCTTAAATTGACCTATTGTAATATTATGCCAGAAATTGTTTTTAAATTCAAAATAATAGGTAGTCTTTTCTTGTATGCTGAATTTTGATTGCACTGACTGACCCAGTTGCAACTTGTTTTAAAATTGTGACACATCAGTGTTCCATCAGCTAGCTGGTAACTAGCAGTCATACAGCACACAGTATGTGTCAATAGCCAATGCAGTCTTCCATAACCTTTTTATAACATCACTACTGAGGTTTATATTTGTGATACAGTGAGCATGCCTATTAACTTGCCTTGTTTATATTACGAGTGTTGAGAACCTTTTTTTGTTTATGTGTAAGAATATTATACACGCTCTATCAATTTTACTTGTTGACTCTAATTCTCACCAAAAAAAGAACCATATTATGTGCAGCTTTTATTGATTCAAGTTAAAAGTTTGTTAATATGAAGAAAAAAATAATTCCCTCACACAAAGAAACAGAACTAGGTTCACAACACTCATGAAAGAATTGTCAGCAGTCATGTAGGCATGTTTAATAATATTAAATTATTCATTGTTCAAATATTAAATTTTAAAGTAGTTTTACTTAAATCTGTTCATTTCAGTTTGCTGACTAATCAGCAGCTTTATTATCATCACAAAATGTACCAGGAAAAATTATGGATCATTGTGGACTTTTATTGTGGCATACTGGCACTAAATTGGGTCTTGTAAAGTTATGTTAGGTCCAATCACTTCTAGTGCAGGGGGTAGAGGGTATGTAATAATTTTAACCAACATGCTTGTGCTTTCAATGTGACATCATACACAAGGATCAATCTGGTTTTCTCTTGATCACCTCTTAGTTAGCCTGGTATATGATTGTCAACAGAATTCAAGAGTGATTTTCATGTATGTATTTCACTGGCCATTTCTTGCATGTATTTTATGGGGCATATGTATAATGATCTTCCAAGGAAGATTGAAATGTAGTGTATAACCACCGTTGAAGAAAGTCAAATCAAATTCTAAAAAAGATGAAATAGCACTGAATGCATACAAGGCCAGTATGCCTTGTATTGGACAAATAATTTTGAAATTTGGTAGATGGGTTAAAATCACAAATGATGAACACCATTGGCAGTAATGTTATATATAAATAGGTTATAGGAAGACTGCATTGCCTACTGACACATGCTGTGAGTGATTATTTACAAGCTAGGAAGAACCTCTTTGGTCTCAATTCATACTATCAAGGGAGAATGCAATCAAACTTCATTATATGTTAAACTTACAAAGTGCAGTAAAGGAAAGTAATGATTGGTCAAAGTTTATGGAATAGTTTAAATCCACAGTTCATCAGGTTCTTAGCACACCAATACTGAATGCATTTTTTCCTAACAGTATTTAAATTCACCTCCTAAATGCACTTCCTAGTCCTTTCTTATTTTGAGTGATCCATGCAAATATATTTGTTTAAATATGATTTTATTTTGCTCTTTTAATATTGCCAGTCACAGGCTACAGTGAGTCAACTTTAATTTTGTCAGTTTGTTGTCTTCAAATTATGCATGGGAAATTCAATCAAAACTATAGTTTTGACTTTGGTATGAAGGAAACCGTTTGCATTTTGTTCTGTGATTGGCTGTTTGCTGTGTCTGATATTTCTTATAATATTTGAGTTGTATGATGTTGTGTTATGCCAAGTTCATGTATGCAAGTTTGTGGTTTTTCCTATATTCATCCTTTGTTCTATCTATGAATGAAAATACTATCTATATGAATCCTATCAAGTTTTGTGGTGGTTTGTTTCTCCAATTTATACAGTTCCATTATAAGAATTTTAAAGAACCATTTTCATAATTTGTTCTCACAATTGTGTGTACAAGGCTGGCTTAGGTCTGTTGTGAATAAAGAATCATAGACCTAAATATTTTTGATTTTTAAGGAACATAAATTAAAAATTCCAAAGCTTACAACTGCTCTTTTTATATGTCTTCCATCAAGATTTGTAACGAAATAGACAGTATGCTTTTTTTCCCAAAACTAAAATATGTATATATCCATGAAGTATGGTAGTTTTGCTTTGTTTAGGACAGATTTTTGAACATTTGGAATTTAATAAAAGTCTATGTATCTATTAGGATTGTATATTGGAAAGTTCCTTGCACCACTCTGATAACATACTATATATATTTAAAGCACTTGTTTGCTGTGATTAGACCATGCAACTTTTTGGAAGACTGAGCTTACATTGGTAGTAACCTACTGAAACTGTTGAAATCAGTCAAAAATTTAAATTAAAATTAAAGGAGACTAGAAATGAAAATTTTTATTTCATAAATGTAATTCTTTACAAATTCTAATTCGAATATAATATTTAAAAAAAATAATATCGTGTGCGGATATTGATTATATTGCGAAGAAGATACAATGATTCCGTAAATTGACGAGTATTTAATGAAACGACAGATCACATGGTCTCGTGACGTCACACTAACCAGTCCTCGTATACAAACAGAAACATGGCAAGCGAGAAAGACCATTGATAACGGTTTTCATCGGAAGTAATTTTTCACACACACAAAAAAAACCACCCCACAAATAAATCTGCGAGGAGGAAATCATACGTAATTAATTTCAACATAAAGAAGCTTCCTTTCTATGATTCAGTTACAGTGTATTTTACATGCATGCTACAGTTAGCGTATGACAAATCTGTAAGTATATACATGCTTCGTTAAAATAGATTACGTACTGTACTGGTCAGTGCTGAAGGAAATGTTTTAAGCACAGGCCCCAGGCTGATGATTTAAATAAACTTACTAGCCCTGACATATATGTTACTTTCAAGCCGGGAGACGAAAGAAAGAAAATAAATTCCAATTTTGGATGTATTTCCTCCCTATGTCGTAATATCTCTCTTGATTTTTCGCAGTTAACTCCCGATTATTTCAATATGTCTCTCAATTTTCATTTCTCAGAAGAAGAAAATCCATATATAATTGTTTTATCAAGTGTGCAGTCCACAGATGTCATATTCAATTTTATCACTTGTGAATATTGTAGTGAAGAAATAATTAATATCACAGGACAGTTTTTGTCTTCAGTAAATAGTTTAAGATTAAACATTATTCACGTAAATTTCAGCTACAGAAGTACTTCTTGTAAAAAAAAATTGTCACCAATTAGTTTAAAATTCATGAGTTATCACAATGAAGGCTGCGTAATTTTCTCTGCAAACAGAATCTCCATTTCCGCCCCAAAAGAACTCTGCCAGTTAACACCTGACATTCCTCTACCATATATGTAAAGTTTATCACCATGATTAAATTAAAAGAAGAAATAAAAAAAAAATGACGCAGTTTATGTGCCCCTAAAAAACTAATTCAAAATAAATATTGAATTCAGTAAACAGTGTTACATATCTTAACACTTAAACTAAAGGAAATAGGGTGGGATATAAAATGTGGAAAAACAATGGCCACATACATGTACGGTAACGTTTGACTGCAGATTTGAACTCTTAAAATGAAGTCTTTGGCCTCGAAGTTACAACAAAATTCGGCATCGTTTATTTGCCAATTAATTTCTGGTGCTTACGTACACTCTCTAGCACATGGTTTCTTTGAATTATGTCAGAGGGCCAGTCCATTTCACAAGATAAGTGCAATGATAAGGAATAATTGTTAATGTGTTAAACTGTCATTATGTTTGTGTACTTAATTCTAACCTCTAACTATTATGCAGACCAGAGTATGAAAAAAAGGTCTTGTCCTGGGGGATAATAAGGCGTATCACAGAGTAATTGCACATTGGGGCAAATGGGCGGGTCAATAGTCGCCTCCCCCAATTTCTATTGTCAGCCAGTTAATGTGAAACTTTGATTTTATATCGGATCTCTTTTCTTTTAATTGTTGCTATTTAAACTGCCCAAGGGACACTATTATATCAGTTCCAATCACTACAGATTTCCGTTTATACATTTTACATGTAATAGGCATTGACAGGAAGGTTGTTTTTTTAAATAATTTTTTTAATATTTTTTAAAAACTACTTAAATTGTTTTTCTCGAAACACGACAGTTCAAGGGTTGATAATCTTATTAATTTTTTTAATTTTTTTTGTAGCAAGCTTCCATTTGATTAAAGTCCGATCTCAATTGCACATAGGACAGTGGTGACTTTATTTAGATTGTAATCTTGAAGAAGAAAAAAACATTTACTCATTTCATCAGCACGGTCAGGTGTCGGGCTGTCATATTTTTTATTAGCACTTACTCAGCCTTCTGCCTATTTTCGTAACTCGTACATTTGACACTCTTTACCAGGATTTAAAATATACAATGGTATGTCTGGAACAGTTTCAACTTATAGTCTAGGCTTAGCATTCGTGTATCTTAGAGGTTCTGTTTTTTAGGATCCCTCTGGTAACATTCCTTTGAGAAATGTAATGAGCACAGAGTGCTATATTGTGTTGCTTTGAAATCAACTCGCTTGCAATAATGTATCCATACTTTTTTTTATGCCTTCATCTTTCGGAAAAGAAAAAAAATGAACTCCACAGCCTTTTCTATGTATGCTATTACACCCGTAAGCAACGCAAAACGGCATGGTACTCTATATGAAATGAACCTTGCAACTGTAGGTCTGGATGCTGGAGTCGCTAGTATGACGTCATTTTCCGAAAGTAACCGAATAGGCACGGAAAATATGCATACGAGGTCCTAGAAACTCGGCGCCTAGAAGAGATGCCAATATCTCAATATTGGCAGTACGGTCGCACACGACGCTTCAGAATCATGTTTTTCTCTGCAGTGTATTTAATATTATTGTATATTTCCGCTGGTTTCTGGTCTCCTTTAAATGAATAGTGGTATGGTAGGCATATTGTATATGATTTCAAAGTTCAGAATTTTTTTGTAAAATTGCATGAACTACAGGCATTCATTCAGATTCATTCAGTATTTAGCAAGAAAAATAATGGTCAGCACTACTCAAGGAAAGCCATCTTTGATGAAAACTGCCTTGGATAAATGAGTTTATTGATCAGCAGTCCCCCAATTGCTGTATTTGCATGACGTGAATTTCAGAGGAGTTCAAATGTCCAGTGGCTAACTTGACTTTTTTTGCACATGGGAAATAAGGTGCAAATTATCCTATATATTTGTTTGGCCAGGTTTTTTCCTGTTGTTAAAACATTCTTGAAGTTGTAGAGCACAAGATGTACCATAATTACTCGCATATAATAAGAGTAGTCCAACTACAAACTGCAGTTGAATGTGCTGTCAGATACGGGACTATACTGTTTGTTAGGATTAATCAGGAAAACAAACAACATAGACCATCATCTGCAGGCTCAATATGCAATGGCAGATCAGAATCTCTCGTTTGTAGCTTGACTCGAAATTACAAGCAAGTACAGATGATAATGGGTTTGAAAGGTTCCTCATCAAACCCTAAAAGTTGAATGATTACATCATTCACTCCAATTTATTTGTAACTCTGGTTTATGGTCGCATGGCAGTTTATATCGGACCTATACAGCAAATTTGTGTAGCCTAGGCCCGAATAAAAAAAATAAAATATTAGCAACAGTAACTAGGTAAACTTTATTATCACCCTCCAAGACTTGATTGAGGACCTGCTGAAATGAAACTTTAATACCAGACTTGAGCAGAAATGACTGTTTATGAAGTTTTAATGCAATCTTGAGGTAGTGCATCTGCTTGTTGTCAATTAATAATAATTTTAAAAAGTTTAAATAAAAAACATACTGTAGTTGGGTGAAAGTCAATTTCATGAAATGAATACTGGTAGTTGGAGAGAAAACTAGTGAAGTATGGGAGAATAATAGTAAAACAAAAGCAGCTGCCTATCTGGAATCCAGATTGACACATTTTCTGGTTCATTTAGTAATTATTAAACCTTAAAAGTGCTGCATTGTTTTGCAGTACAAGGTCCCTCAGTGCTGAATTGTTTGAGGGGGAAAAAAACTAGAGTTTTTAAATTGCATGTAATTTAATAAATATACACAATTGATAGACAAACCCTATATGAAAAATGAATGTGTATGTCTAAACTTTAAGATTAGCATCAAGATACATGTGTAAGTTTACCATATTTGCATGTACAGGTGTAAATACAGGTAAAATGACCAGTTACAATTGTATTTCATTGGTATTTCTGTTTGTTTTTATGGAAAAGTTCAAATATATCTAAGAAATGTTATGTTCTTTAGTAGTCCAACCATGCACATGTTATGTGTGTCACAATGTTATATATAAATTGTGAAAATCACAGGTAAAGGAAGGGTGACACTTTTGCAAAAATCCATTCCATGAATGTCAGAGGTAAGTTTAAACTCTCCAGTCAGTAATTAATGTTCATGAAAAACTTTCACCTGTAATTTATTCTAATATTAAAACCTAGGTTCATATCTGGTGATTAAACCTCAGCAAAGGCTTCATTTGTTATCATTCATTGGGCTGATTTTGTGTAAAGAGTCACCTTAATTGTTCTCATCATCTGACAGGTGTAAATTGCTTGGAATAGCTAGAAATCTATCCCATACTTATATTTTGCTGAAGTATGCAGTTATCACATCATCAATAGCCCAGTTGGAATCGAGACCAGACATATGTACCATACCCATTGCTATAATCAATGTGAAAAAGTTTTAGATGCTCAGGTGTGACAGGCTACCATTTCTTCATGCGATCGTTTTCCTCCAAGTCTGCCACATAAACTCTCTGATCTGCATTACAATCTGTTTGATGTACTAACAGATAAAATAACTCGTCATCTAAGAAAAAGTGTTCAGTAGTCTGTAGGTTCATTATTCACCATCTCGACATTTAATTTTGAATTACCAGTGAATGGGGGGGGGGGTGACAGATGCGCCATCTTTTCACGTCAAGCATACGTGTACAACCGATTCCCGTTCCACGTAAATTCCTGGCTCAAAATCATTTATGGGTATTTCCATCAATACTACGCTTACTCCAATAACGTCATCTTTCTCAAATTCTTCAAATCATTATCATCATTATCAGAAGCAAGTACTTGTTCCAAGAAATTGCTATCATATTCAGCGTCGGACATTTTAACTTTTTCCAGGTATCTTGTGTTTAAAAGCTAGTATTTGTAAAACTTCGTAGTTAAATGTATAGTAAAGTACAGCTAAATGCTTGTTCCGGTCCTTCTTAAACCAATCAAATATAGTTTTACAAGCAGTGATTGCTACTTGAAGTAACAGAATGTTACTTGTTGGTTACCTCGAAAGCAACTTATGTCATGACTGGCATTTTAAGGGTTAAGTGCATCATTACTTTCCTTTTTATAGTTGATACCCCTCCCCTGCTCAGTGTTAGAACTTGTATAGTTTATACTTCCTTTTTTCTCATGTCAAACATTTAGCTCCATGTTACTTTTTAAGATGACACTGCACAATTAAAACCTTTTTGTGCGTGTTTCAGTTGAGTTTTTCTCAGCAGAGAGCGGAGAACTAGTTTTACAAACTAGACATGATGTTGAGATGCAGAACACTCTTCTAGTTGCTTTGTCTAGTGTGATTGGTAAAGTTTGTAAAATGCTTTGGTTGAAATTTGAGATTGTAAACACAGAGTAAACAACAGGAATCGTGCTAATTCCAGAAGAAAAGATTTAGATATTGGCTCCATTTTGCATCAACACATTTTTAATCTTATACCACACATTTCCTTGCCAAACGTTTCCAGCAAATTATTTTTTCAATTTTCTTGTGCTCACCATTATTTTTTATATTTTTTTTCCTTCTAAAACATCTGCTTTTTGGGAATCTGTTGTATGATACATGAATTTTAGATAAACCTTTTGTGAATTTTTAAAATTTTTATTAACATAATTGCTGAATTCATTTTCTTTTTTACAGTGGTGTGTATGCAACTCAGGATCCACTGTTAGCCACTTATGCAACAGCTGATAGATATCAGGTAATGGACATGGTATGGAACATTTTTTTATTTTAATTTACTCTTTAATTTTAATTTGCTCTTTATTCTTTACACATTTTGATTATGGAACTAATGCTTTGGCTGTTTTGTAACTTTTAGCTTTATTCCAATTCCAATTCTTCTTTAGCATGATACTAACACATACATGCCATCAATTATGCTTTTGGCATAATCATTACACTTGTTCACAAAATTACACATTGTGTGTCAACTTGTTCGGAGTACACATTTTTCAGATATCCCCCTCCCTAAAAGAATTAATAATTTGTTGGGTTTTATTCTTCATTTTTTATTAACATCCCATTAATCCGACAGACTCTATTCTAGAAAGACGGCTTCTGTGTAACTGTGACATAAGAGTATGTTTGTACTTGCATGCACTTTCAAAGCACAATTATTTTCTTTTTCTCGGAGCTTACCCTATTTCCAAGAAATGTGCTGGTTTCTACTTTCAAACTTTTGACCTTGGTTTCTATTTATAGCAGCTCTATGGCTTAGGAGATTACAGACTGGTTAAAATTCAGATTTTTTTTGTCACTGTGTGTGTGTTAGAGCAAAAATGTTTTCAAATAATTTCACAGATGGGTTAGAAAAAGACGAAAAACCATTCAAAGATAAATACATGAATTACACAATACAGCGTTCCATTCTAGGGCAAGGATTTTAATATTGGTCATAGTGGTAAAACAAAGAAACTATGAATTAGCTCTTTTTACCACCACAAGCTACAAACAAATTTAACTTTTGTCCAGCTGTGAGATATCAAGGGTCCATTGAGCTTTAGGTTAAACTGTGCTGTAGGTAAAGTTGAGGTAGGCCTGACAAACTTTAGAGTTGAACATGATGTTACCATTGCTGTGTCAGTCTTGATTAACATTTCTGGACTTTTAATGCAATGTTTCCAGTTTGAGAACAGCAGTACATAATATTTTTTATACTTTACATAAAACTGGTCCAACTTGCAAAAGAAAAAAACCCTGACAGCCTTACTCAGATTTGTTGGCAGGTCTGCACTATTATCCTCTTTCAATCAAGTGGAGAAATGGCATTTTGTTGTATGTGGAATACTCTTTTTCTGCTTAGACTATTTCTGTCCAATTGGGTTACACTTTTCCCTTTCTGGGGGTCGGCATATATGTACTAATGACGAGCTGCAAAAGTTTTGTTACATTTTACAAATGTGGGTTTGAGTCTAAGATTCGGCTCATGCAATTATGTGAGAAAGCTTGCCAGTAGCTTCTCATGGGTCAGTGGTTCTTTCCGGGGGTTTTCCCGGGTTTTTCCTCCACCAATTATACTGGCCGCCATGTAAAGCCTATCGTGTGCTGAAAAATGGCGTTAAACCCTAAAACAACAACATTTTACAAAGGTAAAACTAAAGCTGAGAATCTCATTACCGTAAAAGTTTAACAAAATTGCTAATGCTATTGACAAGGCTACATTTGAGCTTAAATATGCTTTCTTTAATGATTGCAATACTAATATATATATTCATGCATATATATATTCATGCATATATGTGGTTGCATCTCAAGTATTCTCTCATCTTGCATTTTTGAACCTTGGTTTTGGTTTAATAATAATAATGAGGACTTTGTATAGCACCTAATCTTTAGAAGCTCTAAGCGCTTTACAACATTTATAATGATATGACTACAGAAAAACTAGCACTCTTGAAAGGGATCACTGTCTTTGTGTCTACTTTCAATGAGAAATTTATTCCACAATGTTGGGCTCTGGATTCTTGCAAATATGAAGAATGGTTGTCCTCAAAATGTACATGTATTTAATACACTTGTGCAATTAGACATTGAGCTGACTAAGTGCAGCAGAGATTAAAGTAATAATTTATAACTTTGTATCTCATTTATATGGGAGATTGGTTTTACACAATAAACTGTTCAAAAATGAGGAAAATGAGCTACTTCAGTTTATTCTTATTGCTAATTCCTGAGAAAATGCAGTTTAAACATAATAGGTATGATAGATGCTAGCCCAGGCCTCTTTTGTTTGTTCAAAATAATCATATTTTATTTTTTTAAGTCTTCCCATATAAAGGTCTTTTAACATTAAAACTAATTTTATTTTTGCAGCTGGTGGCCACACAGCCATACGCTGCTGCACAGTATGCAGCAGCCACACGGTATGCAATACCAACTATAGCTTCAGCAGCCAACTACGCAGCAGCAGCAGCGGCAGCAGGGCAAGTTCGCATTCAGATACCGTAAATGAAAAACTTTTTAGCATGTTTTTTGTTAAATTCAGCTTAATTGAACTAGATATGAACTGGTTTTTTTTGACAGTGCCTTTATATATGCAGCCATGTTGTACTGACTGGTTAATAATGCATTTCTGAGTCGTGTTGGTTTTTGTACAAGTTAAAATTAGGATATTGATTACTGTAATATTCATTTTTTTAAGATACTAGTTGTGTTTTTTTTTGGTACGTGGGTAACTGGAGCATCTTATGTCATTACTGTAACCAATGAAAGTGATATCAGAAGAGACCTTATGTAAGCAGCTGTGTCATGTTAAATATAGGCCAGTTTGTTGGATTTTAAACTGTCCAGTCTTAAATTTAGATGTATACATTTTTCAACTGAAATAATTCTGCATTGGTTTGGTCAAAATTTAGCATTTTCTTTTTAATCAGAGTAATACATCTATAAATATTGCATATATATTTCTAAACATTATAAACTGTTTTCTTATCTAAATTAGTTTGGGTAGGGTTTATAGCATAGCCCAGTTCTAGATTTTTTAATGTCTTTGTAATTCCTCCAGAATTAGATTATGCTTGTTTTTTTAGGTACACTGGCAGAGAGTTGACAGCAGATCCATACCTTGGACACAGTATTGGACCAGTAGCTGGATATGGGGTATAACTCACAAACTGCTTTACTCAGCAAATATAAAGGCAATACTTAGTTAACTCCATCTCTTGCATAATGGTTTGAAAGTATATTGCATTGCATATTTTATTGTCCCTTTGGTGTTCATTTTATATCAATGTCAAATGGTGTAACATATTATGAAATAATGTTTACTTTCTATCCATCATCACTAGTTACCAGGGGCCCCGAGTGGTCTAAAGCGCTGTCCGTTACGGACCACTGCCATCTCACCTCTGTCTGCGTGTGTTCGAGTCTAAGATTCGGCAAATGTAGTTATGTAAGAAAGCTTGCCAGTAGCTTCTCGTGGGTCGGGGGTTTGTCGGGTTCATCCTCCACCATTAATACTGGCCGCCATATATAGCCTATATTGTGCTGACAAAATGGCGTTAAACAATAAAAAACAGAACAAAATCATCACTAGTTAATCTTTGGTAGATGGTATGCTCTAAGGCAAGAGTGGAAGAACTATTAATATTGCGATGAAAAGTTCAAAGGTTAAAGTAACTTACTAAAAGATCAATGGTTTCTGCATATCAATTTATCCACCATTGACCATCTTTTACTTCCAAATTGTAATTTAAAAATTAAAGTTAAAGTTCTCCCCATGATTTAAGCACTACTTGGATCATCCACTATTAAAGATATTTTTAACACATTAACCCCTGAGCCAAACAGCTAGGCATACTTGCAGAGATCACCTAGATCAGTGCTAGCCTTGCCAGTGCTTGTATCCCTAACACTTTCTGGCAGCACTTGGCTTGCAGATTTTTTATAGAAAAGGCTACTTGCAATAAATTTGCGATTATTTCTTTTGTATTCATTTAATTAAGCTGAAATTTGGTACAGTTCTCAATAAAATTGCATACATAATGGTATAAATTTGATGATACATGCTTAAAGGTGAATTTTATGTACAATTAAATTCCACTTGTCTCTCTTGTAAACTTGACATCCTGTGAATACTGTACCATTATGGGCATATTTTTCTTGCTCTTTACTTACATTTCTTCCTTAGAATTCTCACTGAAAATGTAAAAACTAATAAAACACTTATCAACCTTGAATTATGAACACTCGTGCTAAAGAATGGTATTTTACAAATATTTATTTAATGATTTTTCAAAAGATCTACATAACAGTTTAAAACAATCAACACAAATGATTATTACAATGAATACACATATTCAATACTTCCCGGCATCGCTTTTGTTTACTGCATTGTTGACCATTCTTAGGATAGTAGCCCTCATAATTTTCCTTGTATTTTCCAAAAAGCAGTTTTGCCAGATTCAAATCAAAATCAACTAATGTGTCCTTTTATTTGTCTGTTCTTGCTCCACTTGACGTGATGTTCTGATTCTCTCGTTAATATGAATCCATTGGTGACTATGATCAAAACCAGTACAAACGGCATTTTTTTGCTGCTATCTATGTACTTAGTCTGGTTCCCTGCTTAGTATGCTTTTTGAATTGCACTCCACTGTACTAAGTCAGGCAAACGTCAAATTGTCATGTGATCAAAACAAATTGCCTCCCATGGAGATCTTGTTAATCTACATATGGAGTATACTAAGCAGGGAACCAGACTTTACTGTACTGGGTTCTCAGCTGGTCTGCAGTGTCCACTCCCTTTATGTTTTGCTCTGGCACAGTAGATGGTGCTCTGATGTCCCTGACTTCTCCATTACTGGATTTGTGCTGTACTATATTCTCTACGGCAGCTGGATATTCTGCTGTTGATTGAGTGTAGATGTGCTTCTTGTCCATCCAAAACACAGACTTCCCCTCACTGTTCTGTTTTGAATTCCACTTGAACCCTAATGTCTCTTTTATTAAGATGCTGTATAGTAAATCTTAAGTCAGATATTACAGTTCTGGGTGCATACATACCTTTCTCTAGAAGCTTCTCGAATAAATCTGGACTGGTGAAATAATTGTCTACATTTACTATGTGGTTTCTTTCCCAAATCTTTTGTGTTAGGTCCATAACGACACATGTTGCTAATCCAACTTCTCTGGTACCTGTGTCCTTGCCAGGTTAGACTTGAAATTCATTGTTGTAGCCACTCGTTGGGTCAGCCCTCATCCAGACCTTGATTTCATACTTTGTCAGCTTGGCTGGTAGATACTGGCGAAAAGATAACCTACCTCAAAATTTTATCATGGCTTAATCTACACTTACATTTTGATGAGGATTGTAGTTTTCTAAGCAGCTGTTTTGAATGCATCATAGACTGACCTCACATGATGCAGCTTGTCATGACCTGGTCAAAGCCTGGGAGGATTATGATGACTATCATTTATATGAAAATATTATGATATTTTATCAAACCTATCTCGCGTGATTCTACTCACATTTAGGTTTCCATTTTGGGCATCTGTTGACCAGTACATGGCTGTCTCAGGGAGCTGAAGAATACTCATAAAATCTCTTGTTCCCATCCATGCTTTCATTTCTTTCTCTGTAACATCTTTCCAGTATAGGTCTTCTTTCTCCTGCTTTTGTCTTGCATAGAGATTGGTCTCGTCTACAATCAGCTGAAACATAAATGATAGGTGAAAAAAGCTTTTAAAAAAAATAAATTCTTTGCATCAGGGTATAAATCTGGTGCTGGTGTTGGTCCTGTGTATGGCCTCTTGTCAGTGTGTGTTCTATCGTTTATGATCCATCGACCAGCTTTTCTCTCATTTATTTCCCTTTCTCAAACCCCTTCAGTATCTGTCAAGTACAAGTCTACTTCATACATGCCAACCATTATGCTTTTGGCATAATTATTACACTTTTTTTTTTTTTCATTAAATTACGCCTTACGCATAACCATATATGGATTACGCTTTTTTTTGTATCTGTATATCCACCTTCCCAAAAACTCTTATATGTTTTCTCGTTTTTATTAACATTCAATTAATCCCACACCGTATTTATGAAAAGACGGCTTCTACGTAACTACAGTATAAGAGTACGCATGTCTGTGGACTTTCCAAACATTATCATGTTCTATTTATAGAAACTTTCGACCTTGTATTCTATTTTTAGCAGCAGTATGGCTTAGTGAGGAGAGAACAGACTGGTTTTCTAATTTAAATCTTTATGTGCAGATCTTTTAGTTGTTCTGATTCATATTTGGTGGAGAACCAGTATAAAGGTATTTGGCGCTCAAAAATGTTTTGTTTTTTTTCCTAGTTGATGTGTATATAATAGCAAAAATATCAACTTTCAAATAATTTCACAGATGAATTAGAAAAGGGCAAAAAATGGAACAAAAACTTGGTGAATCCTCCAATTATGAAGACATGAGGAGCATTATATGTGGATTACACTTTTTCTGCCTGGATTATGCTTTTTCCTCATCAGGGGTTGGCATGTATGCTGCTCACAATGGCTGATTCTTGTCAGTTTTGCGTCATTTTCAGATCTAAATATTTTCACAATGTGTGCTGCTATCAGAGTAAAAGAAAATACCCTTTGTTCATCAATGTTCACTCAGTGTAAGCTAAACTTTTATTGGTCAAACTGCCTGAATAATTAAGAAATGGTTTCAAATCTACCAATGATTTGCACCGATTTAACTCGACATGCGGGATACAGGCCCGGGACACAACCTAGGTAAATTCAGCGATGTTATCAAGGCACTTGAAAGATGATGGAGGTAAAGTATGACGAGTTCTAGAGGCAGCAGGCGTTAATGTGTTAAAGATTGCATCTTTTTAACCTTAATATTTTAGCGTCTTTACATTTTATCTTGTAGTTCTTTATGTTTACATTTGCTTGGGTTTATCTGATATTTTATGTGCAGTTTATAATTTAATTTTTTAGCATTTTTAGTTTTAATTAGTCTATATAAGCCATTCTTGTTCTGAGGTTCCTGTAAATGATAATACCAAATAAATTTAAACCAGAAAAGAAAAATAGTTGAAAATGATGTCTACAAAGTATCTCTGATAAGGGGAGATAATCCACTATTCAGACTTGTTTTCAGCAACGAAGCATATGAGATGGTCTCGAATTTTACTCAGAAATACTATTTTCTGTGTCTGTAGATTTTATTTTAATTTCAGGCAACAGTATACAGAGGTGCCTACCAGAGGTTTGCACCTTACTGAAGCACCAGTCTTGATATATGGAAAATGTGATATTGTGAGGTACATGGTACGACTTCTCATCACAAATGGAGGAAGAGAAAAAGAAAAGGAAGAGAATCATTAGGGCTTAGAGATGCCATTACTCGCCACAAACATTTTCACAGAGTATTATAGCCACGAACCTGTTCATATTGCATAACCAACTGACATTACTGATAATGATGACTTCTGTGCAATTAAGGGGTATCTCCTTATATCCTAATTGTCAGTGCTGGCTAGGAAGGTGCTCTTGTATTGTTGATTATTTATGACATTTTTTATCAGCACTGACATGGGACATGTGCTGCCATGCATTTTTGGATTTGTCAGATCCAGTTTATTGGTCACCAGTTAACTTAAAGAAAAACAATCTGTGATTCAGTTCAGACTGAATATTCATTAACATTTAAAAAAATATTTTGAAAAATCTGATTTTTAAATTAAACAGAACAGTTCTTGAAAGATTGGTTGCTGTAAGAATTATTTTTTTTTTTATAGAAATAATATCTTGGTTATTTTTTTAATATCTTCCATTTTTTCTCCCAACACATCTTTAAAAAAAAAATCGGGAAGGTTTGTAAATAGTGCTTGATTTGTCTTCAACTTTTACCTTTTTTTCATTTATTTTGAAGTAAGGATACATATGTCTAATATGAACAGACTGGAAATGTATGTTTTAGAAACATGATTTGCAGCTGATCCACATGGCTAGTTAATTGGAAACAAAAATGAGTGCAAGAAACCTAATCGAACAGTATGCAGGTGTCTATATATATATATATATATATATATATATATATATATATATATATATATACATATATATATATACATAAGACAGGCAAAATGTGAAAATAAAAATGTAAGAAACCTAATGATATATAAAATAAAAAAAACTGACAAAAAGGGATAAGTAGGTTCCACAAACCAAATAAAACTGGATCTGCCCCATGTGATTGGCGAATTGGGAAAAGCAAACTCATGCTTTGTAGCACACATTGTAAATCAACTTTCTGGATTAGTCTAAGACTATTCCAGATTAATTAGTCTAGGTTGAAAAATGTAACTCTGATTTATTTTGCCATTGATTGAAAGAATTTTTCCAAGTACAGTGATTACTTTATAAACTACATAGTTTGCTCTGTAAACAGATGAGCACATTGTGCTGTTGTTATTAAGGCAAAATACATTATTGTGTAAAAATGAAGACAAAACTTCCAGCTACAGGTTTTATACCTGTTATTACTTTTAATAATTAATGGATGTGTTAGTTCATGCTGCAGAAAAACCGATTTCAGGATATAGCACATTTTTTCCCTTCTTTAGAGCCTAATTACTTACTTCATTTTACTTTTTGTGTATTTACAAGAAGAAAAAAAATGTATGTAAGATGTTTTTTAAATTGAAGGGGGAAAAAAATATTTCAAAATGGGACTAGTGTAGTTCATTTTTATTTTAGCTATGTTTAGCACCTGTAAATTTTCAGATTGAAATTTCAGTTAATTTGTAATCCAAAATAATGTCAATACTACTGGTCATGGATATTCCCATTATTTAACCTTTCTTGTAAGAAAAGACACATGGTATAAAAAAAATTATTCAGTAATTTTACATACCTTCATGTACTTTAATGCAATATTCTACAGAAATTGCCTGTAGTAGACTTAATCCAGAGAGGATTTATATATAAAAAATACTCAACTGGTGAGCTTTATTTTGAACAATTTTGTCTAGTCAGTGTGTATTTATGTCCTTTTTTTTTTTTTTTTTTACCTCATTGTACAATTGTTCTCTATTTTTCATTACATTTAGCAATGGGATTATACTTGACATCATTTGCGCTTATCTCTATTTATTATATATATATACTACGATTTATTAGTCATCTTTGAAGGCATATGAACAATATTTACTCACAAATGGCTTCCAATATAGATGGTGAAGTGGTGCATTAGTTGTATGGCTGAAGGAATGAAAACATTACCATATCCTTGTAATTCACTGTCAGTTTTTCAAATTGCATCTTTTCTGTACAACCTTTTTAAACTTTCAGGTACTATCAATGTTTTTATTGAAATCCAAACTAATGATGGATGCATGGCCCATTTGCGCCCCCCCCCCCTCCCCCTTCCGGAATATGCTTAAAAATCAGTGACCTGCCAATATTATGATGTGAAAAAGTCTTCTGTAATTTTCTGTTCCCCCCCCCCTTCCAAAAAAAAAAAAAAACAGTTGCTGAAAACTAAACTGTAGACAAAAAAGCTTCATAAAGAAATTGTTTGATTTATGTTTCTTAATTTGTATGAATCTATGATTTATTACTGTATATACACATTTGCAGTCCAATTGCCATCAACATGGACCCTGATCTTCAGCACATTTTACATCAGTTTGGGTCTGCAGTGTTGCAGATGTAGTCGACTTGTAAGCGAGTATATATGGTATATAATAAAGACTGGAAGATGCTTTGCATTCATATACAAAACATTTTTATAAGGCAGTTTCAGTATTGTAAGTAATATTAGTATGGTGGGTTTTCCCCTATTCCTAAAAATTTTCAGTAGCTGCACACACTTGTGTGGATCAAAGAAATTAAGTAGGCCCTCCCCTAGTTAAATAGATAGGAAACACTTGCAGCTTTAACTAGATTTCATTGTATCAAACACATTCTTGTTTGATATTTCATATGTATGTGACATAAAAGTGAAGATATTTCATATGTATGTGACATAAAAGTGAATTTAATTTATGAATGCATGTATGTAAACCAGGATGTTTCCCCTTTTTTTTTCCACAAACAAAACAAAAGCTTGTCTTCATATGTCTTCGAAGAACTAGTTACTGGAGATGTTAATGTCTTGCCAAAATGATCTTGCCTCATGTATTAATTACTGTAGACTTGTCAGATAGTAAAAAATGTACATTACACTATGAATTTCATGTCAAGGTTTAACTTTGAATCTCAACAAGTGCTACGCTATGGAGGTTTATGTATTTTAAGACCAAGAAATAAGCTTCAGTAAATATTCCAGCATCTGCCTCTCAAACCAGTGAATTCAACTTTATATTTTTATCTTCTTCTTGAATGAGAAAAAAAGCACCTTGGAAGATAGATGAATACTTTACTTTAGTAGTTTTCAAAAGTGCTCATATTTGTTTTAGAAATCAAGCTACAGGGTTCCTATGCTACCATGACATTAGGGAAAAGTCTAGAGAACTGGTTTGTTCTTGGCTGGGAAAAGTCCATGAAAAAATTGATGAAAGTAAGAGAAAAACAAAGATTTTTAATCTTCCATATTTTTGCAGAAAAAATATTGGAGTTTAATGGATTAGAAGTTAAATTTATGTAGTTCTTATTGGAATTACTTGCAGAATTCGTCAGTCATGGTTCAGTTGCTATGTGGGATTATTTGTTTGCTGCCTTACAAATATTTGCAAAGTCAATCTGAGCGTTCAGGTGATCAGATTAGTGAAATTGACTGGTTTCCTCATAGCCAGCTTTATATTGGTATCGGAGTAAACATTTTTGTTCTTTTAATGTTTAAATGGGCAACATGCACATTTTTGAAATTTTAATACTTGTTTCTGGTGATACATCTTGTGGTTTAGTACAGTGTCATACAAACAAGTCAGTTGCTTTGCGAAAGAAATGGCTTTTTTTCCCAGCCCATTTTGTTGTTCGTTTAAGACTGAAAATATATTTTTTAAAAAGATAGTTTGCTAGATAGTGGAACATTTGCTGGACTTAGAGCTTGTCTGGTTTGATCATTTCTTTGTGAATTTCATTGTACATAGTGGCAGTCTCTGTAGAACTATTTGTTGGTGATTTCTGATACTTTTACATTTTTTTGTTATTACATGATATTAAAGACAGTAGCATTTGGGTTTGAAACCCATAAGGTATTTCTTTTACAATGTTTATGAAGTATTTGAGACTTCTTAAAAATTATTGCAAGTTAGGAGAAAAATAAGCTAACCAAAAGTGCATAAATCAAAATTTTACATTTATTTATGAAAATACATAAATCTATTTTAGTTTGGTTTTCTTGTGTTTATTTTCTGATAATGGGTGCAGTGCCAGGAGAAAAAGAATTTGGAATAATCGTCATGGTGGCACTGACGTCATCCTTTAATGATTACTGAATACAACCAGGCTTATGTCCAGTATTTTCTTCACCTCAAATTAACAGAAACTAATATACCTTGGAATGTATGTATTCTGTAGTAGTGCACTTTTGCATATGTTCAATATTCATTGACATGTTTTGCTTTGTTAACCCACTTGCATTTATCATCTCTTAAATAATTCTTTGTAGCAAGCAAGCTTCCTATTCTATTTATAGCATGTACAGGCTTTATGGTGTGCTCGGATCCCTGGGAGAAAAATTACGTTGAGCATGACCTTCAGCAGCATGGTGGCCCACATGGTTGGGTGTATGATACGTTGTCATGGTAACGGCATTGCAGGATATGCTTGTTATACTTTCTTAGATTGACTGCATGCCTTGAACACGCTTTATGTAGTAAATTCTGTCAAATTTATAGCCATTAATGTCTTTTCTCTGCTTGCCTTGGAAATCATGTTTTGAGTTGAAGGAAAAGAACCATCATTGATGAGTTGTAACACTCAGATTTTAAGTGATATTATGGTAAAACATAATTTTCCGTGTGCTGCTGCATTTTCCTCCCCCCACAAATTCAGAAGTAGCACTGCGTATACACACAACGTAAGTAGCCCACAGTGCAAATAAAGCTGTACTATTTCCAGTACATGCATACAAGAACAAGAGACAAAATGGCTACAATTTAAGAGAATTTACAGAAAAAGGATGCAGTACAACATATGATTGTACTTATTTGAGAACAATGCACACCTGTGAATATTATGGAAACTTTACTTTGTAATCCTTCAATATTTATCTATCATAGAAAACTTCATCATTGGTTACTTTTGTTTGGCATAAATGTATACTTGCAGGAGTAGCTTACTTATTACTCATGTAGATTAGGAATCCTTGTAATGTTTAATTTTATTAATCTTCCGTATTTTTATTTTCACAATTGTCAATTACTTTAGGAGAATTGACATTTTGGCAGAATATGGTGAACAATCAGTACACTTTGCCAGAACAGCATATTTGTAAATTAACATTTTCACCAGTTTGTCATGTACACTATCTTACAGCCCTTGTGTTGTGTATTTGTCTTGTTATGTACCATGTAAACTTCATTCAAAACGTGATATTAGGGGCATTTGATTTAGCACAGTGCTACGATGCATAGCTATTAACATGCACAAACAAGAATTACACTTAGTATCAGTTTTGAAACTTTTATAACATTTTATTTAAAACTTGGATTGGAAAATTTGGATTGGTTAATTGAATCTCAAACTTTATGAATCTCCTGTTTTTTCATCCAGTAAATTTTTATTTAAAAAATGACAAGATCTTTGACAATTTTGATTTTGGTTTTGGTCAAAAACTACATTTCGTTAGCATTTTCTGAAATACTTGCTAATGAGATGAGAACAGATTGTACTAATTTCATTACCACTTTTTTAAAGAAAAATGGTGGGTTAACTTTGTTCTGAAGCTACACACGTTATTGATTCAGATAATTTAAAAGGGAGGTTGAAAGATCTCTTTATTTATTATGGGGCAATTTTCATAGCTGTCAAATTTGGGAAACAAATTTTTGTATTTGTGTGCATTTCGTATTTATTCTTCTTATCTATCTTGGATGCAATAAACTGTTGTTAAGTGTATGTAGTACCTGTTCCCATCACTTTCTATTCCTTGACATGTAGTTATTGCATGAAATATATAGAAACTTGTACCAGGGAGATACTTAATTTTTTAACCCCTAAGAAGTTTGTCTCACATTTAACAGACAATGGTGCTGATTCAGTGCTATTTCTTTCATTTCATACTGCATTATTTTTAAAGACATTTCTGCTTTTCATTTTAATTTATTATGAAATAGCACTGAATAGTGGAAAGTGATTAGATTATTGAAACTTATGTTACAGAATTAAGATTTTGTAATGCATGATCGGTTAGAATGTACACATTTTCAGATTTTATTATTATTTGCAAGTCACAAACTTGGCATTTACAATAATGGGGTTTAATTCAGTATTTTCTGGATAAGAAAATTGTTTTCTTGAATTGCTTGTTAATTGTGAGACGGATTTTCTTGCTTGCTGAGTCCTGATTGGATGTTGCATGCTTCTTTGGGACTGATTTGAGAATGATGCATTATCTAGATCATTTTGTATTCCTAATATAATGGCCACATCTTTGCATGACAGTCCAGTCTTATTCAAATACAAGTTTCTGTTGTGAAATATCAGCTCAATAATAATACAAGACAAGTTGCCACTCAAAAAATTTACAATTCTAGGTTTGGAATGCTTTGCTGATTTGTGCACGTGTACTGTGCATGTCTCGAGAATGGCTGTGTTCAATAGAACTTTTTTCAGTCTAGCCCATATTTCATAGAGCTTAATCTAGGGCAAAGATGGATGAACAGATAGACATGCATACAGAAGAGTGATATGGAAGGCTTACCTGAGGGTGGGGTCAAACATTACTACGCATCCCATATCCAATCAGAACAACCCCAAATCTGGTTACATAATCTATGGTCAGCAGTATTGACCATTACAGACTTTTTAGCTTTGTCAGACCACTCTGGTTGCCTAAGTGGCTACAGTGTCCACCTTGGATGTATAAGGTAAAATACTACTGAAAGGTCATATCAACATGGAGTTTTCACTAAAACAGTTAAGGGATGTCTACTACATGATCCTAAATGATAAAGTGTGTTATTTTGACATCTAACATGACCACCATCTTGAAAATCTTGTTGTGGCCACGCTTTAACATAAAGTCATGTGAGGCTTTCACTAAAATACTTGCAATACTTTGGTTGATCTTGACTGAAATGTCACTCCTACTATGTTGGCATCAACATGAGGCTTTCACTAAAAGAAGCAGGTCAAGTTGGTCCTAACAGAAAATGTTTTTGATCTGTCATCCAAAATCATTTTATTGCTACTCCTCCTGAATGGTAAGGCAGAAAAGACTTGTCATTTTCACCAGGAGATTTTTTATGATGCCTGGTCAGTCCTAAATGGAAATTGTGCCAATCTGAGCTTCAACATGGCCTTCTTGAAAATCTAGTCATTACTCTAAATAAAATGTCATGTTGACATGATGTTTTCACCCAAAGACTTATTGTGATGCCTAAATGGTACCAATCTAATGTCAAAATATAACTGCCACAGTGGCCAGTTTGAAAATTTTGTTCACTACTACTAATTAAATGATTACAGGAGTATGAGGTTTTCACTGAATGATTTCTTGTGATTATTTTGTTGGTCCTAAACTGCAGATATGCTATGATATCTGGCTAACTTCAAAACTTTGTTTTCACTACTCTTTAATGAAAAGTCATTTTGACATGGGCTTTTATGACAGAGTTTTTATCGTGTCTTGTGTGTCCTAAAATTAAAATGACTAGCCCTCAATATGGCCACCATGATAATCGTCTTGAAATTTCTGTACAGAAATGGGTGGCCGAGTGGCTTAAGGCACTTGCCTCTTAAGATAATTGCCTGTCTGCATACATTTGATACCAGGTTTGACCAATGTGGGTACCTAAAAAAGCAGTAAGGATTAGCTATAATGTTAAATGGCAGATTACACAAATACAATCCTCCCAAATGGATGGCTTTATTGACAAGTTTTGACCAAAATTCTTGGTCATGTCTACTTTGTCCTTAAAAAAAGCTGCCAATTGGACATCCATCTTGTCCACTACAGCAGAGAATATCAAGAGATCGTTTCAACAATAGGTAGTTAAAACAATGAAATGGTGAAATGGTCTTGAATTCCTGGATTTTTTGCGTGCCTGCTATAGCATCAATCCTGTTAAATCTCTAATATAATTGTTAGATCTTTCTTGTTTTAAAGTTGCACATCCCAAATATATTTTAGTAGAATTGTGGAAGACCAAATTATTAGGGAGACCCGTTTGAACCAGACTTTTAAAAGTTCTTTAGAACTGATATCATAGAGCATACTTGAGATAAATAGCAAATGGCCAGATAATTTGACTGGATGGATGTAAAACAAGAATCAATAAATCAGTTAATACTTATTAATTTGGCCCAAAAAGGTGGGAATTGAAGGTTAGATAATTTTAGTAAATTTTTTTGGTCCCCTGCCTTTTCTCAGTAAAGCAAGTAGTGGATATCCACATTTCCATCCATCACACTTTCACTACCTCTTTAAAGCCAGTTGAGATTAAGATTGGAACTTTGTTTCTTTTCTCTAAAATGTGTATTGCAAATACATTTGGAGTCAAGGTCATGGGTCACTTTTTAATTTCACCAAACTTTCTGATTAACATTAACAGTAATTTTAAAGCTGTTGGAGATCAAACTGTGTCTTGCATACAATCTTGTGTGACCTATCTTTAAGTCAAGGACCTCTTTTTCTTTTGCTGTATAGCTTTGAAGTGATTTGAAATTTAGATATTGATCTTGACACATATCATCAATGGAAGGTGTGACCTGTATTGGAGCAGGGTAGTTTCATCATTGTCATCACGTTGTGTTTTTGTTTCCATCACACTTTCAATTTCCACTCCATATTTTTTAATTTAAGATCAAGAAACTTTGCTGCATCCTTGGGGATTATCACTAAAGTATGTTTGACATACCATATAGGGTGTGCAATCATCAGTGTCATGGTCACAGCTTCTCAAATTTGAACACTTTTGGTCACATTTTCCCATGTAAAACAACTTTAAAAAATTGCTAGCTGTACTAATCAATAGACCAGAAAAGCTTATGTGCTGGTCTGTTTATCGTCTTTCGTCTGTCTGTCCTTTAGTTATCGCTATTTTTTCTAAACTACTTTGAAGATTGCCATGAACTTTACATATATATTCATTCTCTGGTCTAGTTGAAAATTACATGGCTACTTCTGAACAGAAAGCCATCATGGTATGGGGTTTTCAAAAAATAAACTTGTGATGGCAAGTCCAAAACCGCGACCTTGATAATCTCATAATCACTACAACTATTGAATGGTCATATCATCGTGGGGTTGTCGCTAAAAGACTCCTAATGATGTTTTGTTAATCAAACTACAGTGGTACTGATCTAACGATCAAAATGTATCCGTCTTGAACATCTTGCTTTCGCTACTCTTCCTTTTGGCATATGGATAGTTTTCATGGTGTCTACATGATCCTAAATCAATGACTAACCCACAATATGGCCGTGATAGATCTTAAAAATACCTTAGCCTAAAAAATGAATGGATATATTAACACAGTAGTGTTCACCATTAATAATTAATTCGTCCTAAAGGAAAAGGGTGCCACTCGTACACGCAATATGGCTGCCGTGACTGTATGTGAAGAATAAAAATAAATCTTGTCACTTTTTCACTTGTATAAATGCTCATTACGACATGAAGGTTATTTTTTAAATGCAAAAAAAAAATCCACAAATTAATGTCCACTTGTCATACCTGAAAATTGTCATGCTGACGTCCAACCACATTATCTAATTTCAAAATCTGTTATTGCTGAAGGCTTTCAGAAATTGTTTAAACACAAGACAGTTGAAATGAAGACATGGTTTTCTTTTAATATCCAGTAAATTCTTTAGAATTAGAATAGAGCGTCAGTCCCTTCACGAGTCTTGTTATTAAAACTGGATAAATTTGGTAGCCGACATGTGTGGCTACATCCAGGGGTAAGGAGAAAATGGGGACCAATATTCTTTCAGGGACGTCATTTGGGGAGGGCATGGCTGGAGTGTGGTGCCCATTTGCTCCCTGAATGTGCCTGTGGTCTAAAATTGCTGTAGCCTATATACGAAAAGTAACAAGTCCCACCCATCGAAAATAGTGATGTTCCTGAATATTTGGTACATAAATAACAACCATGAAAACTTTTTTCCCTGAATGTTTGTGCCAGCCCACCTCAAACGGCCTTTTCATCTGTCCGCAACCGTTATTTGTTTTTAAAAAATAACTAACCCTTGGCCCTTGATTAAGGGTCAGTTCGTAGTACCCTACTTCCGAGCTTTGTAGCGCCAAGGTCATTTAAGATGTATTAAAGTGGGTGGTATTGCACAAAAGTGCAATACCAAGACCAAAGCCGTCAAGTCAAAATAAAAAAAGGCTTGGAGACCAACTAGCTGGTCTACCATGAACAAGTAGTACCTATATGGTCCAGTTTGCCCAAAACGAAAATGGTGCTTATCTGATATCCAATATGACCACAACGACATCCATCTTGAGAATAACAATATCCACTACTACTCCAGAACGGAAAGTTACGTGGACATCTTGCTTTCAGTAAATGATGTCTAGTTGTTCCTTAGTGAAAATGGTGCTGCCCGGATATATTTTTAGCTGTCACAGTAGCCATCTTAGAAATCGTTATTGATACCCCTACTTAAATTGTATTCATATCGACGTGAGTGTGCTTATCAGAAGACTATTTTGATGTCTGATTGATCCGCAGTGATTTGGCGCTCTTCGGACAACTCGCATATCAGTGTCTGTGTCCGTTGTGAAAAAAGGTGTTATTGACAGTCCTGAATGAATGTTGTATCAGCGTGTTGTTCTCACGCAATGATTTTTGATGTCTAGTTGGTCTTAAATGAAAATGGTGCTGATCTGACGTTCAATATGGCCATCATGAAATGTGTATTGCCAATTGCCAATAAATAGAAAGTCAAGTCGGCATAGAGTTTTCACCGGAAGATTTTATGTGGTGTCTGCTTCATATTAAATCGTCTTAAGGCGCTTTTTATCATATTCTTTAAAATTTGATGAAATCATTATAAAGCCTGTTGACTTTCTGGGTAAAAGGCAAAATACTGAAAACATGCATACATATTTCGTGCATAACTTATTGGAAAATTACAAACAAAATTTTACCCTCGATCAAATTGACAGATTTGGGATGGCCAAATCCTGTAAAGCAAATCCCAGCTTTTTAAAAAAAAGTTTTTACTATTGTTTTAGGTTCAAGGAATTGCTTCTAGATCTTGTCAGCACACATATAATGGTAAACACGTATTGGTTGCCTGACTTGGTCTTGGGTAAGGGACCTATCCAATTTACCAACAGTCTGCTAAGTGGTTCGTCAAAAGCGAAAATAGGTAGCAGATGACCCATAGGCATCTTCTGGCTGATTTTCATGCCATTCGACAAGTCTAACAAGATCTACAATATTTTCAAAAATCGCATTTTCGCCCAATACAATGACGTCTTCCTGACTCTTATGGACCAGCCAAAGGAGCTTCATGAGTGAGACTACGAATTTCCTGTCAGTACGACTTTGGAACAACAATTTGATAGCTCACTGGCCACTCAAAACCTGCGTGCACGTCACGTGGTCTCTATTTTCTCATAAGGGTCCTTTTCCACAAAATAACAAACTGGTACTTGTGTGGCTATAGTTTCACTAACATCCCTCCGAAAAATAGATCTTTGGATCGACAATTAGTAATTGAGGTTTTTCACACTGATTAGAATAAAGGCAATGAGTAAGATAATCACTATGCTCCAAACATAGCCTCATCAAAAGACTGTCCAAATCTACGTCAGCTAAAGGAATTTTCCTGATCAACATTATTCTTCTCATGAGCTCTGTTTGCCATAGCTATAATAATTACACATTACGGATTGTAAAAAAAAATATTGATCCAAACGAGGATTGTCACCTGCAAGTGGATTAAACACATCCTTATCTCCAGCTAGGTAATTGCCAAGCAACAATTTATAAATGAATACCCTCGATGGGTAAAGACAACACTAATCCGACTGTCACAGGTTCTGAGACTAATTCTGCTGACAAATTTACACAGTGGAAAGAGACACTAACAAAGTTGCACTCTACTCCATGAAAAAGAACACTTTCACAAGACGACTTCTTAGTCAAAGGCAAAGTACCTGAAAAAGGGTTAGGCCTGGCAGAATCAGCTACAGAATATAAGAACCTTTCGACATAAATCGTTCCTACGTCTCCATAATAATATCAGACGGAGGTCTGTTTGATCCATCAAATGTATTGCTTTCAATACGTGTCCTTTACAAACCTCTTAAGAAAAAGAGCATATGGAATAGCTCTGTTTTTAGTCTTTCTCATTTTTCAGTCACTATTAATCAGTACTAACGTGCCATTTCTTCATGCAATATGCGCACTTAGTAAGACACAATGATTTCTGATTAGTCATATCAGAAGTTTGATACCTAATAGGTGTGCCATATTGAGATTTGGAAGTGCTCGTATGAGACCAAGATGGTTTTTTTAGTAAAGAAAACTGCTGAGAGGGAGGGTTATCGACAAATGAACTTTGTAAGTAAAAGGATCTATCGTCAGCTGTACGAGCAACTAACTAATATCAGGTGGATAAGATTATCGTAATTTTGATCAGTTTCTTGGCACAGCACACCTATAATATAGTTGTTCTTTCTCCATTGCGAATTCGACATAAGTCTCATGTTTCCCTTTTATAGCTCCTAAACTTTTGTTGATATGCCTCAGATATCAACTCGTAAGCTTTCAAGATACATTCATTAACAACATCATCATTATCGCTTTGGTATTTTTTTTTATTTTACGAGCAGTGAAGTGTAGATTTTATGAGCTTTTCCACTAATAACACTTTGTAATAGTAAACCCCAATGCTCTCTGAACCCTTTAAAATTTGCAGCGATTTCTCAAAATGAGGAAAATATTTATCTACTTTTTCTTTAAAATGGGATACTAACCTAAAATGATAACATCAAAACCGAAACTTGTGTGTAAAAAGATTTTTTTAAAAAAATCCAGCTTGTATTTTAATCTAAGTTGCATTTCAAACCGCTCCGGTGGCCTAGCGATTAGATTAGAGCGTCCGCCGCGGGAGCGGGAGGTCGTGGGTTCGATCCACGGATGAGTCATATCAAAGACTTACAAAATGGTAATTACAGCTGCCTCGCTTGGCGATCAGCATTAAGAGGTTAGTCTTAGGACTGGTCGGCCTGGTGTCAGGATAATATGACTGGGTGGGGCATCATGCTACATGTCTGCGGCATGATGCCCCAATGCTAGACATTACTATAAACTAACTGCCTCACTGCAGACATCGTAGCGATATGAATGAAAAATTTTTAAAGCTACGTTAAAAATAATAATCAAACAAACGAACAAATTGCATTTCAGTCTTCTTGTTCTCTTCCTGTCTGGATCTATATTTCCATCTCTTCTTTTTCACAAAAATATAAAACAAAATGTCGTTGAAAGAACTCAATATAATTAAAAAATAGCATTTTAATCCGAAAGGTATTATTTAATCAAGTGTAAAAGATATTCATTACATGTACGTATAAAATGATATAAACTAGAGAATTTGTCAATAAAAGTCCATACAAGATGTAGAAGGAGAAAGGAGGTGGTAAAGACGAATGTTTCAAATTTATTGCGAAACTGTTCAGGATTAGAAATGGGAGTGCATTCTTCAAATATTCATTAATGGGGTTAACCTTGTCATCTCCCTTTATGATTAGCAAAGAAGAAGAAAGAGCATATGTACCGACTGAACTTTGTAAGAAAAAGAAAAATGTACTGTTATAGTATCCTCTCAAAGTAATCGATAATCACGATAAGCAATATAAATATTCCTGACTTCGAAACGTTTTACGATCTTAGTTAAACCACGAGAGAGAGAGAGAGAGAGAGAGAGAGAGAGAGAGAGGGAGGGTGGTGGTGGTTCATTATGTATATTAGTAATGATTCTGAGGATTGTGTCTGACATGTATGTCACATTCTGATGACCTATGTTATTACCATATTATTCGCTATTTTGTCAGCCAGTTAGATTAATTCGTATATTTTCGCTTTTGGGAGACAGCATGGCTGAAGAGCATCAATATATTCCGAACGATCTGATTCACTTTCCGAGTTCTGAAAGATGCAATTCTATTTGCTAATTAAAAGGTACCAGAACATGACCCCTAAATGGTCGATGTCGGATATTCACGTAAAACATTGGAGACCTTATTTCAAATGGAGTGGACAAATACTAAACCGCAAACATTTAACAGGTAACAATTTATTTGATAAATTATTGCGAGTGATTTTCTAGATCTATCCACCAACGCAATAAACAAAACTGTCATAAAAATGGGGCATGCGAAGTGATATATATTTCCAGTGAAAGTGGTCAAGGTAAGATTTTCAGACGTTGGTACACGGTAACAAGATGCATCTCGCTTGTGTGCTTTAAAAGGGGCCCAATTCCCTCCAATATAGCGCGTTTTTAGTGGATGCCTGTTAATATTAGTATCGTTCCTACCGCTTAAAAATTACATTGGAATGGCTGAACATAACGATAGGCGTCCAATGGTTCAGAAAAGTTAACAGCGATTCAAGTTTTAAATTTTTTTTATCTTCATTTTAGAAACAGTATTAGAACTGTTAACCAAGCCAACAGTACTTTTAACGGAAAAAAGCCTGATAATCTTTGTGAATTGTACTTTATATGTGATTTGACCTTTATATGAATATTTTATAAAATTATTCATTGTCACGTTCATTTAGCTTTATTGACCAACGAATTTAAACTACATATAAAGTTTACAATTGTCGTAGGGTGTAAGACGATAATATTTTATCTCCGCCGTGACTAAGCTTCTATGACATTCACGTTTACTCGCTAGCTTCAATAAAGAAAATGCACTGAGGAATTTTTCCTATTGCAGGAAAGATATATTTAGTTCATGCTCATTGTATTCAAAGTTGCATTAAAATAAGCGACAACATACACCATCTGCCTTTGTAGAGGTTGCTGAGCAGGAAGTGGACACATATCTACACGTAAATTATTTTAGTTATGGTAATTATAAAGATATATCACTAGTTGTAAATCGTAGCGGTTTCTTGTTGTGATCCTGTTCTGTCTCCGAAACAGGTGCGTGACAAAGACTTCACATATTTGTTGATTTCACTTCGCCAAAGGCAACGACTACTGTCCTGAACAATACGTGATAGTACTACAAAACTTGCTTTATAACATCGCTTACATATGTTCGACCAAAACTACTCAGAATTGCCTAGAATGGTGAGATAACGCATAATCAATTAGCATTTGATTATACCAACTTAATTTTGAAAAGACTGAATAACGGTCTTGCTGAATTGTCGTTTGCATTATCCAGTACTGTATAAATCTTTACTATTATTACGATTTTGTTTAATCTGGAGGAGAGGGAGCTTTGTATTATTTTATTATATGTGCATCATGGAACAAAGATGAGCAAGTTTGATCTCTACTGCTCAGCCGAGACCAACATGATAGTCTTTTTCAAATAGTTGCTTTATTCACACACCCACCCCCACACCCCAGCAGTTTTTCGAAGATGATATCCCACGATTAACACAAACAGGCAACCAGTCAAGTTCTCTCACTTACAGATGGATGAATCATTACAGTAGTTTTATTATTTTTCTTTTATTACGTAATTATGCTACGCTTGTCTCCATTAAATGTTCTTGTTGCACTTACTCGACAGTAAAGAGCTGGACAGACTATTTCAAAGATGATGTACAACATTGTAGACATATCACAGGGTGAAAACATGAAGAAAAAAAAAAACAAACAACAAATAACTACATACCGCTGAATGAAGAAAAATAATCATGTTCTGTCACTATCTGATGGATAAAGCTTTCCCGTAGTTTTTAGTCCTGTACATGCATTATATGAGTATTCCGCGCTTGTCTCCCCTGATGATCTTCAGCAGAACTGTTCATATTATTGTGACTTCAACTTGTCTGCTAAGATTCGAATTCAAAAATTTTCAATATTGCATGTCCATCTGACATTACAGAATAAAATGTAAATGGTACCAAACACGCAGTCTTTTTGCACTTTTCTGTGTGTTTCCCACATATGTTTCTTAAATAATTTGTGTTTGAGACGATTATTTGATTACCCATAGACGGAACATGAAATACCTCGACCGTTTTTTATTTGTCATTGCTATCCATGTTAATTTTAAAGAGAAAACGAACGAAGATAAAATAAAAATGAAAAGACTTATGCTCCATTAGCGGCACGCAATGGTGTACTAAAGGTAAATGGCGTCCGACGCCAATGGCGTAAATAGCGTCCAGAGCGACGAATCCGACGATGACGGCCCAAACGACCAGAATACGAAACACGAAGGGCCGAAGCTGGATGATGGGGGTTTGGGGAGCTCTGTGAACTACCACAGAAGCGTTCGATCGGAGTATTGGCCGCCGCCAATTCTCCTGCATTTAATGCCATTTGGTGACTTTTCCTGGTATCTAGATTCGGTCACAAAAGACAATCAAGCACCATTGTATGCATGTTTATGCTAATCGAAGTGAAGACATATTACAAAAACACCTTACAATGGAGATATCTAATTAGCGATTTAAATCTAAGTACTAAAACTTACTTTCTCATCTAAAGAGCGCTCCCGAATTTCGCTGGTTTAAAACGAAAATAAAATCTAACGCGTATTGTTTACCATAGTAACAGTACAAAATTGTATAGAATTTTAGCCAAATCTAAAAAACTTTTCACAGCGCATCCACGAGTAGTTTTTCTCTTTATTAATAAAACAATACGCAAATAAAGTTAACTCGCAAAACACAAAACCTTAAACAACAACTGATGTAGTGTTTTGAAGTCGTCTATCACTACCGAACGCAATACACTAACGTAGTCTTTATAAAGGAGGTGTTCTGGCCTACAACCCTATTTTTGAATTTGACTACAATATAATTCTTTCCCCCTCTCCACAATGGCTTATTTTTTAAATATTATTATCATTATTATTAATTTATTTTTACGGGGGTGGGGTAGGTGGGGTTAGACGTGTGCTGTATATTTGCTGTAGCCTATATACGTTGCCCCGCCATCAAGTTTTGCTAACCTCCAATCAAGTTTTGCACACACACCCCTCCGAAAAATTTGAAATGACTTTCCTGCTTCTCCATAGCCCCCTCAAATTAGTCTAAACAACTACGAAACAACTTTGTTGAGGCAATACAGTCTATTTCATAATAGTTTACCAACATGAGGACATGCCATTGAATCGTCGCCGTCGTGAAACAAAATAGGGTTTAATCCAGAAACACCCCTTATATTAGACTACTGATATATTTCACACAAACTTGCTAGCAATTGTATATCTGATATTTAAAAAAAATTGTTATAGATTTCTCGAAATGTTTTTTACGTTTCAGCTTTTACAATAATATAATACTCATCATCCTGACAGAACAAGTACAAGCTAATGCTGCTGAGAAGAGAATCAGGTTCTAACATGTTGATAACGTTTCCATGAGAAAATATTGTCTTATTAACATATCATCTTGTTTAGTTCATCATCTACTGTAATGTTTTTTTTGTGTGATATTCAATTACAAAGATTGTCAATAGTTTTAACGAGCTCTTTTGTGATCAAAGAAAGTATAAAAATATTCTGAATAATCATTACAAACAAAAGACAACTTCATCTTGTTTCTTTATTTGAAGTACGTGGTATACTCATTAAGTATAATCGCCATATGCTTACCCTGGAAGAGAATTCTCTTTTACGTGACATCTTCCACCATAATATTTTCCATTATATTTTATATTGCACACAAATTTTTTAATATGCTTACTTTTTAAAGGAAATCACTGGCGATTTATTGTAGCAACAAATCTTTATATATAAAAACCTATTTTGCTAAAATCAATATCACATTTTTTATATCCCAAAGCAAATGTATTCCATCAAAAGACAATATCTTATCATCGAAATTACAAAGACCAGATTTTATTATAACATCCGTCTCAATTGTATGATAATTTGATCTTATTGCCATCATTTCGACGTGTCCATTAAAACCGTCTGAGGCCGACTTAAGATTGTCAAATCCTATTACCTTTCCGACCACATTTCCTTTTATTCCCTTCGCTTCTTTCTTAACCTTATTATCTGATAATTTTAAGCAATACATTTTGCTACGTTATCCAATAAATTCTGTTATAATTTTCATAGAAACTTCATCTTTAAACTTTCTTATTACGTTTTTTTAATTGTCAATGCAGTGATATCCGCTATTTGTTTGGATAATCAGAAAGATCAATCAGATCCGGTGTTCATAAATTTCTTTGTAAATATCATCAGATTCTATCTTGTACATCAACGAGTCAGTATCAGTAATAACAACTCTGCATCAGGCCTCTTAACCTAAAACAACTGTAATGAAAGTCGTACATTAACGTTTTTGATGTTTCAGGTATCGTCATATCATTATAAACGGTTTATGCAACTTCAGATTTGTCTTTCTCTTATGTATAGCGACAAGATCTTCATTAAAAGAAATTCAGATTCAGACTAACAAAATCGTCAGATGCTGCAAGATGATTACGACGTTCAGCGTTATTGACGATCTCAATATTGAATCTCTTTCTGATATATTCCATGGTCTTTCCGAAAACGCTTTTGTTCCTGAGCTTGAAGAAGTTTTTCTTAATTTCAGTTGTTTCAGTTGATTTCTTAGTAACATACCATAATCAACTTCCTGTTTCCGACATTTAAAGTGCAAAATTTATTTCCGTTTGTCAATAAGATTAGGAGCTAGTTTTTGGCAACTGATTTACCCCTAAAGCTAGACGAGTAACTAATTTGTTGCTCTGATAACAAACAGTACTCGATCAGCATTGACTCAGGAAAAATAGTCGTTGTGAGCGTTGTGAAGATCAACAGGATGGTCAAGATCAACATTAACAAGATAACCAATATTATCAGGTACAGTTTTATCCGTTTCTTTGAACACCTGCTCTGGACTTATCCAATGAAATCCGCCAAACGGTATTGGCTCAGACATTGCATACAAATTATGGTATCCAAATAAACATTGAAAAGTGACGGCTATGTCTTATCAATGTTCTTCGTGTACTTTTTATCGGCATTAGCATATATGTTGATGGCGGTCGCATTTTTGTTTTCGTTATAACGTTTATTCCTCTTTTGATTCCACGTCTAAGAAACAAAACTTGTCATGGTCTGTTAACAACTCTAATCTGAATTGATGTGCTTGAGTAATGCGTCCCAAGATAATCCTGCTGCTGACTAATTCCATGCTGGGTCTAGTCCGTAGTTCTCAGCGCTGACATCTCTAAAATCGGCAAATATATCTGCGAGCAACAAAACGTCTATGATCAGATAGAGGTCAAGATAATCTCCAAATGTTTTACAGTCGAAATGTAAATGACAGGTAAAGGTACATGACAGTGGTATTTTACTCTATCTTGAGTTGTAAACACCTGCTCGCAAATATGACTGTAACGTCTCCCTCTTAGTAAGAGGGGTAGTTAATTGGATTTAGGTACATTATCTAGGGAATGACCTCCCTCGATATTATGACCCGGTGTGAATGAAAAGAGAATATCAACAGAGAACTGGGCAAGATTATTGGGACGAAATAATGCAATACCTGCCCCCTTTGTAAAGAACATTAACATAATGAATCAAATTAATAGTTGTAATTTCAATTCAACTTGAGTTATATCAACGGGATTTAATAGAGTGTCTAATTTGGATTTATTTCATCATCATAAAGAGTGGTGAAAAGGGCGCAATGTCAACGACTGATTGCATCACCTTCCTCTCGACCGTGTTCCAACCTTTCGTTGAGTCGTTCTATTCCGACTGCCACATCTGTCTTCGACTTTCAAGTCCTTTACTCTACTCGCCACTTTTCCTTGTCGGATTTCACTCGTCACTCCTCCCTGTTTCCGGGTTGCCCTCGTCTCGTCCTTTTTTTTTTTTTGGTGTTCGGACATCGGTTTTTGGACTGTCGAGTCTCTCTCTCTCTCTCTCTCTCTCTCTCTCTCTCTCTCTCTCGGAAATCTGTTTCCTCAAAGGACAAATTATCTCTAAATATCTATATGTACCACTTTCAAGATGTACATAAGTTCCTTCATTTACGTTACTCAGAACACGCTAGCGTATCCTAACTATGGCAGTCCTTACCCTCTTTTCACAGCGACAGGTCATGAATTACCACGTGAGCTCTCTATCAAAAATTTACCGTATGCTACTACATGTTCGATTACTATTGCATAAAATTCACAGATCGTTAACATACAAAATTACTTAAATATTACAAAAGAAAATATAATTAGGTAATTATCATTAACTCATGATCATCAGTACTGTCCCATAAAACAAAAGGGAATTATTTCATATTTATTTCATATAACCCTATGAAATCCTATTCATGTGACAATTTGAATCGCATGAAATCACTTCTACCAATGATATAATAGCTGTAAAATTAAAAAGATAAATTGCATAGTAACTCCAGCATCAACACATTTCCATGATATATAATTCTTCCTTGTGATAAATTAATATTTGACATGGATCGGAGGTTCAGCTGTCTCTCAAAACCTTGTTAAGCTATCCGGTCAATTTCATTGAGTTGGAGCTCTGGCTCCTTTGAAGTTTTAACACTAACATGGAGAAATGAGGAATAAGGGTCGGAGTGACCCTTCACAAAGACTCCCCAGTTCTAAATATGATAAAATATTAATGCTCAATGCATTCAACTTTAAGTTTCAATGCTTATTCAAAATTCGACAATTCACAATGACGTATTTTTGTTGAAGCAAATTCTGTTTCTTGTTTTATTGTAAGCGTTTTGTTTATGTTTTCCTGTAGAGCAACATCATAATGGCATGAACCTCATTAATGAGCATCTGGTACCTAACACTTTTAAACTGGGATAGTTACCTTTTGTTGTTAGTTATATCGACGAAACAAAAGATATTTATCGTGGCAGATTTAATATTACTGAAATACCAACGTATTTTGACCCTCCATTTTCATCCACAGTATAACCAGATTTAAAATATGATATCTCATCTGATGTGTATGATAATTACAGAGTTTCCTGCCGATCCTGTCATTAAAATAGTTATTGCTCTGATCGATAGTTTCCGCCGAAATGCTTTTAATATGGCTATTGAAATAATTACAGAAAAATTTCGTAATGACGAAAAACGAAATAATACACTTCAATCCTATTTCATCTAGTCTCCAAGACAACGATAGAGACGAGCTGATTAAATACTATAAATATTACCATGGAAAAAAAAAACTTTACTGTATCAGACTCGCCAGAAACTATTACATCAGAATAATAAACGCACTGAATATTCCAATATTACTAAGAACTGCTGGAATTGCTACAGCAAATCCATTTTTGCTAATTGTGTCGGGTATAGGTATTGTCTTATTAACAAAAAATACAAAGATCGAACCAAAATACGAGAACAAAAATACTTAGTGTAATATAGCAATCGCGACTTATAATAAAATTCTTCATCAACTTCGAGCTTATCTCAGAGATGAGAAGTTTATTATGTTATATCTGATACAGAAACTGCGAGTCAAAGACGATTTACTGGTAGATGTGATACCAAATAGAGTTGCAAAATACGAAAGACGATACTGAGTCAATTTTGTGTGAAATCTCTGAAAAATAAGAGCTATACAGGCTGATTTTCAATTTTGTAATTGTTTGATCGCTAAGCGAAAGAGGGTTTGCAAAAATAATTTTAAAAAATACAACTCCTAAGCGAACCCAGAGCGCTTTGAGTTTCGGAGGTGCCAGGCAAGTTGCAGATGGAAATTTACAATTTTAGAGCACTCCCTTTATAAGACTACTACTGCTGGGTGTACGCATACGATTAAAACCAAATCACAGCCGATAAAAATGCAAAAATCGATATTAAGGAAATCGGAGTTATTTAAGATTAATCCGATTTTGAAAATACACGTCTATTTTAACTGAGTTATTGATCGATGTATGGATCCCTCTAACACGCTGAGATGTGAATGCGGATAAGCGGAGTGCTGGGGGGGGGGGGGGCAGATGCATATACTATCAGTTTCTTATAGTCCTACAATGCAAGAAACCACAGGTTATGTTTTGGTGCTACGTCTTACTGCTAATAACGGCCTTGTGTAGCGTGTTCCGATGTTGATTGACAATCGAATGAGACCAAATTTTCAAGAATATCTCACAACTTTTGCAGTATATATTGAAGCTTTTCAACAAATTAAAGTCATGTTGATTTAGCCGAACTTTATTTGCTTTGATGCCATTTTTTACAAAATAAATTCAATTTCTCACACAAGTAAATGGACGTGTTTTCAAGTTCCGTGTATCTCTACTTTAGTGGGTTGGAATACGGTGGAAGCCGGGAATGCCGAAATCGGTTTAAACGATAATACATATCTTGAACGAAAGGAAGCTATCTAAACACTTTCTTCAATGTTGGTATATTTTTTATTCGTTTCATTAACTAAACAATCTTCAACCTAATTCGATTTGGGCATTCCCTGCTTACATCGCATTCCAACCAACTGAAATGTGTCCATTGGTTACTGTCAAATTTGTATTCCATCAGGATAAAGACAGCTAAGTAAGCACGATCAGTTAGATTGAAAATTTTTGGAAGAGTGTCAATATGGGCTGCCAAGTTTTGAGATGTTCCTGAAAATGTGATCTCCCATTCTCCCGTCAGTCGACTTGGGAATACGCTACACAAGGCCGTTGAATATAGGCAGTAAGATGTAGCACCAAAACATAAATATGATGCGATACGTATTACATTGTCGGACTGCAGTTTCTTCATGAAACACGATCTGACAGCAGTTTTGGGGTTTGCAAATTCTCATTTTACGGGTGTTATGTAATTTTCTGAAAGACCAGGATTCAAGATATACAAATTTACAAAGACACAATTATGGTCATTTTCACCCAAAAAATTTGCAGCTGTTTTGGCGCCCAAGAATACTGGCACCCGGGGCAACTGCTTGTCCCCCTCCCCGATCCACGCCGTTTAGTAGGATACTGGTGGCACGTGCGGTGTGTAACGAAGTCAGATGACAACTATTTTTCCTTTTTAGTTTCTACAATGTCTGTATTTAACAATCTACTTTGTCCAAAACATAATAAAGCACGTGTTAATACTAGTTTTCTACAATACTAGTAGTTATACACTATTATCTCTGCAGACATGGGAATCAGTTTTCTACAGTACTAGTAGTTCATAATTTATTTTATCTGGGAATCGGTTTTCTACTGTACTAGTAGTTCATGCTTTACTATCTATGCAGGTAAGGGAACAAATTTTCTGAAATAAATGCCGGAAATTTTAATTATCATCTTTTCTTTCGATTTCAGGTTCTGTCAAATCAACTCAAGATTTTGTAAAAAGTTGTACGTATCTTTTTTTTTTTATTAAATGAGCTTTCCATCATTTGTGCCATGTAGGTACATTTTCATTTTCTACTTCTTATAATATGATATAACGAGTGACCAAAAGAAAAGGGAAAAAAATCAGGAAAACGCCTTAATATGGTATGACTTCGAATATAAATTTAATAGAGTGATCCATTGTCGGAAGTATAAAGATAATAGGTAACTTTGTACATAGCTTTTATGAATTCACTTATATTTACATATTTTTGTCATTTTCTGGATCTGTTAGTGGTGCGTGAAACAGTTCTCACCGCATTTGAGCCATATCAAGGTCGTTTTTGATGAGACGTTAACAGAATCACGAAAAGAAACTTGTTGGCAACGTAAACCGTGATAATGAAAAATGATAGTTTAGAAACAAATTAATGAATTTGTCTCGTGGCTTAACTTTTGAACCTGGCTACCATATGTAGTAGTTTTGTAGGTGAGGAATCCACTGTGGATTACACATTTTTCAAAATGTTTGTTGATACTTTATATCACAGGTATTTCTGACTCTAATCTTGTTAATGCGCAGCTAGTGCGATAAATAAAATATGTGAAAGTGTTACTTGTTATTGATATTTTGGTTTATTGAATGATAAATGATTACTTTATGAGCATTCGTGTACAAATGAATACTCTTATATTCATGTAGGTATAGTTTGCCACGTAACCAGGGGAGTTTCGTGTACTTTTCGAGTACAAGCTGTTTGCTTAATATGGAACTCCTCTTGTGGCTAATTCATAATAATTTATTTAGCTGGTATATATAATCGTGTGCGATTAACGATCGGACACGTGATGGGTGTGTGTGGTTTGGATTTTTAACGTAGCTTTAACAATGTTTTAGCCATATCTCTACGATATCTGCAATGTGGCAGTTTATAGTGATGTTTTGCACTGGCCAACCATATCACATTATCATGACACCAGGCCGACCAGTCCTATCACTAACCTCTTAATGCTGAGTGTCAAGCGAGACAGCTGCTAGTACCATTTTGATAAGTCTTTGATATTACTCAGCCGGGAATCGAACCCAAGACCTCCCGTATCCAAAGCGGACGCTCTTACCACCAGGTCAACGGAGCGATCACGATCGGACACAATTTTCAAGTTCAAACGTCTGGCAAAACAATTTGGACGAACAATGAACCCTAAACCCAGGGCTCAGACTTGTTTCTTGTTATCTTAAACGTTAGATTGACCCCCATAATTAGCTGCATTCATTTTGGTAAACAGTGTGATATTATCTTTTGAAGAGCTTTACATATTTATAAAAGACAAAAGTGCTTATCACATAGCCACTCATAATATCCAATTTAATTTTTACGTACGATAACAGCTTTGTGTTTATGCTTGATGCAAAGTAATTAATCGTACAGCTTATATATCCCATCGCACCGCTGTAATTATATTTTTATTTTCTGAACAGTTACCTTCCTTACTTAACCAAACTTATCTATCATACTGACGACTTGTAAAAAAAGCTTACGTTCAACTAACATAATTTTTTAACCAAACTGCATTCATTAAAGAAAGTTATTATTATTATTATTATTATTATTATTATTATTATTATTATTATTATTATTATTGTTGTTGTTTTTGTTGTTGATAACGAAGATGTTATAAATTGTTCTGGTGATGCAGTGGTACAGTTGTATCACATTATTAAGCATCTCATTATAACGCGGCCCTTCATATAATTCAAGATGTACGTAGTGGTTCTTTCCGGGGGTTTTCCCGGGTTCTTCCTCCACCAATAATACTGGCCACCATGTATACCTATCGTGTGCTGAAAAATGGCGTTAGACCCTACGACAAGCAAAAACAAATAAAGACCAAACATTATGGACGGCTTGCACCTGGGGTGAATATGAAGCTTATTATGTGGTTAAATGTCAAGGTCACTGTAATATTTGTTTGACAGACCATGACCAAACTTAATGAACGACTTGCATTTTCGGTATAGAAGAAAAATATATTGATTTGAGAGTGACAAAGCCAAAGATCAAGATCACTGTGGCTGTAATAAAAATGGTTTCTGAAACAACAACAAATAATTCATCTGCGTAGAAAATTATTTTTTTAAAAGGGCACCGGCGTATAATGTGACGATTAACGTATTCTTGTTGGGCTTTTTGTGCAGCTTTTTCTCAATCAAGTGTTTAGACCGCTCCGGTGGCCTAGTGGTTAGAACATCCGCCTTAGAAGCATTCGAACCTTGGCCGAGTCATACCAAAGACTTACAAAAATGGTACTAACAGCTGCCTTGTTTTGGCGCTCAGCATTAACTGCTTAGTGTTAGGACTTGTCGGCCTGGTGTCAGAATAATGTGACTTGGTAAGAGATGATGTTACATGTCTGCGGCATGATGTCCTAGTGCTAGACATCACTATAAACTGCCACAATGCAGATATCATAGCGATATGACTGAATTGTTTTAAAGCTACGTTAAAAATCACACACACACACACACACACACACACACACACACACACACACATCAACTGTTTGCTTCCGCTTTTTAAGATGTTGACATGTGCTATATCATTGTAAAATCAGTGCCTGATTTTAGAACATTCTAGATGAGAATTGGTTTTTGCCACGACCTGTTAACCAGACATGAGATTCATCAAGAGAAATTAAGCCTGGAATTAAAGCTATATTGCCCAAATCCCTCTCTTGGCCGTGTCTTTGAACATTCACGACTATTTAAAGTGATTATCTTACCGCACATATTCATATTCACCTTGACTAAATATAATGTCTATCTGACTGAAAACATAATATGCAAATGAAACAGGGTGGTTTTCAGTATGTTGTCTTTAACACAAACAGGCTAGCGGCCCCGAGTGGCCGAATGGTCTAAAGCTTTCACCGTTACGGATCACTGCCATCTCACCTATGTCTGCGTGGGTTCGAGTCTCGAGCTCAACCAATGTGGGTATGTGAGAAAGCTTGCTAGTAGCTTCTCGTGGGTCGGTGGTTCTTCCTCCACCATTAATACTGGCCGCCATGTATATCCTATCTTGTGCTGAAAAATGGCGTTAAACCATATAATAACAATAATAGTAACAAGCAGGCTAAAAGGTCAATGTGGTAGGTGCAGCTGGATACAGCTGACCTACAATTATTTACAAGTTTGGCAAAACAGTGTCAACCATCTGTTCTCGCTGTCGTCATTCACGACGAATATGTCTAGTCTAAAACCTGTGGAGTATTTTACCTTAGACCCAACCCAGAGTGAAACACAGTTCAGATTTACAATCAGACGTAAATTGTTATTATAGGGTTTAACGCCATATTTCAGCACAAGATACATGGCGGCCAGTATAAATGGTGGAGGAAAAACACTGGATCGACCAACAAGAAACTGCTGGCAAGCAGAGGCGTAGCTGGGGGGGGGGGGGGGGGGGGGCAGGGGGTACATATGTCCCCGGGCGCCAAAGTACAGGGGCGCCAAAATGAGGCTTACAACGTTACATTATAATAAGTAATTGACCAGTTTGCGACAGTGAAATCAAGAAAAATAAATCTTTTGTAGACTATGTAAACCAGTCTACGACAGTGACTGAGTGGGTCATGTACTATAATTTCTATAAATTTGCTTCTTTAAATACAATGTTTCATTAAAATTTAAATTGTTTTCCTTATTCAATGTAATAGAAAAATGTGATTAAACGGGGAGGGAGCTGGGGCGCCAATTTTATAGTTCGTCCCCGGGCGCAAAATATCATAGCTACGCCTCTGCTGGCAAGCTTTCTCACGTGCCCAAACAAACCGAGCTATAGACTCGAACCCACGCAGACAGAGGTGGGATGTCATTGAACTGTAATGGTGAGCGTTTTGGACCACTTGGCCCCCGCAATATCAGCTGTTACGATTGTCCTACCTGTAAGACATAGCACATATTGATTTTGTTAAGGTGTTATGTCTTACGAGCCGAATTACGGCTTGTGTAGTCTGTTCCGATGTAGTCGACATCGGAATGAGTAGTCAAAAGTTTCAGGAATATCGCACATACTTGGCAACCTATATCGACACTCTTCCACTAATTTATGTTTAATTAATATACATACTGTGCTGTTTTTTTTATCCTGGTGGAATCAATATCTGACACTTGCAAACGAACGCATTTTCTTGTTCTTGTTGACATACATTTGAATTTGTTGAAATGGGACAGTAGTCGAGGTATGCCGAAGTATGTTCAAGCAGGTTCCAATCGGCAAAATTTAATGAACGAAACGAAATGTTACTTGCTGTACAAATACTTTATACTTTGATACTTTCGTTTCGTTAAAATAAAACGGCCTTGTTGAATCCTAATTCGGCATGCCTCAGCCACCATCGCATTGCAACCAATTTAAATGCGTGTCAAAGGAACATACTAATGGGTTCATTTGCTATTGTCAGATTTTGAGTCAATTACGATCAAGACAACAAAGTAAGTATACGAATAACTCTGAATGTTGATATTTATTGCCAATTATGTGATAATCATGAAAATTTCACCTCTTATTCTCCTGTCAGTAGAGTTCAAAACACACTACACAGCGCTGTTCGTTAGGCAGTAAGACCCTGACGCCATAAATATAAATATCAGCGTCGGGTCTTATAGGTAGGACTACTGTTACGATTCATATTTTAGCTTCACAGAATAAAGGGAGAGCAAAACATTTTAACAAACAGCGGCCGGATATGATGTTTTCTTTGTGAAATACATGGTCGGTGATATCGAAGTGCTTGTGTCAAATTAACTTCCTTTTCTTGTCTCCAAATATCGATTAACGTCGACTACTTTTCAAGATAGTTGACAATCGAATAGATCTGAAGTTTAGTTTTCAGAAATTCGTTTTTTTTATTATAAAAAAAACAAACAAACTGGATTTTGAAATAATTCCCAACAAAGAAGCAAAAAGTGCAGTGACGAAAGTTTTCGGTTTAAAGAAAAAGAAGAGTAGTGGTGAAAATGACGAAGATATATCTGTATTCAAGAAGTACAATACTGTGATACATTATAGTGGTGGAACGAGCAAAATCAACACTACCAGATTACAGGGTAGACATAATTAGCAGCTGGGTCTTCGAGTGCCTCCTTCGATCATGGTGAAAAGTCACACAAAAGCAATTCCGGCAAGGTTTGCAGTTGCAACTCCATCTGTGCATAAAGACAAAAGTGTTCGACATAAGAAAATAACTGTCATCGTTTGATTTATCATGAAAGATATGCAAGCTTTCATTGTTGTTGCAAACGATGGCTTCCACGAAATAGTTAGGATTTTGGATCATCGATATGACTTACCGTTGCGCACGTACTTCTCCGAAACGATTGTGCTGGATAAAGCGGACAGAGACATGATTAAAACAAGTCTCATTAATATGCCTATTGCACTTGCAACAGATGACTGGACCAGCAGAGCCTCCGTTTCTTGTTATGCATATTTATTTTGCATTGTTTGTTAGTTGGTTTTTGTTTTTTAAAAATTAAATTTTATTTTATATTTAATTTTATGCTAATGTAATGTAACATTGTATGCTGGACTTAACATTGTCCAAAATCAAGTTTTTTTTTTTACTTGACCAAAATTATTGATATTTTAATGCTGTAAATAATTAATACATAGTAAAATAGTATTGTATGGGTTTAACATCAGGATCAATATTAATAGAAGTAAACATGTTTATTTTGGTCTGCGTCTAGGTTATTGGACAGATATTTACTGGGATTTATAGTTCGTTCAAACCTGGAATTATATTTGTGTTTCAACAAAAGACTGTTGGTACAAAAACATGATACAGGTCGCCACAGGCACATCAACACCTTCGTCGTTGAATTTAACTTGGATATCCTCTAACGTTTATTCAGAACTTTTCTAATTAGAACTTGAGCCTGTAATTCTATGATTATTTTCAGTTTTAATTAGAAAAAAAACGTACGTTCTTTTTTTAAATCGTCGCTTTGTACTCTACAGAAGTAAATTATTTGTAGAATTTTGCAAAGCTTGTTGCTTTTCATTTTATTTTTGTTTTTTGTTATTTATTTACTAGTAACGCTGCTTCGATCCTAAATTGAGGACAGGGAGTTCCAGTCTTTCGTTCTACAGACCAAGGAGCTTCCAGAGAGTCACGCTGAGTATTACCCGGTAGAGATGCTATTGAGGAATAGTCTCTGCAAGAGTCTTCTCTTAGTGACGGACAGTGCCCGTAATTTGGCTATAAGCTGTTATGCTCACCCTCTAAATCTAGCAGTGCGCAAAGCGTTAAATATCAGCCACGTGTCAAGAACTGTCGGTCGTGTTCGAAGGATTGTATACTTTAAATCTTAACTGAAAGACGTGTGCACCAGGTGGAACTCCGCTGTAGACATGATTGAAAGATTCTCTGATTTGCAGTCTGCTTTTTATGCAGCTTTTTTAAGTTGTAAAGGAAGTTAACTACGGAAGTGAGAACAAATGCTAACGACATAAGTTCACTCTCGGAGGAAGATGTTACTGTTGCTGAGGACATTATGAATTGCCTGCTTCCGCTGTGAAAAATTAAAAAAGAAAACTATGAACTATGTCATATGGTATCCCTCTTACTTCCATTTCACATAGAGCTCCTGTTTGTTACCTCAGCTGCCCAGGAAAATGACTGATATTGTCAAACAAATGAATGATGACTTGTCTACCAGATAAATATGCTTGAAATAACTATAATGTTGACTTTATAATCGGTATAAATACTTTACTACACAGACAGCTAAAGTCATAAACGGAATAAAAGTATCAACATAGTAATTCATGTACATTTTTTTATATAAATTAATTCAAATGAATTACACTGTATTTTGTCGAGCGACATTAGCGATAGCGAGAAACAGTCAGAACTCTGCAATGAGCCTGACTATCTTCTCAGCTAGATCTTCCTGTAGATCCATACCTGCCGAAAATCGCGGATAGTTGTAAGATATTGTATTTTGTTACGTTGTTGCTATGTCGGCTTGTCTTTTGGGATCAGTGAGCCCAGAAACACTTAGTCTGTAAATGGAACTCAAATTTGGGCACTGTTAGGGGGCGTGGTAGGCGTTGCATGTTCGATTACCTTCCCAAAAGAGATTTATTGTAAAAAAAAAGTTAACAGTTTTTATTACATACCAACTTTTACGCAAGAAAATATGAATTAAATCCTTCAAAGAGGTCGGCCTAATGAAATTCATGGTATATTAATTTTTTTTCAGAAGATGAGTTTGAATCGGATTAACCAATTCTCTCAAAAAAGAGCCATCCTCTGACTGGTTTTGCGTCGATTTTGGAGTGACGTTATTATTTGTCAGGGAGGACAACCCGAATCCTGACATTTGCAGAGTGAAGCATGAGGTTGATAATCTGCTTTCACGTGTTTAAATACTTATTTCATTTTTATGTTAATTGCATATGTTCATTTGACTACCATTTGAAATCGCACAAGTTTAAATCACATAAGATGTATTTTTATCAAGTAGTAAAAGTTATTGTGATTATTTCAATTGTTTTCATTAAGTTTTGAATGAATAGTTGGATTTAAAGTGAAACCGGCAACTAGGGTCATATGTTCACTATTGCACTGCCATTTATTTACATGGTAGTGATTTAATTTATCCAGGAAGATGGAATGGGGTCATTAAGTGTTACTGTATTGCAACGTATTGCAATAAAGGTCTGGTATATCCCACTACGGTTTTAGGCGTATCGACCCCTATAATAAATACCCTTATTATTGTGTGTGATCTAAAATTAACAATATTTGTATAAGTTATATATGGGGAGTACTAATAGGTGAAAATATAATTTATACCTAATTGTGGGGATACAAAGCGCGTGTATTAGTTTGATCTCAGTCCCGTTCCGTTCGTCTGGATGTGAACCAAGAACTGTGCTTACTATCATACAGCGTGAAAACTGAAAAGGTGACTTTCCTATAGGAGTAGATATCAGAGTATGGTTTACGAATTTGTATGCGGTACCAAAGGTCCCATGGAAAGGAAAAAATACATAAATCACTATTTTTTTTCTCTGTTTACTGTTCTTGTTTTAAAATTTTAAAGAGTTTTTAAATTATTCAAGATACACCATGCATGCATAGTGTTGTTGTTTTGGGATTTAACGCCATACCAGGTTTTCCAGTTCTAGCCACTCAGGAACTAGGTCATTACCAATGTTACTCCTGGATCATGAGATGTTAACTTGAATTGTTTCAGTACACTGACAATGAAATTTTATGAATGCAATCGTACTAAAAACAGTTGTCTCCTCTCTAAAAGTGCTAACTACGATGTTGGAACCTTAGCATACAAATGTCATTGACCAAATAACCCTTACTAAAACCATTACGAAAATAATATACATAATATAGATATACATAACAGTACTATAAAAGGTGAACATTTTTAAAACTAAACTTTGTACATAGAATTAAAAGCAGTATTGCATGATATATAATGCCCTTTTCCAGGGGATGAGAGGGGGTAGTGAGTGGATCAGAGCTGGAGATTTGCGATGGCGTCTCATCGAAGAAGCACTCTTTCAGGTTCTATTTGAATCAAACACCACTTAAAAAAGCGGTAATATTCAAACGGCGTTCCAAAGACTTTTCTACTCTGGATTGCAATGCGATAAAAGAAAAAAAAAACTGTTGGAAGGTTTCTCAATTTTTTAAAAATCTTATCCAGCACCCAGTACTAAAAGGCATCCATGCTCCGGGTGGCCGAATGGTCTACGGAGCTCGCTTTTACAGGGCACTGACATCGCACCTCTGTCCGCACGGGTTCTTGTCTCGCGATCGGCCAACATGCGTATGTCTAGATGTTTGCCAGTAGCTTCCAGTGGGTCGGGTGACTTAGTCTTCCTCCGTCAGATATACTGACTGTCACGTATTGCCTAGCATGTGCTGAAAATGGCGATAAACCCATAACGACCATCCATCCAAAGGCTCTATACCAGACCGTTTTATTAAAGTTGCTAGAACTCAACTCTGTTTTTGAGATAATGTAAATACTTTCCTTTTTGTTAGCTGTGTCCGTTTTTTTTTTTTTTTTGCTAATTGTAATGGCACATTTAAAAGATGATTGGCTATCTTGCTGAGAAAATTGGAGCCTAGTGCGAGTATCGAGCATGCGTCCCATACATTCGTGGCCCTAAGCTCGATCGACTGAGCTACCGTGGCTCATGTTAGCAACGGCAATCATATTTTAAAGCGAGCTGCTTTAAATATTTGCATACATTTAGAAAGGACATGAAACAATGGATGCTTTCTGACAATTGCCATTCACGGATTTATTTATTTTTGCATATAAATTATTAAAGTTTTTTTTTGTTAATAATATTTTTAATAACCACACTAGTATTTAGTAGTAGATAGGCTTAATTTGCAAAACCTTAAAAGACTCACACTAGATAGGCTTAATTTGCAAAACCTTAAAAGACTCACACCAGGATGCTTTCTGTCAAACGTAGCTGACTGATTTTGCAGAAAAAAATTTAAAACTCTTTGATAAGCGTTCACATTAGATGGCGCATAGTTATAATTTGTACATCTTCAAAACTCTTACTACCATAATGCTTTCTGGCAAATTTCGTCCGAATACTCCGAGAAGTATCAAGGATGGTGTGTAAAGTGTCTGCTTATTTACGGCCAAATTTGACAACAGACGAGCAGTTTTTTAGAGCCATGTAACGGTTTTTCCATATTTAATAGTCCTCTTTATCGGGGTACTTTCAGTTTGGTCAAAATATGTTATTGTTGTTGTGAATTAGAAGATATTTTTTAGAACATGATAAGCTATACATGGCGCCAAGTATATATGGTGAAGTGAGAAAATGGAAAATCCAGGGACCAAGCAACCAAAGGCTCACGGGAAGCTCCTGTCAAGCTGTTTCACATACCCACGTTGATCGACCCCGAGGTTAGAAACCACGCTGACAGAGGCCAGATACAAGTGATCTGCAAAGGCGAACGTCTTAGATCAACCGGTCACCTTCAAATTCTGTTACGCAGTAGTGGCATATGCTTAATGAATATGCTTATTCTATATTCTGTAACGGCGCCATGTTTGATGGCTGACGTGCATTTTGGAAAAATATTAGAGACTATCGTGCCAGGATGCGTTCTTTCAAATTTGTTCAAATTCTGTTGAGGAATATTTGCTTTTCTTTAAATTTAAAAAAAAAAAAAAACTTTAATTTTACGATCGGCGACCAACCTGCAGGAATAATCGGCATATATTTAACGATCTTAGTAAAGCGGGTGGAACCACTGGAGCGTAGACTTGTAAATTATTGTGCAAGTTCAGCTTAGCACCACTAAAAAGGTTTCTTAGGTATAAATTGTCCAACATAAGTTCTTTCGTTTTGGTTTCAGTTCACGATAGGACTGGACTATACATAGCGGCCAGTGTATTTGTGCGACGGATGACCACGGGTGTAACCGTTAAATAGCAGGAAACTACAGTTACGATGTCTCACATACCAACTTTAGTTAAACTACGTTGACAGAGTATAGAGTTCCATGTGATGTGTACAAGTGAGAGTCTTGACCACATGCCGCCCAGGTCCCCTTTGTAAATATGGGTTTTAGCAGAGAGAATTATTACAAGTAAATAAGATTCGACAAAACAGTTTATTGTAATAAAAAGTGAAACAACAATGAGAATATATATTTGCTTTTTTATTATTAAGTTCACAAACTTTAGTATTATACAGTGGTCCTTCACTCTAAAGCACCTCAATTTAGCACGACTACTCATATATCACAGGTATGGTCACGCATCATATGCTGGAGATGAATACAATTTCAATATTGTATCTACATCAGTACAAGGTAACCTCACTTATAAAGCAAATTAAATATATTACTTCCATGAACGGTATTGCTGTGATTGACCACTGTATATTACGTTTTATTTGTATAATACACTAAATTTGCAACCAACGTAAATCTTAATTAATCCTTCATTCCAAGGAATGTTTCGTAATTTACACACGTAGTACTATACTTGGTCTGTTACAAATCAAGGTTTCAAAGAGTTCGGTTTGTATAAATCGTTTTTTTGCAAACATTCACCACGAATTAAAAGTCGTCAATTCAGGATCAAATGCACATTTAAAGTCAGCTGAAAAAATATACTTTACCACCTTAAAAATTACAACTCCAAACTGCCATAATGACGGACTTGAATTATTTAAGTTGGTGAATGAATTTAAATTTCAGTCAGAAGTATGATTTGTTGCAGAATATCATAAATGCGGAAACTGCTGAAAACCCCCATGGCATTTCTGGATGCCATTGTCGGCATTTGTCTGCAAGGCTTTGTTGTGGGTTTAATGACATTTTTCAAGAGACAATAGGGTATTTATAGCGGCTAGTATGACGTGGATGAAGAACCTGGGAAAACCCCGTAGGAACCACCGACACTCGGGTAGTTACTGGCAAGCTATCTCACATAAAATACTGGGGGAGCTCAAGACTCGAGCTCCTGCAGAGCATTCTGGGTAAAACTGTACCATATTATTCTTTAACTAAATTGCCCTTTATAATTATGAAAAATCTTTGCAAAAGAGAACGTTACTACCAGTCGTACCCGAAAACATCTTGCAGAAAATGATCCACAATGGCTTCTAAAGATGACTGATTTGTACTGGATTTCCTAGAACACGTGTCCCCTTTGTATATCGTCTGCAGTAAATCATACTTCGACAGGAAACTGAAATCCAAATACTCACACAAACTATTTGAGGTCTCGTGCTGCCGAGGTGTAGTTTTCATTTTTAATTTGGTGAAGTATAGGATTCAGATAAACGGAAAGATATACTCAACTGTTTGGATATATCATTAGATGTAGAACAATTAAAATTTACGTGAAAATCTTTTGTCATATATATATATATATATATATATATATATATATATATATATATATATATATATATATATATATATATATATATATATATATATATATATGCTTGGTTTATATACACAAATCCAAACATTTGTTCCCCAAAAATGAAGAAAAAAAATTAAAGTACATGCATCTGTTTAATAACTGTACCGTAACAAAGAGCCGGTTCCATTGGGAGAATATTTACAAAAAAAAATCATATCTCCATGTAGGCCAATTCTGCGCAATGATATGTCATTCCTGTAAACAATGGATCACTTGTCAGTTTGGGTCATAACTCCATTTTGTATCAAGAAAGAATGATCATACTTTAAGAAAAGTGATATTCATAAAGTTGCTAAAATATGCCGCATTTCGACTCGAAATGCATATGAAAATGTGATTTTTAAATGTCATCTCCATGACCTTATTGAATATGTAACCTTGAAAAATCCTATTTAATATCTCTTTTAGAATCATACGGATACATACATTATGTAAAAGATGGAAATGTATGCCTTACACAAATCTAGATCTTATGTTCCAAGTAGTTGTCATACACGTACAAAATCGTCTGCTACTCAACGTGTCAACTTGCTGCTGTAACGAGTTCTCAAGAAATCTCTGGATTATAGTATGTTTCTAAATATTTAGTAATAGTGTACCCCATAAACAAGACCTTGTAAACTCATTATATCCTGATCATTGTTGTTTCTCTTCCACATCATAGTTATTTTTATGATAAAAAATGTTGACCTTTAATCATTTTTTCAAAAAAATTATCATTACAAGATTGGTTTAGTTTGCTTATTATATCCTGACATTTATTGGCAATGTTATGTTGAATTTTGTAAAACTAGCTATAAAGCTGACATAATTATTCGACTGAATTGCTGACAGAAACAGAAGTAATTTATTTCATTGCCATAAACATTAGGCATTCAGCAGAATAGGCTGCCATATCGCGCGAGTCATGAAAATGCGGGGGTGGTATACTACTAGTATATGCCCAAAATTAATATTAATTTGAATAGAATATTCTGGTTACAACTGCCTCTTTTCAAATGGCAAGCATTGCAGTATTTTATTTTCGTCAATCACTCGAATTTGGTATGCGTTTTGCTTCAATATTGGAGACCTTAACGTGCGCATAAATGCCCGACAGCACTGTACACATAAACCGTTTGAAAACATATTCTATTGACATTTTCTAACTAATAATCTGGTAATTACAAGAAAATTTAATAAATTAAAACCTTTATGTGGTACTTACAGGATTCAAATATTGACGGCAGACCACCAAATAACTACATCATGTAATAAAACAGCAAGTGAAGTGTGTTCCTCAGTTTAGAGAAACGTTTTTAAATGACTCGTACCTTTTTAAATGACTCGTACCTTTTTAAATGACTCGTACCTGGGCAAACTTAAAAGTATCTTGAGTGTATCTGTAAAAAAAAAGGTTATTTACACAGCTGTAACCTTGACCTTCTGTTCTGTATCTGGATTTAGTTTGTAATACAAGTATAGTTAAACTTTAATTAAAATATTTTTAACTGTGGAGAAGTTCCACAGCAGGTATAGAATACAACTGAATAATAGTGCATTACACTCCTCTTACCCTGACCTTCATAAATGTACATGAATCTGGTATATAAATAATGTCTACTTACGATGTGTATGACATGTATAGCCTTAGTTTCATAATGTAAAAAAAAAAAAAAAAAAAAAAAAAAAAAAAAAACACGCCTTCAACGTTGGAGAAAGTTACATTGCAAAGAAAATATTTTGATTGGTTGTATTTGACCTTCTTGTGATCTCGATCATCGAGATATAGAATGATCATATTTGACCATACCGTGACATTGACTTGACCTTGGAGCAAAGGTATCTTATTTACTGGTACATGCAAGGCTGTTGTTTCTTTTATCTTGTACAAACAAAATCCATACTCTACAGTTACAAGCAAGACTTGTAAGATGAGCACCTGACAGAGGCTTCTGCGTAAGGCACATTGTTTAATAATGCAACACATGTTTGAACAAAGTATAAATAAACGATCTTTAACTTCACAATTTACAATGTAAACAATGATAGATAATAATTAATGTTGCTGTGACTTTGACCTTCATTTAGGCACATGAATATGGTAAGTAAGAAACTGATGGATACTGATACAAACATTAGGTAAAGTTTTGTAAAAGATTCAAAAGTTAAAACACCAGCATGAAAATGGTAACTAATAAATGGACTGATGAACAGTGCTGTGACAGTGACCAAGCACAATTTTTCAAGACATTTAATTTCACTGTAGTAAGCATTTAAAAAAGCCACAGTATTTTGCAGAACTGCTGTATCCCCACCCACCCCATATCTGACTAGTCAAGCTTTTAACACAATATTTTAATGTTGAAGCCACAACTATCACCAGAGAAAACTGGAACCATATCTCACTACGGTTACACAGGCAAATATGGTGAAAAAAAATTGTAATCTGTGCAAAATCTATGAGATGAGGATAAATTCAGGATATTTGTGATATCTGGCCTGGTCCGATTAGTTGTATTATGCACACTGACATAATTGCAATGATTTTTTAAAATTGGAATGGTAGCACAATCAAAGGACCAAATTAATAAATGCCAGATTGTTTTTTTTAAAATAACAAGATAGCTGACTAGTAATTACCACTTCTCAGTAATTATAGAAGAAGTAACAAAGCAATCCAATGAAATGGAATGCATAAGAAAAGTCAGTTAAATAAATAAATATTTAACTGCTGGAAGATGTATATGTACACAGGCCAAAAGTATATATACTTAGTTGGTACAAATTATCACAGTCAAAAGCATGGAGAACTATCACAATCTTGAATCTTGAATTTATATACAGTCAGGTCCAACTGGAAACAACACAGATCCCTGGTCTGCTGTCATATAATTTATCAATAGATGCTAATTCTACTGATTTGTCAAAAAAAACCACGCACACACCCAGATCTTATGACACATTATGCTATGGCAGATTTGGGTCTGTGCAGCTGGATCTGACGCATGATTATAGATGGCGTCTGTAATTGCAAGCATCAAATAACATTTAGTTAACATGCTGAATACAACACATTTATAATAACTCTGAAGAGAGCAAATATTATGCAAAGCAACACACTAATTTTCATCTGGTTTAATATAATCTATGTGATTTTTGTCTGGCCATAATAAATTCTTTTTTTTCCCCCCCTTTGCGACGAACTAATGTTGCCAGTCCCTCGTTGTTCATCATACAAATTTCAGCTGAATACAATTACATGTACAACACCATATTTGTTAAATAACATAAAATTACACATGAACATCAATATGAAGAACCAAGTTCAATAAATCAACATTTAGACATTATATGTGCATGTCACAAATCAACATATATTAAACACTCTTCAAAAGTGAGAAAAACATTTTCACTCTAATTAAATACGTTTTCCTCCACATTGTTTTAACTTATGTGGATGACTTTTGTTAGCATAAATTATTTTCTGTTGATGTGAGACATTCAAGTAGTTCAGAAAAGAATTCAAAAAGGTGCATAAGAGGGGAGCTTAATATGAGAGAACAACTTTAATCACATGGAGGGTATCAAATCACGTGGTATGGTGCTAAACACAAAATATAGGATCTTATATTTTGTAGTTTGCATTGAATGCACATACAAAATAAAAGTAATAAATAGAAAAAAAAAATAGAGTTTTAATAAGTGATATGGGAAAAGGAATTACGAGAGGCAAAGGCAGAGGTGCATGTACGATGCCCCTCCCTTTCTACCTTGCTGGAACATTGCATACTATTACTGCATATTATTAAGGTGTATAAATCATGGGGGGGGGGAGCCTTCCATAATACTACTGTGTAAATCTAAGGAAACTAGAGCTGTTTGCACAACTCTTAGTCCAGAAACTGAACATATTTAGAAAAATTTGAAAAGCTGCTATCAAGGCATTACAATCTAGCGAGGTCATCTATGGTTAATTACAGATATAGATACAAACATAGGTACCAAACTTCATTTAATTTGAACCGTGATAACAAGGCTTTTGTCCAAATTGTCCAAGTAGAAAAAATAAACAACTTGTATATGAATGAAAAACAGATGTAATGACATGGAAATTTAATTGGGTCATCTACATACAAATAAGAAGTTTTATCATGAAAACTCCATTTTGTGCATCTCTAAGTTAAAGTCGTCGTAACAATTTCAAGATGACTACCCTAGGCAGCAATACTTCAGGTCTGATTGGCAACATTTTCATTCAGGATTGACTAAATATATTAACAAGACTTTTAGTAAAAACCTTATATCACTAGAAACAATGAATTCAGGAGAAGAAACCATAACATGATTTTCAAGAAGGATGCTAAGGTCACGATTTTCATTTAGGACCAAGCATATATCATAGAGAATATTTGTTTTCGTGTAAACACCATTCTGATAAGATATCATCCATTCAGCAATACAAATTTTCCATCACCATAGCAGCTATAATGGTTGCCTAAAGTGCACAATTTCTTTTAGGACCAAATAAATGTCTTAAAAAGTCTTCAATTGAAAAATCCGTTTCAGTAAGACAACACATTCAAGATGGTCATACTGGATTTCATATACAGACTACACAGTTAATACCAAAAAGGGACATGACTGTAAAATAAAATTGTCCACGCATGAAAACAGACCCCATCCAGGTCTTTAGCCTCATTAATGTCTGCCAAGTTTCAACACAATCCATGGAAAAATGCAGAAATAGCAAACATAAATTTTTTAGTGTATGTATGTATGTATGTATGTATGTATGTATGTATGTATGTATGTATGTAATATATATGTGTGTGTGTGTGTGTGTGTGTGTGTAATACATAAATGGACAAGCCTAACACTATATGCCCCTCATATTTACAACAGGGAATACAAAAAAAATCTAAAAAGTGATATATCTTGTCAATTCTCTGCCAAGATAAAACATTTTGATTCTTCGATAACACTAAATTTTCATACCCTCTAATTTACTTAACAACATTTATCAATAGCCATAAATTTTTGTTTACTTCATTTTAATTGAGTTCTTTTACAATAGTGGGTCATCTACATAAACAGAGAATTTCTTCACCAACATTTGGACAACTTCCTTTATTTACATCAGCTGGAAAGAAAATGCCTTAAACATTTCAGTTTTATTTATGAAATGACACATTTTGTAACGGATGCCAATTTTGCAAATAAATAAACTCTGGTCAACCACCATTATTATTGAGTTTCCTGTGTTCTCATGTTAAACGATGTAATCATATACAGGGACCCAAACAAATAATAAAATGAACATGTCACTATTTATGGTTGGGATTTATGCCAAATTACATTTGTTGTAGTGACTGGGTGAAATAATACTTTCTCTCTTTGCATCTCAGTCTCTTCCTCCCTTTTACCTAAATGTGTTTTTTACTTTAAAAAAGACAATTTAATTATTAATATTACCATTTTGATATTATATTTATTTGTATTTGTTTTGGATTTTTTTTACTCTGCACTGTGTTGCTACAATTATCTGCAAAATAGTTTCCTTTACAGATGTACATTACAGTAAATAAAATTTGGGGGGACATGGCAGTAGACCATCAAGAAATGATCAGGAGAATAATTAACGTTTTCCTGTAAAAAATATTAATGTCTAGGTATATGCTGTATATACAAATAAATATGAAATGATAGATAAAATATAATTTGCTTGCATAACCCCCATGCTAGCAAATTTCTGGGGATATCAATATTCCTTAAAAATACAATATACACTTGTAAAGCTTCTGTATAACAGACAACTTACAACAACGTTTAATTTATTTCATTACCTACACTCTATACACTGCACAGGACATCTGTTCACCAACCACAACTTTTTGTAGTTTCTTATGATTTTAATTACAGAATCAACTGTAAAATGTACTGTCAATTGAAACAAAATAGTAAAACACCTTAAACTTGATCTTTGCAGAACAGTTAAAATTTTAAAAAATATAGATGAGCCTATAAATAATGTCCCATATGAACAGGTATCCTTAATATAGGTGCCTGCTAGGAAAGGTGTTACTGGACAGTGTTTAGAATCAATAGGATTTTGGATAATCAAATTTGTATTGTATGCTATATGGTGAGGAAAGGTAATTTTTGCAGAAAACACATTTAGGAGTAAGTGCCATACTCTGGATACTGAACACACTTATGTACCGATGTATCATGCCATTGTCTTTGACTGGCTGGCGTGATATTAGTCTGAAATAGAAGAAAGAATTTTTTAAATCACATATACTTGCTTATAATGTGCCAGTAGATCTGAGTATGTGCAGTTTGTTAGGAGCAATCAGTGAACAAACAGCATAAACACAGCTCTGCAGGCGCATTATGCTATGGCAGATCAGTATCTTTGTTGTCTGAAGTTTAGACTCGACTTGTAAGCAAGTATATATGTACTATAAATTAAATAATTTAGTGTTATTAAATTATAGTGAATCTTTGATTTTAGCATATTAGCAACTTAAAATGTCAGCAAATTACAGACAGCAAAAGTAGACACAATTAAATGTTTATGTCTGTGTGCTATTCAATGTCAACACAGATGAAATGAAGTATGGTTGCTTAATTCCAGCACAAGGAATTATCAAACTTCACTTAACTGTAAAGAATGTTAAATAACCAGAATATCAATATTTCTTTTAGGACCTCAAACACTTGCATGCAAGTAAACTGGTATAGACCTTGTATGCCTGTTGATCAGACCTTGTATGCCTGTTGATCAGATCTTGAATGCCTGTTCATCATACCTTGTATGCCTGTTGATCAGACCTTGTATGCCTGTTGATCAGACCTTGAATGCCTGTTCATCATACCTTGTATGCCTGTTGATCAGACCTTGAATGCCTGTTGATCAGACCTTGAATACCTGTTGATCAGACCTTGTATGCCTGTTCATCAGACCTTGTATGCCTGTTTATCAGACCTTGAATGCCTATTGATCAGACCTTGTATGCCTGTTTCTCAGACTTTGAATGCCTGTTGATCAGACCTTGTATGCCTGTTGATCAGACCTTGAATGCCTGTTCATAATACCTTGTATGCCTGTTGAACAGACCTTGTATGCCTGTTTATCAGACCTTGAATGCCTGTTGATAAGACCTTGTATGTCTGTTTATCAGACCTTGTATGCCTGTTTATCAGACCTTGAATGCCTGTTGATAAGACCTTGTATGCCTGTTTATCAGACCTTGTATGCCTGTTTATCAGACCTTGAATGCCTGTTGATAAGACCTTGTATGCCTGTTTATCAGACCTTGTATGCCTGTTTATCAGACCTTGAATGCCTGTTGATCAGATCTTGTATGCCTGTTTATCAGACCTTGTATGCCTGTTGATCAGGGTTATGCATTTCTTATGAGTAATCAACAAAACCATGTTCTGCCAATCCAATATGTGACAGCAGATCAAGTATATATGGTAATGTCTGCAGGATCTTCTGTTCAATTAAATGTGTATTTCAGCTACACTTGCTGTGCAGACTCAGTTAATAATGAGTAATTATTTATTACAGCAAGCTGTTTTAACACAAGTTGAGTTTTTAAACAAGTAATACAATTGGGGATACGATAGTAATGGCATGGAGATCAAAGCTTGATAAAAGCATTTTTTTGGTATACATTCATTGACAAATCTGCAAAAAATTTCAGGTTGAAAGTTGATTGCCATGTGATTGACAGCAAAGAAAACCATCAAAATAGTTGTGTTCCAGATTGTTTACCACTAAAAATAGTACCCCTTCGTACATCATTGTAAAAATGGAAAATAAATTACTAAAAGATGGCAATGGACATTAAATATAAAAGGTTCAGATGAAAAGAATTGAATATTTAAAAAAATTCAATTTGTACTTTTATTGAGTTAAATCTAGATAGGTAAAGAAGCTGCATACAGTCCTGGTTAAGAGTCCCTTGAAGGCACTGTAAAAAAAAAAATCCCGCAAATCCATGACAATTTCTTCCTTTTAACTGCTGGGTGCTGAAATCATCTCTGATATTCTTGAGTGATAAGAAGATTTTGAAATTGGCTGCTGTGATGGTTATATTGGATGTAAGACTGGCTCCTTTTAATTTAGGACAAACCAGACATTACAAAGTCTTTTGGCAAAAAGCCCATTTCCATATGCCCATCCATTCTGGAGGAGTTGCTATATTTCCAATAAGGCTGTCATGGTGGCCATCCTGGATTTAAGATTGTCACCAACAGGAACACTCAAGTCACATCAGGACTATAGTAATTTAGGCATATAAAGATATCATAATTAGTATGTCTTTTCTTGCAAACCACCCACTGATATGACTTTCCCATTCGTCGTAGTAATGACAAGATTTTCAAGATAGTTGCAGTGAATACTATATTGGTTGTCACAGTGTCAGACTGGCATCATTTTCAAGTAGGACCAACTGGATAGCATAAGAATTTTTCTATTCAAAAGTGAAAACCTCAAAATGAAATGACTGTCTATTCAGGATGTCAAATCAGCAACATTTTCATTCGTAACTGATGAGGAACCAAAAGAAGTCGTTTAATGAAAACCACATGTTGACAAGACCAGCCATTCAAGACAAGATAAAATTTTCAAGATGTCTGCTCATGCAGCCACACTAGGAGTTCAAGCAGCACTTTTTTGCTTATATCCAACTAGACATTTGGAAGAATGAGTGTGTAAAATTTCAAGTAGTTTAGGAGGAGTAGCAAAATAAACTAGTAGACAGATGATGGACAGTAGTCCTTTGCATAAACTCATCATCTGGTCTATGACCAGCAGAGTTAAAAATACAAGTAACCTATTCATATAACCTTGAACTTTGGTTAGTTGCATAAGACATTCTCTCCTCATGGACTACGTGTTGCTAAAATATCTTTAAAAATGGACAGCCTGAACACAAAAGGATTACATAGCATAGACCATTAAAATGGGCCCAAGGTTTTGAAAGTGCTAAGTAAAACACTAATTGTGATGTATACAATGCACGGTTTCAGATTACTATCTACAACAGCTTCAATGCTGAAGCTGTGACATTTCTACAGACAGGCTGATACCATATGCATGGATTTCTCTATAATCTGACTGTTACATTATAAGTAAGTACAGCAGAAGAAAAAAAAAGCTTACCCATCAAAGCCAACTAAATCTGGTCATCAGATAATATCCATGTCATCAATAACAGCAATATTTGTTACTCCTCCATCCATCTGTAACTTCTTCATCTGTAATACAATACTGGCTCTTTCAACATCAGAAATTGAGTCAATTAAAATTGTCTTGTTGTATGTTTGCCATTTTTTACATAGGGTGAAATACATTTTGCACTGAACATACATAAAAGCCACACCACCTGTGAAGCCAATAGCAACAACAATAAGCTTTGTCCAAAATGGCCATTCAAGTGATCCTTCTTCAACTTCTTCCTTTGTTCTGTCTATCAGTACATAAAGGGACCATACAACACATGTGATAGCTATGACATGGAATGTAACAGAACACACCACCTTACGCCTCTCGGCTGTGTTCATTTCAAGGCGTTCCCACTGAAATAAATGAAAAATGAAAGACTGTATTCATTTTGAACGTCAAAAGAAGGTTTTAGTTTTAGGATAGAAGGGTTTATATTTAACTTTTACCTTTGATGCTTTGAGTTGTTTGGGATTTTTGAATGTTAGCTTTGATGTATTGACTTGTATTGGATATTAGATTTTCTGGATGGTTAAAATGAGAACAGTTGTAACAAAGTCCCTACATGACAACCAAATCTGTCAAACAGAGGTCTACAAAAAAGGTGGTAAGTGGTCCAAGTTAGGTCTGTTCAAACTACATGTGCATGTTAATTTTTGGTAAACTGTCAAAGACCCACTGACCTAACCTTTCTAATTATCTGAATCCACAGGTTAATTTCATGTAAAAAAATGTGTAAAAAGTGCATTAAAACATTTTTTAAAAGTCAAAATGATGACATAAAAAGTTGAAAATAGAATCCACCTAAATCTTGTAAATTTACTTCATCCAAATTAAGTGGAGAAGCCCATGCTTGAAACATATCAAAATACACGAACTGTCTAAGCTGCTTTAAATATTACCTGTACAAGCAATCAACAGTATTGAACAGCAACATTCTGTAGATCTCTACAATTTAAATTTAAAAATAAACCTGCAATATGCAGTCACCTGTCTTAAGAGACCATCTTTAAATCTAACATGTGGCGATTTATCAATACAGGTCTGACCTGACTTGGATGTTTCAATTAAGCACTTGTTCTATTTAATATAATGTAATATGGGCAAAAATTACATGCGTCCATACCCAAATATTATTAAAAACCTTCTATTGTTCAGATTAAACAAAATATTCTGTTATCTGATTGGTCAGTGGTTTAAAATTGGTCATTCACATTTTAACCTTGAAGTTGACGTCCGCATTTTAGCAAGACTAACTGCATAGAAAACACAAACTAAATTTAAATATACCTCACTGAATGGTTTGGTTTTTTTGGTCATGTGATACTCAAAACTGCAGAGTTCACATGCTGTTTTATTAGAACTCTTGATCCATTTTTGAAGACATGCTTGGTGAATAAAGCGTAGACTTCCATCACATAGACAAGGTGCAATAAGAGGGGATTCGGGTTGGATTTCACATGTTTCATACTGACATATTCGACACGCTTCCATTGATGCAGACATCTGTGATTCACATTGTTCTACTGTCCTTGGTGTTGGGGAGTCTGGATGCATCGTCTCCTGAACAAGATATGAGATACTATGGTCAAATATTATCTTCAACATAATCAATACTATTTGTTTTTTTCCTCATCCAAAATACTATAGAATATTTTTGGATATATATCCCAGTGTTCAGAGGTAGTTATTGCAGCAATGTCTTACTATACTGTTGTATGATGAAAGCCACAGAATATATAGCCTTACAACAGAAAACACTTCTTAATGAAGTACCTTATGTATATAACCTTATTATAAGGATAATTCTAAATGAAACCACCTCTTAATGAAGCATGTTATGCATATAACCTTACTATAAAGGACACAATACAATGGGATTCATGCCATATCATCCTTATAAATGGAAACAGGTTACAAAGAATGGTGCTTAGTGAGCCAATACAAAGTACATGTACAAATGGTAACAAGCCTTCCAATATATAAACGGTTAACCTAATGTTATTTGTGCAACATTTGCATACATGATCAGGAGAATAAAAGTTCTGATGACAAGAAATGTATTATTTCGGGTGAGAAAGTCATTCATTATTCTCACTAATTCAAGGAAAGGAATTAACTGCATTACTCATAAAGTACATCATCACTTGTAAGTTATTTTACAGAGACAAAACAGCCATGGAACCAGTCAAGAATTCATCAAACCATTCAAGAATGAAACCAGTCTCAAAACCATAAATGAATATTTAGAAATCAGGTGATCAAAAATTGTTAAAACTTAACATTAAGCATGATTTGAAGTCCCCCAAAAATTATATTACAAAAATGTATTCAGAAGCCCCAAGTGGCCATGTGGTTTAAAGCGCTCTCCGTTACAGATTACTGCCATCTCACCTGTCTGCGTGGTTCAAGTCTCAGATTCGACCAATGTGGGTATGTGAGAAAGCTTGCCAGTAGCTTCTCGTGAGTTGATGGTTCTTGATAGGCCACCATGTATGGCCTATCGTGTACTGAAAAATGGCGTTAAACCCTACAATAACAACAATAAAAATGTATTCTAGTGATACTAATTCACAACAAAATAGAAAAAAATAAGTTATATTATTTTTAGACCATACTTTCAACGGAGTTAGTAAGAATCCTTAAAGGTCTACAAGAGTTTAATACACTATATATATATATATATATATATATATATATATATATATATATAAATATATGTTCATTTTTCACTAATTAACTCAGAAATGTGCAAAAAATTGCTTTTTTTTAAACTCACAGAGATGAAAATGAAGATAATGTGTGCATTTATCGATGTTTTACAGAAAACACTCTGGAAATATCTGTATACTTCCTGTGATATTAGGATTTCCAGAAGTGATGTACTACTGGGAAGTCTTTCAAGTTTAGCCTATGTGGTGATGATGACTGAATCTAGTGATGATTGACGCGAATTTACGGCAAATTTGTCATGCTCATTTTTGTCATGTGATGAAGGTGAATTCCTCAAAGATGGTGAACGTAATTAATCTTAAAAAGATTCTGCTCTCTGAGGTTATAAAGTACCAATTTAAGCCCGAATGAGACGAGAACATAGACGAGGACCGTAAAGAGATCATAGGGCATAATGAGGCTGAGAGGCACATGGGCTATTCATAACATATTACCATTACTGAATGGAATTAAAGAACATTATGGATTAAAAAACATGCATTTTCCAAATCTGAAGATTTTTCTTTTCAAGACTCTCCAAAATGTACATGTCAGAAAAGATGATCATGTACAAAACCACAAGAAAATGAGTCACACAAAACAAATCCAACTATATACCTATAAACTGGCATTTAAAGCCATTTAATGTACAGAATACAAATTCTAACTTTACTTTACTGACCTGCATTTGTTGCTATGTGGAAACAACATAATGAGTGTAATTTATTTTGTTTCATTTCAAACCTTTAATTCTAAAGAATGTCAGAGCAATATATATATATATATATATATATATATGCATGTTTTACAAAGTAAACATTTCCTATCACAGTATAAAAAAACCCCAATAAATGCAAAGTATTAGAATCTTATTGTGTAATAAAAAAGTTTAACCCTGAATTTATGTGCACCAATAAAATTTCAAACAAGATATTTCGGCCAACCTAACCCCCTTAGGACAGTTTGGTTAAGAATTACATCATTTAAAGACATTTACAAAAGGGTTGATTTAAATTTTGACGAAAGACCTTCAAAATGATATATTGTTGTATAAACAAGGACTGAATTTTCTGTAAAATCAACTTGTCTACTTGTAATTCAATAAACATGTCCCCAAATCTGTACAGATACATGGGCTTTATAGTTTCTTGATATGTAATAAAAGGGACGACAATTTCCCATTTCTCATGCTTTCTTTTTGTGATCTGAAACTAATGCTTCACTATGTAATAGTTTAGCACCAAAGTTCAACTTAGAGATTGGAAATTTTTCTAATCCGGGTTTCCTCAGAATATTCCAACCCCATTTTTCAATTTAGGATAGAATGTTGGTTCAGAGCATTTACATATAAAAACAAATTGAAATCTGCTGCCACCATAAGACAGCTTACCAGCGAGCCTAGTAAATTTAAACTAGGTATGTTATATCGACTTATACCTGCATGAAATCTATATCACAAGTACATGTATTTGTTTTCTCAAAAATGGAAAGCATTATAATGGTATGTCTAATGATATGTCTTGAATCTGTTAACAAACTCGACGAAACTCAGCCTAGATGAAACCTGACACTGTACTCGCCAGTTGCGTTCATAGACACATGACTTAAAAAATCTCAAACAGCGACATCATATGTCCAATAGTCACATGATATCAACAACAACTTCTTTTAATCTTGTTGTATAAAATTTATATTAAATGAAAGTTGGATACATTTTGTAAAAACCAGAAAGAACATATAATTCTCAAAATATTTATTTCGTGAACAACTACAAGAAACTTGGCTTGTATGATTTATCAAGCAGAGTAGTCTAGTTTCCTGCTCCATATGCTCCCTGCATGAGAGAGCACATGCCAATATCATAGTCATGTGATACAACAAAACTCCGGAAGTTGGTCTCTGAATATAGAAGTTTGTACTCCTTCATTTTTGTATTATCACAACCAATATATGACTTTCTCTTAATATATTTCTACAATATTTGAAAATAACAGTTGTCAGATTATGTGTGCTCATGCTCATTAGTTTTATTGCCTTTTAGCAGATTAAAGACTGAAGGATTCAATACTTGCAATTTCTGAGAAAATAAATAATTTTCATATCGATTTCATGCTGGTATCACTCTATTTAACAACGGTTAATAAGTTTGCTAGCCTATCCGCTAAGCGGCTATGCTTAAACGCCATCATGTTGGCCTCTTCAGGCGCTAGACTGGTTTTCATACCTTCCATATCAAAACTGATACAGATATCAAGCTGTCTGTGAAACACAAAGTCTACTAGACAAATCTACTCCACTAAGTGTTTGGACTGTCTCAAAAAGATATATTTATGGCAAGCACCTCTTAATATTCTGGTTAGAACTCAATCAGTTTAACTCACGACCAGTTCAGTTACGATTCAATTACATAATTGTTTTGGGCTTAAAATTATGAAGGAAAATTCCCTGGTTTTCCCAACTTTTGTCAATATTTGCAAAATTTAAGGACTTTTCATCTGTCATGGAAAATAATATCATTTCACCAGTTTTTTACCAGATTTCTCAGTAGTGTGGGAATCCTGTAACTATTATCATTATGGCAATTATTATTATTATTCCTTTGTTAATGTTATTTAAATTTTATAATGAAAAGAGAAGGGCACGAATCTGGGCAAAACTTTTATGTCTTTAGAGTAGATTTCCATGTGGACATGGTTCATCAGTAACTAGTGGTGTTAAGTTCAACAATTATGACTCAGACTGTGAGAGGTGTGGAAATAAATACTTTATTAATAAACTATGACAAATTTGTTCTTTTAAAATGTGATGAAATGCAGACCTAAAATATACTTTGGATGTGTTTGTTTACTACCCTCAGCAGATAGTAAAATTGAAAAATTATATTCAAAACAAAAAGTAACCATAGACCTGGCGTATCCAGATGTTTAGCAAGCATACATTTTCTCTGTGGGTATATATGTGTATAATACTAGTGGCAGAGGAAGTAAAGTCTTTTGGGGAAACAAATCTTGAGAATTATACATTGCTGATTATATTTTTCATTATTGTGTAAGAATAGAGGTAGAACAAACGTCTAACCATGCATCACATATACATATATTTCATACTTTTACAAAAGAACATTTCATACTTTTTCCCCATAAGTTTGCTATATAACACAATAATGAAAGATGGAGTGTATTTACCATATACATGTATATTGGTGTACCTGTGGAAATTGCAGCAGTAAAGAAATAGTTGAGAAGTGTAGATGCTGTAAAGAAATTACGATTTTGAATAAGACTGAGGAGGTCAGGGTGGATTGCATCATTGATCATCCAAGATTTCATAGTTTGCTTGGATGAATATATATTCTGGAAGCAGCATACTGTGCCTACATTCAACAATATGGAAATTGCAAGGAAAACCTGTTTGAGTGCCACTATCAGGATCAATTTTGGGACAAGTGATTGCTTAATACACGTGAAAATTATTCCCAAAATTCCTTTTCATAAAATCCCTCCTTTTTTTTGGACAAAATGTATATGTACTATCACTTTACTGGAGTGTGGAATTTTACCCAAAGCTTTCATTTTGATAATAGATCAAGCAAAATTCATTCATCCATTATCTTGAAATTCTCACGACAAATTGTTTAATCCTCTATAATTTTATTTATTGAACAGATTATATATGACATTAAAAACATATTGCTGTCTGTTCATGTTCACCTTTGATCCATTTAGTTTCCTAACAATGTTTTTATTAAAATCTAATGTTATGCTAATGACCTTGACTCTGACAACAAGGTCAGAAAACGTGAATACAGCTTGCCAATAAAGAAAGCTGTATGGGGCAGACAGGTAAAAATATAACAAATTATGAAATGTGAATACATGAAATAACAAAACTTTATTCAAGCTTAAAGTTTTTCTGTATAATCTATATTTAGTCATAATAGATACATGGCTGCATAAAGGTGGTAACAACTGTCTATCGACTGACTTGGACTTCCTGACCACTTCCTCCAGCACAGCCATCAATTCTTCAACAGAGTCTGAAGAAGAAGAAATTGCTACCCCAATAATTCAAGAAACTGAAAAATGTCATCTACTTCCTATATTCATATTCAAAATTTACCAAGAGAATTAATGGAACAATACTTAAACAGAATTCATTTTAACATACATATAAATCATAGTTTAATGAATGAATAAATAATAATGATAATAATAATTTACTTGAAATATATGATCTTGAATATGTGCAAACAAAAAGACTTAGCTTTGTTTTGATTAAAATCTTTCAAATCTGAGTTGCTTTGCCTTAGTTTCTCCCTTCTATGTGTGTATGACACCCAAAAATACAAGTCTAGGCACCCAACTGAAGTTAATGCTACCGTCCATGGAGTAGAGAGGTGTATTTCTGATGTGAAATCATGGATGACATGTAATAAGCTGCAGATGAATGATGATAAAAATGAGGCCATTATGATCACAATACAAACACTTTCTCATTCACATCCCTTACCTCAAACAATAAATATCAGCAGCACCAACATTAAATTCAGAGTCAGTACGAAACCTAGGTGTTACTCTAGACAGTACTCTCGCATTGCACCAACATGTAATGACCATATACATGCAAGGCTGCATATATTGACTCAGCTGAGACGAATCAGCTTGATTCACAAATATCTTTTAGTTGATGCCACTAAAACACTTGTGTTTAATTAGTACTTTCAAGACTGGACTATTGTAACTCAATTCTGTCTGGTTCATCTCATATCTACTCCAGAAACTTCAAAAAGTTAAAAACACAACTGCTCAGATCATCTTTAGAGTACCATGATCAGAGCACATCTCCCCGCTGCTCTGTATCTTACACTGGCTATCCATTCGATCTAGAATGAAACACAAAATTTGTTCTCTGTGCTACATTTCATTGATGGACTCCAGATCAACATACCTATCTGACCTCACCCATGTGTACACACCAGCAAGATATTTACACTCCTCTTCTGACAATCATATATCCAGTATCCCACTATGAAAACAAAGTCATATGGACAACATTTGTTTGCATACCAGGGCCCAGCAATGTGATACTGAAGTTATCCAAACAAGATTAAACTCAGACCTTATTAGAGTCCAAAACTGGGCACAACAAAATAGGATGGTAATTAATGAAGGTAAAACAAAATATATGATTCTGAGGAGGACACTAAAGCTTCACAAGTCAGGGAACCCAAAACTATCACATGCAATAAATATTCATCCATTAGAAAATGTCAAACATGAAAGGCTTGTAAAGTTGTAGGTGTGTCCATAGATAATAATTTATTATTGAATGACCATACTGATAAGCTTTGTAAAACACTGTCATCCAAAATTGCCCTTCTCAGCAGAATCAAGAAATATTTACTTATGGAAACTCGCAAACTATACTACAAGTCATATATTCTTTCAACAATGGATTATTGTTCTAATGTATGGGGAAACTGTGCTAAATCTGAGCTTGACAGCAAATGAGCAGCACATGTAATTTTAGATGCATCTGTTGATCATCCCTCAAAAGCATTATTTACAGAACTCAAATGGTTCACAATATATGACAGGATAGATATTCACAAGGCAGTTCTTTTATGTAGATGTATACATGGAACTGCACCAGAGTATCTTCAGGACTTATTCAGGCCTTTTTCAACACAATACCAGTTGAGATCAATATCACATGGAAACCTTCTAGTACCAAAACCAAGAACAGAGCAATTCAAAAAAAGTTTTCAATACTCTGGTACAGTTTTGTGGAATAAGCTTCCACTACATGTAAAATCGGCTGAAAATATTAGAGTATTTAAGAAAAGACATCATGGGCATGCGTTTCTAATAGATAATGGAATTTAGTATTTTAATACTAAACATGCTAAAATAAGCACTAATTACTGCTATCTTCATATAATGTGTATTGTTATACTCTCCGTAAGAGGGCCTCAAGAGAGAATAGTCCTTGACTAATGAGTCACCCTCTATAAACAAAGCATTATTATTATTATTATTATTATTATTATTATTAATGAATTGCTCATTGAAATTAGACACAAAGAGAAAGTGATCCCTTTCAAGAGTGCTCTTAAAACTCACCTTTTTCAACTGCAAGAACAAATTTAAAGACCTAATAATGTTTCCTACCTTAAATATTTTCATCACTTTTTATGTTTTCTAATTTTATAGTGTGTTTTGTTTGGTAGTCATATCATTATAGATGTTGTAAAGCGCTTAGAGCTTTCATTAAAGATTAGGCACCATACAATGTCCTTATTATTATTATTATTATTATTATTATTATTATGTACAGGGCTGAGGAGGAGGGGCCAGAAATATTAATCTGAGGATAGGGCTGACTATTTCCTAGTGAAATGTTCATTGTCCAGCTTTAATATAACTTTAAACATAGTTCTATTACTATATGTGCAAGCATATGAGTTTTATCATTCAGTGTAGTAAAAATTGCCTTATATACATACCCCTGGCTACAATGTCACACATCAAAATTGTGTGTGGCTCTTATATTCTCTGATTCAATTCAGTATCTTAACATTGACCATCTGTAATAAGTGTCTACCTCCACGATGTGTTCTGCAGTTTTTTTTATGGTTTTAGAAAGTCCTTCTTTATCCATGTCATAACTACTCTTCACTTCATTGATCTCAAGAAAAGAGAGACAAAATGTGTTGAGCAAAATTAACAATACTTCTATTTCTTGAAATGTGATGTCATCTGCACATAGCTTAGATGTGTTTAATAACATTTTAAAAATGGATTTATGCATAATTAACATTGAAAAAGTAAATTCATTTTCTTGCATGAGTGTCATGTATGAATGCTGACAGTATATGAAAGTTTGCAATGCCTTTGCTCCTTCTCTTTACATGCTAGACATTTACCTCACAACCTTATAGTGGGTGAAATTTTAGACGTGTAGACTGATCATAATGGTTTTCACATACTTGAAGATTTCTCATTAATATGTGTATCCATTAAAGTGTATCATTGCTAATTAAGAACAAGTTCCACAAGTGCTTGGTCTAAAGAGTCAAATGATGACATAATCATATTGAGCTTAGTAAATACATTGTTTTGGTTTCTTGGTTTTTTGTTTCTTAAGTATCCTATCAGTTTGACATTAAACAGCAATTCTTCTTGATGGTGTATCAAGTCCCTTTAATAAGAATATTAATAATGTAATGTGTTTCATGCCTTTGCAGTAGATATGGTAGTCACACATAAAGTCTTGCACGTTTCAACAATAGCTAACAAATGCATCAAACCTTTTTGCTTACTTTTAGAACTAAGTGTTGATCATAAAGTTTGACATATTGCCAATACATTGTAGTTTTTCTGCAATAAAAAATTACATAACATAATTATTGACTCATATGCTGATACAATTTGTGAGGCCTTAGGAATCCATATCAACTATGAAGCTATACAAACCATGTAAACAGGGAATGAATGGAAAGTTCACTTTGACATCAAATTGCACCACAGGATATGTCACATTATTTATCATTTTCAGTTCTCTCTACTGCATTATCTTCTGGGTGCTGGTTCTCAAAATTCTCATTCAGTACCTAATAATCAGATATATATAATTAGAGCAGCTTTAGAAGGTAAAATATTTACACTGACAGCATTCAAGTATTTTTTTATTTTAAAAAAATCCTTGTAACTATGGTTCTGTACATATTGTGATCAATAATACAATACTCTCTAGATTGAATTGACATTAGTATTTACACTCACAAGCAATGGGTTGTAGGTTTGACTCTGACCTAGAAATATCCATTGACACTGTTGTGTATATTCTGGCAAACAAGGTACATATAATTTGCTCCAGAGTGCCTCAACATGAAGGGGTAATCAGCCTTTACAATTAAACACAATCAATACATCAAGTACATGTGGGTAATCAGCCTTTACAATTAAACACAATCAATACATCAAGTACATGTGGGTAATCAGCCTTTACAATTAAACACAATCAATACATCAAGTACATGTATTAATAATATTTTGGCTTTAGCAGAAAACTTTTTGGGTCATTATTATTATTGTTGAAGAGTCATGAAAATAAGTAATGGCATGCAAATTAATTTTTTGGAGGGTGGGGTGGGGTTGGTATAGTTGGCAAAACTAAAATCCAAGGATCACACACACATACTCATCATGGTAAAGCAGTATTCATTTTTGGGGGTAGGGACTATGGTTTGCAAACACCCTGTTACTACAATCACCCTCTCCCACTGATCGTTCTTATCCTAGGTATTTGTGGTGAGGGGTTGGGGGTTACAACAAATAATATAGAAACATAAAGATGTATAAATATTTTACCTTTGTTAGCTCTCACTTCTGTGCAAGCTTCTCTGTCTACATAATGTTAGGCCTGCCGTAACCTGTTTTTTGTTGATCTGGTGTTCATGGACTCGGTTATCTGGCAAGAAAACACTCTTGGTACTGCATTTGTCAGGAGTTGTCTGATGGTCGTAATACCAAGTGACTCTTTAATTTTATAGACATTTTAGAAATCGTCATCTCAAATGGTCACCACTCACATCTGTCACTGGTTGGATAATGCACTGTACCAGTTACTAAAGGACTCACAGTACTAATTATTTCCCACAGTAAACCATTGCAAATATCATAATATTAAAAATTCAATAACTTAAATTTTTTTAATGCTCATGATCAAACCTATATTTATCGGTATAGATGAAACCTGGATGTCAGCTTCTGTGTAGAGGAAAGGATATGAGCTGTGCCATCTTCTGGATCTGCATGTATTTGAAATGTGCTTTCAATTCCACACCAAAGAGTCCAATGCTAATTTTAGTAATGAGTGTTCCATACTTGAGGCTGTTAAAGGACTGACATTCCATCAATAAAATAAGGTCAATTTTTTTTTTCCACATACAACTAGAATAAGCTCTCAAAATTTTATTTTTCCTAAAACATAACATTATTAACCAATCGTAGTCAGCGAAACCCATATATACTCTTCTTTTATGTTCACCCATTTCCAGGCTGGTTCCCTTTTTTCCATATTATTAGTACTGTGTCCTATATCTACCCTTGATTTTCTTGACAGCCCTAGGAACAGTATAGTTCAATACACAAGTAAGCAATGTGCATAGTTCTGTTTGTTAAAGATTACATTAGAGAATAATTAAATTATATTGCAAGTACATGTTCACAAAAAAATCAATGGTGTTTCAGGCAACGTTAACTATTTGAGCTTTATTTAAGAAAATCAGAACAAAATATTAAAATAAAGCTGTCTAATAAGAATCAGCTTTTTTAAAATCAACATTTATCTTTCTTCAATTTAATGCTGAAAAATATATTACCAGCCTTGTCATATTATGTAATTAAGGAGTAAAAGGTCAGGTGACCATCTATATATACATGTTATATTACAGAACAATTGTTTTAAAATAACACATGGAAATATCATATTGCTTACTGTAATTACTCTATAAATGAAAAATTGTATAAATTGTATTGCTTAGATGTAAACCAAAGTGCAAAACACTCCACCTAATGTAGTAGTAGTAGTAGTAGTGCTTAATGCTATTTTTCAGCACACAATAAGCTATACATGGCAGCCAGTATTAATGGTGGAGGAAGAACCTGGGAAAACCCATAGAATGAACCACTGACCCATCAGAAGCTACTGGCAAGCTTTCTCACAAACCCACATTGGCTGAATCTGAGACTCAAACCCATGCAGACATAGGTGAGATGGCAGTAATCCATAATTGAGAGTGCTTTAGAGCACTTGGGGCCCCCCACACCTAACAAAGTTAAATCTACATTGTTTCCCCTCAACCCTTTCTTGGCCATAGTTGATATATCTGAATATGTGTTTAATATCCCACTGAAAGTCACTCTGTGGTTTCCACAAGGTATTAATTTTGCTTGTTATCCTGAAAGAAAACCATATGATTGCATTTATAATAAAGTTAATTAGACTTGCATAGTTTTTACGTGGAGTCTGTATATTGCTGTGGCTGTCTATAGGACTCATGGTACTAATTCAGTTCCCATAGTAAATTTATGCAAACACCATGATATTACAAATTCAATATTATACTTACAAATTTTGAGTGCTCATGATCAAACCTAAATTTATCAGCATAGATGAAACCTAGATGTCAGCTTCTGTGTAGAGGAAAGGATATGAACCATGGCATTTTCTGGGGTTGCATGTATTTGAAACACGTACTTTCAATTCCACACCGAAGAGTCAGTTGCTAATTTTAGTAATGAGTGTTCCAAACTCAAGACTGTTAAAGGACTGACATTCCATCCATAAAATAAAGTCTCTATTTTTTCCCCACTTACAACTAGAATAAGCTCTCAAAATATTATTTTTCCTAATATAACATACACTGTACATTATTAACCAATCCTGGTCAGCCAAACCCAAATACTCTTTCGTTCACCCATTTCCAGGCTGGTTCCCATTTTTCCTTATAATTAGTACCATGTATCCTGAATGTAACTAACTATGAAAGTAGAAATGCACAAAAAATTATTGTTTTGTGGTTATTATTTTCATTAATGATGAAGTATTTGACATAATACCTTTAAAACTCACATCTAGAAGATTAAATTTATCGTATAATTGAAATCTGTGAGTACATTAGTAGACCTTTAAAGTTTTCAAGGAATATTTCTGAACAGCATATAGCAAAAACTAATATAACTACTTTTTTTTGCGACTACATGTAGATTTTTAATAAATTTTGATTCATACTTCTCAAGTTTCAAGGAAGTTGTATAAATCTAAGGTCAATTTTGACACTTTGTGCTCAGCACCTTTCTCTATAAATTGACTGAATAAAAAATCATTTCTGAAAGCATAAATGATTTATTATTTGTCAACTTTAATATTTTTTAATTCTCTAATGGGCTGACATTAAAATTAAACATCCTTTTTTTGAAATTTGATGAAATGTGTTTGAACTTTCTTCCCCTTTTTAAACATTTTGAATGTTATACTGGTCACAAATTTTGCCACCTGGTACAGTATGCAATACTAAATATGTATGTATGTATGTGTGTGTGTGTGTGTGTGTGTGTGTGTATGCATGCATGCATGCATGTATGGTGTGTATGTGTATGTATGTATATATATATATATATATATATATATATATATATATATATATATATATATATGTGTGTGTGTGTGTGTGTGTGTGTGTGTGTACTTTTTCTATCTCACCAACATACTTATTATTTGTATATGTTACAAGTATTATATTTACGGGGTGGGTGGTTAAAATCATTTGTTCACCTCATTACTGACTACATTGTGGCCAACATATCTGGTGGAGAAAGAACACTGCAAGACCCCCATAAAGAACCAAGGACCCATAGAAAGCTACTAACAACCTTTTTTTTTTTTTTTGGGAGGGTGCTCTTTCCGCTGATCTTCGCCGACCATTTATGGAAAGGCCCTCCTGTTTTATAGTAAAATGTGTGCTATAGTATCTTTTGATTTAGTTATGTTTTATTTCTTCGTAGATAAATATATATATATATATATATATATATATATATATATATTAAATCTAACTCCTCATCGTGGTGTAGGGCTTCTTCCGCCATTAGTATATCTTCTTCCCTTCTTCTCCTTTTTTCTTTTCTTCTCTCTTTTCTCTTTTCTGGCAACCTTTCTAACAATGGCAGAGATTCCAACTGTACAGAGGGAGTTCAAATATGTGAGTGATTTATCTAGGAAGTGCCTCAAGCCATTCTGCCAGCTCCCTGTGTATTATGTAATATGGGCCAATGGTTCAGATAACATCAATACATACTTTATTATTATATAATGTAAGGTAGGTATGCAGTTGTGTACATGTGCAATGTGCTCTCAACTGTGCAGTGGAGAGAAATTCTGTCCCCACCCTTCTTGCAAGAAACTAATTTTAAAAAAAGACATACTTTTTATTTGTATATGTTACATGTAATATGTTGGGGGGGGGGACACCATTTGCTCAATTCAAGTTTATCAATATGGACCCAGTATAATGAGTCAGCAGATCTGAGTCTATATTGTATGTTTGAATAGAATGAAGAGAGCAAGCACAGAAGACCCACCACAATTTAATACCTATATTTAATACATATCAGAGAAGATCCAGGGCTGTGCTATATTTTAATAATGAGCTATATATAACAAAACATCATGGAAGTATTTTTAAAATTATGTTTGTAAATATAAAGAATTAAGTAAAAGTAACATTTCAGAACTACTTTACCTTGCCTGAAGTAATCCAATTACCCATCCTTTGAAAGCAGAATTTTCACAAGTGTTAGTTTCTGACCAGTATTAACACTGCCACTTCCTCCAATGTCAGACAAGGTAAATCATATCAGGAGTGTTACCCCTAATTTACTGCCCCAGGCAATTAACATCTCAAGCCACATGGTCAATAGTCCTAATTTGAACCCATTTTGAATAATGTACATGCCATACAATAAATCACAATCTATTATTAATTATTCTATTATTAATTATATAACTAAATTAGTACTAACTTTCGGGCCATGCTGAATGAATAAAATGAAGGGTAAATGAATAAATACAATATTAACTTGTATTATTTATCAAAACTAGAAAAAGAGCAATAATAATACAAATTAATAATAATATTAACAACAACAATAATCATTATTTATAGTGTGAGTTTTCATTTCTGAATAATTTAACAGCCATTTTATCTGACAAAGTCAGCTGAGTAAAGGCTTGTAACCTTTCTCAAGGGTAAATGGTTATCTGTTTATGGTTGGCTAGGCATGATGTCAAACATACAACCACTGGATTAGAGTCCAATGCTAGTGCAGCTTACTGAATGGTACTGAAAACATTAGTGCTGAGGTTCAAACTTGTGACCCACTGACTATGATCAGGATGCTCTAAAAATAAAAGTTTTACGCCTTCTATAACGGATACATGAATGTACCTGCATGTGAGACTTGTAAGCAATCAAAATGAAGTCAAAAATGAAGAATTTGCTGCCAAAACTGACGGATTTTCAAATAAATTAGTAACAAAGCACCAATCTTAATATTTTTTTGACAGTATAGCTCTGTGCTATTCATATGCTTGTTTGTTTGATTAGGTTTTTTAACGAAGCTTTAAAAAATTTCAGTCATATCGCTACGATGTCTGCAGTGAGGCAGTTTATAGTGATGTCTAGCACTTGGGCATCATGTTGCACACATGTAGCATGATGTCCCACCAAGTCACATTATCCTGACACCAGGTCCAACCAGTCCTAACACTAACCTCTTACTGCTGAACGCTGAGCGAGGCAGATGTTTCATGTGCTCGTCTGATGTGCATAAAACCTGAGTGTAATTAACAATCACATGGCTCACTTTTTTCCTCCATTTGTCTCCAGTAGCAACTATATACATAATCATGCAGAAAACAAATTCGCACTATAAAAGAGATCTTGGCCCATATTTTAACTCAAAACATTCATTTGAACTTTTAATACTTTGAAATTTGAAATTTTATGTTTACACGGCACTATTTAAGCAGTAATGACTGGACTTATTATGAAACCGGATACATACTCGCTTACCTACACATCCAACCACCCACCCACCAACCAATGACCAAGAAAAAATAATTTTGTTTTGGTTTTATGGTATTTAACACCATTTTTTCAGCACATAATGGGCCACCCTAGACCCATGCATACAGGACATAAAAGAATACAAAAAGGACATGATAAGCTGGCAAGACACATCACTGTCCACCCAATGATTTTACTGTGAGATTTAAGATGCTTTGAGGAAATTTGGAGTGACATGCAGCAGTAACTTGATTGGGCATTGATAATTACTTTAACACTACAGGTTAGGCTTCTAGTCCACACTTAAAACACCTAATTCCTATAATCATTTCCATGTACAATCCACATATAACCCTGCTGAGGGTAACATATCATAATATACATGTACAATGTACAGTCATTATGGTCAAATATTTCACCTTTTTTATATACCGTACATATTTCACACAGCACAACTCAGAAAATGACCCCACATCAGTATTCTAGTGTAGGTGAGTATTCCTAGAGCCTGCTTTTATTCCCCAGTGTGGGATCATCAGCCTCCAACCAAACTGACATATTCTGCTATTTAGTATCACCATGTATGGTTTTGCTGATATGAAATTGTATGTCTTCTTTGTAACAAGGGGTGGGGTGGAATGAATTCAAACTAATCTTAATTATGTAATACTTTCCTATTGATATTACCAGTTTCAGCTAGGCTTTTCCCAAGGAAATTAATGAAGGCCAGTGTGTGTGTGAGGGGAAGGGGTGGTGGTGGTGTGTGGGTGGGTGGGTGGGAGGCCTAGAGGTTATCCATTGTTCTGAAATCTTTTGTTTCACCCAAACTGAAGGGACAAATTCTCATCATATTATCTGGGTATTTTCCACCTGAAATAGTACAATGCAATGGCATGAACCTCATGGACTACAATTTTCACAAAAGACAATTCCTTATTGGTATGGGACCAGTAAGCTCTCTCAATAGTTAATGCATTCCACTTAGCCATAATCCACCTAGAAATGGTGGATGGAACCTGATCCACTTAGAAATGGTGGGTGAAAGCTGAAATACTGGCTTTCGTTATGTTTGGTGTTTAATTATGACAAGTTTGTGGCATATTGTGAAAATGCTGTCTGGTGAGTGGTTGCATTTTGAAAAGCTCTACATACTTTATTGCCAAAAGCGCTCAGTGTAGCCTATATCTGATGTTCCATGATTTTCTTCATATTTTGTGTAAAAATTCATATTTGGGATGCAGCTTATGTTCCAATCATAATACTAAATAACTTTTTTACATCTCTGACTAAAATTATGTTCGCAAAACTAGAGGACATCACTGTGACTTCCATGTTATGTGTTACTAACACGAGTTAAGTATATATATCTGGGAACAAGGAGAAAATGCCATCACTTTGGTGAGCCAATGATGTAGAGTAAGTACACACTACTTTCTCCTTTGCTCTTTAGCTCACCAGAGTGAAGGCATTTTCTCCTTGTTCCCAGATTGATTATTGATCACACATCAATAAAATGCTGCTTTCTTGACATTCTCCAAAGGCAAATGAGTTTAAGAAGTTGCAATAGCTTTAACCTTGTGGACTTTAATTTTCATAAAAGGACAAGTCCCTATTGGTATGGGACCAATAGGATGTCTCGATAGCTAATGCAATCCACTCATCATAATCCACCTAGAAACAGTGAGTGAAAGCTGAAATACCAGTTGAACCATCAACAGAAAAGAAGAGATGCTTCTAGTCTTCTTACTCTTCCTTCTCACTTTAGAGGCTACCAAATAAATATGTAAAGCCTGGACAGAAAAGTCTAGCTTGATCATCATGGATACTGCTGAGAATGGGGATCTCAACTGGGAGTGGAACAACCAAATGGAAGATATTTTTTTTTCTCTAATAAATCTGGTTCACAGAGGAGAGAAAATGATTCATAATGTATACAAAAACTAATACCTTTTTGCTATATGGATAAAACATAGAGCTTGCTCTTTGTCTCAAATATACCAAAGTAAGCAAGAAAACTGTCTCAAGGCTAAGATTCTTGAAGGAAGCTTCACCCATTTGTTCAAAGGGGTTTTATTGAGAAACCGTAATACACAAGATTCCATTTAGGCATTAGAGAATGAGACACTGGTCTTTTCAGATCAAAATACCTGATCAGGTCTACATGTAAATCAAGCCCAATGGCTGGGCTGGTAAGGACTGCTCAATAGCCATTAATAGTAGAAAGAGAGAAGTGTTTCTCTTTGAAAGGATGAGAAGAAAATCAGACACTGTACTCGCCGACATGTTTTTCTATTATGCTAATCACAAAAGATTTAGCATCATACACCTTAAATGTCAGTCCTTTTCTGAACTGAATGACACGCTTGGCAACTTTGATACAATTGTTTACTTTGCAGAGAGATCATTCAGAATGAACCAAGTGTGAAGGTGGAGAACCTGTGGGCTGTTATGTAGCAGAATAGCTCCTGTGTCGTTACAAGTCCCTCCTTTGAGAAAAGGTCTTGGGATGGTCCACTGGAATATCAACAAAACTGATTAGACATGATCACTGAGATCCTTGTTGTTGGTCTCTAAAATACTGATTAGCCTCAGAGAGGATGAACTCTCCATGAACAGTCTCTGCCTCCAGGGGCAGCCCTCAGAAGGTTCTTATCATGCTCTTTTAAGACCATGGAGTGTTCAGAGCAACATTGCTGCAGAGGTGTTGAAATTTCACTGATAATGCAATGGACAAGGCCAATGCATGCCTAGAATATTTTGCAACTGTTCTACCAAATGAGCCATTGGAGACAATGATTCATCTTTCACCAGGTTGTATGAGGCTACTGAAAAGAGGATGGCGTGAAAGGTTATGGTCACTAGTGACTTAGCCTTTTGCTCTGGAATTTTGATGGCAAGGCATGCCCAGAACCCTGTAGCAATGCCCTTTGTGCTTCTTTAGCATCCGAATTGGGCAGTTTGATGGACCAGTAAGGGGTATAAACATTATATCTAGATGGAGAGACAATTGGTCATAATGTTGGGATTGCTGGGACAGACCACCTCTTATACTATCTTGCAATATCTTGACCCATGCTATACCTTTGAGCTCCTTAATTGCAAATGAGTGACGAAGTGAAAACAGATGTGGTTGCAAGTTTGCCACAATGTTTTTCCAAATTGGATTGAGTTTAGAATCACCAAAACATAAAAGTATGGGACACATGTCACTTTATTGAAAGAACATCTACTTCCACTTTCACCTTAATCGATGAGTGGGCGGGGCATGGGATCCATAAGAAGGGGGTAACACATCAGCATATTCAGTATGAAATTCATTTGCATCAATGAGAACATTCTCTTTCTCTCTCTCTTGGGAGGCAGGACTGCATGACCTAATGTCTCACTTATGATGGGGAGACTTTGGCAGGAAGATGAACCTGAATTAGTAACTCATTCCACAGAGCTTTTAGACTGTTCTTTGCAGTGGACTATGCAGGCTTATGAGGGTGACTCTCCACCTGTTTAGAGTATCTGTGGGAAGAAGGTCCCAGGTTCAACCATCCTTTTTCTGACCCAACTTCATAAGATGATGAATGGCTATTGCCCACAGCCTCCACCAGAATATGTGGCCATAGCCAAAAAGTTAACAGTTGTATGTTGGTGCAACTGCTTAGATGCAGTGAATGACCTCGTATCTTGTAGTTATTTTGAGGGATGATAAGGAATGGGAGGGTTTTATGAATCAAATCCATTTCAATAATCTGGTTTCTTTAAGTTGATCCCCAGTCCCCGGCAGAATGAAGTAGCAGTCCAGAGAGAAGGGAACACTTAGCCTGGTCCTGATTCCAATCTCTATACCAAAAGGGCTCCAATGATGGGGGAGCAATGCCTGGACAGGCAACTTAGATCTGTAGGAAGATCCTTTCCAGATCTGACAAGACTTAGATCTGAGCTCTCTTCTTACCAGGGATCTTCATCCTCTCACTGGCAATGATTCCAGGGAGAGAAAGGGTGCTGCTCACGAGAAAGGGTGCACACCTCTTGTGGGGTGTGTGTGTGTGACCCACTTTCAGTGCACACTGAGCTGTGGGCAAGTCGAGAGTGCTATTATACCTTCATATGGGGGTACAACTCACTCTCCACCTGTCTCTAGTTTTCACTGGGAATGGGGTCCACTAACCCTAAGAATCTCAACAGAAACATGGGGAATCTTTTTTCTGAGACCTACAGGATCTTTCTTCCTTGCTCTATTGGTACCTCTAAAACATTGCTTGCTGAGATGCCATCTGAGCACAGATTGCAGAAGGAACAAACAGCTGTCCTTGTGCAGTCTGTTCTTCATATTCAAGTGGGGTGTATGTTCCTGGGAGATTTCCTGTGAACACACCTATCTATACCCTGCAGTGTATCAAAATAAGTTAGAAAGACTGATTAATCACAAAAAGATTTATAACTACTGCTAGTTCTACTACAACCTGGTATATTTACTGTTGCAATTGCTATCACAATGATATGACTCTCTTCATATCTGAGGGGTTTCCTAACGAGTTCACTTAACTTTACACTAACGTCCTTTTTAACTGAAGCAGGACGTTTTGGTGCTGCCGATTTGGCGTCGGCTGTTTTGGCATGGGATGGTTTGGCGCTGGCCACTTTGGCACTGAACAATTGTTATTCCTGTTGAGAAGTAGTGGAGCAGAGAAGGACAACTAGCTCAGCGATTAAAGAGATGTAGTGTGTAAGTGAAATATAAAAGTAAAATTATTCCAATGATCAGCCTGTGTGTTATTAAAATAACTTTAACTAAAACTATGTTATGTTCATTCATCAGCAGAATGAATTGGCCGTCATCTGCAGCTGTGTGAAGATGGGCTTAACATTCGTTTTTCAACTCGCATTGCCAAAATCTTTTAAGCTTATCCTCACTGTATTTACCAAAAACGTATTGATATCCATTGTGCGCGTCATTTTTTGACCACGCTTCGATTTCATAATGCTCATTTCCGAAAAAGACTTATGTTAATACATTTGACAGCACACTTATATAAACAAATAACTATATAGAAGTGGGTTTAAGCCTGAATGGCTAAATCGTTAATCCTATGTGTGGACTTCTTTTACCATATCAATGCTTTCGTTTTCAAATATGAATAACATGTTAGACATCAAAAGATTAAATTGTTAATCCTTAAGCAGTCATGACTCACAGCACAATATACTAATTGAGTCAATTATCTTTAGCGCCCTGTTTAAATTGTTATTTCTTAATCCTTTTGTAAATGGCCACATGGTCTCTAATTATCTTAAGGATAATGTGTAATCTTTTGATGTTAATCCTTTTGTCGGTGCCAAAACTTCCGGCACTAAAACGGCCCACACCAAAACATCCAAGCACCAAAATGGTTGTGCCAAACTGGCCGGCGCCATAACGGCAGTGCAAAACGACATGGACCGTTTTTAAAAGATGGATTTAAAAAACTAGGAACTTGGTGCAAAATACTGTTGCCATAAAACAGCTCTGAGACTCAACTTTGATTTAGGCTGCAGGATGCCAGCAGAATATGCATTGACTTGTAAAAGACTCATTAATCCAACAATTAATATCCCACCCATAAATGTGTTTTAAACAGACTGTGTGACTTTAATTGACCTTTTACATTTACTCTCTATCATATCTTTGTACATTCAAAATATAGCCTTACTGTGTGTGGTTCAAGTCCTAATTGGTCAACAAGACACAAATTGTGTCCACAAATGGAATACACTCCAGCCCAGTTGATCTATTTTGTGGTGTTCCCTTCATTCTATACACTCAGCCGCTCTTAAGTGTCATTGATCATCATCCAGTGTCTTACCAAGTATAAGCTGATGACACCCAATTATCAAATCTAGCCACCCAACTTAAGTTGACGACTACCATCCAAGGTGTAGAGAAGCACATTTATGATGTGAAATCAAGGTTTACATGTAACATGCTGCAGATGAATGATGATCACAACACAAAGACTTTCTCATTCACATCCTTTACCTCAATCAATAAATATCAGCAACACCGATTAAATTCACACAGTCAGTATGAAACCTAAGTTTTACTGTGGACAGTAATCAAACATTGCACCAACATGTCATGAAACATATGCAAAGCTGCATATCTTGAACTGAGATGCATCAGCTCCATTCGCAAATATATTTCAGTTGATGCCACTAAAACACTTGTGTTCATTAGTACTTTCAAGACTGGACTATTGTAACTCAGTTCTGTCTGGTTTGGCTCAATATCTACTCCAGAAACTTTAAAACACAGCTGCTTGGATAATCCTTAGAGTACCATGATCAGAGTACACCTCCCCATTGCTCTGTACCATACACTGGATATCCATTCAATCCAGAATCAAACACAAAATTTGTTCTCTGTGCTATATTTCACTAACGGACTCCAGTCCAACAAATCTATCTGACCTCACCAATGTATACACACCAACATGATACTTATATTCCTCTTCTGACAATTGTACACTCATTATTCCCACTATGAAAACGAAGTCAAATGGACAACATTCTTTTACAAAACCAGGGCCCAGCAACATGGAACGAATTGCCCACTGAACTTAGACACAGAGACACAGTGATCCCATTCAAGAATGCTTTTAAAATTCACCTATTTCAACTGCAAGACCAAACTTAAAGACCTATTCATGTTTCCTACCTTGAATATTTTCAGCACGTTTTCTAATGTTATCATGGTGCTGGGTTCATATGTTGTTGTTGTTTTAGGGTTTAACGCCATTTTTAAGCACACAATAGGCTATACATGGTGACCAATATTATTGATGGAGGAAGAACCTGGGAAAACCCCCAGAAAGAACCACCGACCCACAAGAAGCTACTGGCAAGCTTTCTCACATAACGGCATTAGCTGAATCTTAGACTTGAACCCACACAGACAGAGGTGAGACGGCAGTGATCCGTAACAGGAAGCACTTTAGACCATTCGGGGCCCGCAGGTTCTTATGTAATTATATCATTATATTTTTTTAATGTTATAGGTGTTTTCTAATGTTGCAAATTGCTTAGAGCTTCTACAGATTAGGCGCTACACAAAGTCTTTTTTATTATTATTATTATTATTATTATTATTAATATGAACCAGTAAATTTCTATTGCTAACCAAGGTATGAGCTTGAATAATGACATAAAGTAATGACTGTACGAGTTGTCTGGTCAGAAGAGATAAGTCAAGCATCTATGTAGTTTTCCTTTTAAAACATGCATAATTTCAAATCTTAAGCACAAGTTTACCAGTTATCATGAACCCAATGTACAAAATTATTGTATTTAATTGCAATTACCAGCATTTCCTTTAAAAGAGAATTGCTGATTCAGAAACTCATTGTCTTGATAAACATGGATGCCACACCACAGTACCTGAGATACTCCAATGCAAACCTTGACCAACAGATGCCCCAATGCTGTGCCAAAAAGTTTCCTAATTCTGAAGGGACATTAAAATAGTCATGCTTTTAAGCACATAGACATTGTTTTACCAAGAGGTCAATATTCTTGTAAAAACTGTGACCATAACTGCCACCTGGACAGAGCCATTCATAATGTAAGCACATATATTCATTGCCCTTCTAATGAATGAATGAATGAATGAATAATCAGGTCAATTTCCATGACCATCCCATAATAGCAGTCAGTAATTCACTCAGTCTTGCATCCAGTTTAGACAACACAAACAAGAACTATTTGTACTACTGTAAAATGGGGGGGTCATGTCCTCCAAGAGGATATAGTCATACAATAGTGTAAAGAATGATTGTGCATGGGCACCTATATGGTCAACCTGTGACAAGTAACTGATCATGTTCCAGCCCCTGGCCACACCATATATATATTTTTGCTTTAGGTATATAAACTGATACAGGTGCAAATGTGTAAAATGTAATTTACTACCTTCAACCCACCCATCAACATCTGCCAAGTCTACTTTACCTTTACAGTCTGCTTGGAAGGTTGTGCAAGTTTTCTCTCATAAAATTAATATATATATACATACATACACACATACACAAAGACCCACAATACAATACAATACAATACAATACAATACAATACAATACAATACAATACAATACAATACAATACAATACAATACAATACAATCCATCCATCCATCCATCCATCCATACATACATATATGTGCTGAACTGGTCAAGACAATAAACTAATTGGTCTCTTTCCATTTGTATCATCACTCCCCTACTAAAGCATAATTATAATCAAACCGATATTAAATATCATCTGTTTCATACAACTAAAAGTCACACTAAGCTGTTTCTCAACATAAGATCAATGAATGACTGTGTGTGTGTGTGATTTGGATTTTAAAAATTTTCAGTCATTTTACAGTGATGTCTAACACTGGGGCATCATGCCACAGACATGTAACATGATGTCCAGCCCAATAACATTATCCTGACATCAGGCTGACCAGTCCTAACACTAACCTCTTAATGTGGAGTACATAAATTAAAATGAAGGTACTGCTGTCGAGATTAGATTTAATTGAAATTAAAACATTTGTTTGTAAAATTCAATAACTACTATGAAATTTATCACTAAGATAATAGAAATAACCGAGGAAAAAATGTTCTCCCTTGAACTGCTGCCTCAGGAAAGATGAACTTACTGTATATGGAAAAAGGCATAAATGATAATAAATGGAATTTAAATAGTACCCAATTTAAAATGCAACTCTTTTTTTTGGGGGGGGGGGGAACTAATTTTACTTGCATTATACATATCTGCAAATATTGTGCTGAATAGATGTATTTCTTCCTGGCACATGAGAGAGATTATACCTGCTCTCAAATTAGTAACTACAGTCTAGAATAAACACGAGTCCCTGAAAAGGACCAATGCTTTACAGTCTGAAAAGAATTTTTTTTTTTCCAACTGAACCACTCTGGTGAGAGCTTCTTAAATCTTTTTTAACTGCCGAGTCACCGTGGCAGCAATAATGGATGTAAGATTGGCAGCATTTTTATTTTTGACCAACTAGAAGACATTGCAGTGAAAAATCATGTTAATATGACCATTCATTCAGTAGAATTAGTGAGAAGATTTTCAACATGATCATTGTAGCAGTCATAGCTGAAGTCAAATTGGTTCTTTTTCATTCAAGACTAAATATATCTTATAGTTAGTTTACTACCCCACTGCAATCTGTTTTTTATTTACAGAGTTGCAATAATAAGATTTTTCCGATAGCTGCCACAGTGGCCATATCTGATAGTCAGACTGACACAATTTTCAAAGAGTAAAACCCTAGGATGATAGGACTTTGTTCACAATGAGTAAAATGTTTAGAAGATGGCAATTATACATGTACTGGATATCAGATCAAAACCAAAAACATCTAAACATCATAATGTCTTTCTGTGAAAATCTATGATGATATAAACCTTTTAGGAGGAGTAGTGAAAACAAGCTACTGAAGATGGCCACTGTTGTGGTCATTTTGGATATCAGTTTGGTACAAAATTTAAGACCAACTACATACCATAAGAAGTGTAAACCTAACACTAAATGACTTTCTCTTCATAGGCAGTAACAATAACAAGTTTTCAAGATGCTCCTGCAGTGGCCATATTGGACACAAACTGGCATTATTTTTACCTGGACCAACATAACATAATAAGGAGTCATCCAGTGATAACATGATAATATGACTTCCTGTTCAGCCTGAGTAACAGTAACAAGTTTTCAAAATACCAGAACCAACCAAACATCATAAGTCTTCTGGTGAAGTGAAATTTGGATTTAATGTGCTTTGCGGCTTTTAAGAGCCATGTAACACTCGGTCTTCATGTGAAAGCCATCTACCAACATGATTTTCCTTTCTGTTCAGGAGTCAAATTCACAAGACTTTCAAGATGGCTGCCATGGTGGCCATATTGGACAACATATCAAAGTTACAACTGAAATGCAAACAACCCTTTTTCCACTGACATGGCATGATAAAGAGGAAAAGAGGATGACTGGCTTCAGGGTAAGATTTATAAGTTTCACCATAAGATTGTTAATGTTGGACAAAATTTGAGAGCAGTCCTAACCAATAGGATATAAAACTTCCCTTGACTGGTAAGGAAATGCATCCCAGAAGTTAGACCAGGATGAGTCACCCCTGGCTAACAAATGGATACATCTTTCAGAAGAGTATCTCTGAGTATATTTTGCATAGACAAGCTATCAAAATCCTGGATGTTTGGGATCCCTAAAGCACTCAAGTTAGCTGTTATTAATCCCGTTACACTGGAAAAGGATTTTAGGTGTGAAGGCAATGCAGAATGGATGAGCCTGAAACTCAAATACATGTACCTCCTGGTGAAGACACAATTTTGTTATTTCCTGTTAGGTTACAAATTATTCACACATCTGTGGGGCTTACAGCTTTTTTGCGTAAGTTGGTACAAGTTGTCTATATCTTGAAGCATTCTTCTTGAAAATATTTGTGTAAGTGGAAAGATTAATGATGAATTGAAACTTTCCGCCTTTTCAACACCAAAAAGATCTGTGAATTGAACCAAGAGTTTGGTCTCCTTCCACCCTCTCGACTGCTCCCATCTGCAAAGGGGTACATACCTTTTACATCAGATGAACCAGTTTGGACTGGTGAAGATGATGGAGGAGGATGTTCTCGGAAGAAAAGTCAGTATACATACTTTAAAATGGAATGGATCCACACATTATTAGTGATGTCCAATCAAACCTCTGAAAAAGAGGGCTAGTCAACAACTCTCAGGGTGCAGAGAAGAGGAAGATGCTGCTGAGGAGTGTGTAACTCCATTGGTCATGGAGAAGGAGTCTGAAGTCTTTATACATTGGCCTCTTTGACTGCCTTATCTAGCAAAAGATAAGCATATGGGAGATGTGAACAAGAGCTACTTGTTTACATGTTCAGACTGATCTTTGAAGAATTGGTGACAAAGTATCAGTGGTTGATCATGGGTCTGCACATTTCCTGGCTGGGTTTAATAGGCATAGAGTTGCATCCAGGTACCAGTGTTGATGCTCATTCAAATTTTGTAACGCTATGGAGGACATCTAAAGAGTGTCTCTGCCTCAAGCAGCACAGCCCTGAAAATATGAAAATCTGGGGTCCAATAAGCAGCCTCTGTCTAATTTTCATCCTTCTAGTGAAAAGTCCATGTTGATATGACCATCCATACAGGCAGAGTAGCAAAAACAAGATTTCATGATGGTTGCTCTGCTGGCAATAATAGATATCCAGGCAGTACCATTTTCATTTAGGTTGCCATTTAGGACCAACAAGAAACCTGCTCATGAAAATTTTATTTAAATATGATTTTCAGGTAAGATGGAGTAGTAATAATTAGTTTTGCAAGATGGTAAATGTGATAGTCATATTAAATCTCTGAGCAGAACCATTGTCATTTATGACCATCCAGGCACCATGAGAAGTCTTCTGGCAAAAACTCCATTGTCAATGATTTTCCAGGAGGACTAAGAACAACAAGATTTACAAGATGGCTGACAATAAGCCCTAAGTGGACATCAACAACAACCAATGATTTGAAAGTATTATGGACCCTTGCCAACAATCGGGTTAAAATTATAAATCAATTAATGACATGATAAAAATGTCCATTTTTTATATTACTGATGCTTTTGTTTTTAAAACTGGTTGGGGTTTACATATCAAATGGTGGGTGTGTGAATGCTATAAAGATTAGTACTCTTCTGATGAAAATCTCCTGCTGATATTTCCATTTAGAGGAATCTATATAGATTTTCAAATGGCTGCCATACTGAATGTGGGATTATGATTTTCATACAGGACAAACCAGACATGTCTTCTTCTCCTTTGCCCTCCCTGCACAGTACCTTGCATGATTATCTTAGCAAGCCCTGTTGATCGTGTGACATGTCCTTTCCATTTCATTTTGCGCTTCTTCACAATGGTCAATAGCTCTTCATAGGGCCCAATGGCTTGCTTAATTCTGTTTCCCACTTCCTCATTCGTGACATAATCTCTATATTTAATGCCAAGCAACCTTCGAAAGCATCTCATTTCAACAGCTTGTATCCTCCTTTCGAGATCCGCTGTGAGGGTCCATGATTCACAGGCACATAGGAATACAGATGCAACCAAGGAGCGCATCAGTCTGATTTTTTAGCTGACTGAGGTGTTTCTGTCTTTCCAAATGTCTTCTGCCTTGCCGTTGCTGTTATTGTCAGTGCAATCCTGGATAATATTTCTGGTTTCAATCCCTCGTCTGCCACGATGGCTCCTAAATACTTGAATCTATTAACTGTTTCCAGTTTTTGGCTACTAATCATGATGTCAGTGCTGATGCCACTGGTGTTGTTGGTCATCAATTCGGTCTTCTCTGCACTGATTTCCATACCAAAAGCAGTAGCTGTCCTGTCCAGTTTTTCCACCAACTGAGCTAGCTCCTCCTCATTTCCTGCAAGGCCATCAATGTCATCAGCAAAGCGCAGATTCATTATTATTCTGCCTCCAATACTTACAGTTCCTACATGGTCTTCCAGTGCATCTGTCATGATTCTTTCAAGGAAGATGTTGAAGAGAGTAGGTGAAAGCAAGCAGCCCTGTCTGACTCCCACATTTGTCCTAAACCAATCTCCTATATGACCATTGAAAGATACTGCGCTGGTGGCCTTGCTGTAAAGGCTTTCTATGACTTTGATCAGGTTAGCGTTGATGTTGTACAGCTTCATGGTGGACCAAAGGGCTGCATGCCATACCCTGTCAAACGCCTTCTTAAAGTCTATAAAGACATGATAAAGGTCTTGTTGGTGCTGGAGGTATTTCTCACATAGTATTCTCAGGTTGAAAATCTGTTCAGTTGTGCTTCGCCTTGGTCTGAAGCCTGCCTGTTCTTCAGCTATGATTTCCTCTGCCCGTGGCTTCAGTCTGTTTAATATGATTTTTAGCATGACTTTGCTTGAGTGGCATATAAGACTGATCATATGATAGTTTTGACATTGCTGCAAATTGCCTTTAAGCAGCCCTTTACGCAAAGTATCATGTAGTGATAACTAGATTTTCAACCTAGCTACTGTGGCAGTTATACTGAATGTCCAAATGGTAAGTGTTTCATTTAGGACCAATGAACATAACAAATTCCATGTCAATATAACTTTCCATTCGAGAGGAGTAATGATAAGTATAACAAGATTTTCATGATGGTTGCCTACGTTGTCGTATTTGATGTCAGAGCAAAACCATTTACATTTATAACCAATGAGATATCATATGACGTCTTCTGATGAAAACTCCATCTCAGTGTGACCTTTGACTCTGGAGTAAAGGTGACAAAATTTTCAAGATGATTGCCATGGTGGCTATATGGGACATAAAAATGTACACCATGTTTTGCTATGTTTTGTTGTGTGAATTATTCAACAAAATCAAGAAATACTTGTATATAGATGACAACACTAATTTCATCACTAACAGAAAATTTAAATAGGACTGAAACAATGGACTGATTCTTTGGTCAGCCTTGGGAATAAATTATGCTTAGAAAAGGTTTTCACACTTCAAACAGCCAAGATCAAAATAGAGTTGGCCTATGTGAGAAGCCTGTGATGAATTAAGAATCAAAAGAGGCCTAATATACTGCCAAGTTTAGGAATAAATGAATCAAAACTTCACTTGCATCTACATATGTTATTTTAAAGGGTTGTAACACTCTTCAAAGATTAACTTTCTGTCAGAGATAGCTTTAATTCACAGGTAAAAGAACTATACCTGTCACACTCACACAAAAGGTGATTTCTATTTCAGTTGCCTTTTCCATCATCCAGCAAATTAATTGCTTTGACCCTCAAACCACATGATAAAACTTGCCTCACTTTTGAATCTGACACACTGAGAATTAACAATTTACACAGCCTTATTTTTGAATCTGAGACGCTGACAATTAACAATTTACACAGCCTTATTTTTGAATCTGACATGCTGACAATTAACAATTTACACAGCCTTATTTTTGAATCTGACACGCTGACAATTGACAATTTACACAGCCTTATTTTTTAATCTGACACACTGACAATTAACAATTTACACAGCCTTATTTTAGAATCTGACACACTGACAATTGTACACAGCTTTAATTTTGAACCTGACACACAGACAATTAACAATTTACACAGACTCACTTTTGAATCTGACACACTGACAATTAACAATTTACACAGCCTTATTTTTGAATCTGACACACTGACAATTAACAATTTACACAGGCTTATTTTTAATCTGACACTGAGAATTAACAATTTACACACTCATTTTTGAATCTGACACAGAGATTAACAATTTACACTGCCTTATTTTTGAATCTGACACACTGAGAATTAACAATTTACACACTCATTTTTGAATCTGACACACTGAGAATTAACAATTTACACACTCATTTTGAATCTGACACACTGAGAATTAACAATCTGACTTAAGTACAGAAATGTTTTCACACTGAATCCTGTTATATTTCTTTATATAAGCAATGCCCTTCTCATGAGGCAAAGGTTTAATCTGTACAGAATGATAAGTCACTGTAGACAAATTCCAGTGTCTGCTTAAGACTGTGAGAAACCATTATTTGAATAGGAAAATCCTGGCCATATATGATATTTATATAGGATATTTGCCTAGGGGCAATAAAATGGCTGTTGAGACAAGGTGAACACTATAATCTCTAACAGAGGGAAATAGTTATATGATTAAACAAAGCTTGGAAGCAGACTATTCCATTTCATGGGTAAAGACAGACTGCAATGAAATGGGTCACTTCCAAAAAGAAAAGGAAAGAAATGGAAATATTCCCTATTCCAGTGGCCTAGTGGTTAGAGCATTTGCCACAGAAACAGGTGTTTATGGGTTTGAACACCAGCCATTAAACAAAAATAATTCCACAAAACGGGGCTCTGAGTGGATGAGTGGTCTAAAGTGCTCTCTGTTATGGATCACTGCCATCTCACCTATGTCTGCGTGGGTTCGAGATCCAGATTTGGCCAATGTGGGTATGTGAGAAAGCTTGCCTAATAGCTTCTTGTGTGTCGGTGGTTCTTTCTGGGTGGTTTCCTGGGTTCTTCCTCCATCATTAAAACTGGCCGCCATGTGTGGTCTATCTTGTGATGAAAGATGGCATTAAACCCCTATGACGACAAAATCCCTCAAAATAACTTGATTGGTTCTTTTTTGAAATCACAGTACAGTTCCTCTACATGTACTACAGCTGCAGTGACCTATCATATCATTACAATGGCATCTGGCACATCTACATCCCTCTGTTGTGTAGCAGACCTCTGCATTTCTAGATATTTTCAAGGCAGTAAATAATTGTACTGTATGCAGTACATTATACACCCACCTGCATTGAAAAATCTCCTGTGTAAGGCACTGGATGACTGGAAAGAATTTTGACCACAGGGTCTCAATGACTTTGACCTTTGGTCAGGGTGTATGTGATTCTGAACCTTTAACCCACTATACCATATATTAAATGCAATTCAACCACAAGCTTTGTACCTGATATGTGGTCTAGAACTAAAACTATTATGCAAATCTATATTCTTCCAACAGACAATGACCTTTCCCTCTAACCCCCAAATCAGTAGACTTCTTACTCATTTGAAGTTATGCCAGCCACAACCTTGGTGAACAAATGACTCAGAACTGTAAATTTAGTGCAGGAAACATTTTATATTTATCAGCCACAGGGACCTTTACCTCTGTCCTTTCAATACAAGATCAATAGATTTCTACCTAAATCCCACTGCATGCCATCCAAAAATGTTTAGTTCAGATTTTGATTTAAAGTTATTGTGCAGAAACCATTTATCTTCTTTCAGTCACAATAATCTCGTTTTCTGACCACCTGAGCTCAAAACATATAGGCTTCATCCCTATTCTGAATGCAATCTATTTACAAAATTTGGGAGGGACATCATAACAAGATTTTCTCAATCTCATGTCAACCATATTAAAAGGGTTGTGTTAAATTTTAAGTATGTTGGTAATTCTATAGCAAACTAATGAACTTGAACAAAATACAAAGCTAGGATTATGTATTGCAATGAACTTCCAAAGAAAAGCACCACCAACAACAAAAATATATGTTTCCGGTCAGGCAAGCAACGTTCCCTCTAAGCAAATTGGTAGGTGTGCGTGCAGTGCTCACTGCACTGCGCAAGCATTACAGTGATGAGCAAAATTTAACATTGGATTGAGCAAAAATTGACAATTCAGCTGTGCGGGGATGCCTGAGCAGCTGTGTGCGTGCGCATGCGCGCAGCTTAGACGGAACGTTGCAGCCAACAATCGCTGTTTCTCATTGCTGATCATAGCAATTCCACCCCACCACCCCAATGGTAAATATACAAAAAATTTAAATTTCCCAAAATCAAATTGTGTATCAAAGTGAACCAATTCTGGCCAGTATTTTGAAGAACTTAGTACATTATATACTAATATATATATATATATATATATATATATATATATATATATATATATATATATAATGTTAAAAAATAAAAAAAATCCCCATTACCTACATGTACCTACCCCTCTTTTCAAACCAGTGCAATAGGAAACACATTTTTGTTGTTGGCCTAAGATGAAAGATGGTGGTCAATGAGGGCATGTGGGATTGACTAAAAGTAATTCTGACTGAATGAATGTCTATAACAGCTGACACATTTTCAGATACACACATACACACCTGTGCAATCTTACATGAGTATTCATTTCAAATGAAATTTTTTAAATGAATTCAATAATTTTCATCTTTTGCAAGACTTGGTGATCAAAAACACTGAAACCTTTTGAATTTTAGAAATTTCATTTCAAATGAGCAATCGGGTAAGATTCAACTTATTGCATGATGAAAAATAAGAAGTTTTGTTTACCAAACCACAAAACAATGCAGTGAAATGACCGAGATACATTCAGACGCCTCTTACATTATGCCTTTCCTCTGCATAATGTTACATCATTTGTAAATCAAGATGTTAAATATCTGAAAATTATTTGAATATTAAACTTAAATACAAACACATACACACACAACCTTGTGTGTGTGTGTGTGTGGGGGGGGTGAGGATGTGGGTGAAAAGCAAGGGGAAGGATCAATGCTCCCGCCAAGCTGTGAGCAGGCGCAGCTTGTCTGATGTCTTAGCACAGCTAAATGTATTCTCCATGCAGACATAACTCTTTTTATTTCTCATAAACACAATTTCTAAATGATTACAGTTGTTCGTTGTTCAAAATATTTTCAGTCTTGACATGGCTGAGTTTAAAATTCCAGATGTTTGATTTAATGGCATTAAATCTATGATACTTTGGTCCTCTCATCAGGAAGATTTATGATCTTGATAATGAATGTTTAGGAAAACACAAACTACTGTAACTACCCATTTAAAGTCTATGTAGGAATGTTAAGGTCATATTGGTTAGAACCTCTTTTTTTTCAGGGAAGGGTGTGTGTTGTGATTTGTGACCCCCACCCACTTTGATGCACACTGCCGGAGGATACAATTTCCGTTAAAAAAATTGCTCAGTAGGTTTTGCAGTCTGCTCAGTGGCATTTGCTCTGCGCTTGCTAGTGAACATGCTTTAGAGGGAACATTGGCAAGGATGAAAGTAAGCCACCACTACCCTCTATTAATCAAAATTTGGATCTTTGATATTGCTAATGAAAACTAAGTTCAGAACAACAATAACAATAAGACAAAAATATTAAATTGTTTTCAAAATTGTGAAATAAATCTGCTGGGATCACTCAATCAATATAACAAAAATTTGAAGCATTGCAGTTAACAGATACAATGCCAGACCTATAGCCCATGGAAAGCTATGACATCAAATGTTTTTCTGATTATTGATTATGATTGATTAGTCTTTTGAGAAAACCAACATAATAATTGTTTATGAAACTCCATAATCGATTGTGAGAAGCCTTTTGAGTTGCATGCAAAACACAAAGGTTCATAAAACTCCTGTGTAAAAGGGAAGCTAAATAGGGCTTCCAATCCACTAAAGTTCATCTGAATTATTTATTCCATTCACAAATTACAAATATAAAACAATACCATATTCCATAGGTGCAAACTTTCATAATTAGGAATATATAGACATAATTACATGATTAAGCTGTTAATGTATTGAGTTTGTAAAGTTAAAGATACACCGATGGTCTGATTCAGTTTTAATGTAAAATCCTTTGTAGTATTTGTAAATCATGACAAACAAGAAATCATGCATGTCCTTTTTTGCTTTCAACTATACATGAAAGGATTTGGGCAGACTGCAACAGTATTTCGGTTACTAAGACTGATCAGCCATAAAGAAGTTGCTTTCATAAAACAAAACTGTTGAACAAAAAATACAATAGAAAAAATGTATTAGGTAAAAGTGTATATCTCATTAAAAGAGATTACTCATGTAGATTTATTATCATTTTGAATTATTGTGCAAAGATATAACTATATAACAAAAAAAATTGAAATTTGCTCTCATTATGTGGAACAGATTATTGATTATGAAATTCTGATCGCTTTCCATCACTAATGACATCAATATACGAAAGTCTGAACTACAGCAACTCTGAATAGTTGCCATAGCAATCAATACACTTGCAACTGCATATCCCAAAATTGCCCTTTACTCACATGAATTTTCATTCTCTTGTACAAAGGTTATAACACAAAATCTATCAAAGCTACAGTATAATTCTTCAGCTATGATGGAAAAAATGTGAAATTTAAATGTTTATACAAGAATGACACTTTTTACGTTAGTGGTTACTACAGGTGTAAGACTACTAAATTTCATTAAATTCAACAGTGCAAATACGGAAATGATATGATGAACAGCAGAAGGGTATCACAGTATTTCCATTCTTAATCTAAGTGTAAGGATAAAAGAGAAACCAGAAGTTTCTGAGGATGTCACTAGTAGAATTTCTCATCAATATCAAAATATTTTTTTTTAAAAAATAAAATTAAAAAACAACCTGAAACACTTAGCTGTAGGAAATAGTTCTGTAGTTATGACTTGAAGACTTATTTGCCACAAGTTGCCAGTAAATGTAAAGTGCAAATTGTTTTTGGTAATTTTTCCCTTGCATGATTGTGTTCTAAAACTTGTAATTATAATAAAAAATAAAATTTGTTCAGGCGTACAAATAATTATAGAAAAAAAGTTTATATAACATTTTCTTCAGTAATTTGCATACTTATTTAAAGAAAATAGATTTTGTACCAAAATACTGAGAAACAATCAGAGAATATGAATATTGTTTTACAAATGAATATCATTTTTAGTACCGTATTTTCAGGCCTACAAGTCGATACTTTTTTACTTGAAAGTCAGGTCTTCATCTTATACTCTGAATCGACTTATATATAAATTGTGTCATTGAAAGTTTATATAAGTTATGTTCGTAATTACAGGTAATGTACTACAACATGGTTGTGCTTTCAATTATAATAAAACAAGCATGGACTGTTTATTCAACTGTGTCAATTGACAACAGAATATAGCAGTGATTGGTTCAAAAGTAAAATCACAAGCATGTTTGCATCGGTAATGAAATTTCATGATTGCTGGTAATATGGAATATCATACAAAGATACCATTGCTAGTGTAAAATACGAAGCCAAGATATTGACCTGGCCTCGTCTTATACTCCGAATCAACTTATATATGGACGAAGGATGGAAAATTACAAAATCGGTGAATTCGACTTGTATTCCGAATCGACTTATAGATCGGAAAATAGGGTAATCTAGACAACCATACTGAAGTATGACAAGAAAGCTGTGAGCCTTTAAAGAGCAATATTGGCATTTATACATCATTAGAACCATAATTCTGACAATGTCTTTTAACAAAACAAGAAAGACGAATACCACACTATACACCCACCCCACGTGTAATATTCCTCTATGTAGGCACTAGTAGGTAATAGTTTACTTGAGGTCATGGACCAAATAGTCTCCATAACCTCACAAAATACACCCACGCCATGTGTAATATTCCTCTATTAATGTACTAGTATATTGTTGTTGTTGTAGTGTTTAATGCCAGTTTTCAACACATGATTGGCTATACATGGTGGCCAGTATAAATGGTGGAGGAAGAACCTGGGAAAATATTAGAAAGAACCACCAACCTGCGAGAATCTACTAGCAAGCATTCTCACATCCCAATATTGGCAGAGTATGAGACTTGAACCTTTGCAGACAGAGGTAAGATGGCAGTGATCCATAATGTTGAGCGCACTTTAGACCACTGGACCACTTGGGGCCCCTGCACTAGTAGGTAATGGTTGACTAGAGGTTATGGACCAACTGGTCATCCACAAGGTTTGGTCAAGGATCTCACTCCAAAACAAAAGTTATTTTATGGAGTCACCATATCTTTTAATCTTCAACCCCTGAAATCAAAAGGACTCTTCCATACCTTACGTGAAACCAAATACATTTTTCTTCTTACAGTCACACTGACCAAGGACCTTTTGAGCTCAAAATCAATAGGCTTCTTCACTTGTCCCAAAGTAAGCCATTCACGAGTTAGGTAACTGCAGATTGTGGACAATTCAAATATTTCTTTAGAAACCATTTATCTGCTTTCAGTCAGTCAGTGACCCCAACCTATGACCCAAATATTAATAGGGTTCTTCCCTGTCCCTAATGCAAGCCATCCACAAAGTTTGCTAACTGTAGATGATGGAATACTCAAGTTACTCTGCAGAACAAATGTAACAAACATATATACAAATGTCATTATAACAAAACACACTATACTTTACAATGGGCAATTATTGAGTGTAATAAATTCAATGGAACACACTAAATTCTCAGCTCTTCTCATTAACCTTATCCTCAGAATACAATGTGTGACCATTCTCTGTCCATATTCTCTGAACTTTAAACAGTTAAAAAAACAACTCAACCTTAGAACTGTGAAGTTGTGATATGGTATATATAAACTACAACTTCATTACTTAAAGTAAGCACACATATTGAAGAATGAAAGTTACGTAAATCTTATTAAGGTGCTGTCGATATTTTTGTTCACACTCTGCCCATAAGAAAGGATGCCTCAAGACAGAACTTTTTCCTTTTTGGTAATTTTAACTAAAAACTACAAGTTATATTCATGACATGATACAATTTTAAACAATTTAAATGCTTGCTACAATGGCAAGAAAAAATATGTAAGTAATATGTAATAACAGAAATCAAAGTAAACCTAACCTTGGCATTGCTGTCCTTTTTCTTCATGGAAATTATCTGCTTAATATCCTTTTCTTTCTCCTTGTGGCTGCTGTTTTTCCTGATATCTGTGCTATTAGTACCATTTTGTGTATGTTCAGGCATGGTGGATATAACTTTGATTTCCTGGAGAGGCATGTCCTCTCCAGGATGGACACTGGTGGTCACTTTCAGTTTCAGGACATTAACACACCATTAAAATATGCAAAATTTCAATCATCCTTTTGATCAACCGTTTGGTATCTTGAAGGAAGCAAAGATTAACTGTGTACCTTCAACCTATCTGCTTAAATCCCCACTTGAGAAATCTCTTTGCCCTTAATCTGTCCAGTGCAAAAATAGTACGAGTAAGGAAAGTGGGCTTTGATGGCAGATGACAAATTACACACTTCTGTCTCACTCTGGGATCAAGTCATTTTTATCAACTGTTGTTATAGAGCAATGTTATACTGGGTGCATTTCCAATTAAATATACTTAATATCAGTCATGATGTCAATAATGTAATGCCTGCAGCAATAGGTTCATCTGTAAAATAAACAAAAAAATAATAAATGTATGTTACATAAAAATTGATGCTATCTCAGAACAATACACACAGGTCTTTACCACTAGTAAATGACATGCTAAATGATTCTGCCTATCTCTGCATGAATAGCATCAAGCCTTTATTTTTCTTGTAAACACTAATTATTGCAGTCAGTCATGCCCTGCAGGAACCTTTGTGATACCAAAACAATAAACAACTTCTACTGCTTAGTTGGATGACCCAAAGTTCTGATATTAAAGCTATTTTCTTTGCTATCTTTTTCTTTACACCCTAGCAGAGTTGTCTCTCATTTCCCGCTTGGTTATGTGTCTCTCAAATACTGGCAAAAAACTACGCATCTCTTGGGCACTATTTGTTCTCCAAGAGAATACTTGCTATTCTTCTCTAAGATAAGACTTTACCTCTTGCCAAACTTTGACTAATTTTGTATGATATGAAAATCTGTAAAACATAAAACTTTGCAGATGACTGAAAACTAGTATTATTAAATTATTAATTTTTACCCAGCAATTCAGGAGATTGTTACTGATAGCCATAAGAGACAATGTAAAGATTACAGATATCACAATATTTCTAGCTAAAAAGTGTGGATACAATTATGCCCAGTTCACAATTGTCCATACAAAATCTGGACATGCTAAATGATTCTGCCTATCTCTGCATGAATAGCATCAAGTCATCATACAACTCCTACTGCTCTCTTCAATACAGAAAAGATTTCAAACTATGGCTATGGCAGGGGGAGATAATCTGCTGATGAGTTTAACTTCTTCAAAATGCAAATCCATAAACTGATGGCATAATTTTGCAAATATTTCCAAGGATCTAATAAATGTATGATGGGAGTGTGGATGGCTGTAGAAGAAAAAGTAGGGAGCTATGCTATTGCAAACTTTAAATGTCTAGAAATCGCTAATCACTGCAACAAAAAACAGAAATTACAAAATTTTTACTTAATTGGAGATCAGAAAAATGGGTCTTCTTAATATGTTTGTCAACCAAAGCTGTTGTTCCATAGAGAGATGATTCTCTTTTTAAAAACAAATTTTTTAAAAAAGTTGTTCATAAAGATTACAATAGAAAAATATTCCTGTTTTTCTTAAACAAAGAAATAAGCATAAAAACTAGCAGGTACATGGTACATGCAATACAAAACATACTGGTTTAGTTTAACAAAGTATCTCTATGAAGTCCAAAAGAATCAATTGTTATTTTTCTACCCCAACTGTTGTTGTTATGGTTGTATCTTAAAGGTGCTTAAAGACATTTTTTTTTAGACATAGGCAAAGGACTGGCAAATATAAAAAATTCATGAGCCCAAACTCCAATTTCACAAGCCTGGACTACAATTAAATAAATCTGTCCAGTGGTAACCAATGTTCCCTCTAAGCTGCACGCGTGCACAGCTGCTCAGACATCCCCGCACAGCTGAATTGTCAATTTTTGATCAATCCAACGTTAAATTTTGCTCGTCTCCATAATGCTTGCGCAGTGTAATGAGCACTGCGCGCACATCTACCATTCGCTTAGAGGGAACATTGGTGGTAATGCTTTTTCAACACCATTCAACTGTGCAAACACAAGCATGTGCTTATTTTTGTCTTTCAAGCAATCTACTTCATGGCTTCATGGCTTGAATGAAAATCATTGTGTCAATTACAATTAGTAATTTAACAAGATTAAGATAACGAATATTGAGTATGTTGAATGTGTTACAGGTGGTGTTCCTATTTCGACAGACATGGTATACACAGGAATGATGTATCTCAATATGTTGTTTGCTGCATAAGAAAATAATTAAATCACCCCCACCCTTGTCTTTGTTTTGCTAGCATGGCTCACAATGTAAAATTCCATAAACCAAGAATTTTAGTTTATTTTTGCTTGCTTTGTTTCCTATATCACCTTCAACAATGAACCATACTTGAACACTATTCTGACAACTGAAATATTCAGGCTTTATATTTAATATATTTGGGGTAAAATGTGACTTCAAAGAATCATTGCTGCTGTTCACAAACTTGTCAATAGTCTTTAATACAGATCGCTTAAACATTCTTCTTTAAGGCAATGATATGAAGAAAAAAATTGTTTGCTGACAGACATCTAGCAGCTATCTAATTTAACTACTAGATTGTTCCACTTTGCGATCCTATTTACTTAAGTAAATTAACACAATGGGCTCACCCACTGCAGTCTTCAAATATATTAGACTAGCTACCAGCTATTGAGAGCCAAGCCAATTAAGCATCATGTTTAATGAAGATATCACAAAGGCCATGAAGACATAAAATGTAAATAAAGTTTGTACTTTACAGAAAATTCTAAAGGATTAATCTGACAAAGATGAATCTAATATGTGGCATAAGTTTCTGTCATGATGCAAATGCATTCCAGTGTCATGAAGATATTAAAAAACAATTCTTTAGATATTAACTGAAGAGTGTGATGGAGATGGCTGGATGAACAGAAATCTATTTTGATGAATAGGGATATCTCATAAATTGCAGATGAGACAGTCAATTCTTTCCAAAGAACATTGATTAGTCACGATAAAAGAACATAGAATTAATGTTCTGAGAAAATTAACAAGTAATTTCTCTCATTCAACAACTGTCAAAAGATCAAAGTTGTCTGGAATCTTTAGAGACTTATCCAGAGAAAACACAGTTTAAGTCTTGATTATATACATCTCCAATGACGTAAATTTAAAATGTAAAAATCATACTTTTAATACATTCATACTTTCCTAGAGTTGAGAAAAAATTATGCATGATAGGATTTTAAGGAATCTACATTCATTTATTTGTATGTAATATAAATCATGTAGTGTAAGATTTCATGCATTTCTTTTGAAGTAAACTGAATATGTATATTATGTCGTAAATGATTTGTATCATTTGAAGTAAACTGAATATGTATATTATGTTGTAAATGATTTGTATCATTTGAAGTAAACTGAATATGTATATTATGTTGTAAATGATTTGTATCATTTGAAGTAAACTGAATATGTATATTATGTTGTAAATGATTTGTATCATTTGAAGTAAACTGAATATGTATATTATGTCGTAAATGATTTGTATAATTTTTTTCCTAAGAGTTGATTTTTCTACATACATCTGGAAATGTATGTCACTGAATCTCAAATTATAAAGTAATGTACTTAAAACAAGGAGTGAAGTCCATTATTTGTAAATTTTCTTCAACTGAGAATCAAGAACATGTGAGATAGACATAGTTCAACTGGTAAATTTATAGTCACAGTGAAGCAATAATAATGGAGAGGGACAATTATGTCACAATCCCCATTTAAGAAGGCAGTAGCTGCTAACAAAACATCAACTTATTATAATAGGATCATGTGTATTAGGTGGCCAATTGACCATATTTGCTAGTTCAGTTGAACATTGATGAAAGATATCTGATGAAAAAGAGTAGGAATATTTGTTGATCCCAAGAGGATACCTGACATATCTTTAGGTTAGGCATTATTTTTTGCATTTCAAAGAAGAGAGCTTCATATGACTTCACAGTGAGAAAAAAGGCATGATCTGCAACCAACAGGTGGTTGATGGCTACGAAAGGTTTTTGAGAGATGGAGACGGAAAAATACCTACTGCCAGTTTAGAAGCACTGACTGATCACCAGCATTTATCTGGAAAAGACTAGAAGCACCAGGTAACACTGTCATGCCAGAAATTTAATTTCAATCTTTCACTTGATCATATACAATAAAATTAGTTCTATCAGAAAACATAATGGCTAATTGAATTTCACATAATTTTGCAACTCTGAGAGAAATTGAATCATTCACATGGCATGTTTGGTGTCAGATCAGCACTGCTGCCATCTAAACCCAACTAGACATTGTAAAACTCTCATGACAATATGACCAACCATTCAGGAGAAGTGATAAGATTTTTAAGATTGCTACTTTTGCGGACATGTTGGATATCTATGCAGAACAATGTTAGGACCAACTGGGTAACATAGGAAGTCTTCTGGTGAGATACCCATGGCAACGAGTCTTTCCATTCAATAGGATTAGCGATAACAAGGTTTACAAGATGGCTGCGACATGCCAATGCCCTCAGAGTTATAAGCATACTTATTGCTATTGGTAAGTGGAAAAAAACATAATTTGGGTGTATGTCAAGTGCCAAATTTTTTGTCAGTGAAATCCAGTAATTAATTCGTAGGCTAGCCGACAATCAACTGTCTTGGAGTAGAGTTTTGAACAGAAAGAATGTTAGTTTACCTCGGTCAGACTGTTACAATATTTTGAGTGAACGCGGACTGAGTGTTCGACACGCTTAAAATTATGTGATTCCGCACGCAGAGCTGTCAAAAATGATTGAGACAAATGATAAGGTGATATTTTGATCCTAAGTGGCATTTTTGGCATCTTGATAGACGGTTTTCAAAGGGTCCGCAAGGATAGCATTTATGCCGATTGGTCAAATGTATAGGAAAGGAGGTTGGGTCGAAACCTAGAATTGGGGAATATATTCTCTGAGTTAATGAGTTTTGAATTAGTCTAGGAAGACCTCTGCAAGAGACGGTCAGCATTTATTAGTTCCAACATAGGAGAAGACTCCGGGGGTAATTTTACAGCAGTGCCTTCGTAATAATAAGCTCAGGAAAGTCCGCCGGAACATAAAACGGCAGAAGCACGTCAAAAACACAAGGTATTTAACTCAAATTCACCTTTATCACGATGTAATGTATATGATGTTTTTCGTTGTCATAGATGCATAATGTATCGATACTATGATACCAATAGTTCAGTATTACATTGATTTAATAACGTACTTTGATATTTTTCTTTGTTAAAGATGCATGATGTATTCATATTTTTGTATGGATAGTTGGTTTTACAGTGATTTAATAATGTATTTTTGAATTCTGAATTAGCATTTTTTACCTTATATACTTAGGTAGGTAAATGGGTGGTGTAGAAAACCTGCCGTGTACATTTATGATTGGAAAGTGTTACATTAATTTGAATTTATCATATTAGTAAATATGGATTGTGTGTTATGATATATTGCCTCACGTTACATAATGATTTACGGGAATATATGACTTTCCCAAATTCTGACGTCGATAATTAGTAGTATAGCTCTATTGATCTGAAGACTTGTGTAATATTTGTTAGCCGTATAAATGATAACACTGATAGTAAGATCTGATTGTTCGAACATGAAGACGGACGAACAATCGCAACTCTTAAAGTAACGAGATACTCAGGGCGTTTTACCCTTTTCTTTTACAAGGAAAATAGTTTGTTTGAAGTAATAGCGAAGAAGTTGGAATTCAGAGACGGAAAACAAGTTGGAAGACAGAGGTGTGTAATCCCGCTTACAACAAAAGGGCAAGCAAGTCAGGACAAACGCAGAAGAGAAAAAAAAGAGAACCAGTCGTCGAACAAGGTCATTTTGAATCACCCAACAGTCCAATGTTAAATGAACAATCGATTCCATGATGAAATTTACTCTCAGTATTAACGGCTAACTTCATTTATTTTTATTAGTGTTTGGGATTTTATGAATGTATCCATTATTTTAAAGCTTCAGTTTATGTATTTCTGAACTAAGTGTATTTAGAAAGAAAGAAATTGTAATTCACAGTGTCATTCTTTTCTTAACTGTATTTTTAATTAAATTCATATTTTATCTTTACGGGGGCTTGTGTGTTGTCTTGTTCAAAGTACCATCTCAGATTACTATATCCATTGACCGGGCAAATTACACCGTAGAGATCATCTTCTAGATAACGCTAATTAGTGGGAGGCGGTCTTCAAGTGTTGTTTTTCCAAGTTGCGCAATACCTCTGACCAGGCCTTGTGCAATATTGTACTAATAACACTTTGATAACCACCAGAGACACCATTACAGTGTAAAAAGTTAGATCTATATATTAAATGCTAGAATTACAGGACATATGAAAAAGACACATTTTTATGACTAACTTGATTCTGCAGTTCGTAAAATTCTTGTCACAAAGGGAAACATGGATCAGAAGACAAAAATATATTGAAAAATTATTCATATTCAGCACTCACTGTATTGCTGTATTACATTACACTCATATTGTAAAGTTTTAAAGTTTGTCCAGCGGTGTTGATCTGTCACTTTTTCATAACTGACATGTTTTGAACTTTGAATAGATCCATCTGTTCTAACATTAACTGTTAGATAAGACCCATAACGTTCATCATAATGTGTTTTACTTAACATATGGCACCATTTTGTTCCCCCAAAAAATGTCTGGTTCACTAAGTAGCTTATTAATAAAATTAATCTGTTAGGCAGAGTTCACTTTTAAAGAAAATAGTCTGATTTCTTGAATAATGGGTCAAATACAGTTGCTATAAATTGCAAATAAGGAAAGCATCAGGTCATCCTGTAAGCTCTTCCAGTCTATGACCAGTAGATAATAAAATACTGACAACTTTAAAATGCTGGTCAGAAAGGCTCCTTTAATTTTTTCACGATACATTGTCCAGTTGTTTTACAAAATCATAACAAATTTCATCAAGATTTTGATGTATTCAGTGTATATTAAGTAAACAAAAGTGATATAGACGGACATGTCTACAAGCCATTTCCAGTAACCCCTCCCTCCAACTCCATTTTTTTAGGTGGGTGGGCATAACAATTCATAATTCAGGTAGATTAGAAATTCAGTAACAAGTCACAATAAATTAATTTACATATACTTTGAACAATATAAATCCATCAAATTCAAATCGCATGTATAGTCCACAATGAACTATGTGTGTTTTGGCTGGTTATGAATTAATATCTTCATTATTTATTACCTACAAAACAAAAGCATCTTTTTTTAAAACGTGACAAACAAAGCAGCCATAGTGCATTCTATGCCTGCTTGTATATTGGTAGTACAGGGTGTGCCAGGGTTCTGGTTCTTTCAATCATTTCTTCTTTGGTTATAGGGGATTTACTTGTATTAGTTAGCATTACTTATTGTCAATTACTTATCTGGTGCTAGTCTTATTTTTCAATGGAAAATTACCTGTCAAGTATATATATGTATATATCTTTAAGAATTATACAACAGGAAAGTAGATATTAATAACAGCAGTTTCTAAATGATATCATCTAAGTAAAAATCATCCAAGTCTAAAATAAATGCACAAATCACAATCACGTGTCTCAAGTTTTAAGGATGTCTGCTTGTAAACTGTTGTCAAAGTTCAGTCCAGATCTTTTGTCAGCTTTCTGAGATATGTTTGATTATTCTTCTAATTTTATGAATGGTTGCCATATTTAAGGGTGTATTGGCTCTTCATGACAAACTACATTTGTCAAATTTGGTCTAATTCTGTTCTGCAGCTTATGTGCAGCCCTTCAAGTTCTTTATATTTTAAGAAATCGTGGGCATATTTCATGGCAAACCAGCTCTATCTGCGTACATAAAGCCAGAATGATTTTAATAAAATCTGGCGAAATTCAGCCATGCAATTCATGAAACGAAGAAAATTATTTTTAAAAATTCTTCTGATTTTAGTAATGACAGACATACCTGAGGGTGAATCACATTTGTAAAAATCTATACAAATTTTTTTTTTATACAGAAATCAATCATGCAGTTCTGAATTAGTAAACACTAAAAACATGATGAAATTCTGTCATCAAATTTGGCCACCTTTCATAAAAAATATATATTTATCTAAATTTCTCAAAAACGAATGCTCAACATATTTGGATGAATGTTGATTGAAAGTACCATGGTATAAATGTCTAAGTAGTTTCTAAGAAGTCTTAATGGTTCTTGTATAAACAATAACAGTAACAGAATGATCACAAGTTTGAAAGACCTCAACCATTGTGTCAAATATATTGATGGAAGTTATTAAAAAAATATTTTAATATTAATATCATCATCCACACAAGATGATTGATTGGCATAAATACAGTCAGCAAAGACCTTGACACTGGAATGTACCTAGTACAACCATATGCAAATCAGTCAAGCAGTTCTTGAGAGCATGCCATAAATAACAAATGTGAATGAATAATGGACAATGGACACCACACTACAGATAAAGGACCTTATGTGAGCTATAAATTGCATGTTCTAAGATCATAAATTCCTTGCATCAAATTAACAAAGTGTATTTTAGTGAATACATGTTTTTAGTATGACACAATTGTGGGGACCATAATGATTGTCTGCAGCCAAAAGCTTGCACATCCAACATATTACCAATCCTGTGGGGGCCCCCTGAGTGGTCTAAAGCGCTTTCCATTATGAATCACTGCCATCTCACCTCTGTCTGCATGTTGAGTCTAAGATTCTGCTAACGTAGTTATGTGAGAAAGCTTGCCAGTAGCTTCTCATGGGTCAGTGGTTCTTTCCGGGTTCTTCCTCCACCAATAATACTAGCCGTCATGTATAGCCTATCGTGTGCTGAAAAATGGCATTAAACCCTACAACAACAACCAATCCTGTATATACACTTATTACTTTCTTCCACATGATTGCCATCATGATTATTATAACTGTACAAGTCCTTTTCCTTTCTACTCTAATCTAACACTAAAGGTGCAAATATGTAGTGTCCAGTCTCTCAAACGGTTCAAACATCAAACATCTTCAGCTTATTTCCTTCACACGTCAACAGGCCATCCTCAAAGTTTGGTATCTACTAGAAACCATTTGAGAAATCCCCAGACCACTTGGTGGGGCAGGGTGCTGCTTATTATACTGGGTATTTTAAGCATGGTAATATTTCTTCTGAGAGAACCATCTACACAAATCTGGAAATTTAAAAAGCATAATACTGAGCAATGCAATTGAAAATATCTACTGCAGAAAATATGGGTAAATAATGCTAAGTTGATTCCTTAAAACTGAATTGTATTAAACCAGTCTATTTAAGACAGCGTTATCTTTGTGTGACAGGATACACCACAAGGATGGTACAAGATACATCCTAAGTATGGTACAATATACACCACAAGGATGGTACAATATATACCACAAGTATGGTACAATATACACCACAAGTATGGTACAATATACACCACAAGGATGGTACAAGATGCAACTGAGGGCAGGATACCACCTAAGAAGGGTTAGGTGCAGCATCCTCTTAACTCATTAACCCAGGGCACTGCAATTACGCATCAGTAGGTAGTAGCCTACTTCTGAACTCTGTAACATCAAGGTCATGTATAATACACGAAATTGGGTGTTATTATAGAAAGGTAGGCAGATGTAGCTCTACAATGATACCAAATAATCTGGATGTTTAATTGCACTACAAAATACAGAAGGAAAAACCTAATACAGTGGGGCCTTGACTTCTGAGTTTAATTCGTTCCGTGACGGAGCTCGTAACTCAAATTACTCGTATGTCAAATCCATTTTCCCCATTGAAATGAATTGAAATGGAATTAATCCGTTCCGGACCTCCAAAACCACCGCAATATCGATAATTCTAAAGCATATCCTGATGTTATAGTGGTCCTTCCAGAACTCTCTAAGGTTGAGGTTTGTGCTCTCCTTCACCTCAAATCCGCGTCGGAACAGGTGCTTGGTAAAGAGCTTCTTGAAATTAGAAATCACCTGCTGGTCCATGGGCTGCAGGATAGGGGTGATGTTGGGTGGAAGGTAGAGAATCTGCAGCAAATCAGTGTAAATAGCTCGTGCCTTCTCGCAGATTATAGCCTCAGTCACGGTATCTCCGGCGAGCTGCTTCTCCGTCAACCCACCATCAGCAGCTTCTCCATATTTTCATGGAGATATGTCAGCTGTTTATTAATTATTTTAACACCCTTGGCTAGCGTGATAGCCATTATTGACTCCTTCGGCTTCGGTATGGTGCAGATCATGGAAGTGCTACGCTCGTACTGCTTCGTCAAGTCGACTACACGCACACCTTGCTCATGTTTTTCCATAATTTCTTTCTTTAATTCAATGCATATCATCTGCTTCTTTGCAAAATAACCACAAGCACAAATGCGAGCACAACACGAATGCTTCCACTGCGAGCTGACTGCTTAAAGTGAACGAGACACGGGATGATTGGCGAATGTTGATGCGTTCACTGTGACATTCGCTGCGCCAACTAGCGGTGGGGTATCTGAAGCTGGCTCGTAACTCGAATTTTAGCTCGCAACTCAAAGCAAAAAATCGGCCGAGAGACGACTCGTATCTCAAAAAACTCGTTAGTTGGGACACTTGTAAGTCAAGGCCCCACTGTATTTTGGACCTTTTCAATCCAAAATTTGCCAGTGGTCGGAATCTGTTTTGTGTCCGTATTTTAGATTTTGTTCTATTTTTTATCGGTAGATTGGTTTGAACTGCACACAGACAGACAAACCTTTGCAAAAAGTAAAACAAGATGGGTATTTAGAACAAAGAGTTGTCTCTATATGAAACTGATGGGTCCCGTTGAGCAAAAACAAGACAACAGAAACTCCAACTTTTGCCCTTCTATTCTTTCACAAGCAAAAACGCCAAAACAAAATTATGTTTCTAACACAACTAGGCATTATGTTAACCGGAAATCTCCTAGAAGTGAATGTAGTAGGATGTATTCAGAAATAGCCCCGTACTTGTGTTTCCTGCATACATTTCAGGTGAAAACGACAAAAACCTCCAGGGGTTAACGAGTTAAAACATGCTACGTGCTGTGACTCACATGAAGCAAACTAACACTGATCTAATAGCTTTGAAACAAAACAATATAATCTACTGATAGCTATCTCAAACCTGAGTGCAAGCCATCCACAAAAGCTAGTAAATATATTAGTATTGAATTTAAGTTACTGTGCAGATATCATTTCTTCTTTGGGCTGTGCTTTACAGATACTGATATGTGTATTACCGGTACATACTTTGAAGAGAGTCACAGGTGTAAGGTGAAGTTGTTTGAATTTGCAACATCTATAATGGAGAGAATGTTGGCATACCACTAAGTTACTTTTCTGTAATGTGGCCAACATTTCTTTTAGGGCATAACCGACTTTGATCCGGAAATCGAATTCCACCGGATAGTATGAACTTCAGATTAATCGGAGTCGGACAAGGCAGAAACGACCGATTCGGATAATAAAAATAATAAAGTTGAATTTCTATAGCACCATGTCTAACACTGCGTGTCATTTGATAGTGCGTTAATAAAGTTAAATAAGAAGTCAGAAAAGTCCAATATGGTCAACACAACCACGCTGTGAGACAATCTATTTGAACTGGCGGGTGAAAACCGGAAATGAAGCCGGATATGGTAAAGTACTAGGTAACATGTTAGACACGGCAAAACCAGATACCAGAAACGGAAGATGAAATTTTTTAGAAAAAAAAAATATGGATTTAGCATTTCCAATTAATTGAATCATATCCGGAATCGGAAAAATTTTATGCCTAAAATTCAGAATCGGAAATCAGTAGAAAAATGCTAATTGGTTATGCCCTAATTTCTTTATATACTGTACTTGTGAAAACTGTACATGATCTAGCACACAGTTTACCAAAATGGTTGCACCCATCTACTAAACAAATCAGCTTCAATTAGTCTAAGTACAGTAACTGGAGCAGTTATTAATACATCAGAATTTTTGTTTGCCAGAGTAGAAAATACCACCTTCTAAGATGCAATAATAAATTATAAAATTTATGAAAATTAAAAGTTTTTTTTGCTCCTTTATGACAATTCATCTTCTAAGTAGAGAAAATGAAAATGACCAAGTAATGCTAGCAGTTTTCTGGAAGGGGCACATCTGAAGTAAAATCAAGCAGTATAATCTTTAATTCATGCTATACCCATCAATCAAATACCAAACTAAAGAGACATGTTCTTTGAACAATACCTAAGATATACAAGGTATTATTTTAATAGCCAGTGTAACCAGTGAGAAAAACCTGGTAAATTCTTTACAAATCTAACCCTATGCAAAGTATGAAACTGTAGAGTGCCACCTTGAGCCACTGTAACCTTGATCTTTTGACTATTTCACCCCCAAATCACCAAATTACTTTATTAATAACAATACAAGCTTTTCACAAAGTTTGGTCTATATGCTGGGACTAAAAATAAAGTTATTGTGTGGAAACTATTTTCTTTTCAAATCACTGGGTTTGACTTCTGAACTATTCATTCCCAAAGATAAAGATTTCTTCAGCACTCCATGTGCAAGTTATGTACATAGTTTGTCCCAGGTGACCTTAATCTCTGCCTTTTTGTCTCAGAATAAATCAGATTCTTGCTTAACCGAAATACAAGCCATACACAAAGTTTGATAAAGGTACCTAGTCAAGAACTAAAGTTACTATGAGAAAACCAAGGCATCTCATGGTATGATATACTGTGCTAAACACTGGATATTTTAAGGCAAAACCTCTTTTCCTCTAAAGGAAATTACTTATGCTTGTTGTTGTTGTGGTGGTGGTGGTGGTGGTGGTAGGCTTAATGACATTTTCAGAACATGCTAGGCTTTATTTGGTAGCCAGTATATATGGTGGAGGAAGAACAGGAAACCCCCAGCAAGAACCACCAATACATGGAAGTAACTGGCAAGCATTCTCACATACCCATGTTGGTAGACCCTAGACTACAACCCAGGCAGACAGGTGAGATGTCAGTGATTAGTATAGGCAAGCACCTTAGACTACTTGCTCACCCTGGGCAACAAAATTCATTATTGCAGCATATTATATAATATCAACATACTTAGAATATGTACTGATAAGAATTATCTGATATTTTAAGATAACCTATCAAAGAAAATCACATTTTTTTTTAATAACAACTCTGACAGTACTGCTGAAAAAGCTCTATTATTTTGTTATATTCATAAAAATCGATTAAACTAAGCAAATATAATCAACATGTTTACACTACACAGATATGACCTGACCAAGGTTATTTATTTCCTTGATCAATAAATATCTTGATGTATTGGGATATATAGTAACCAATAAATCAATACTGTTATTCCTATTAATGACATATCTAACATGAGCACCCTCAACAACTATGTTATCTACCTAAAATTCCCAAACAATCCAATGACTAATAAATGACAAAGAGACTTGGAAGTTTGTCAGGCATTTTATATATAAAAAACCCAGTACATAATTAGCTTGACAAAACATTCTTGTCTTGGTTTGTAGAAAAAAAATTACCTAGTATATCCATTATCCAAGCTGAAGAAAGAAAATCTTGAGGTAAATGAGAAAAGAATATCCCACCCCATCCCCTCCAAGATTAAATGGTCAAACACTCATTTAAAATCATGCATTAAAGGCATTTATTGGCAAGATATAATGAGTATAATGCTGCATGTGACAATTCCACTGTAAATCTTGTAGATCAGATTAAAATTGAGGAGTTTTGCAATCACTGGCGAAAAGGTAATGCATGTTATCACATCATTGTTTTAACTTAAATGCCTCATACAGGGATTACATTTTTTCCAAACATCTACTTACCTGGTGAGTCAAGTACAAAAACCATGTACTCACCCAAAATCTTACTTAACCTGTTATAACTGAGATGTACACACTGACAATGTAAATAACCTGAGTTAGATAACATGAAAAGCTTTTTAACAGAACTTACTGTAATCTCTCTATAACAGTGTTAAGAAATTACCATGCACTTACAAGTATCAGTATTGCTTCTTGAAGTTCTACTCTTGAGTTGTTTTTGTTTTTTAAAGATAAAAGAATTTTTCCACACTGGTAGTCCAGGTTATTTAAAAAATTGAAATTGCATACCTTAGCTATTATTAAAAGAACATTTAATTCCATTTCTATCTGTGTATCTTTGATATGTGTAAGTTGGACTGGAGTATTTGGTTTTTTGTGTGTTTAATGCCATTTTTCAGCATATGATAGGCTATACATGGCAGCCAGTAGTGATGGAGGAATAACCCAGGAAACCTCCCAAAAACAACAACCAACCCATAGAAAGTTATTGGCAAACTTTCACACATAACCATGTTGACCAAGCCTGAGAATCGAGACCTAGAGATAGGTGTGATGTCAGACTGATTGGGAAAACTTAGTGCCTTAGACCACTCAGCCTTCCGAGGCCCCTGAGTTCAACTACACAACTTGGCCTTACTTGTGCACCTCTCCAAAGACTGCTAAGTCTACTTGGTCATTTTCACTTAAAACTTGTTTATGCACTATAAATAAAATGAAAATATACATGTACACTGGTTACACTGCCATGTGCTGCATTACCCAAAGCAGTTTTTTTAAAAACCAGCTAATTCAATATCGAGTTCAATTCAACCAATGCTGTATAAACCAAGTGTTTGCAATGAAAAACCTAATTATGTCATGTTCTCAAGCCATAACAAGGTTACTATAATAGAGTCAAGCCTGGTTGTACTATCACAATTGAGTATTGTCAGGAAACTGTCCACATTATGAGGGTAATCTTCAGCTGTACAGCCGTGTTTGTGATGGCGAGTCATTGAACTCGGGGTTTTGTGCAACCTGGATGCTTGCAGTGAAAAACCAAATTACTCAAGTTCTCAAGCCATAACAACATTACTATAATAGAGTCAAGCCTGGTTGTACCATCACAATTGAGTATTGTCAGGAAACTGTCCACATTATGAGGGCAATCTTCAGCTGTACAGCCATATTTGTGATGGCGAGTCATTGAACTCTATGGGGTTTTGTACAACCTGGATGCTGCTTGTATGTTGACAATGACTTGGACGATGGTATTGGTACCTGCAATGGTGGACCAAAGCTTTGAGAATAATAGGTCAGTAAGGGAATATGGAGGCTCTGGATGGATCCTTCAGCAGCCTGGGCCATGCATAATGGTTTTCTTACCACAAAAAAAAGTTGTGGTACCAGGAATACATTGTGATCACCACTAGGCACCATGATATACATACGCTCCCTTGTGAATAAATTATTATTCAATATTGTTATACAAGTAAAAATTGATAACGTATACATCCCACTTGTGAATGAAACATACATTATTCATGCATGTACCGTATTTTGTTGTCTATAACGCGCACTTTTTTACCTAATTTTCTTATCTTAAGTCGGGGGTGCGCGTTGTATACAAGAACTAAAAAAAAAAAAGATTTTTTCCAGGTCGATCTGAAGAGGATGAAGGCACTCACTACTTGTGAAATATTAAATCCATTGTACATTGCATTGTAACTAAAATGTTTACCGGTACTAGCCGTATTAAAGAAATAAATAATGCTTACAAATAGTCTTGTTCTTTGATTGCTTATGTTAATAAACTGTTTTCATTTCACATCACTGTGTCAAGTTTTGTTCTGTGCCACGGCCGGAAATACATGCACATAACGACTTGCCTTTGTTCAAAAGCTGTACAAAGTGCCGCATTGGAGCGGAACAAATACCACTGTGTGGATTATCGTACTTGTTTCGTAAATGTTCAGTACCGTATTCCATAACTGTTGATCTAATCGAATTTTTCTTCATTTATTATTGGTCGAATTGAAATATAATATGTGTAGAATTCAACTAGTGTTAATGTTCTCATCAGAGCATCTGTTGTGGACATATATATTTTTGCGACTACGGGTTCTTTCTTACGGGAACACTGATACGTTGTGGAACAAAATAATCAATGCATGAAGTCGGGAAACATTTTTTTTTCCTCTTTGGAAAATAAGCTTGTTACTTAGTTTTATTTCTCATCTTAAATCATAGTATTTGAGATATCTTTGCGATTATACAGTGATCAATGGCTTCAATGCTTCATCGACTCGGTGTGGTCTTTTCACGGTAACCGGCGCCAGGTAAGCTTTGATGCGCTCAACATAGTTACAATGCTTTGTCTCGGTGAGCAGTATTTAATTGATTCAGGACATACAGCGACTTTTCGAAAGTAATGACGACAAAGTGGAATTTGAGGGATTTGATGCAATAGACTGCGTCAACTAGACGAACATTTAAAGGGCCCTTTTAAGGGCCAACAATAAAATCGGAAAGATACAATATCAATATTGCCACTTTTCATTCACTATCTAAAATGACCAACTGTTGTTGCACTATGAAAACAGGGCGAAACAGCGGTAGTCAAAATTTTAAAATGCATTATATCACATGTGCGTTATATGGCAGAACTACGTTTTTTCCACTTATTTTGGGTCGAAAATCGGGGTGCACGTTATACATCGATGCGCGTTATACACACCAAAATACGGTATTTCTGTACATGTTCTATAGTTTGATCACCCTTGATGACAGAATCATACATCGCACATAAAGTAACATATCTGCATATAAATTCTAAACAATGAACATTCATGTTGAAAATTCCATACATCAATCATATTTGTTTTTATGTTTCATATGTTGATTCTTGCTTAATTACTCACATGTTCTGAATAGTTCCATTTAGTACCAGTATCATCTCATTTTATTAGTTGGTGTGTGCACAATTCTTTTAAATCTATTGATTTGAAGTTGTAGATGATAACATCATCTATGTAAAAATCATAATTACCTACACCAGATGTACTAATTTTCACTAAATATTCAAAATTACAAGGCAAACATTACATCCTAAACAGTATTGATAAAGTCAATTATCTGAGTAGTTGCAAATGCCAACATACCATTGCCATTTCCATCAGTGAAACATTCCAGAAAATCTTTTGACATTTTGCATTGCCAATATTGTTCATGTGTTTGTCACACTGATAACTTTTCTATGGTCAGTGCACTGGAAAAAATTTAGTCTTGGCACAAGAATACATGGTGAGCTCTAGTCACTTTTTCTATCTGAGATGCATACATGCCAATGCCCTGAGAGTTATAAGCATACTTATTGCTATTGGTAAGTGGAAAAAAGCATAATGTGGGTGTAAAAAGTTAGATCTATATATTAAATGCTAGAATTACAGGACATATGATAAAGACACATTTTTATGACTAACTTGATTCTGCAGTTCGTAAAAATCTTGTCACAAAGGGAAACATGGATCAGAAGACAAAAATATATTGAAAAATTATTCATATTCAGCACTCACTTTAACTGGTCTTCAAATGTAACTTTTCCTAATTGATCATGAACTGGAATTCTGCAATGATCATGGCCAGGTGCTCAGAGTGCTGTATTACATTACACTCACATTGTAAAGTTTTAAAGTTTGTCCAGCAGTGTTAATCTGTCACTTTTTCATAACTGACATGTTTTGAACTTTGAATAGATCCATCTGTTCTAACATTAACTGTTAGATAAGACCCATAACGTTCATCATAAAGTGTTTTACTTAACATATGGCACCATTTTGTTCCCCCAAAAAGTGTCTGGTTCACTAAGTAGCTTATTAATAAAATGAATCTGTTATGCAGAATTGACTTTTAAAGAAAACAGTCTGTTTTCTTGAATAATGGGTCAAATACAGTTGCTATAAATTGCAAATAAGGAAAGCACTCTAATGTATGCTATTCTTACACAGCAGTCACTTTTTAAAGAATATTCTGAAATTTATATGAATGGAATTAAAGAGATAATAGAATGACAAAAACAACTTTTGTATTGCTTTTATATTTTTTTAATGTATAAAAGCATAATCCATATGCTGTCGTGCAGAAAACATAATTTAGTGAAAAAAAGTGCAATGATTAAGCTAAAAGCATAATGATTGTTTATCCTGTATGGATGTTGTTTCACAGGTGTGGGACCTACAATTTCACTGTCATGGTTACTTTTATTTGTCCATGTTGGAACATCTAGAAACAAGTGCTCATATTCAAATAATAGCTGTTTTCCTTCACTCTTTTCTTGATCTATTCAATATTTTTGAATTCTGAAGATTGGTTATGTTGAAGTCACTTCAGTCTGATTGCATTCCATCACTTGAATCCTCACTGTGTGGGACAAGTACAATTAAAATGATTGCACAATTAATAATGCTATCTCTAACAAATAAGTTTTGCAAAATTTTTAAAAATTAACTATGTACCTAAAACACAAAGAGAGAAATAAAAAACTTACAGAATTGTGAATTAAACCCCAAATCAGTCCAAAATGTTACATCACCAGACATAATGAATACAATTCCAATTAAATTCCAGTGGTGTTTGAAATAATATCCAGCACAGAAGGTGTTGATGTGTCTATAGTCTTGAATGTACTAATATACCACTGAACAGATGTGTGATGATGTACTACATCTTCCAATTAATCACAATAATATAATTTAAGATGTCTGATGTCAGAAAACTTCCAAAATTAATGTTTCTGTCCAAGAATATTATTGAGCACTTTGTAATTACAGAGAACAATGATTTGTGTAAATAATTCCACCCAAATCAAAAAATGAACAGAATAATAAGAATGATTCTGCTAAATGCGTTAAAGCATGAATAAGTAATTTCTCAAGCAAACAAGATAATGTAAAAGCCAAGACACAAAAGAAAAATCTATATGAGGGTCTTGATCACAAGATAAAATATGTTACTAAAATAATAATAAAGACCATGGTACAAACCAGGTACAAGAAGTTTACCAATTGGGAATATCCAAATCAGACCCAAATAAACCTGTTTACTTTTATTGATAATGATTCTAACAGTCAATCCAACTTCGTAGAAAATAAATAACTATTTATTAATTGTTTACAAAATAAGTTTTAGTCTGGTACACAATGAGCTAGATTTTGGATGTCAGGTCCAAAATACATTTATACATTACATATAATCATGGAAAAACAACACAAAATACAAAAGAAAACAAATGAAATAAACATAACACTGGAGTATGCCCCTCAATCACCTTTAAAGTTCTTCTCAGTCACCAGTCATATAATATCTTTCTCAAACATACACATTAATAGGTATCTTCATGATTCAAAGTTCAATACTTTGTTTTGTTATTATGGTTTAACACCATTTTTCAGCACAATATAGGCTATACATGGCAGCCAGTATTAATGGTGGAGGAAGAACCTGGAAAAACCCCCGGTAAGAACCACCGACCCATGAGAAGCTACTGGCAAGCTTTCTCACATACCCACATTGGCTGAATCTGAGACTCGAAACTACATAGACAGAGGTGAGATGGTAGTGATCTGTAATGGACAGCACTTTAGACCACTCGCTTCAGTTGTCCATAAGAAAGTGAAAATTTTATCTGTAATTCAATATCAATGTGTACTTAAATGTAAAGTTCATAATATAATTTTAATCAAATGTCTAATTTCTGCTAGCAATCAGTTGAGATTTTTCTATAAAAATCCACTTTGGTAATGCAAATGTATATATTCAAAATGTATTAAATGGAAGTTAAAGGCATACAACCTAAGTAAAAACGAATAAAATTATATATTTCTTTTTTCTGTTCATGATTACTTATTTACTTGAAAATTACACTACAGGCTGTTACTGAGGCCAAAATCAGGCAAGTATCGAAAATTTTGTGATAAAATATGCGATTTTTCATTATTATCTGGCAGACAAAAATTCTCTATTTGCCACGCCTATATTCATGTAACCTCTAAGACTAAGTTGACCTCTCCCGAAGATTAAGAATTTTAGTCATGCGCAAACACGTGTTTACAAAAATAATGGCGTACGCAAATAGATCGAAAACCAAAACTTACAGATTCTGAAAGGAGGGGAAGAAAAAAGCTCTCTGGGCAAATTATGGCAGCACAGGCATATGTATTGGTGACCAGCAGGAACAATGGAATAAAAAGAAGTCCACTTTGAGCCTGAAAACTAATCTAGAGGTCGCCAAATTCTTGCTGGATAGGTCAGTCTCAATTTTGCAATGAACAGTCAAGATTTTATACTATTATTTTATTTCTGTATTGTTAACTCTTTATCAAACTCTTAAAATAACATATTTTATACAAACTGGCATTATTCCATTTAGCTTGAAATAAAATGTCACAACCCTGCAATAATATCGCTGAAACCCACATGTACACCATGACATATAGTATACTGCTGCTATTTTTGAGGCTACCAATATATTAATGATCATCTTCATTTTCACACGCAACCATAAGACTTTATTTAGAGGCAAGTAGTCACTACTGTTTTTTTAATAAAAAAAATATATAATGTAAATGGTGATGGCTGTAAATGAAAGTAATGCAATACAGTTAAGTATATTTTATGCATACTATTATTTGTAAAGTATATAAAATTATTGTGTCTAATGAAACATTTATTTTCTCTTGCTATATTAGTTATAAATTGAATGGCAGTGCAAGAAAAAAAAACAAACATCAGAAACAGAGAGGAATGTCACAGAAGACATGGCCACAACTTCTACACCAGGGCCAACAATTCATATGATACAAATTCCTACTCTGTCTGATATAACATCAGAATCAGATATGGCATCTGTGTAAGTATTACTACATATTATTAAATTTTACGTATGTTTACTTGTTTACAAATATTTTGGTAGATGCACATCTTAGGAATTACCTGGAAATGTATCATTCTATATTAGTTTCATATTTTGCAGTTGGTAAAGATTGTACATTTTGTTAAAATATGGATTGTTTTATTTAGAATATTTTTGTTGTAAATTGTTTGTTGGCATATGTCTTTTTTTGTTATTGATATGTTCCTCATCATGCTGTTTGTATTTTAATTAAAGGGCCTTAAGGGAGAATAGTCTTCGACTAAATTAGTCACCCCTTTAAATAAGTTATTATTATTATTATTTCTTGAAGCATTATCATTCCCATCATAATAACCAAGATAAACGATAATGCTTTCTTTTGATACAAAACTAAAGATTCCCAAGTTCAACATTAGTATTTGCACATTTCTAAGTTTTATTTTAAGGGATTCAATCTTGTCTGAAGTTGAAAAACTTAAGGAGAAGGAAAGTGTTATGATGGAAAAGTCTAAAAGTTTTATCAACCCATTTGAGAAAGTATACTAACAAAAAAATTTGTGATACATACATACAAGGGGAATATTTGTGTTAAGTATACTAAAAAACAACCATTATAATACATGCATGATATATGTAACTAAACTAAAGTAATGTATAGTATTGTATTGGTATTTGTGGATGGTATTTGTGTATGAACCAGAAAGTTGCTCCCACAAAAGCTTTTTTTTTCTGTGTATTATCAAAAAAGTAAAAATTGTGTAATTACAATTTATTTTACATATAGTATCGATGCATAATTGAAATAAATGAAGATATACTGGTCTTCACAGAAAAAAATGAATACATTGTATTATAAATACAAACCACACTAAGGCCATAGTTATGGTTTGTCCGTTTAGTACACAAGGAGAGGGCAAGGGTGGTTTACCCAAATGCGCATGTGTACAGGGAGGGAAGGGTCAAGCTTTGCTCGATTTTTGCACACATGCCCATTGTTGGAATCAGATTTTGTTTCTGGCATTTTTACTTTTTTGCTTGCAATCTAATTCACACTGAGCTATATACACAGACAGGTGAACATTTGCAAAAGTATGATAAACTGGGGATTGGAAGTAAAAAGTGGCCAGGAGGAAAATGATGGGTCAGAAGAAGAAAAAACTCCAACTTTTACCCTTATGCAGATGCCGAATGATGTTTCTAGCACACTTAGGCATATATCTAAGCAAAATTTCTTGGAAGCAGATGTATTTCGATGTATTCAAAATTAGCACACAAATGCGTTCCCTACCCCCATTTTAGGTGACAAGGAAAAAAAAATGGTAGGGGTGGAATGAGTTGATTATTTTCTGCCTGTATAATGCTACTGTACAAGGGCATTTTCATCAAAACAGATTTATGGGGATTTATAAATATTAAATAGTTCTCTGCATCTGAATCAATTTATTTATTTAGTCATTTTACTTTGTTTCAGAAGTACAGCAGAACTGGAGAATTTCTAGAAGTTTGATTTTATTGAATGCCTCCAAAAGACATTCATATAAGCCATCAGCTTTGAGAGCTAGGAATCTGTTGGCAGCTCTTGATCATAACAATCATATTGATGGAACAATAAGGTAATAAACTTTATTCTCGTTTGTTAATGTAATAATTCATTTTTGTTAAAATATTAATGCTTTACCTGAAAGTTGATAAACCATCTGTTTGTGGTACAATTTAATCTTTTACAAAAGAAATTTTTCAAATACATTTCATAAACCAGTTTTGGTTAGAATTAGTCTAATATAAATAGAAAATTCTGTAAATAATCTAAACATTTTTATGATATATGTGTAAGATACAGATTTGCTATTTTGACATTTTCATCTGTAGCAAAATGATTTGTTACATGTAATTGTATGCAGTTTTTATTTGGACTTTTGAGAATTAAAAAAATATAAAATGACATTGATAGTGAAATGTTTGCATTTTCTTGTCAGATACCAAAGGTCATTCAGCAAAAAAGTGTGAGATGGTCTGCAAACCCAAAGAAAGCTGATCAACAGTACCTGTATATTCCGGAAAAAATTATGAAAATATTGAAAATGAGGTTAGATGATAGAGTTGGCATGAACCAGCCAGTTGTTTTGGACATAAATGACCCTAGGTGAATATCTGATGTACTTGCTCCAATACCACCACCACCTACAGAAGAGATTGTTACAAAGCAGAAATCTCATTTTAAGTTTAAAATGATTTAGGCCTTTTAGTCAGGTAACACCTAATGATTGTTATGGAGAGACTATTCTAGTGATTGTATGGTAACAAATGATCCCTACCATGGACCCATATAGACTTTGACTAAGTCTTTCTTGAAGTGCCTCCCATGAGGCATCTGTTTGATTTCCAAATAGCAGTTTATCTTCAGACCACTGTTGATTATGTTCTTAAAGCTTTTAAAAACATGCATTTGAACAAATATATGTAAGACCTTTTCTAACTTTTCATACCCATTGCATTTATACTTGTCTTATATGTATGTTTAGATTGAGGTAAATGCAGTGTATTTTGGCCATATGATGTATACAAAAAAGCACAGCAGAGACTATATATTGTAATGCATTTAATCTTATAGGCGTAACAAGATTAAAATCATGTAATTCCAAGTCGGTATTATTGCATAATAAAGTACCTTTTAATAATTTTATTTTCTAAATGTTTTGTGTAAAATTGCAGTCAGAAAGATTTCTAGCATACTTGAAGAAGAAAAAATGTACATTGGAGCAAATGACTTCAATCCATACTCTTCTTCTTGATTTCATTGCTCCCGCTAAACATTACTGTACCTATCAATAGACAACACACTGAAGCATTAAAATTTACATGTAACTGAACTGGACCCTTTTTTCCAACAAAACCCATCAAAGAACATGTGTTGTGCCATGTGAGTGCATCTTAATTTAGCTACACACTTTTTATTACAAACATCCAGTATTAGGACTGCATATTTATGGTTTTATTATTTGCCTAAATACTGATAGCAACGATATGCATTGCTTAAAAGAGTTTTTGCTTCACTACTATAGATATATATGTATGTATGTTTTTTCATGAAAATGAATTGCATCAGAAAACAGCATTGAGCTTAACAACATTGTTTCGAATTCCACAACATAGTATTGTCCCATATTTCTGCCTACATTATTAATTATTTATACTAAATCTTCTAATAGAAAACATTTAGACTTTGTTTTAAATAAATTATATATTTTGCTGAATTTATTTGCCCAATTTTTTAAGAATACAATGTAATGAAGTGGTTTATCACAGGTGCAGCGATGTCTGCCATTACAGGTTCACATACAGTTTCAAACTGATTTTATAAAGAAAATAATGCTGTTAACTTCTGTTTTTTTCTAAAATAAATTAGAAATGATCTTCACCGATTATATTTGTTAACAAATTACTATTTACATACTGGTGTTGACCGTTCCAGTGGCCTAGTGGTAAGAGCATCCACCTCAGATTAAAAGCCAATCTATATTCATGAAACATTGCAACAAGTTTTGCTTTCTCAACTCAATATGAATATGCGTTATTTATCATTTAACTTAAAGTGTTACTGTATATGCACGATTAAAATCATGTTCACCAGTGTACTTTTGTTCTTACATCCTTTGCATCCCAAGACAATGCTAGTCAGCTTCAATTCAACCTATGTTTTTAATAAATAGTCTCCTCACAGTTGCTTTGAAAACATAGCCATACATATAATCACTGTTTAGTGGGTAGGTAGCTTAAAAAATGTTAACAAAATTTGTTCATGCAAAATAAAATTGCATACTACAAAAGAAATGCTTTATACAACTTAAAATCAACATAAGTTGTATTATTCACATATATCATTGGATAGATCACCCAAGTCTTCCTTGAGTAAAGCCAATAGTACTGGCCAAAATTATTTATCCATTATACGCCATACACAACAGCTTGGAATGACATGTCAGTTGCCAGCACTAAGGTATCCATCAAGTCCATAAAATAAACTGCCTATCAGCAGTATGCTTTTTCCTCGGTTGTAATCATTATCTTCTTCTGCTGCCAGGATATCTTGCATATACCTTTGTGCAACAAGGAGCACGAAAGCCCTGCAGAAATTTTTTAAAAATTGTCAGTAAAAACAATTCCAAATAAAATAAATGCATTAAATGTTATGTGGGAAAATATTAATTTTGTGTTATGCAATGAAACAACCGTGTAAATATACAAACAAATGCGCAAATCACATCGACTATTGGATACGGGAGCGCGAGGTGGTAATGCAAATGCACAAGAAAATCAACTTTATTCTGAGCCTAAAAAGTGGCTTTAGCGAGACCTTTTAATAGCGGTTCTGATTACAATGATACAAATTATCATATTTTTAGTTGGTTTATCTTACAACATAACACAATCTCACAAACACGACAAGTAAACACTTTCAAGAATGGCCCCTTAAAGGAACCTCTTATTGTCAGGATTTTCCATCATACTGACTTTTGCTTACTTCTTGTAATTTATCATATATAATGAGAAATCTACATGCAATACATATATTGTGGGTGACTATAAAGAACTAAGGAGAAGGACAGACGAAGAATAAGGCAGTAATTACATCAAAAGAGAAAAATGCTTACCTCGACTTCCATATTTGCTGATGCGCGTCACTTGACACTGCGACTTCGGAGAATATCGGTAAATTCCGTTTCTGCATAATTAATTAGCAATCCATACAGAAAATCGTTATATTTTCATTGATTAAACTTACAGTTGTACATTTTTTGACACTGAATGACCTGTAATTACTCATTATTTCTACTATACTTTTCATAATATCATGCATTTGCAAAAACAAAAAAAGTCGAAAATCTTAGGTTGTATGCCTTTAAAAATGAACAAAAAGTACGAGAAAAAGGCAAACTGGTGTACATCCCAAAAGCATTGGATCACAAACCTTCCCTTGATATGAACAGACAATATGAATGTGTGCCTACCATCACAACATATCTGGCTTGTTTATCAACAAGAATGTTAATGGACCTAATACCTAACACCACACCAAACAAACACATCATATTTAAAATGTTTACTTAAAAACAAGTTTTATTTCCTTCTATCATACCTAACAGCACACCAAACATGGGCAAAACATGTTGCATTTCTAATATTTACTAAAACAACTAGTGATTAAATATTTCTCTGACTAAGCTTCTTGTCCAGTGCACGAGTGAAATATCAAGTGTTACTGATAAATGTTTATAGAGATGCTGATAAGACGTTCATGATCATATGGAGAAAGTGAGGTTCATATTAAACATGGCTGAATTTGGTGGTACAAAATACATCGACCCAGACATTTTTTAAGACCCAGTAAAAAGCTCCACTATCGATGCTTGATATCACTGCCAGTTTCATTTGTTTTGTAGTATTTGGTTTGGTACATCTACAACCATATGATTTAATTTGCATTTCAAAAACTGTACATTAGATTACAGTCCAAAAGTGATGTGATGAATAAAGAAGCAATTAATACCAATCATCCAGACTCAAGTGGTTACACTACAGTGATCTCTGCATGTACTGAGAAAATTGAGAATTAAATGTGGGTGTATAGGTGGGGCCTTGAACCAATCAAGTCTAGAATTTGACAATGCAGCATAGTTTAATCCCATCTTTCATTAAAAATGTCCAGTGGCTGATTAAGTTTCTGTAATTCCTGGTACATAATTTTACCAATTTTAAACAAGCAAGCTGCTTGAAATTGGACTTTTTGTAATTCAAATTCATCAGGGTTGAAATAATTTACATTCATTAGATAAAAATGCAATAATAAATAATTCAGTAATACATATATATATACATACACACACACACACACACACACATATATATATATATATATATATATATATATATATATATATATATATATATATATATATATATATATTGAAAAACAGTACATAAAAGAACTTTTTATGAACTTCAGGCAACTGCATTTTGCTAAATTGTAACAGTTCATTTGCCCAGGGACAGGTGAACAATATTTTAATTACCACATATGCCTTCTGTAAATAAAAACTTGTTTACTGTGATAAAATGGAGGATCCATATCTGTTATTATACCTTGTGCATGAAGTAAAAAGTAATATTGCTTAAACAGTTTAAAACACTGCAGAGTGTCATTGTTCATGACTAACGATTTCCAAATGGAATATGAAGTTGTTGGTAGGTTTGTCCCCTTAAGTGAAACCTGCAAGTTCTTGCATCACCTGAAGGATCATGGCCATGCCATGCATACAAACAATATGACAAGTCTTGCTTTTGCAAACTGTCTCTAATATAAATATATTTAATCACGTGTTTCTTGCCCATTCAAAACTTTTATTAGCATGCATCTGAGATATAAAACATTATTTTTGCTTTGATTTGATTTGCTTTGATTTTAAGGTGTTTTACCTAATTGCTTTAGTTTTTCTTTGGCAATGAGAGCAAAATGTTTTGCTTAAAAGCACCATGTGATAGAAAATCAATCCAGGTCTGGCAATAGTACCCAAAAGTGTTCTCAGCTATTAAACTTACAATGAAAAAAAAAGAAATGATTAATTCTGTACTTTGGTTTGCTGGTGAACACCAGATGGTCACTTTTTTTCACAAGCATTTACAGGTTGTCAAACACTGGATTTGATAAGGAAATATGCTGAGAGGATGATATAAAACTCCTATAATCCAATTATGTCAAGAGCCATAAAAACATCCTAGTATCTGACTAGTCATGATATGCACTGATGTGTTGCAAACAAATATGTTTGCAATGACTTTAATGTTTTATGGATAGGTGTGTGTGTGTGTGATTAGGATTTTTAACATAGTTTTAACAATTTTTCGGTCATAACGCTAAGATATCTGCAGTGAGGCAGTTTATAGTGATTCTAGCACTGAGGCATCATGCCGCATACATGTAGCATGATGTCCCACCCAGTCACATTATCTTGACACCTGGCCCACCAGGCCTAACACTAACCTCTTAATGCTGAGCGCCAAGCGAGGCAGCTGTTAGTACCAAACAAAGCAGCCAGATTCTATGGTGAGCAAGAATATAAAAAAAAAACTATTCACATGGCCACAGTGTACATAATTTACATAGAGCTATTCATATAAATGCATATATCTGTAATAGGGAAAGCTATTCTCACTGCGGTATATTAGTCATGGAAATAACTAGCCTAATCCACAGGGCAGGTTTCATGATTCTGAACTTAAATTGTCAGAAATTCAGTTTATTCTTCCATAACAATATATTCATTTTTGTGTTTTAGTACCTTTAATGCCAAATTTGCATGTCATTAATATTAAAACTAGTATAGTGTTACATTCTAACATTTTACATATCAAAGAGTTACAAATGTAATAATGAGGATCAACTGGCAAATCCAATTTGATTTTGTCTTGAGATGCCTAAAGAAGTAGTGCAAGGGTCTGTGGGATGGAACACCCCAAAACTCCTCATTTTAAGCATTATTGTTTCCCTGTACCATCATCTATGCATCAAAGACTTTCAAATATCAATCTGATCCCTAGTTATAACAACAAGGTTTGTCTTTAACTCAATCGGACCCTGAAATTAGACATGGGGATTTTTGACTCTCAATCTTGCACCACTAGGGGAAAGAATGAGCATTTACATGGCATAATTGTAATCATCATAAACTGTAAAGAAAATTTTATTCTACGAAAATTCAAGTTGCACTCACATAGCAACTTTTAGAAGAAAAAAAGGAAGAGCAATCTCCATCCATTTATCGCTTAATGAATGCAGCGATCTATTTCTTTATCAAATTCAATAATTCTTCTCTAAATTAATGACAAAACACATCAACTAATGCATTTACAACAGACAGTACACCAAGTTATAGTTGCTTTCACCTGAACTGACAAAGGACACTGCAGATTGTTCTAATCAAGGAATTTTGTCCTCTATTTGGAGGAACACTGTTCTAGCTTTTCAACTTAAAAGTTAATGGATGTGAGGATTATCAATCTACATGCTGCAGTGCACTGACAGCCAATGAATTTAACAATTAACAAATGTTATTAAATTTCAAACTTATGGTTTCCATATAAAACCAATATAAGCCTAGCAGCTTTTTTTTTATTCCTTCATATTGCAGCACTTTCTGTGATGTATGTACAATTCTTAAATATTAATTTATGCTGTTTTGCCTGTCTTAAGTAATTACATGTTGAACAATAAAATATGAATATGATTAAGACTCATGCTCTTTCTTCATGCACAACAAATTTTGCAGCGCTATTAAGCATTATTAATAATGTTTCAGCACTATCATAATAGACCATCTTATATGGACTACTAGTTGCTAAAACTTGATTCACGCAGATATATGGCTTACAAAATTCAATGTTTGTAAGAAACATATCTTAATATATATGTATAATTTGTTCCAGTATAAACTATATTTGTTTGTTCCACTCTTACATCGAAGTATAAAACAAGTATATTTTGTTGTAGTTTTTTTTAAAACCATTGTTCCGGTATTATATAGTTTTTTTCCGGTATTTTTGTTTCGTTTGATTCGGTAAATAGTCTGACCCACGGTTGCAGAAACTGGTGGGTACGAAATCAATAAAAATGTCATTACAAAGAGTTTGGACACCCCTCCCTATATCTCATAACAATTTCTCTGAATTTCATTTATAACAAAATCAAATCCGTGTTCACTGGATGATTTAATTCAAGACGGTTCAGAGTAATTTAGACTCGTCCCTAATGTATTCACCATTTGCCGTGCGGAGTGTTTGCAACAGTGTGTACACTATGGCCATGCAAAGTCTTTGTAAAGTTCAGTACAATGCGGTATAAACATACTTGTAGCCAGTTGTGTAATTTTCGATTATTAACTATTCATAGACCATCCCTTATTTCGAATAATTGAGATAAGCAAGTTTTAACATGCAGAAGGTATACGCAACGTGACACTGTTGTCAGGTGGCTAGAAACGGAACCTGTCAGGGTTAGATATTTCGAAACGTTCAGCACAAGCAAACATATTTCCATTATAGCTATCAATATTCACTTAAATTTTCACAAAACATGTTTTAAAACAATTTGTTTTTGTGGTTAAACTTACCTGGATATTGCTAGTCCAAAAGGTAAAACGGTTATCTGCCGTGATACTGATAAGACAGACGTCTGCCATAACATAGGTCGTTACAGCGCCATCTGTCAACAGGTGATAAGGGCGTTACACTTGTCAACAAGAAATTCCTCTTTAAAAAAGATTGCCAGTTTCATCAAAAAAATTTACTTACATAACAGGAATGACTGTGCTCACATTATATTGTCCATAAAGAGGAAGTACATAAGTATCGGTAAAATTAATTAGAATTATGTTCATATAATGCAAAAGTATATCCAAACCCTATAGATCTAACCACACACCCAAACTATTTGGGGAAATATAGCCTAATTAAACAAAGCCTGAATGTATTGATAAAAAAGCAATGTTACCTGTTGTGTTAGTATATTATCGTATTTGCAACGATCCATCAACAACGCCAGTGGATACTGTTGCCAACAATGTCACCCAAAAACTCGACTAAATTCTAAACTTAATCGTAATCAACTGGGGGGAGTGTTATTATTCGTTCGTAAATTCGACGAAGATCTCTCTAGTCGTCCGAAGGTTTAAGGGGCTGGTTCTGGTCTGTGCGTGCGGAGGCGGCTAGAGAGACCAACCCTTACACGGAATCTTCGTTTGCATTAGGAACAGGTGACGAGTGGGACGTCTCCAGGAAGGTTGATGTCACGTGTTTTTCTGGCTTGCCTCTTCAGCTCTGCTGATGTGTTGTTAGTTCGCACAACTTTGAGCATTTTTGCAAAGAGGAACGTCAAATGACTCGATCGCTTATTGTTTGCTCCCATGAATCAGTGTTTATGTTGAATGCTTTCAATGCAGCTTTCAGATTGTCCTTGAAACGTTTCTTCTGACCTCCGTGGGATCGCTGTCCTTGCTGTAACTTGCCATAGAAGAGTCTCTTAGACAGCCGGTGGTCTGGCATGCGTACATGTCCCGCCCAGCGTAGCTGGCACTGAGACAGGGTGGTGTGGATGCAGGGGAGACCTGCTTGGGAGGACACCTTAGTGTCTGGAACCTTGTCCTGGAACTTGATGTTGAAGATTTTTCTTATTCCTGTGGCGTGGACGTGGTTCAGCTTCCTGGTGTGGCGTTGGTACACCGTCCACGCTTCACATGCGTAGTAAAGTATTGTGGGGAGCACTGCTGAGCTTCAGACCTTTAGTTTGGTCTGGATTCTGATGCCTCTTCTATTCCAGACCTTGACATACACTCTGCCGAAAGTTGCGCTGGCTCTGGCAATGCGAAGGTTCACCTCGTCGTAAGTAGTTACGCCCTGTGATAGTGTGCTGCCAAGGTAGGCGAAGCGGTTCAGTATGTTGAGGTTTTGGCCGTTGACGGTGATATTGGGATCAACATAGGGCTTTCCAGTGGCTGGCTGATGCTGGACTCCAGTCTTTTTGGTACTGATGGTGAGACCAAAGGTTGGAGAACTTGTCAATGCTATATTGCAGATCGGCATATGAGCAAGCATTGAAGGCGCAGTCATCAGCAAATAAGAAATCCTTGATGGTGTATGTCACTACCTTGGTTTTCGCTTGAAGCTTCATGGGATTGAATAGTTTTCCATCTGTACGGTACCTGATGCCGACTCCAACCTCTGTCTCTGAAAACATTAGTCAGCATGGCGGAAAACAACACGCTGAACAGTCTCGGTGCCAAAACACAACCCTGCTTGACACCATTGGTTACTGGAAATTGCTCAGATGTCTATTCATTGTCCTGGACTTGTGTCTGCATGCCATCGTGGAAATGCTGCACTATGGATATGCATTTTCTTGGGCATCCATACATGGCCATTACCTTCCACAGCCTTCTCTGCTGACAGCATCAAAGGCCTTTGTCAAGTCGACCTATATGAAGAAAAGCTGGATTATGGAAGCGCCTTTGAATTCCTGTGGCATCGTCTCTTGCTGACACATCAGTAAAAACAGCTGGTGGAGCCTTTCTATCAGGGCTGTACCCCCATCCTTGTAGACTTAAGCTGGGATTGGATCTGAACCATGCGCTTTGCTACTGGAGAGCAGACCTATCGCTGTATCTTCAGCAAGGATGGATGATAATCCAGTGATTCGTTGATAGGTAATTGGGGGAGATGACTGATGGCTTCATCATTGAAGGATAAAAGGGCGATTCAGGACGCTGTTCAAGTGTTCAACCAATCATTGAAGAATCATCTCTTGTCAGTATTTAGCATGTTCCCGTCTGCGCTGAGAAGGGTGGATGATCCAAAGGATGTAAGTCCATAAACTTCTTTTATGGCATTGTATAAGTTCTTCATGTCATGCTGGTCTGCGTAACACTGGATCTCATCAGCTTTGCTGCTCAGCCTTGTGTCTCGCATCTGGCGGAGCTTCTGTTGAACAGTTCTGCGTATGTTGTGCGCATCTTTCATAGAGGTGGAATTGGGGTAATTAAACTAGGCTTGAAGGAGGCGGTGTTGCTTATGCAGCAACTGCTTGATCTCATTGCTGTTCTCCTCTAACCAGTCTCGATGATTTCTGGTTGAGAGTTCTAGGATTTCCGAAGCTGTTCTGTAGACCAGTTCTCTGTATGCCGTCCAGCCGGTCTCCACATCCTGACGGATTTCAGACGTTCTTCCAGGGCATCCACGAGAGACTGTTTGGTAATGGTGAATTTCAGCTTGGTGATGTCCAGTCGTTGAGGAGCCTTCTTTCCATGTGGGCGTCTTTTGGGCTGAATGCGGATTTTGAGCTTGGTGATGATGAGACGGTGATCTGTCCAGCAATCAGCTAATCACAAGGACTTGGTCACAAGCACATCATGCCTGTCCCTGTTCCTGACAATGACGTAGTCGATGAGATGCCAGTGCTTGGAGCGTGGGTACATTCATGACGTCCGGTTACGGGCAGGGAGATGGAAATTTGTCTTGGTGATCAGCAGTTCATGATCGGCACAAGTCTGGAGAGAAAGGAGACCGTTGCTGTTACATTACGTGATTTCCTAGCAATTCATCCTAGGCAACCTGATCACAGCCTAATCTTGCACTGAAATCGCCAAGAATGATGATCTTATCTGCCATTGAAACATCATCAATGAAGATCCTCATAAAACTCGACCTTAATTTCATCTGGGTTGGTCATGGTTGGAGGATAACAACTGATGATGGTAAGGTGATTTCTTCCAGATAAGAGGGAAAGTTTCATGGTCATGAGTGTGTCGTTTACTCCCTTGGGAGGTCCAGTCAATTTGCCAATCAATGTTGTCTTCACTGCAAAGCCAACACCAGCCACACGGCTCTCTTCACTTCCTAGGCCGTTCCAAAAGAAAGTGTATCCAAAGTCCCTTTCACAAGCCGGGTCTCGCTCAAGGCAGAAATGTCCACGTTGTATCGGACGAGATCCTCTCTTAAGGCGGTTGTCCACTGGGGTCTTTCTGCATCGTCTCTGTCCATTAAGGTGCATACATTTCATGCGCCAAGTGCGAGAGGAACAATCCTCATTTTATTTTTTGTATTTTGACCGCTAAAGTAGGCTCCCCGCCAGCCGTGGTATGCTGACTAGTGAAGTTTAGAGCAGGCAATGTTTATGGTACCTTTTCTAGCTCCTTCCTCATGCCAGGGAGGTGAGCAGTGCATTCAATAAGAGGGCTGCTCAGTCGTTTAGGGGACTACACTGCTGCTTCATATCAGTGGTGAATGATACTAATGGCCTGAGCTGCATGTGTGCAGTCTGCGGCTACGGCTGCCAGTGTACCCACACCTGCCGCTTCGTCGCTTGCCTGTCGCCACAGGACTTTAGTGAGTGATGAAATGGAATGAGTGGATGACAAGAATGACTTACGCTGTAACCTTGTTTAAAGTAAGGAAGAGTTGCGCAGTTTGTCGACCTCACTCTCTCGCCCAAAACCATCTGGGTCTAGCAGCACGACGACGTCGAGACGGCCGGAGACAGAGTTCAATGCTGTGGATGACCAGGATGTCCTTCGTGTCTCGTCGTGTTCTTAACTCTCCACGGCGCATTTATGGTAATTGCCTTTCTGCCCGTTGACCAGCTGGTGGTTCCTCTGCGCAGGCTGCTGAATAGTCTTCAGATGCTAGGTAGAGAACGCCTAACTCGCCAAGGGTTTACGACCCGTCGGCTACCCTTCGCCTGGTTTAGCCGGTATGTCGAGGACATTTTATCGGAGGATGTGGCCGCTGAGCATGCTACAGCTTCTTGGAGCACAGGTGAGAGCTGAGTGCTAAGTGGGGACCAAAGGTGAGGGAGTGAAATACACTACAATTCACTAAACGTTTGCAGGTTGTCATTCGTTTGTTTTCTCCTTCTTCTTTCTGTATTACTTTTGGAACTACCATGTTAACGGCCATATTAGGATACCGAACGAGTGATTGACATTCATTCATAATTATAGACAAGTTATGATGTGTAAAAATAGTTTCGTATCGAAAAAATATGTTTGTGCGTACGTTTGATTTTTACGCCTCACACAATCTGCTATTTACTGACGGACAAGGGTAATAATACATTATCTGTTGACATTCATTGTAGCAGAAGTGTCCTTAAGGATAAAGCAACAGTTAGGATACAGGGTGACTCCTATGATGGATAAGCAAGGTCAAAACGTGGGGGGGGGGGTAATTTTTTCAAACAGCTCATTCTCTCTTATCCATCAGCTAGAGTGAACATTTTTCTCGTTATCCGTTAGATGTAATCGATGGATGCGTGGCGGAAAAATTCCGATTCCGTTTAATGGATACGTGACTATACATTTACTCTAGTTTGTTAAAATACATGTTCAACCGAAACCAAAACAGCCTGTGTTTGACTGAATATTAAAACAGGATAGACTGTTAAGAGTTGCATAAGGATTAGCCAACCATTACAAGCGCGTGCTGGGTTGTATTGTGTAAGATTGCAGGAGCGCCCGCATAATTATTTTCGGGGAGGGAGTGCAAAAGATGTACAAACATGTAGTGATCAGCTATTACGTTTTCCGTATGCAGGCCAAAACATGTTTAGAGGTGAAATTCCTCCCTTCTTCCGCCAGATACACTGCCTGCCTTGCATAACCCTAACTTGCGCTTAGATATGGCGTTAAACCCTATTTTATACAACAATTAAATATATAGTATGTTGACTATATTGTAATACAAATTAGCTGATAAGAAACATCAAATAAATTACAAGTTTTAAGTGAAAAGCAGAGCTACATAAGAGGTGATTATTAAAGAAACCTTGGGTACTCAAAGTTCAAAACTTCTGTTATTTTTACGTTGCACTATTTATCAGCAATGTTCGATGAAAGAGAAGTGGGTACTACTAAGTAACCTGGTACTCTGGCTTCCCATGATTCTCTGCGCACATGTTGATACTTGACCACTAGAATTACTATTATGCTGTAGATCTAGACTGGAGGCCTATCGATCAGGTATCAAACAGGAATGATATAGTTTAAAAAAGTGTCAATGAATCTGGATGTAAACCTACAGGCCCATCAAAAGATTAAATATGATGAACCTATCTTGCATTAAAAATCTCTTCATAATATCTAGCACACTACTTTTTCTTTACAAATCAACACCCCATTTTAAGATATATCACACTACTTACTATACAATCAAAACGGTAGGATGTAAAAGAAAGTGGATGAAATCAAACGAACACACTATCATAACTCATCATATAATGATAATACTGGAGCAGGAGAAAATGGTGCAGTTCCAGTGTAGTATTAAGGTCTCGCTGGATAGTTTCGTATTTTGACACCTAGGTAGAAGGCATGAGCTTAATTATCACAATCCTAGCATTTTTCAGTTCACACATAAGCTAAATCTGTAATGTGGTTTAGAATTCTTTGAGTTAGGCTTGGACATGGGTTGACTTGATGGTGACTGCCTGTCACAGTCAGACTAGCATTGGAGATCAAATGCGTAACTTGAGCTTCGAATGAGCAGCCGACTTGGCTTACGTATTTTACGTATTAATTTGTGTCTGCTACAGAGGTAAATATCTAAAAATCTAGTAGGTTGAGGGATGATGAAAAGTATGCTATTTTGTTACAGTACAAGTGAAGCATATTCATGCATGAGGCACATACTGATTCTTTTAACTGTCTTGTCACATGAAAATATTCAAAATAAGTCTTTCATGTAAACAATGAATGCAAAAAAGTGGGGTTGGTGGCAGTGTTAGTTCAGTATAAAAGCCACTGGTTGCATTAGGAATTAACTCTAATACCTCAATCAGAATCTTACAAGCATTCTTTTCAACAAAAAGCATTAGTTATTTTTTATTTGTATATTTAATGTAATATTATTATCATTTGTCTGTAATAGGTCATCGTCGGATGAAAATTCCCTCTCCCCCCCCCCCCCCCAAAAAAAAAAAAAAAAAACGTGCAGTGAGACCTTAAATTGTCTGGGGCCCTAAACACTGAAAATAATATGATGCCCCTATTTGTACAAAATGTGAAGGAAAAAAACCCAACAAAAAACAAAACATGAAATGCTAACAAGGTGGGAAAATGCCAGTGTTGCCATCATTCCAGATCAGAATACTTGTACATGCAGATCGTAATTGTCATATATAGTTGATTCAGTTTCTGAGGAAACTATGTGAAGGTCGACCTAGAGATTGGGATCGATATCTTCCCGCGATACTGTTTGCGTATGGAGAAGTACCACAGGCAAAAGTTTGGGTTTTTCACCTTTTGAATCAGTATATGGGAGTACAGTCAGGGGACACATGGCTGTGTTAAAACAATTAGGGACGGATGAGAAAGCATCCGAGGAGATGCAAACAACATACCAATATGTTACTGATCTTCGCAACAAGCTGGAAGATATTTCAAAATTGGCTCAGGAGAAGCTGTGACGCAAGAGGGCGTCAAGCCAAACATTACAACAAAAGGACGAAGGAACGTCACTTCGAGATGGGTGACATGGTATTGTTGTTGTTACCGTAAGAGCACAAAAAACTTAAAGTCTCATGGAGGAGACCATTCATGGTAACGGAGAAAAAGGATGGACAGAACTACCGTATCCGGGTAGGAGACAAGGAAAAGTTGTACCACATACATCTCCTGAAACTTTACCGTCAAAGAGAAACACTCACAAATTTCGTTGTTTCTACGGTTGTAACGGAAGAAGTCGATGACAACGGAGGAGAGGCGGAAGTACTCCCTAGTTATCATTTGACGAGGGAAGAAACCTACGTTGAAGTGGTGCTTGACAGGACGTTAAGGGCAGAGCAACGTGTGAAGTGGAGTCGTCACTCCAAGATTATTCAAGCGTCTTGACAGAGCGACATGGCAAGACGAAGTTGGAAGAGTTCGCCCTGAACATTGCTAGACGAGGAACCAGTAAAAATGAAACCATATCCGCTACCCTATGCAACATTAGAAAATGTTCGAAATGAAATTCAAGCTATGATACACTTGGGAGTTATAGAACCAACTGAGTCAGCGTATAGCTCTCCTGTTGTGTTGGTACAGAATAAAGAGGGTACACATATTTTGCGTCGATTAGAAGAAGTTGAACAGGATCACGGAATTCCAAGTGGAATTTTACCTGACCCCCGAGTCCATATTTGCCGGGGTGACCAATGCAAAGTATTTTTCGAAAATCGATCTGTCCAAAGGATACTGGCAAATAGCAGTTCCAAGTGAAGACAGAGAAAAACTCGCCTTCGCAACTCTAGATGGGACCTACCAGTGGGTAGTCATGCCATTCGGGGTCTAGAATGTGCAGAGTGTCTTCACACGAACGATGCGAAAATTACTTGAACCATTAAGAGGGACTGGAGTTTCAAACTTCATGGACGATTTACTCTTAGCGACAGCTACTTGGGACGATCATATCATTCTGCTGAAACATGTTTTAGAGCGACTTCGACAAACTGGACTGACCGCACGACCATCTAAGTGTTATACGGTTTAGAAAAGTAATCTACCTATATCATGCCCTCAGCGAAGACACGTTAGCCCCAGATAGTTCAAAGTCGACCAATTTAGGAAGGCAGTACGACCGACCATTAAGACGAAAGTTCGGTCTTTCTTGGGACTGGCAGGGTATCGTCGATGTTGCTAACTTGCAAGCCCATTGACTGGCTTAACTAGAAAAAAAAAATGTTCTGACGAAAGTTATATGGACAGACGCACGTGAACGAGCATTTCAGACGTTAAAGGACAGACTGACTTAAGACGCAGTAGTGAAATTGCTTGATGCCACTGGATATTTTGTCTTACGTACTGACGCTTGTGATAGAGGTTTAGGGGCAGTGATGTTACAAAAGCATGATGGAAGCTTATTCCCAGTTGCTACTAGCAAGAAATTTTCAATTACCGAACACAATTATTTGGTCTCTGAGAAAGAATGCTTGGCAATTATCTTTGGGATATCTAAATTCCAACGTTACCTGTATGGACGGAAGTTTATTTTGGAAACGGACCACCAACGGTTACTTGCCTATTTAACTCAAGCTAAGTTGACAAATGGACAATTAATGAGATGATAATTATTTCTACAGCAGTACCATGTCCATGTACGATATATTAAAGGCAGCGAGAATGTAGGAGCTGACTGCTTAAGTAGATTAGAGACGTCTGAGGTGATGAGTTCACCTTATGGTTGAGTAGATTTAAAGCTGAATTTACTCTTTAAGGAGGGGCCTATGTGAAGGGGAAAATTTCTAGCGATCTAACAAGAATACATTAGTTGAGACCAGATAACCATTAATTAGATTATTGGAGACAGGCGCGTATCAATCACCATACTGCCATGTCCTTTCGAGGGGAGAATGTTGTTCTAAATTAAGGATTTGTTTAGACAGCAACGAGATGGACTATTAGGGAGACGGTAAGCTTTATTTTCATGGTAAAGCTGTCACAACTGAAAAATCGCAGAAACTCTATCAAACTACCAGGTCAAGCTGACCTTGACTTTTGCGCCTCTGAGAAGGGCGGCATATATATTTGACTCTGATTGGTTACGCTAATTAAGGGGCATTTTTCCCCCACACAAACTTTCCTAAATTTTAATATCGCCGTATCGAAAATTTTAACCAGTCTAAGCATTTCTGCAAAAGAAACCAGGGTAGGCTCCAGGAGATTTGTAAGAAATTTTGTCGTAATAAAACTATTGTCAAAAGGGGACTGTTGTCGAAGGAATCCAACGAATTAATTTGGCGATTATAGGAAGGATTGTTGAAATCAAAGATAAACAATTCAATATAATTTGTTGAAGCCATATATATATATATATATATATATATATATATATATATATATATATATATATATATGAACAAGAAACCACTGAATTAAAGCATATGTTAAACTGAACTAAGCTCAAGATGACCCAAAAGCTGGAGCATTTTGTACGAGTGTTACAGTATTCCTATATAAAACCAAGTTGCATGATTCATCTGCACAAGTGTCTGAATACACGAGTCCTTCAAATGAACTGATGCTCGACTGTCCAAAAAACCTTCCAGGAATTCAAGACAGTGTGTTTCTTTAAACTGCAGAATTTTGAAACTACATCTGATTTTATTTAGTAATAACAAGATTATCAAATTGATGTGGATGTCAGATTGGCACAATTTTATTTAGGACCAGCCTGACATTATAAAAAGATTTAGTCAAAACTTAATGCTGATATGACAATTCATTCAGTGATAACAAATGTTTCATGACAATTGTGGCAGGCATATAGGATGTCTGAGTGGTACCATTTTAAATAAAACCAATTAGACATTAAAATAAGTCATTCAGTGCAAGCACCATGTTGATATGACCATTTACAAAGGAGTAATGATAACATTTTCATGATGGCCACTGGCCATATTGGAGATACAAGTGGCAGTCTGTACATTTAGGTCAACTTGTTAAGATGACTTTCCATTGTGGAGAAGTAGCAATAACATAATTTTCCAGATGGCTGCTGTTGATGCCATATTTGATGTCCGTGCAACATGATTTTAAATTAGGACCAACTAGACTATGGGACGAATGAGTGAAAGGTTTCACAGCAATTCTCCAATTAATTTCGGATGAATAGCAATATGAAGCTTCTAATAATGGACTGACAACAGAAAACTGACCATGCCATAAGCTCTGATACTCTATGACCAGTAGAACCAAAACTGTGCCAACATCAAACTTAACACAGATCATTGGAGTGTAAAATAATGCCACTGTGACCTAATGTTGAATGGTGTATTACCCTCATGATACATCTACATATCACATTACTCTATACAAAATGGAGTCTGAGAAACATGGGTAAACACAAACCTTTAGCAGTGATGACAACCAGCCTGACAATGAGTAAATCAAGTTGGTATTAAATAAAATTTAGTCAAAAATGCACTCACTATCTTTGTCAATTATTACTTAAACTTATTTTCTATATTTTCTGCTTTTCTAATGAGTGTATTATAGAGTATTAATTCCTTTTGTTTTATCAACTGCTAGTTGAATAAAATGTGTCATCACATGACATATGTAAGAATGAAGTTTGTTTGACTTTACAATTGTGGGAAAAAATAGGCTTTATTGACGATATCAACCGAGTGGTTTCTGATAAGTAGCTGAACATAGCTATTACTGACTGGCACTAAATTTACGAAGGACAATACCAGTTTCCTTGACCTAATGTCAGGTGAGCTAAAATAATGTAATAAAAAATTCTTATGAATTTACAAAATCACCCCTTTAAAAATGAAATAATTGACTTGTACTGTGATTGTGCCACATTAAAGCAAAGTGCTGATGCTGATATATTTTACAGTGCTTTCATTGTACACGTCACTGAAGGACATGCTACTTGTTCAAACAGTCAACAATTTGGATTATCCTGTATGTATTTGTTTAGTTTAGGAATATACAGGGCTATGGAATTAATTCTTTGGAACCCCAAATTCCAATAAACAAGGTTTGGATAAACGACACTCTATTAAACTCTAACAATACTAGGAAGTATCACAAGTCAGTATTGAGATTCTTGGAAATCAGCAAACTCTGACAACACCTTTAAGTTTGTTCCGACATTTCTCACATATTGGTCTCTGTGATCAAAGCAAAATATAGACTGCAATGGCCTAATGTATATTAAGCACCAACCAATTTTTCTTGTTGAAGTTGGCAAGGGTTTGGGTCATTCTAGACAGATTTTATTTTTGTTCACGATCAAAGACATAAAGTGTGTTCACAAAAAAACATTGGACACATGGATAGAAAAGATTACCATTTTTTCAGCCTAAGAGCAACACTACTTATTTCTTCAAATTAAAATCTTTTGACTCGCATCACCATCCTTACCCAGAAGATAAAATGGTTAATGTCTTACTACTCTGCAAAACCATGCCTAATGTCATTTTAAAGTTGGCACAAAATCTGATCTGTGAACAAAGGAAAATGAATGAGTAGTGGGAAATGAAAGGAAGGTACTTGCAGAAAAAATATAGAACATTACTAAAGTCCGAAAGGCAAGCATTATTAATCCTTTTGTGCTGATAAAAAAGGAACCAGTACATGCCATCAATATTTGATGAAGAAATGACCACAAAATAAAACAAGTCCATAACAATGACTAACTATATTTTGAAGACCTGCTATGCAAAACAAGTGATTACAAAATATTGGTAGCATGAACACATATATTACACAAGTCAAAAAACTCATAGACACATAGACCAAATATTGGTCTGTAATGAAATGAATCTAACCAAAAGATATACAAGAAAATAAAAAAACAAAAATATTTTTAAAAAGAGCATGGTGCATGTACTGTAAATAACAATAATAAGCATACTGATAACTTTGGAAAATGTAGTGAGTTTTATGAACATTTTTTAGAGTAATTACTAATAACAAGCTTTCTAGTATAACATAACAGAATTACCATATATACTTATAAGTCGAGCCAACTACAAAAAACAAGATCTTGATCTGTTGTAGTATAATGCACCTGCAGATCAGGGTATATGCTTTGACTACTCCTAATAAACTGCATGGACCTAGATCTGCCAGAGCATTATGCGACTGCAGATTTGTATTTGTGCATTTTGTAGTTGGACTTGGTCTTAGAAATGTGTATATACAGTAAGATACAAGTGAGGAATCTTCTCCAATGTTGAATGAAATAATTCACTGACAAATAAATGTGCTTGTAAAAAATGTTAACAAGTGTTTATCAAATGAAGCATACAAAAATGAAATATCTGTACAAATGAGAAATTGAATTACTATTAAAGCACTTTACAAGTATTTGACTACTGAACTGTAATCATTGCACTATTATCTTAACTGCATTTACATACAATTACAAAATTACTACTGGCAACATTTCAATTTGACAAAACTGCCATTTTCACTCTTACACCTTGAAAAGCAATGCACATGTTAACAAAAGAAAGTAGACTAGCAAAGAATCACTGAAATTATTCCATTCAATTAACAAATATATACCAGAATAACTTTGTTTATTTCAGATCCTAAGTGAAGATCAGACCCATCAAACAGACTACATGTATTTGCCATAAAGTCACCTGAACTCTGTTATATACCAAAGTTGTCATAAATGCACGTTTGTGTGGAGTACAAAGTGGCAGCTTGATCTAAAATTTAAAACAATATCAAACACAAAAGGTAATGCTGAGAAAATGCACTCCCATTACTGACACAGGCACTGGTGTTCTGTAATGTTCTTATTATATTGGGGTATGTTTTTTTAAACATAATTTTCTTAAGAATCAAAGATTTAACGCAAGTATCATATTTCCTACATCCAAGCGGTCACCTTACAAACATGTGGGTCATTTTTTGGGTGGTCTGTGCTCATACAAAACATCAGTTATATAATTACAGTATAAATAATATACAGTAATATATATATCATGCTCTGAAAAAAAGCAGGGAACAAAGCTGCAAAACTAGCTGAATTCTGACTGAGCTTTGGAAAAAGACATAATCAGCACAGTCACCCATGGTGCATCTTAATCTGCCCTTTTATGAGCATTATGTGCAGATTTTTCTATTGGCAAGTCTCTTGACAAGGCACTTTACTTAAGTCACATCAAAATAACCACTGATGTGTTGATGTACCACCAATCAACAATCAACTTGGCCAAGCACTCATCATGGGTAGTGTTGCTGTATGTTTGATCCATGTATATAATGTTTTGTATATATTGATTGTTCAGGTAAACAATTACTTTTGTGTACTACATGTAACTTGAAAGATCTTTTAAGCTTGATAGTGATGACATCACAATTAAACAGGGTTAGAAGTCAAATTCAGTTTTAAAATTTGAGGGTTCTTTTTAGATTTTTTCCCAATTTTTCTTTTTGGGTGTGTGTGTTCCAAGACACAAACCAGTTACAAGACTATCTCCATGGTGAGCATACTATTTATTAAAAGTTTGATCAAGTATGCTCTGATTTTTTTCTAAAAAATTGAAGTGAAATTTAATTAACAAAAAACCCAAAATATCCACAAGCTCAAAAATAAATGTCCACATTTTTTCAATGAAAAGGCTAGCTTAATAAAATAATTGTTTCTAAAAAAAAGTATTTTTGTGGTCTCAGGGTTGAGCCATTCATCATATTTTCTGATATTTAGGTTTTTAGGTTTTCCTTTCTTTTAATTTAGGTATAATAAGTGGGTTTTTTCTAAGGTCAAAATTAATTTAAAAAAAAAAAGTTTTTTGTGGGCTACTTCTAAGCCTGATAAAAAGTGGATAGCATATGATATATAAGTTCTAAAGGATGAATTAAAATAATTTTCTAAAGTTTGTATGTGTCCATTCACAAATCAATTTTCGGTAGTAAGTTAAAAAAAAGGCAACAAAGTTTCAAGAAGAGACCTGAGTGCTCATGCCAAAGTCTAAATGCAATAGCAGCTGGCCAAGAAATCATATGAAGCATGATGCTTTCTATACAAAAAAAATTAATTGAGAAGAGTATATAATACTTTGTATTGAATTTGTCAAAGATCTTGATAAAAAAATTCTGAGTTTCACTAAAATTGGTTTTGAATTGCAATCTCCATTTTTTAAACAAGCTCAGCCAATCTGTGATGTCGAAGTCATGCTGTCTTGCACAAACCATTTTTCTTTCATCCGACACAATGATCACTGACCTTTTGACCCCTAAATTGACAGCTCTTTCCCAATACTAGCTATTTACAAAATTGGATCATGATGGATGAAAAAATTGTGTATAGGACTCTATGTATTCACTAGTGGGGCAATTTTGACCATACACAAAATATGGGAGAGGGGCATATTTTAGAACTCAAGGTATACTTCAAAATCCATTTTTCTTCAGTGACTGCAACCTCTGACCCCAAAATCAATAAGCCTTTTGCCAATCCTAACTGCATGCCATCCACAGTGCTTGGTCCAGGTCTGTGATGTAGAAGTAATGTTACTATGCAAGAACCATTTTCTTCTTTTTCTTTCCGTCACAGGAACCTTGACCTTTAGACTCCACCATTTATAGGTTTCTTTCTTATCCCAAGTGCAAGCCATCTACAAAAATTGGTACTGGTTTGCGACAAAGAAGTAATGTTTTTTTGCAGGAACCATTTTTCTTCCAACAGTCTCACTGACAATTGACTTTTTGACCCAAAATGCAAGCTATTTGCAAAATGTGATCATGGCAGATGGTAAAAAATATTTAAGTTATATTGTAGAAATGAAATAGGAAACATGGATTTGGACATATGCACAGACATATTCACCATCAATATTGTATCATGATACAGTCCATCATATAGCAACTGCATAAGGAGTTCTTCATCACTTCTACATTCATTCTACTTAGTCATTCCTCTAATTCAATAAAATGCCAACTCAGCATTCAAGTAATCAAGGTCTATTATGCATGAGGAAAAAATTCTGAAGCTCCGAATGTCACAGTTATTTCAGTCTTTGTTGTTTCTGTTGTCTCTTTCTTTGAAGAATCTTCAACAACCTGAAATTCAAAATTGAACAGATTAATTGGTGTTTTTGAAATGATTATGCCCTTGCTTAAACAAAGGTCCAAACATCCTAAATATTGATAAAACCGGCAAATTCCATTTCCTTGCCTCAAAACCGGATCACGATATCAACCTATGCCTATGAACATGTCTACCATATTTAATTTGCCTATTTCTGTGTTACTGATTTTTTTAAGTCTTGATCTGCAAAAGATGATACACCTGCACTAAGAAATGAATGTCAAATTTATGTTGTCTACATTAAATCAATTCTGCATGGTCTGGTTAGCATACTTGTCCTGCAAGGATGGAAGTATTTATGCATATAAAGATGTATGAATGGACTGACTCTGACAAATGAAGATAGTCACGCTGCATTTGCAGGAGCAACACAGCCTGCATTCTAGTTGTTTAATGACATTACAAAATTGAGTATTAACAAAACATCATTTAAAAAACCTCATGCACAATTATTTCACCACAAACTGATTAGCATGGCACTTGTTTTAGATCTGATAATAATGTACATTCCAACAGTAAGCATGTTTCATTTCATGAAATAGATGCACAGTATCATTAAATATTATGAAAAAAGAAAATCAACTTCAAAGTAAACTAGTGTTTGCAGCATCTCGAACAATCCAATATCATAGCCCCTCCCGACACAGACGGAGAAAGTTATTAATTTTGTCCTCCATCAATTAACTCCCAGTCCAATTTGAAGGATAGAGATCAAAACTGTAAGAAAATTTTCCACATTTAGTTACTATCCCTGATCAACAGCTTCTGAAATCTATATCTTTAATGATATGTGATTCAACATGCAAATATTAGTGTGCAATTACCAGCATTGTTACTTTTTGAAGGGAGACATTTACAAGGAACTGTCTTCATTAATCTCAAAAACTGTAATACACTGGCAAAAACATGAATCCTCCATTACCTGATATTGCTTTACTATGGTAAGGTGGTCTTTTATATCTTCCATTGTGGTCTTTAAGTACTTCAACTGAGAATCTGGTATTGGACTTGACTGCTTCTTCATGTACTCGTGCACCAGTTGGTACTTCTCCAACTGTTCCTCAAGCTTTTGTTGCCGCTTCTTGTTTAGATATCCTGTGAAAGGCCTTATTATATTCTGACGCTGATTGTGCAACTTTTTTATGTCGGCCATAATGGATTTCTGTCGTTCAGTATTTGAATTAACTGGATTGGCTTTCAGCCTCAACATGGATTCAATTTTATGTTTTAGACCAACTAATTTACTAAAAGACTTTGAAGATAACGGTGCCATCAGAATCAAAAACACTTCTTCATCTGATTTAAAACTAGATTTTTCAGAGTCAAGTAGAACTTCACTCGGAATCTTTCGATGTGGGTATCCATAGAAACATGTCCTTTGCAACATATTTTTCATGTCCAATTCAACAACAACTAAAGCTGACTGTAATCGCAGAGATTCTCCTGTCTTTATAGCATGTGAATGCTGCCAGCTGCCAACAGAATTCTGATTTTTTAAGGGTGGTTCTCGTGAGTTTCTTACATCGTCAAGAGCCTTTTTCACAATCTTTAACTCCTTTTGGATTTGAGAACCAGATACCTCTGGCCGGGAAAAAAGGGACTGTGATTGAATTTGCATGCCTGGAGAATTTATCTGGACTTGTGGATTGGATGCTGTCTTGATTACTTCATTCCCTTTCGATTCTAAAATGGCACGCACTCGCTGCTTGAGTTTGCGTCTTTTTACCTTTGATATTGCAGGAAATGATGTGTCTAAAGGAAAGGGAATAAATTTAGCTAGATGCTCCACATTATCAAGATCGAATTCCACCTTAAGCCACTCTTCCAATGTTTTCACTTGACTTGAAGCAATAATTTTCTCTCTTTTCTTGCTTATCAATTCTGCAGATTTGGAAAGCACAGAATCCTCATTACCAAGTTCTTCCTGACAGATGGGAAATTTTGAATTTGAATTGTTAAAATTTAGATCTACAGCAGGATGTGTTGTAGATGCTGCAGAAGTCTTTCCATCAGCAGCAAGATTCAGGCTCCTGTTTTCATAACCAGACTGACTTGTATCCATGTCAAGCACAGGACTTTGGTCATACTGTGTTCTTGGATTGGTTCTGGTATTTGAGTACCTACCGTATTCCCCACTATCCTTTACAACTCGATTAGAATTCTTCCCTTTCACAACTTCCAGATGTTCTTCGGGTGTCATGAGCATAGAACTCCAGTCAGTGGCCACTTCCTTTATGTGTGATAAACGGCCAACTCTGTTTTTTTCATGAATAGAAGAAATGTTTTTTTGCTGAACAACTGGATCTAATTTCACTCTATTTGAGACATTCTCACTCTTATCCATTGAAACCTTCATGCTCTCTGCTGTACTTCTGCTGGCAAGTGAAATCTTTGGTCCATCATCCCTTACATGCACAATGCGCCGATCATTATTTTCTAGAACCTCTCCCTCTTCCAGATCTGTATCGGATTCAATATCACTATATGTTCTTTTATTGCTGTTCCTTATATTTCTGTCTGCAGGTAACCCTGGAGATTCACTTTTGTCCTCCACCTCACTAGGCCCAGAACTATCTGTTCCAAGATTTGCCAGTTCTCTCATCAGCTCATTCTTCTTTTCTGCTAAGGATGAGATAGATTCATGGTCAAGTTCATTGCTCCCATCTTCTTTACTTTTAAAAGCATTTATAAAGCTAGAGAAAAATAAGTCCCTCCTCTTCTTTCTCTCTGAACCATTCAAATCTGATACAGATTGTCTTTTGTGACTTCCTGAAAAAGAGTGATGTGAAGATTCATTATCACTTTCCTCAGAAGAATAAGATTCTTTGTCAGGAGGTCTCTTTTTTGATGGAGCAAATTTCTCTGCAAACCATTCTATTACATCTGCAGATCTTTTCTTGTCATATACAACTTGTCTAACATCACTCTTTGTTAACTGATCAAGGGGATGTTTTTTCCCTTTGTTTTTTGATTTAGAATTTATTTTAGGATCCAATGTATCAAGAGGATGTTCTTTTGAATTTTTATCTACTGACTTGCCACTGCTGGAATTTAGCACATCCAGTGGGTGCTCTTTGATGGATCGCTCTGATTTTATTTCCAGTTCATCCAGTGGATGTGACTTACTGGACAAATCTTGCTTCTCCTGTGGATCCAGCTGATCTATGGGATGTTCTTTGACTGGTGAATCTGAATTTTCTAGTTTAACATCCTTTGAGCCAAAAGAACCAGAATCTACAGATCTGTTGTAAGTTAGGATCTGAATTTCTGGGGTCTGTACTTGTCCTGTTTTTTCCAAAGATTTTACTCCAATTGTCTGAACTGGTTTGCCAATTACATGTTCTGATAATGTCTGTAATGGCTTTCCTACTTTATCTTGAGATTCAATCATTTTCACTGGTGTCCCACTGTCTTTTGTGTGAAAAAAAGTCTTTCCATCTGATTTGGTCTTGTCTGATGCACTGATGGAAGAACTGCTTTTTAAAGGAATATTAATGAGTGCTGTGCTTTGATGACCTTTCCCATGATTCCCTCTGCCAATAGTATAAATTGGATTTCCAACAGATGTCTGACTATTGACTGAAGCAGTTTCAGGTCTGTTTGAACTTAATGGCATGCCCTGTTGTGGATTTCCAAAACTTTGTATACTTTGTGGCAAATTAGTCTGCACATTTGTTTCTGATCCAAATGCATGAATTGGTTTTCCTGGAGGAATGCTTGTTCCAATCATCTGGCTCATGTATGCTTGACCTTTGTTTCCTGCAACTGATGAATTAATTCCAGCTGTCTGAATGTTGCTGGTGACTATGGATGACTGGTGAAAGCCACAACTCAAAACAGGAGGAGGACATTGTAGAATTCTTTGAGCATCAACTGGAGATATGCCTCTCTGTGGTGGAGGAACAACAAAGCCTGGTGGTGGGAGTCTTATGTTCACCTCATGAATCAATGGAGGCCTTCGACTCATAATCTGAGACTGGGAAATAGGTGGAATTGACATTGGCGGGGGACCGCCATGGTTAGGTCTAGGCAGATGTGAAAGGGGTGCTCCTACTAAAAGCTGGGGTCTCTGGAAGAACATGGCTGACTGGTGAAAGGGAACTGGAGCAAATCTCTGTTGTGATTGGAAATGTGTTACGGCTGCACGTGACATGGCTCCAACCAAAGACTGCATGGGCACCATATTTCCTGGCAAAGATACAGGTGGCATAAATGGAGGAAAGACTTGTCTAGATCCTCCAGAGACTGGTGGAAAAAGAGATGGTGTGGGCCCTATTCCCATATTGGCATTTCCTTGATTTTGAGAGATGTTGTCTCCAAAGGTATTGTCAGTTTCTTCCAGGCTGGATGTCCAAGTCATTGTCCTTGGTACATATTGGGAAGAATTTGCAAGAGATGGAATGGCTGAACCTTTGGCAGAAGAGACAATGGTCCTGCCCTCAATTGTTGGAATCTGCTCTGTTTGTGTAAAGAATGAAGTTGTTGACTGTGAAGCAGAGGAAACTGGAGCCACACTGCTTACATAAGAGTTGGAAATGACTGAAGCTTTACTTTTTTCACCAGGTTCAGGATTTTTTGGAGCATCTGACTTCCTCTCTACAGATGACTTTAAGATTTTAATCACAATGTTTTTCCTTGCTTTATTTATCTGTTCTTTGACTTCACTGTCTTTGTCAACAGGCATAGAATTCACTTCATCTATATTAAGTTTATCCACTTCTCTTTGGTGTTCCTGAACACTGGATTTGTCATTTTTCTCCTTATTTTTGCCTTCAACTATCTCTGTTCTCAGTTCAACATCTGTAGTCTTGATTTCCTGTTGTACTTTAGTATATTCATTATAATTGTCACCATCCTGAAATGGATGAAGTTTTGATATTATATATATATATATATATATATATATATATATATATATATATATATATATATATATATATATATATATATATATATATATATATATATATATATATATAATATCAAACCTTCATGTGTGTTTTCAATTTTAACAAATGGGAACAAACTAATAAAGTTTTTCAATAAAGGAGAATATTTTTTACATCTTAGACAATAATGAGACTTGTCAACACGGTTTAAGACTCTACATTACAAAGGAACAAGAGGTGCATGTGAGCAAAGATCACTCACCTGGAAACCACAATTGGAATGTTATGTCCCGACTGTCTCAAATTTGCTCCATACTGTTCAAATAGTTTCTTTATTATTAATGTATTCTTTATAGTAAGTATAGCCTCATTAGATAATACTTTACATCCTTTGTACAAAACTTAAAATGCTTTATGCCAAAAAGATCCTCTAACAAATTTTATTGAAATCAGAAAAGGGCTTTTCAAAACCATTCAAGGGCATACAGTATTTAAATATTTATATTGGTACCAACAATGAAATTTTCAAGGCAAAAAAGCTAAACTGCTATAGACATGTCTTGTTAAATTGGTCCAGCGGACCAGTTACACGCTCTGTTACTGGTAGTCTCTGCTGGTCATATATGTTCGCTTACAAGTCAAATTGCAAAACAACAAGGATCCTGATCTGCTGTAGCATAATGCACTTGCAGATTAGGGTCTATGTTGTTTGTTATACTAATAACAAACTGCACAGACCAGATCTGCCATCACTTTATGTGATGGAAGATCTGGGTCTGTGCAGTTTAAAGTTGGACTTGTCTGATAAACATGTATATATATATATGGTTGACCTAGTGTAAATGTAGAACTATGGAAGATGAACTTGAGCAACTCAAAATGCAGTGATTACCCAATTTTACATTTTACAGTTTTGACCAGAAAAAATACCAAAGTATGTAGCTGCATTTTGCTACTGGAAAGTAACACAATCTAACATTGCCTGAATTTAACAATTTGCTAACTATTATCAAGAACTTACTGCTTACCTGTACACTATATGTACTAACTTATAAGTTGATACAAAAGATCAGAGTCTATGATGTTTATCTAATTATTCCCAATGAACTGCACAGACCCAGATCTGCTGGCACATGATGCAATGGCAGATCTGGGTCTGTACAGTTTGCAGTTAAACTCAACATTTATGAGACAATATATATTTGCATATCTAATGTATTAATAATGCTTGATTAATGAAACCAGATCGTATATATGTAATATGTTTATGCTTACTTAATGAGACCAGATCATATCTAATGTGTTTATGCTTAATGTGTTTATTCTTGCATGCCTGATTCGTGATCAGAAGGGTGTGGGTTTGAACTCTACCATTGGACCAGCCTGGGTCAGCTAACATGGTACAAGTCCATGGGCAAAAGATTCTACTCCAACTGCCTCAGTACTAAATAATATTTTTGTGTTAATGTGCCATACAAAAAACAAAAAATAAAGAATGGTTACCGATGCAGAGATGTATGTAAAAATCAGTTATTGCATTTAGTTCCTGTCTATGAATTCTCTGAGCAAGAATTTTTGAGTTTAAGAATCAGAACATTACCTATTTTGATATTTAAACCTCAATGGGACTGATGCTCTACAAGGTGAAAATAATATTCAGGAATTTGAGAAGATCATTTCTTCTTTTAAAATGCAGTTTAATATCTTCTCTGATATTCTTCAGATATAACATGATTTTCAAAACAAGCTTCTGTGGTGCACATATCAAATACCATCTTGGCACTATTTTATTGAGGACAGACAATACATACATCTATAGAGGTCTGTAAGTAAAAATCCTAATGATCATCCATTCAGTGGGAGTAGTGACATCAAGGATTTTAAGATAAGATACTGTATGTATGACTGGCACCATTTTCAATTAGGACAACATAAAAAAAATCTAACTAAGTAGTTAAGGAAGAGTAGCAATAGCAAACTTGTGCTTGTGCATGGGTGGATCAAAGACAATGATTTCTTTTGATATATAACCTGCAGACCCACCATCCCCCATAAGTGTTTTACTTTATTCATTCCAGACAATCTCATTCCCAAAACTCACTAAGCTATACAGTCATAAATATCTGATTAGTTGCGTGCACTGTATGACAGTTTTATGTTTACTTTTGCCATCTTTTGAACTCTTTTGTTAAATATTTATCAAATGAAATAAAAATATACTGGTAATTTTTCTATTCTCTTCTCAATGAAGTAATTGTTGGTATAATATCTTGAAATTTAAATCACAATGATTGCCAATTTATTCGCTTTTAATTATTCTTAACCCTTTGAACCCTACAGGCCGGTTTACCGGCCTATTGTACCGGTGTATATACCCGAAAGGCCGGTATACCGGCCACGCTATCTACCGTCATAACCCAACAGGCCGGTATACCGGCCTGTGTTATGTTATTTGCTAGATTCGCTATGGTATGGTCAAAATTTGCCGGGGAGGCTCGGGTTAGGGTGCCGAAAGATGGGGGAGATTAGGGTTCCAAGGGTTAAAACATAAATCATGTTGGAATAATAAAACTATAAAGATATTCTAGAAGTGAATTTCTTTGATTGTTTTTTCAAAATAATCAATGTAAAATATTTTGTTTATCAACTTTCAAAATAAACAAAGCAAAATTTAGAATTTTTTAAAATTAATTCCTGTGATCAATAAACAGTCTAATTAAATAAATTTTAGGAATTTGTTTTAAATCAAGTAAAATTTTATAATTTCTGTATGAAGTTTTAAAAAAACAACAACAGACAAATACAATTTAACCAAACAGATGGCAACATAATGTTTTGGTGTTGGTGGCATTGATTATGATATGGATGAATTGAGAAAAAGGATGAGGAAAAGGAAAATAATGCATGTGTAGTGCATGTATGAGTGTGCTGTATGCATGCAGGTAACATAGAGGATTCTAAACAGGGTACAATTAAATTTAATTCACATTTAAATTTGTCTTTATCTTCCAATTAATTTACATCCTTGCATTTTCTCACCTGTGTGAGCAGATGGCAGGGCATGGGTACATTGATATATCCCTTCTGACGGCAGGGTATGGGTACATTGATATCCTTTTTGATGGCAAACATGGGTACATTGATACCCTTCTGATGGCAGCACATGGGTACATTGATATCCCTTCTGATGGCAGGGCATGGGTACATTGATATCCCTTCTGATGGTAGGGCATGTGTACATTGATACCCTTCTGATGGCAGGACATGGGTACATTGATACCCTTTTGATGGCAGGGCATGGGTACATTTATAACCTTTAGATGGCACAGCAAAACAGTGGAATCAAAACATTTACGACTAATGAATACTTTATGAGTAATAAAGCTGTTAGTAGACAAATCTGATTGTTTGATTAAGTTTTCTTTTTTATTCCCCACTTTTAAAAATAGATCGTGGATACTGTGATACCCTCTATGATTGTGCATCCAACAATCTGTCCACTTAACCATGTCTGTCCATAACCATTTCTTCTCCTAAACTGCTCAGTGGAAATTCATCAGATTTGGTATGTTACAATGCTCATGTGGTGACAATCTGTGAAAGAGGTATGATTTTTGAGCACCTCATGTGGAAACAAGCAACAGCTATAACAACAGTAATACAATGCCTGATATTAGTATGTAGGAGGTTGATCTCCTTCATAGCTGATACATAATATAACTTACCATATGTTTCCACTCAAAGAAGACTTGCATCAAACTTGCTGTGCTGACACAACTGGACCTAATGCATAAATGACCTCCCTCTATTAAGTAATTGGACAGAAACAGAATGAGGAAAAAGTGAAGTAAGCCTGCCAAAAAGCAGATTTCTTGATAGCATCAAAGATCCAAGATGGAGAATTAGCTTTAACCTCATGTGTTTTAGTTCTCATACCTGAAAGGTCTCTCAAAGAGAGTTTCTTGTGAAACTAATTCACCTACCAATGGAGACTGTAGAAATATCAGAGGAACCCCTGTGAGGAAGAAATTCATTCATTTTCACTTCTGTTGTAGCCAGCAAAAACATAAGGTTGTGATAGAATGAAGAAGTATATCTGGATCATCCCTAGCACATATGTAACCAAGATATGGGACTTGAACTGCTTTAGAAGCTACTGAAGGTATCTGATTATTGGTCTGAAATCTGGGCTGGCAAAGATGAGTTGTCTGGGACGACCATAACACTGCTGTGTCTCATCTGATCAATGTACCCCTGAATGCATTTCAAGGTTGTTGAGATGCAGAGAAGAGTTTTTCGAAGACCATAATACCTGAAGAGTCTAACACCAATCTGAATCTGAAGCATCATTATACAGGATGTATTGAGGCTCTGTAGCAATGTTAATATTCTTGATTTTACTGATGGAGCAAGATGTAGTGAGACTGAACCGCTCTGGTGGCCTAGTGGTTAGAGCATCCGCCACGGAAGCCGGAGGTCATGGGTTTGATCCCTGTCATAGTCATACCAAAGACTTACAAAAATGGTACTAATGGCTGCCTAGCTTGGTGCTCAAAATTAAGAGGTTAGTGTTAGGACTGGTTGGCCTGGTGTTAGGATAATGTGGCTGGGTAGAGCATCATGCTACATGTCTGCGGCATGATGCTCCAGTGCTAGACATCACTATAAACTGCCTCACTGCAGACATTGTAGCGATAGGACTGAATTTTTTTAAAGCTACGTTAAAAATCCTAATCACACACACACTACAATGCCCTGAAAGAAGTGCATGGACCTACATCCTCTGGATCTTCCCCCTTCTCAGCACAGATGGGAACAAACTATCTACTGACAAAGAGAGGATTCTTCAATGATGGGCTGAACACTTTGGCAGTGTCCTGAATAGCCCTTCATCCATCAATGATGAAGCCATCTGCTGTCTCCCCAAATTACCCACCAATGAAGCACTGGATGACCCTCCAAAATTGCTGGAGACACAGAAAGTGATATGTCTGCTCTCCAGTAGCATAGCACCAGGTTCAGACTCCATCCCAACTGAAGTTTACAAGGAAGGGGGCATAGCCCTGATATAAAGGCTCCACCAACTGTTTTTATTGATGTGGCAGCAAGAGACGATACCCCAGGAATTAAAAGATGCTTCCATAATCCACCTGTATAAGTGTAAAGGGAATTACAAGGCCTGCAACAACCACTGGGGTATATCCTTACTCTCAATTCAAGAAAGATACTTGCCAGAATCCCACTGAATCGCCTCACTATACACCTTGACCAGTGAGGCATTGCCAGAAAACTAGTGTGGATTCCGAAAAGAATGTGGGACCATTGACATGATGTTTGCTGCAAGGCATCTACAAGAGAAATGTCACGAGCAAAACATCAACCTTTTCTCCATCTACGTCGATTTTACAAAGGCCTTTGATACTGTCAGCAGAAAAAGCTTATAGAAGGCAATGGCCAAGTTCGGATGCCCAAGAAAATTTATATCCATGGTGCAGCATTTCCACGATGGCATGCAGGCACAAGTCCAGGAAAATGGAGATATATCTCAGCCACTCCCAGTAACCAAAGGCGTCAAGCAGGGTTGTGTTCTGGCACTGACACTGTTCAGCCTATTGTTCTCCACCATTCTGACTAATGCTTTCAGAGATGGAGAGGTTGGAGTTGGCTCAGGTATCATACAGATGGAAAACTCTATAATCCAAGGAGGCTACAAGCAAAAACCAAGGTCATGATAGATACCATCTGGGATTTCTTATTTGCTGATGACTGCACCTTCAATGCTGGCTCAGAAGCCTACTTGCAATTCAGTATTGACAAGTTCTCCAGCTCCTGCACAATCTTTGGTCTCACCATCAGTACCAAAAAGACTGAAGTCCTGCATCAGAATGTGCCTGGAAAGCCCAATGTTGAGCCAAATATCACCATCAACAGCCAAAACCTCAACATAGTGAACTGCTTCACCTACCATGGCAGCACACTGTCACAGAGTGTCACTATTGACAATGAGGTGAACCTTCACATTACCAAAGCCAGCACAACTTTTGTCAGATTGTATGCCAACATCTGAAATAGAAAAGGCATCAGCATCCAGACCAAACAAAAGGTATACAGGGCAGTTGTGCTCCCCACACTACCCATGTGAAACATGGATGGTGTACCAATGCCATGCCAGGAAGCTTTCACACCACAAGTCTCAGGAAAATCCTCAACATCAAGTGGCAGGACAAGGTTCCAGACACTGAGGTACTCGCCCAAGCAGGTCTCCTCAGCATCCACACCATCCTGATGTAGTGCCAGCGGGATATGTTGTATGTATGCCAGACCACCTGCTGCCTAAGAGACTCTTCTTTGGCAAGCTACAGCAAGGACAGCAATCCCACTAAGGTCAGAAGAAATGCTTCAAAGACAATCTGAAGCTGCAATGAAAGCATTCAATATAAACCCTGATTCCTGGGAGCAAACAGCAACCAATTGAGTCACTTGGCATTCCTCTGTGAAAAAAGGCTTTAAGTTTTGCGAATCTAGCAAGATAGCAGCTGCAGAGACGAAGAGGCAAGACAGAAAGCATGTGCTGTCAATCCTCCTGGATATGTCCCACTCATCTCCTATTCATTATGCAAACAGCCATTCTGTGCAAGGGTTGGTCTCATCAGCCACATGCACACGCATAGAACAGAACCAGTCCCTCCAACCCTCAGATGACTAGACGATAAAGGTCCACGTCGAATCAACAGACGAACAACAACAAGGATGATAGGAAACCCAGTAATCTCAAGTCAGTCAATGTTAACTCTCACTGCCTTGGTAAAGACTGGATGAAAAAAGTAAGCTGAGGAGAAAAGCCTGAATTTGAAAACTTCCTACAGTCTCAAGAGAATTATGAGAATTTCCTTTGAGGTGGAAAGAGGGGATGAACAGGTTAAGTATCCTAACGTTTACGAAGACTGCCCTGTCATTTGGCTCGAGGGCATTCCTTAGATTGCCTTTCACATCTTTAAATGCTCTTCCTGAATATATTTATTAAATATGAAACTTCTATGACAAGGTGCAATTTTCCCCCTTTTGAAATCAGGAAGATAGGAGAACAGTGTCCCAGGTTTTCATGGTTTCACACCCTCTCCACTGATCCTTTCTTAGATGGGTGTAAACCTCAGGTTCCCAGCTAACAAGGTGAAAATAAATTAAATTTGTTCATAAGAGCTAGAGGATCCCTGAAGCAAAGTTGGTAACCATTTTTTGTTGTAGAAAGGAAATAAGCATTATTAAGTCAAATCAGACCAATAAAAAGTGACCCAGCAAGGTACCTACAAGTGATAATGGGGAAAGGGGGACTTTGCAAGGGAGGGAGTAAAACACACACCAACCACCTCTCTCCTGGGAGTCACAGTAGCCCAGTTGGCTGAGTATCATACATGCATTCCAAGAATCATGGGTTCAATACTTGCCTAGGCCAGCCTGGGTTGGCTGCCTCAGTGTTACCTTGGGAAAGGTACATGGCTTCCATTTCCATGGCATGATATAATCAATAAGATGTCAAAATTGTTGTTAAAACCCATAAGAACAAACAAACAAATCCTCCATCCAGGGAGGAAGAAGCCCATAGTCCAGAATGGGGTGGTTGGGTCCATCTATGAAGATGATGATTCATTCTTCCTGCTTTTGCATGAGTGACAGCTATCAACACTGTGCAAAAAGGACATCCGTCAATGCCCTCAAATTTAATGCATGCCAATCAAATTGCATGTGTGTCCCTTAAGAATTTTTATGGTCTCTCTAACTTCTTGTGGCATTGGTGAAAGAAACGGCCAAAAGAAGAACAACAAAAATATGCAAAATTTTGGCCCAAAGTCATGTTTTACCATATGAAGTGATTGGAAAAGGTTATCTACCTGGGACTGTGCTGTTTTTGTTTTAGATATCCAACTATTAATTTGAGGAGGGAATAGGATGGACACTAGTGCCAGGAAATGAGATAGCAAAGTAAAATTAATTGGTTTTTTAATAATGCTATTAAAGTTTAATTTTTGAACTTTTGCAAATAATTTCATAATGACATTATAATGTTTTTGACACATTTGTATTCTGTCTAGTATATTTCAGCAATGTGTGACTGAACCATTTACTGGTGATTTCTCCCGTTTTATGATGTAGCATTCCATTGAAGTAATTCCAATACAGATTTACTGAACAAGCTATGAATATGCATTGAAAAGCATTGTGAACCATTGTAGTTTTATTGGTTTAAAAAATATCATTTAATTTACAGCATGTGTAACTCATTATGAATGCAGTTTGTGTTTCTTACATTGGTGTTATTAATTTTCAGCTATTATGATGGTTATTTCTTCAGAAATGAATTCTGAGCTGATTTGTATTTCAAGCACTGATGGGTGTATTATTTAGAAATTTTTACAATTAAAAAAAATTGTTATCTACAGAAAACTAGTGTTTTTATTGCTTACACATTTTATGATGCTAACATAATTCAGCACATGAAAATTTCCATGCAAATATTGATATTTCTTTCCATATATACATCTCTAATAATTTCCACCCATGGAAACATAGCTTGAAAAGAGCAATCCTTCAAACAATAAATATTGAGTTAGAGAAAAAGAATGGATGTCATGTTATAATGGAACTCCCCCCCCCACTATGGTGGCCAGATTTAAAGATTAATAAATTCCATCAGTAGAAATCTGTTCAATTTGGTCAAATTCTGTAACAGTTTTGGCAGAGTCAGTTTTTTACATTATTATTTAGTCATGGCAGTCATGGTGGATTGCTATTATTTGCATGAATTTGCAACGCCTCGTAGCCAGGATGGTTTCTGTCAGATTTGCTCTAATTTTGCTGAGTGGTGTTTGAGATTGAGCCATTGAAAGAATTGTATATGTTCAGTAATGACAGCCATATTTAATTTCAGCTCCATGCCAGGATGCTTTCCATCAGATTCATTTGACCAGATTTTAAGGTCTGTTATACATTTTGTAATGGTGGTCATATCTGAAAGAAGATCTGACTAATTAGCACAAAATTTAAAGCGATCAATACCTGGAATCTTTTAACATTTAGTTAAATTCTGGCAAGCAGTTCTAATTAGGTGGCTTGGCATTATTTGAACAAATCTGAAACCAGAATGCTTTGTCAAATCTGGTCAATTTCTCCTGTGTGATATCAAAGAAGTTGGTTTATGTTTCTCTATATTTGGTAAGTGTGGTTATGCTTTATGGCAGATCGGCATTATTTAAACAAGTTTAAAACCTCATGCAAATTTAGTCAATAATTGTTAATCAGTTTTTAAAAAGGAGTAATTTCAAGTTTTCTCCTATTTAGCTGTTGCTGTTATTGGGTTTAACACCATTTTTCAGCACAAAATAGACTATATATGGCGGTGGAGGAAGAACCCTGGAAAACCCTTAAAGAACCATGAGAAGCTACTGGCAAGCATTCTCACATACCCACACCGGTGGAGCCCGAGACTCGAACCCACACAGACAGGGATGAGATGACAATGATCTGTAATGGTGAGTGCTTTAGACCACCTGGTCACTAGGGACCCCTCCTTTTTAGTAATGGCATCCAGATTTGAAAGTGAACTGACATTATTTCAACAAATTTGGAAGACTTTCATACCATAAATTGGTAAATTAGAAAACATGGCAAAATTTGATTGTGGATCATCTCAACTGATTGTTGTTATAAGGCTTAACATTATTTTCCAGCAAAAGATAGGCTATACATGGTGGCCAGTAAAAATGGTGGAGGAAGAACCCTGAAACCCTCCGGAAAGAACTTCCGACCCATGAGAAGCTACTGGCAAGCTTTCTCACATACCCACATTGGCCAATCCTGAGACTCAAAACCACTCAAAGGTGAGATGACAGTGGTCTGTAACAGTGAGCACTTTAGACCACTTGGCCACTCTGGGCCCCTTGGTCTCTATTGAACATACAATTATGATTTTCATGTAAAAAGTTTGTCAAATTCTGCTGACAAGTTGTTCAATGGGTTTACAATTTTTAACAATGGCAGCTATAATGCAGGATGAATTGGCAGTCACTGAACAAATACAAAAGGCCTTGATGCACAAGATACGCCCAATAAACTCATAAGCAAACTTGTCAAGCAATTTTTTGAAGCTGCAAACTGTGAATGGATGATGCGAACATATGATGGATGCAGAACTGTATGATGACTTGGCATCTAAACTCTATTAAACCATTTCTGAAATGAAGTTGTTTAAAGGTTTTTCTATGTTTGGTAATGCTTACCATTTAAATTACAGACTGGCATCATTTACACCCTTTTACCAAATTTTGCAGAGTGGATTTTGTGAAGAAGTAAAAAATTTGTTTACAGTAATTTTGTAATGCTGGCAACCAATTAAAGATTTCAGGAAGTGTTACTGGAGGTCCCTTGGGCAAGATTTTTGTTCTGGACCAACTAGACATCATAAAAAGTCTTTAGGGGAATATGCCATGTCAGTATACCAATCCATTCAGGATGAGCAGTAACAACACAATTTTCAAGATGACAAGGCATGGAAGCCATATTGGTTGTCAGATGTGCAAGATTTTCATTTGGAACCAACAAGTCATCATAACAAGTCTTTTAGTGAAAAACCCATGATGATATGACATCTGTTCAGTACATGTAGCAATAAGATTTTACAATGGTAACGCTGTTGGTCAAACTGGATGTCTTGACCTCACCATTTTCATTTATGACCATCTAAACTGAGCACAAAGTTTTCTGTCAATTATTAGGAGCAGTGATACAAATCTTTTGTAGAACTGATTTTATTGTGCAGAATATATAAAGTCAAAACATTATACATCTAACAAAATGGTGGATATATAAAATCTCATGTCCCTAGTTTTTGCTAACAAGTCACAGATGGAAGAACAGATGATAATTACTATATACTCACTCACAAGAGAATGGGTGGGTGGGTGTGTAACATAAACAAATTTTAAAAAATTCATCTACCTTCCTATTCAGAGCCAATGAAAATACTTTTGCAAATTAAATTTTTTATAATGAGTGCAGAAAACAAATACAAATACCTTACATCACTGAATCAATGTAATGTCATTTTTGTAAAAAGAAAAGCCAACTCACATGCTTGTTATTGGGCTGATACAAACCTTTATAGTCTGTGTTGAATGAATTTTGAGCAAGATTTGAATCATTCTGCACAAAGCTCATCCTCAAATCTTTATAGAGTACATTGTTCTTGATACAAGGCTTAAACTGATCTTTATGGTACCTACCTTTAGGGGCACCTGCATAATTATTTGTGGGATGGGGAAACAAGCAGTGGTCATTTATTAAGTTGTACGGATGTATGCCAAAACAAATTTAGATGTGAAATGGTGGTGGTGATGGTGGTGGTGGGGGGGGGGGGAGATCCAGTCTCCATGCCTACCCTCACTACAACTTTATGCATGTTATACATTTTTATGACATCATAAAGGCTCTATATAATGTAAATTCTAACAAGTGATGATTTTCAACTTAAAAGTACAAAACACGTATTTACCCAGGAAATGATTTCTGATACTATTTTTTTAAGAAGAAAACTATCAAAAAATTAGATTCTGCACAGCAAAGAAGTGCTAACATTAAATAATAATAAAATATAGTAAACCACTGCATACTTCCACAAAGGAATTTACAAGGCACATTAACATGTGAACAGCACAGATCCAGAAAATTGAGGCCATATACTGTATCAATGAACACAAAGCAAACAAAGAACTCAAACATAAGGTGTTTTCTTTGTTCATTTTTGATGTTTGAGCACATTAATACATGAATGGCAATATAGTGCTAAAGCAACTGGAAAAAAATTGCCCTTCACAGAGATGCCACAGCAGTGTTCCATGTGTATCTGGGCAGGATTCAAACCTGTGACCTTTGGCTTGCAAGGCTGATCCACTAACTACTGATGAATTTTTCTAGGTGTAACTTCCACATAACCATATGTTGTAACACCAGAGGAAATTAAAGGTTGTTTATTTTGAAATGTGTGCCTGAAATTACACTACCTAAATTGCCAAGTAAGAATTTGTATATTTACCTTGTGGACCTGTGAAAACAAAAGTAGCATTATGTTCACCTTACCACAGTGGTTCCTAACCCCTGGGTCACAAACCAAATCAGATTATGGAGGGTCATCAGAATATCTTTTGTTAGGGTGGCAAAACTATCAATTGTAGAAACAGAGTCTTGTGAGGCTCAGAAAAAAATATTTGTTAAGGACACAATCAAAAAAAGGTTGAGAACCATTGCCTTGACAAGTATGGAAATACTTCATTATTTCTGAAATGAATATGACTTGTAACAATTTCATATCAAAGTATATAAACTAAAATGAATTTCTAGGACATCATGTTTCATGGTATTCTGTGAGCAAAGATTTGTCAGGGATTTATTTGTGAATTATGGAGACATTGGGGGATCGTGGTTGATGGATCGTAATCTTAATTATGGAATACTTACTTGCCATTATTACATAGCAATCTCATTTTCTGGTGCTTGATTGCAGTCCGTTGTGAAAATTCCTTATCCAATAAAAACAAAAGCAATACAATCCCAGTCCAATGTCACTTTCATCATTTGGAATATTTTTATTATTTGATGTGACCATTACTAATTAACATAAGTGCAGAGAGGGAGGAGGGGATTTAGTAATAATGGCAGGTAAAAGTATTACATCATTAAAGCTACTATTTGTTCCAGTAGGTTGTTACTGCAGACTGGAAAAATCTGCCAAAATTACATTTTAATGGCAGTTATACACGAGTACAATTATTATATATTGCTGAATTGTTTGTAACTAAGGTGGGAGGGAGATGAAGACAGAACAATAGCTGTCAGAAAGAATCTACTATTTGTTCCAATAGGATGTTACTGCAGACGGGAAGAATCTACTATTTGTTCCAATAGGATGTTACTGCTGACTGGAAGAATCTACTATTTGTTCCAATAGGATGTTACTGCAGACGGGAAGAATCTACTATTTGTTCCAATAGGATGTTACTGCAGACGGGAAGAATCTACTATTTGTTCCAATAGGATGTTACTGCAGACGGGAAGAATCTACTATTTGTTCCAGTAGGTTGTTACTGCAGACTGGAAAAATCTGCCAAAATTACATTTTAATGGCAGTTATACACGAGTACAATTATTATATATTGCTGAATTGTTTGTAACTAAGGTGGGAGGGAGATGAAGACAGAACAATAGCTGTCAGAAAGAATCTACTATTTGTTCCAATAGGATGTTACTGCAGACGGGAAGAATCCACTATTTGTTCCAATAGGATGTTACTGCTGACTGGAAGAATCTACTATTTGTTCCAATAGGATGTTACTGCAGACGGGAAGAATCTACTATTTGTTCCAATAGGATGTTACTGCAGACGGGAAGAATCTACTATTTGTTCCAATAGGATGTTACTGCAGACGGGAAGAATCTACTATTTGTTCCAGTAGGTTGTTACTGCAGACTGGAAGAATCTACTATTTGTTCCAGTAGGTTGTTACTGCAGACTGGAAGACAGCTTGTTCACAACTTGCTGTGCTGACACTGTTGTGTAAGGATCAGAGTAGTCTAAAGCGCTCTATGTTATGGATCACTGCCATCTCACCTCTGTCTGTGTGGGTTTAAGTATAAGATTTGGCTACTGGTAATGTAGTTATGTGAGAAAGCTTGCCAGTAGCTTCTCGTGGGTCGGTGGTTCTTCCTCCACCAAAATTACTGGCTGCCATGTATAGCCTATTGTGTGCTGAAAATGGCGTTAAACCCTATTACAACAACAACAACAACACTGTTGTGCCTAATGTATAACTATCTGCCTTTACTGAATAGAGGTAGAATGCAGAGAAAATTGAGTGAGAGTGTCAAAAGGCAGCTTTTAAAGGCCCAAGATGCAGCAACAGTCCAAATCTGACAAGCTTTGAATTTCATGAAGACAAGATTACTTTAAGTATTAAATTATTATACTCTTTAATAGTCAAACAAATCCACCAGAAAAAGACTTCTCTGACCTTGTCCTTTCCCTTTGATTTAGTCAAACAGAAATTAATAGCTATGACCATTCAAAATAAGTTTACCTCCATCATCCCTAGCACAAATGTGACTGATGTGACTCCAAAGTTAGCCAACTCTCAGAAAGCTGGAATAGGAGTAAGACTGAATCATGGATGCCATTGAAATGAAGGCAATCCTCTTCCACTGATAAAGCGTAATTTCACTCCTTCCCTAAAGAAAGCAGGAAGACTGTTTTTACAGAAAGAAGCTTCATTTACAGGTTCCCAAGGAAAATATGATAACCAAGCAACACAGTCATGAGAGATTCGGTTTCTGGAACTCAAAATACCTGTTAAGTTATGAAATAAGGGCTAAATAGATGATGTTACCCATAAGTTAAGTTTTATAGAGGACAGCTTTATAGCCCTTAAAGATGGAAACGTGAACAATTATTGTATTCTTGATGAAAGAAAATAAAGATTACTGTGGTCAAATAGAGGCAGATCAAACATCAATGACAAAAAGTGAACTGCTATCCATCACCTTCGTAAAGACTATGAGGAAGCAAGGTTTAGCAGAAAAGCTCAACACTGAATACTCTCTCTTGGTCCAAGTAGAATTACATGAATTCCCGTGTCACAACATCCCAGAGGCCTATGAAAACTGATATCATTGGCCGAAATCTCCAACTGTTATACTCTTCCCATAAAAAATTGTTTCATGGGAAAGATTAAAAATATGGCCAAATTTTTCCCCTTCTTTAGCAGCCATGGAGATCTTGGAATAAAATCCTTGACTTTTTCTTTTTGACACCCATTCTACCACATCCTTACATATATGGAGATACACCTTCTAACTTAAATATTCCAGATAAGTATGGTGAAAACAAATAGGGACTGTTGCTAAGGGTGGAGGATTCCAGAAGAAAAGTCCTCCAATTTGGACAGGACCCTTCAATCATACATTAGGTTCGACCATGCCCCTGATAAGTGGTCCAGTCTGGCACTAACTGGGATGTTGAGAGAAGGCGATTTAGCAGAAGAGGAAGAGAATCCCTATATGTGTGTGGTGCAGCTACCTCATCAAATTGTTATTTTTTCCTAGCTTACCATTAGCTTACTATTTAATAAGGGTTTTGGATAAATAGCCTCCTTTCTTTCCTTTCCTCCTGCAGCTGATGGCTTTCCAATAACCAAAGGACTTTGATGCATCCCTTTCTAACTGAATAAGCATTGACTGGTTAAGCCTAACAAGATCTACCCTGTTTCTTGAATTGAAAAATGCACTGTTTTGGCAACTGAAGCACAAACTGCAGTTTGTAGCTTTACAAAGTGATACTAGAAATTTTGTGAGATTAGAGATTTGGCATTTACGATACTGTGTTCATCAACTTCAGCTGAAGTCTCTCCATCCATGGTCATTTTAAGTTCAAAATAACATTTCTGGCTGGTACATTATTGTTAAAAGGAACTGGTATTATTGGCAGAAAAATTATATCCTCTCTTCACTCCACACTTTATCTTCCATCGCCTACCCAGTGCAGAATAAAACATGAAAACACCAGATGTGGAGGTACTCGTGCACATAGGTCATCCTTGAACTCATTAGCACACTAGAAATGACTGTTCATTTTCCCCTAGTGCCCTGACTTCACTAGGCGCTTGGTGACAGGTGATATATATCTGATGCCCAGTGCTTGGTATCTGGCGATTGGTGTCTTGACCCAGTGCCCTGCACCCAGTAACAACAAACGATGGGGGAAAGAAAAAAAAAAAAAAAAGAGTCATTATCCAGGGAACTTCCCTTGATTGACAATATTGACCACTCTGATGAGCATTTTTAGACCACACTTTCCTTATGCCCCACCAAAAGGATGGACTTATCTCAGATGTGTTAGAGCTCCTTAAACCAGCTAGTAGCCTTGATCCTCCCAGGACTGGCAAGCTGTCAACTTTCGTGGACTGGAAAGTGCCTCTGATCCTGTCATGATCGATGAACTGGTGACTTCCTTATATCTGGAAGTGACACTGGTATCTCTTGGGATTGGCTTGTCTGTGACTTCTCAACACCTGGAAGTGTCTCTGATCCTTCCTGAGATCAGACTCTTCATGATTTATTTATATAATAAAATGCCTTTGATTGCTTTTATGTAGTGTGTGTGTTCCATGAAGACCATGTAATGCCACATTTGATAATATCTTGTGGCATGCCAAAACAAACAAATGACCCCCCCCCCCCCCCAATTTTTTTTTTTTTTACAAGATAATACCTACCCTGACAAATGGAATAAATTTCTGGAAGCCCTGCTTAACTTGCGTATGCAAAATATTCAACAACATTCAAGAAAGTTTTAAACTGGGTCACAAATAAATAAAAATAAATGCAACAACTACAAAGAAAAGTTAAACTTCAGCATAAAATTGGATTTGAAAGATTGAAATCATGGCAGAAGACACCTGAGACTGCAAAATGACATGAAGTCCAAAGAAAGAATGATGTTCTGAATGTATTGAACTGACAGGCATCAGACTTTTGATTTTGTTTTGGACCTCCATCTACTAAGTGGAGGATTACCTTATAATTTGAAACTAGGTATAGCAATATTTAATTACATGCTGACACTTTATCATATCTAATAGGAATCCAAAACAACAACATCGTCAGCACCCTCTCAAGAGTAATATCTAAATGTCACTCATGCTTACTGGTATGACAAAAAGTGCTCTTAATTTTATCAGACATACCAGAAAAAAATGTTTGAACTTTAATATTTAAAATTTACTGTTAAAAGTAAAAGTGTCCATTTTCCCAGATAGATGTGTATTGTAACATCAATGCAACTACCTTACACATCTGCAAACAGTGTTGATGCATATTTGCTACCACATAACACTGTCAGATCAAAGCAATAATTATAATATATTTGATATGAGCTAACAGTGTATTGGCATTCTACACTGTCAGATCAAAGCAATAATTATAATACACCTGAAATTAGCTAACACATTGTATTGGCATTCTACACTGTCAGATCAAAGCAATAATTATAATACACCTGAAATTAGCTAACACATTGTATTGGCATTCTACACTGTCAGATAAAAGCAATAATTATAATACACTTGATAATAGCTAACATAGTGTATTGGCATTCTACACTGTCAGATCAAAGATGTTCCCTTAAAACAATAATTACAATACACTTAAGATTAGCTAATACATTTCATTGGCATTTCTCCAACTAAAACTGACTGGTTCTTTACTTTTCATTCACTATATAACAGAATTCAAAACATGACTTCAGACCAACAATCTGCATAACTGGTCTACCAAAATTGAGAATTCATGCCATTGTAAAACTTTGCATTGACTATTAAATGCTATTTAGCAGCACTCAACTTTTCATCTAAATGCTTCTCCATTATAAATAGAATGGTAACTTTTTGATTGAAGTATATCTGGTTTAATACTCCAAAATTACCATATGAATGAATCTATCAATGAAAATTCTGGTATTAGCTAATCTCAAGTACACTTACCGGTATAGCAAACAATGTACACCTGAATCTTCATGCCCATAATGCCATGATAGATTAGAAATGGAGTGTTATACACTTGAAAATGTGGTCTTTCATCGTGTCTTGTTTAAACTGCCTTAAAAGTAGGATATCATACTTATTGATATGCTTTTATATTTCATACAGCACTCCCTTATTATAAGGCTTTTGATTATAACATTATTTTAGGTATTGTCATATGTCCTTTTCATTATGTAGTAGTATAATTGTGTGTGTGTGTAATGCATAACATTGTTAGGTTGTCTCACTATAAGACAGTATGCTCTATATCTTATGGATTGCATTATAATGAGGAAATAATGCATCTTGCAACTCATTATAGGAGTCTCACTTATGGATTGCATTATAATGAGGAAATAATGCATCTTGCAACCCATTATAGGAGTCTCACTTATGGATTGCATTATAATGAGGAAATAATGCATCTTGCAACCCATTATAGGAGTCTCACTTATGGATTGCATTATAATGAGGAAATAATGCATCTTGCAACCCATTATAGGAGTCTCACTTATGGATTGCATTATAATGAGGAAATAATGCATCTTGCAACTCATTATATGAGTCTCACTTATGGATTTCAGTCTATCAAGGGAATTATGAGTCTTGCTATAAGGTTGTATATTTTATGACTTCTATAAATTGCATTATAGTGAGGGAATACTATATTACCAGCACTATTAAGACCACATTTCTTTTCATCCATCTATGGTCAGTGGAATTATGTGCCTAGCTGAACTTCTTAGTCAGTAACAACATTGCACTATGCTTATAAGGACTTACCAAACATCATACTAATAATAGTATTAACTGCATGATAACAATGCAAAGCGATGATAATGTAGCCGATCACAACAGCATGTATGATTATTAACACCACTGCAACCACTGCTAAAAAAAATCATTTGCTTGATATGAATTCATGCAATTATAGCATATTCATATGGTTACATTTTCTGTACTAGCATGTATACCACAAACACCGACAATGTTAATAAAAACTGACCTACTACTACATACCAAGATTAGGACAAGATGGAATATATTAAAATGAGGAATCTAAGGCAATGAAATTTCTACCAAATGGGAACAGCAAGAAAATTACAATGGTTACACTAAACAATGTACAGTATTTCCAAATGAGAAATATACTAAGTTCATGCAAGAAACAAAAACAATAGTTTGTACAAATAACAGAAAAATGATGAATGCCATAATACATGCAACATACCTGCTAACATTACTACAGGACAGAGGGTACAGAATTAATTAAGGCCCCTATTCTGGGCTTTTAGAAGAGACAGGCAGTTTAACAATATAAAAGATCTCAAGCTGCAATTTAAGTATTTCTGCTTGTCTGAAAAAAAACCATACAAAATGTTTGTTTAAAGGCTTTCAATACCAACAAGGGGGCACAACATTGTGTACAAAATTCTAGAGGTTTAACACTAAATCTGCAGTACTGGCAAGTACATGTATTATATCAATAATCTACTATAAAGGGGTATGGTACTGGCATAACCAGTCCACTATTAGGGGTACAAGTATGGGATAACCAGTCCACTACAAAGTGTAAACAACTAGCATGACCAGTCCACTACAAGGGGTATGGATATTCAAATATGGTATAATCAGTCCACTTAATGGGATATGATACCAGCATAACCAGTCCACTACAGGAGGCATGGTTCGAATAAGAATGGCACAGCCAATCAGCTACACAAAGTATGGTACTGACAAATAGGGCAAAATCAAAGGATATGGTATTGGCAAGTAAGGCATAATCAATCGACTACTAGGTGTTGGTGTTGGCAAGTATTATACAACAATTCCACTACAAGACATATGGTGGTATTCACAAGCATGGTAAAAACATTTCAGTTCAATGAATTGGCCAAGTATGGTATAAACTATCTTCTACTATGGTATGGTATTGGCAAGTATGGCATAACCAATCCAACGAGGGGTATGGTATTAGCAAGTATGGCATAACCAATCCATGAGGGGTATGGTATTGGCAAGTATGGCATAACCAATCCATGAGGGGTATGGTATTGGCAAGAATGGAATAACCAATCCATGAGGGGTATGGTATTGGCAAGAATGGCATAACCATTCCATGAGGGGTATGGTATTGGCAAGTATGGCATAATGAATCCATGAGGGATATGGTATTGGAAAGTATGGCATAACCAACCAATGAAGGATATGATATTGGCAAATATGGCATAACCAGACCTCGACAAGGACAATGCCATTAGGCTTGTGCAAATGACTGAAACCAACAACATTCATGATCACAGAAGCACTGTCTACAGATGAAATCCAGTCCACAACATGCAAAATGCTACACATGAAGTGAAAGATATGAATCATGCAGAAAACTATACCGTGCAAACCAAAGAGTGGTTCTCAAACAGAGGAAAACTTGTTCAATTGATTTTGATGAAACAAGATTAGAAAGGTAATTCCTTTTTTTAAATCTTGTAAAAAATCCATACATAGAATACATGTGCTACTTTAGGAGATCGTCTTCATTCTTGCTACTACAAAAATAAACTTTAATACCAAAATGATTGTAAATTAATAAAAAAAACTGGTAAATTTATAAAAAAAAAAAAAAAAAATTTTATTTATTTTTAGTAACTCTGATATACTTCTAATTAATATTAGTTTATCTTTGTATTTAGTAACCAACTATGTTGGGAAACAGACAAAAAGTGCAAAAAAGATTGTCCAGAAGCTAAGGTTTTCTTTTTATAATGCCTTACATCAAAATAATTTATGGGTTTAAAACACAAGTTTTGTTTGATTTACTTTCATATTTGAAACGTTTTTTTAAAAGTTGTGTAATACATATATATATGCCTAAAATTAAACACCATGTAATAATCATTTAAATTAATATTATTGAAATGACTTTTGCAAATATTCTGAAATGAAAAAGTAGCAAACTGAAGTCTGAATTGTGAAACATCTACAAATACATTAACACTTTAAAGCATACTTTTCACAGGTCTCTTGAGATTTTTTAAAAGTATCTACTTTGTTCACATTTCAAATTGTACGTATCTAATTTTTCTTATCTAAACCAGCTTCATTAAAAAAATCATGATTATGGTGAACCAGAAGCTTTTGAGAGGAGAGCTCTAAAGCTGCATATAGAGACATCACCATTCAAGTAATGAAGGTCAATTCAATGTCAACTTTAGCATGAACATACTGTAAGTACTTTTTTAATATAATGATGATCATAAGCCACAAAATGGACTGCCTTACAGGCACGGTCACCTTTTTGATACATAATGTTACTATTAAATAATTCTGATCCATGACCATATCTGCATTATAATAATAATAATAATAATAATAATAATAATAATAATAATAATAATAATAATAATTATTATTTTATACATAATGTTACTATTAAATAATTCTGATCGATGACCATATCTGCCTTAAAATAATAATAATATTATTTATTATTATTATTATTATTATTCTTATTACTATTATTTGATACATAATGTTACTATTAAATAATTCTGATCCATAACCATATCTGCCTTATAATAATAAAAATAATAATAATAATAATAATAATAATAATAATAATAATAATTATTATTATTATTATTATTATTATTATTATTTGATACATAATGTTACTATTAAATAATTTTGATCCATGACCATATCTGCCTTATAAAAGGAATCACCTAATAGTGAGGGAGTACTATATTTAATTGTGTTTATACAATGAACAGCCAAATACAAACAATACAGACATAGATCTGAATAATTTGTTGACAGATCAGGGTCCATGCTATTCGATCTACATTTGATTGTAGGGTAAACAGAGTTTAAGACACACAAAAATCTTCAAAAGAGTATGTTATTTAGTCATGTCTCATGCAAGCTCGAAATAAATTTTGCAGAAATGTAGACCTACAAACTAGTTATTTCACACATTATATTGTGTAAATCATTCTACATTTCAGGTTGTAAAAAAAAGTATCATAAAAACTTACCAGCTTTATTTAATAAAGTATTCTGCAATATTTTTATCATGAAAATTAGCATAAAAATTGCATCTACAAACTTTAGTTTTAAAATCAAATCAACTGTACTTCTATAATGATGGCAAGCTTGAAGGATTAAAACAATCCAAACTTTCAAGGGGCCTATAGTACAAATACTTGCAATTATTCAATCTTTTAAGAGAATTATAAATATTAACTGTTTTTTATGTTGAATTACAAGATACACAAAACAGAATTAAACAGGCACAGACATGCACAGACACAAAAAGAGTAATAAATTATTATTATTTTCACCTTTCTTATTAGCTGGTCAGCAAACAGTGTAGCAATAATACAGATTTATATTTAATTAAGTGATGTTTGCAATGGTAATTTGAATTTGAAAAATGTGGATGCCATGGTGTGACTATATCACAAATTAGGAATAAATTAATGGAACACAGAAAGATATTCAAAAACTGAAATTTTTAAAGACATAAATAAGGATGCATGATTGCAACATGCGTGTTAATTTCTATTAGAAAAATTTCACCAAAAAATCAACAATATGCACTAAAATCAAGCATATTTTCAAACCCAACCTTTATTTTTTTAACTCCTTAAAAATTCAGAAAATATCCCCCTTTTATTTCAAACTTAGGGGTGAATCCCTTCTTCCTATTTCAGTTTTAGAATAGACCCTGACAGTATGAATCCAAGATACCATAGTAACACCATCAGAGTTGAATGTCATTTACATAGCATGTCTTATAAATTTTGACACATAACATGGATGTCTGGTCAGATGTTTTCTTAAACACTTATTTTACTAGCATTTTCAAAGTATTAATTGGAGTAGTTTGTTAGGAGTATTCAGTAGAACAATCAACATAGATCCTTATCTGTAGGTGCAATATGCAATAGTAGATATGGAGATTTGATGTTTGCAGTTTGACTTAGTTTATAAGTAAGAATAGACAGTGAGGTACTTAAGAATACTGGTTTATGTGTAATGTATTTTCTGCATGTTATTAGATGGTGACATGTAACTAAGTTTTTTCTTTCTTAAAAGACAAAAACATTTCACTCTGTATGAAACAATGAAAATAACTTTCAGACCTTGTAATTAATTTGATGCACTGATGTTTATTGACACAACTGTAGGTCTGCAATAGTAAGACAAGAGAGACAGAAGCACCAGAAAGTGAAGGGCTTCTTCATTGTCAGAATGCTCCAGCGAGGTTACATGTATGATAAAAAATTTGCAAGAAGGATGTTTCACTATGTTTAGATTATAAACACTGATTAACAAAAAACATTTTTTAAAACCCATTTTACTCACTAAGCATATATATAAAAATTCCCAATCATAAAACCATTCGATAGAAGATCTGACATGTAACACTTTATTAAATTCTTAAAACTATTTTAGTGACAAATTTTGCCTCCAATTTTTTTTACAGCTTTTTTTGGGATAATTTTAAAACCTTTATCTGGTACAAAAACCAATGAAACAATCCCAGTTTATTCAACACTGAAACTTACAGGAGTCTAATGGATGAGGTCATGCTGGGCTTCACCAATGATGCAAACTGCAATTTTATGTCCTTACTGGCAACAAAATATACCATCTGGCAATATTTTGGGCAACATCATTTTTGGTTGTTGAATTTGTATATACAGTTTGGTTTGGAGTGGAGAAATTCAAAGCCACTATGAAAGGTAGCCACAAGTTAGATATAAAATGCACTGGAATCCATCTCTTGTTAGATAAACTAATCCTTTGTTCATATTGACAAACCATCTAAACTGTGCACTGTTAAATCAAAATCAAATTATGTCGACATCTGGCCTGAGTATTGTATGCTGTGATACACACAAATAATCGTGCTACGGGACTAGCTACAATCAACCAATCTCTGAAGGTGGGAATAGGAATGGCTACAACTAAAAATCAGTCAAATGTTTTTGGAATTTTAAATGAATGAAATTAGTACATAACCAGGTGCAGCTTGTTTAGTATTATCTACTGTGGCAACATTTTCAAGATGAAAACTTCACTATAAGGGCTTTCTCTTTTAATAAAGTGACACATTCTTCTGTTTTTAAGAATTAGATTTTTTTATACACATGAACGTAGTACTGTTTTAAGCAAATATTCATCAAAACATGGCTTTACAAATCTCTTACTGACACCTGAGATAATTCAAATTGAGCTGAGCAAGGTTATGTTTTAAAGGTGTTTGGCTATGGGAAGTCCAAAAGTGAGACATAAACAGAGACAGCGAGAGAGGGAGGGAGGAAGAGAGTGAGATAAAGAGAGGAAAGAAGGAAAGGCCATGGTTTATGTTCTAAAGTTTAAAACTGTGTTCTTATTAAAGTACATTATTACAAATGTTTAAAAAAAAATGTTACATTTGCTTTTAAACCAAGAGTTGAGGCGTTTGTTAACAATAATCAATATCAACACCTAAAGAAATGTATTTTTCTATACTGTTCATGACACATTGTGTATTATACTTTATTTAAGTAAATTATTTATTATGGGCTGGAGGCCTAACATACTGAATAATTTTTGTATGTTCTGTTCTGTTCATAAAGCATCATTTATACATACAAATTTCTTCAATTACATTACTGTCCAGTTTCTTTCATCTATTGATCCTTTATTTTACACAATATATTGCCAAAGTATCTCATTTCCATATTGTAATCAGTACACAGGTCAATCTCACATTTCCATATTGTAATCAGTACACAGGCCAGTCTCATTTCCATATTGTAATCAGTACACAGGTCAGTCTCACATTTTCATATTGTAATCAGTACACAAGTCAGTCTCATTTACATATTGTACACAGGTCAGTCTCACATTTCCATATTGTAATCAGTACATAGGTCAGTCTCACATTTCCATATTGTAATCTGTACACAGGTCAGTCTCATTTCCATATTGTAATCAGTACACAGGCCAGTCTCACATTTCCATATGGTAATCAGCACACAGGTCAGTCTCACATTTCTAGCCCAGACAAATATTTACAATTTAAAGCGACATTTGACAAACAGGAAATAAGTTTGAACATTCTTCCTTATCAGTTGAATTGCAATATTTTTTCTTATACATCAGTCTCCCACTTTCAAATGTTAACCTAGCCAAGGGTACTTTGTTGGTTTTTTTTTTTTAAAGCTCACAATGGTACTTTGTTTTTTTGTTTTTTTTTAATTTAAGCTTCAATCATGCAAAAACTGCTGATTCAGAGCTATTAATTTGCTAAAGATTGTTTTGATGCGTGTCCAACTTTTATAAAAAACTTTAATGTGCTGACCATTTTAACATTGCCAGAAAGCTAATGAATAGTGGTAGTTCTCCCAAAAGTATACAGTTTAGATTATACATATGAACTGTTAACATGGTTTCCAATTATAAGTAACCAATTCTCCCCATTTTCGAAAGTATTTTTATTTTCTGCCACTCTTGTCTCACACTGTCGAACTACAAAATGCTCAAACAAAATTACTTTAAAATTATCTAGTGTAAGTACAAGGCAGGAAAGTATTCCCTTGGGAAAACAAATTGTGTGTCTATAAACAGCGTCCATAGACAGAAAGATTATTGTATTGTAAATCCTGTTAATAACAGCAGTGTGTTTGTTATAAGACATTTTGCTGAAAATTAACGTCACTAAAATATGCGGGCTTTATTAGCAGTTTGAAGACTGAAAATTTCAATGCCAGTTTTGCATTCTATTGCAAGTTGTTCATCTCAATGTTTCAGAATGAATAGATGATGAACCAGAACTACAGAAATTTTACTATTTTTGCATCTTTGATTTCTAACTTTTCAGGGGAGCAAGCGTCAATACCCCAAATCATATTAGATTACAACAATCATTTGCCAGCTTAGCTGGCTGTTTCTCATGAACAGCCACAAACAGTTAAAAAAATTAGGGAAAACTCTAAGTGGTAAGTGTATGATTAATTACCTGGCTGACATCTACCTAATAGGCTAATAGCAGCCAGCCATAAAATCTTGGTTAGCAGGTTGCTTTCTGTTGCAATTCCTTCCAATACTGTTAATTCCATATGTTATTAAAACTTCAAGTTTTCGCTACTTTTTGTACCCTCTGCCCTACTGACAGCATACCAGCATCATCTGTCCAATTTGCATGTCCCCTATGCCAGGATACTTTGCATCAAAGTTGGTTAAATTCAGTTCACCAGTATTTCGAGAGAGAACATGTTGCCACTGTTAGTAATTGCAGTCATATCTGAAGGAAGAACAGCATCAGTTTGCATCAGTCTGAAATGTATTCAAGCTAGAACTCTTTTCTCAGTCTGATAAGCAATTTTAATAAAGAAGGAATTGAAGGTTTTTCTATTTTTAGTAACAGCAGCCATATTTGATGGCAGATTAGCATCATTTCTACCCCACAAAAGAAGGCCCTATGTGCATGGATGAAATTCTCTTGAGTGACTCTTGAAATCATCTGATGGTTGTTCTATTTTTATTATTGGTAAGCATATTTGATTGTGGATCGCCTCATTTCAAAGGTCTTCATGCCAGGATGCTTTTTATCACATTTGGTATAATTCATTATTCTATATCTGTGTGTATGTGATTTAGATGTTTAATGTAGCTTTAACATTTTTCCAGTCATATTGCTACAAAGTCTGCAGTGTGGCACTTTATAATAATATCTAGCACTGGGACACCATTCTGCTGAAATATAGCATTATATCCAGGTCCCACCCACCCAGTCACATTATCCTGACACCAGGATGGCTAGTCCTAACACTAATCTCTTAATACAGAGTGCCAAGCAAGGCAGCTGATAGTACCATCTTTATAAGCCTCTGGTATGACTTGACTTGGGTTCAAACTCATGCCCTCTTGGTTCCAAGGCAGACCCTCTGACCACAATGGCCATTGGAGCAGTCTATTAGTGGTTTTTAGAGAAGATGTCATTAAAAGTTTTTTTTTAATTTTTTGTAATGGTGGTTTATATAACTTTTAGTAATAGTGGCCATATTCAGGGGTGGATAAGAATCACTGTATGAATTTAAAAAGTCTTCTTGCAAAGATGCTTTCTACTAAACTGTGGATAAGAATTACTGTATGAATTTAAAAAGTGTTCTTGCAAAGATGCTTTCTATTAAACTGGATTGTAAATTCTTGGCAGTAGTTGTTTAGATAAAGCCATTTTAATTTGGTTCAATCTGAAGAAATGGTGGTAGATTAACATCATTTGTATAAATCTGGATGTCCCTTATGTCAGCATACTTCTGCCAAATTTTGGTGAAAAAACTGGTCTGGGAGTTTATGAGAGGGAGTTCAAAATGGCAACACTTCACTCTGTAAGCTAACACGTGGGCATGGCAGCTGACAGATGCATCTATTGGGGTGTGGTTATCTCCTGTTTGCCGAAAAGTCATTATGTGATTTTAACTATCCTAGGCCATTGATGCTTTATGAAAACATACTACAGTTATCCCATTTCTAATGCAATCTGCACAAATGTTGCCAACAAAATATCGTATATACTTGCTTATAAGTCAAGTCCTGCTGAAAACAACAATGACCCCAATCTGTTGTCCTATTCATGTAATGTGTTAGCAGATCAGTCAATGTTGCTTGTTTTTCTGATTACTCCTAACAAACTGCATAGACCCAGATCCGACAGCATGAGCAAACACAGTCGCTACAACAGTAATGGTCAGTGACACTGTCAAAGAGGAAGTAACAATATCACAACTCCAATGTCTCCAACTGTATATGATAAATTTACAGTTGAAATTTTTTAATTCTGAAAGCTAATTACATTTGTGGATGTGTTAAAGTTATGGTTTGCTATGCCTAAAAAGGGGGTTTGTTATACCTCCATTTCCGACACCGTTTAATATCTTTTATGAAATTCTGATATTTTAGGACTATTACCTTCTGTCATTCTCTAGCCTAAAAAAGTCAAAAACAAAAACCAACAAAATCAACTGAAAAGATTTCATCTGCTGAGAACCTGCCCTGACTACATTATGAATGTCTACATCTTTTATACCTCAGATGATGGGACTTGTGTGGTAGGACCAGTCATATCTTTTAAACGGGTTGATCTGAGAACAACTTTGGGCTGGAACCTCGGATCCAACAGACACTCTGACCAATTCTGCACACCAAGATCCTTCAATGTCAACCCTTTACTATAGGATATGGTGCCTTGTAGGATCACTTTCTTGTGAATTTTATCTGAAAATTTACTCACAGACTCATCTTCCATGTCAGACTCTTCTCCTAAATCCTCATCACCAAGGCTGCTGACAATACTGCTGGTCTCTGATTTGATGTCTGTGCCATATGGTGCTCTTTTCTTTCGACGTCTTTTTCGTGTGCGGTATCCCATCATATCTTTGTTTATCTTTTTGGATTTTTTAGGGGCAATTTTCTCATGTTTCAAAATTTCATCCCCAAGTGAAGACAGTGGCTGAGAGTCAGGAACTGATGCATCAACCATAATTCTACAATGAACAGATGTGCATGGTTTACAATCAGAGCTGCCTTGAGAACTCGTCAAGTTCGTATTTATCTTGGGAGTGTCATTTGTCTGCTCCATACATTCCTCCATGCTTCCAAACTTCTTACCGATTGTCTGCAATAAAATGTTGAACAAACAAAATTATAACTGCCAGCTAAAAATTAAGCCAACCAAACAAATGCAGATAAACTCAGTACCCAAGAGGAAGGCTTTAACACCCTTTATGAAATTGAGACAATGTTCGATTTTCTAAGCAAGTTATGAGGTTTTTGAATAGATTAAAGACACTGCTGCATAGTAAATCAAACTGATATTATAAATTTACAATACATGTTGTGAAATGAATATTCTTTTGATGCTGGAGTGAAAATGGACTGATAAAATTCTTTTATTTCCTTCCTTTTAATGGCACTTGTAACACATTATTGGCTATTGTGCTGATGTAATAAGAGAAATGATAGAACAGAACAAGATTACTCTGAACGGCACACCCACCCCATGATTAACAGCCATCTATCTTGGCAGTGAAATGGTATGACTGACTCAGGAGATTTGTGACCAATGGAACTGACTTTTGTGTCCTCAAACAAATCTTACGCGTCAGAAAACATTATTTTCTTACTATGATCATAATCTCATAGTACCGGTAATCTTGTTCTGTTCTATAGCTTCTGAACATTAAACCCCAGAATCGGGGCCCTGAGTGGCCAAGTCGTCTAAAGAGCTTTCCGTTACGGATCACTGCCGTCTCACCTCTGACTGCGCGGGTTCAAGTCTAAGATTCGGCTAATGTAGTTATGTGAGAAGTTTGCCAGTAGCTTCTCATGGGTCACTGGATCTTTCTGGGAGTTTTCCCAGGTTCTTCCTCCACTAATAATACTGGCCGCCATGTATAGCCTATCATGTGCTGAAAAATGGCGTTAAACCCTAAAACAAAAACCCCAGAATCTACAATTTTCTTTACTAGCTTGAGTGCATGCCACTGACCACATCTGGTAAAAATTACTCTGGAAAATCATTTTTTAATTTGTGGTAAAATGATCCAACCTCTGACCATTCAAACCAAATCAAGCTTTTTCCTTACCTTTAGTGCAAACCCTTCACAAATTATAGCTAATGCATGTGGTCTAGAAGTAAAATTATTGTCCAAAAGTTGTTGTAGGGTTTAATGCCATTTTTCAGCACACGATAGGCTATACATGGTGGCCAGTATTATTGGTGGAGAAAGAACCCAGGAATAAACATGTAAAGAACCACCGACCGACAAGAAGCTACTGGCAGGCTTTCTCACATACCCACATTGGCTGAATCTGAGACTCAAACCCATGCAGACAGAGGTTAGATGACACTGATCGATAACGGAGAGTGCTTTAGACCACTCAGCCACTCGAGGCCCCTAAGTTATTAAGGAAAACCAATTTTCAGTCACAGTGACCTTGACCTTTGACCATTAGAACTGAAAATGAACAGTTTTATTTCTTACCCAACATATAAGTCATCCACTAAATTTGGTGAAGTCATTTAGATAAAAACTGAAAACTGTGAGCTGAAAGCATTCTTCTTAAATCACTATGACCTTGGCCTCTAACCTTGTGACACCAAAATTAATTGGATTTTTTCGTACCCTATGTGCTGGTCATCAATCGAGTTTAGTTCTGGTCTGTGATGAAGAACCAATGTTATTGTATGAAACTTTTATTTTCTCATATGGCTTAAGTGGTTTGAGCACCTGCCTTGGATGAAGGATGTCATGGGTTCAACCCCAACTGAGTCATACCTAGGACTATAAAAATGGACCTAGCAGCTGCCTCACTTGATTCTGTGTAGTAAGAGGTTAATGGTTAGGTTAGAGGTCCTCTTTTGATAATTAATGGTCCCTGGTTGTAAAGAAATTGATCCCAGTCTGATTCCATAGAAACAACCAACATATAAAATGTCTTGACTATTTCAATAGGCAATGACATAATTACTGACATCAGGCAAAAATGTATTCCATTTTGTCACCTAATCCAATAAACTTCAATCTGTTTTGTGCATTCATAATAATGAAAATTACAAAATTCATGAAAACATCCTCACAGCATCCACTGTAAAACTCCATGACTATTACCCTGACATAATCATGACGTGTAATGAAAAGCATAACAAAACACTTTGACATACATGTACTCATGATGTGTAATGAAAAGCATAACAAAACACTTTGACATAATGTATTCATGATATGTAATCAAAAGCAAAACAAATCATTTTGACATACTCATGATGTGTAATCAAAAGCATAACAAATTACTTTGACATGCTTATAATGTGTAAGCAAGAGCATAACCAATTACTTTGACATGTTCATGATATGTAAGCAAAAGCATAACCAATTACTTTGACATGCTCATGATATGTAAGCAAAAGCATAATAAATTATTTTGACATATTCATAATGTGTAAGCAAAAGCATAACAAATTACTTTGACATACTCAATGTGTAAGCAAAAGCATAACAAATTTGAAGCCATTACTAAAAATATAATCAAAGCTTCATTTGGAAATGAAAAGCGCAGTTTCATGGTGATAAAAGTGCATCAAACATCCAATCAATCAATGAAAAACTGAAACCAGTTACACCCTCAAGATGGACAGATGGATGGAAGGTCTGATATACTGTCTCATTTTATTTTGATATCCCACTGCCTTTTTGGTAAGGGATTTCTAAATGGGAACAGCTACACACTGTTTGGCAGAGATGAATTGTATAATATTATCTTATTAGCATTGTAATTACTGTCCTCTATAATTACATCCAAACTAATGCAAATTAAAACATACTATGTACTAGATATTTATTTACAACAATGATGTCTGTTCCAATCAGATAAAATAAATGACTCTGGAAAATACTAGATGTGATAGATGTTACTTGAAATGACACAATGGGATGGAGTAATATTGGAAAACACTGGATGTGATAGATATTACTTGAAATGACACAATGGGATGGATTAATATTGGAAAACACTGGATGTGATAGATGTTACACGGCATGATATGATGGAATGGACTAGCATGGGCAAATATTAGAGGTGCTCAATTATACTTGACATGACACAAAGGGATGGACTGATAGTGGAAAACAGATGTGATAGATATTACTTGACATGACAAAAAGGGAGGGATGGACTGATATTGGAAAACACAGATGTGATAGATGTTACTTGACATGACACAAAGGGATGCACTAAATTAGAAAAACACTTGATATGATAGATATTACTTGACATGACAAAAAGGGAGGGATGGACTGATATTGGAAAACACAGATGTGATAGATGTTACTTGACATGACACAAAGAAATACACTAAATTAGGAAAACACTTGATGTGATAGATGTTACTTCACATGACACAAAGTGATGGACTAAAATTAGAAAAACACTAGATGTGATAGATGTTACTTGACATGACACAAAGAAATGGACTAATATTGGAAAACACTAGATGTGATAGATGTTACTTGACATGACACAAAGGAATGGACTAATATTGGAAAACAGATGTGATAGATGTTACTTGACATGACACAAAGAAATGGACTGATATTGGAAAACACAGATGTGATATATGTTACTTGACATGACACAAAGGAATGGACTAATATTGGAAAACAGATGTGATAGATGTTACTTAACATGACACAAAGGGATGGACTGATATTGGAAAACATTAGATGTAATAGATGTTACTTGACATGACATAATGGGACAGACTTGCATGGGTAAATACTAATAGAGGTGATGAATGTTACATGACATGACATGATGACTGACAAATGGCATGACATGACATGGTACAGACTAACATGGGAAAATACAAGATGTGACATGTTAATTGATATGTCATGATGACTGACATGTTACTTCATATGACATGATGTACTTACCTGGAAAATACTCCATTTCCCCTCCACATATATGGCACATAAAAAGCAAAGGAACAACTTAGCTGGCATTTATGTAATATGTGGCAAAAATCCGGAAATGAGTAGTGAGTTGACAAACATGTAATTTCTTTTCTTCCAAAAACACCTTTTTTTCCTGTCTTGAGGAATAAGCTGCAATTTGAAAATTGTTAAAGGCCTGACACATTCTGCAACTAAAATCTAATATCTCAAAATATACAATTTTATCTAACTTCATCATCATTACCTTTCACTCATTGGCTCCAAAATTATTATTTATGAGCATCAGTAAACAATAACAAAACTCGAACACAAACCTTATTCTCCTTTTCTTTTAAAGAATCTTGTTTACTCTTGAACAGCAGGTCAAGTCCAGGCACCACCGCTTTGAGTGGTGATTCTTCATCCAAAAGATTATCTGTATCAGATAATAATGAGCCTTCACAGGAAATGTAACTTATGTCCAATTCTGAATCCTGTTCCAATACATTGTTTTGCATATACATTACTGAATTATCCTTCCATTCTGGTGGTATGGGGCTCTCATTTTCCTCCTTCTGATTTTTCTGTACCTTGGATTGTTTTGGTTCTGACTTGGGTAGAATGATATCTGATGGATTGTTGTTATCTTCCTCCTTTTTACATATGCCAGTATCTGGTTTCATGTCTAAATCTTTTTCTAGTTTCTCCTTTTCCTTTAAATCTTCATGTATGTCATTCTTTAGTGGAATTATTTCTCTTTCATTTGTATCATCAGATAAATTGCTGGCACCACTAAATGATACATGATCATTGCTTGGTCCTTTCTTAATGTCTTTCATACTATTTTCATTGAAAGCAATACTTTTCTCATGACAGGCAGTTAATTTGCAATCCTCAATTTCATTTTGCTCCTCATTTTTGTCAGAATTCTCTGATTCTGGTGGAAACATTTGAACATTAGCAAGAATCTCTTTTATATTGGGCAGGTCGAACTTGACAGACCTTAAAATTTGTTGAACATTAGTGAAACTACGTGCAGAAGGATTACTTCCCTGGTTTCCTTCAGTTTCAAATTTTGATTCCTCATTTACAGAGTTTAGTCCGCTTTTTTCACTATATTTTGAAAGATTGTAGCTTTCCAATTTATGACTAGCATTTTCATGGTCTAATTTTACCATGTGCTTGTATTCTGACCCAGTATCAGAATTATGTTTAGCAGTCATGGAAGCTGGCTGGTCCTGAAGATACAATTTATATTCTGACTGGTTCCTGTTATATAGTTCATATCTTGAGTTTTTTTGATAAGTTTCATAATTTCCTGTATCATTAGGATGTTCTTGCCCTGTTCTTCCAAAATGGGATTCAGTCTGACCTGCAGGCCAGTACTTTTGCTGTCTGCTTGTGGTACCAGAACTACTACATGCCGTACCTTCCTTTGGAGGTTTTTGCAACTGTCTGAAATCAATATCACCAAGTTCATTCTTGCACCTTAAATCAACATCTCCAAATATATTTCTACTTCCGAATGATGCAGAAGACTTCCTTAAGTCCATATCCTCCACATGTCTACTTGTGATCTTCAGGTCTTTGAGCTGAGATGGTGCTGGTTCCATTACTTTCTCTTCTGATTTTGCTCTAAGATGCAAGTTATAGGCATCAAAAAGTTGCGTGTCTGACTTGCTTTCTTCTTTTTTTGAAGAGAGAGAGTTCATTACATCATAATCTGCCAAAGTATATGAATGAGATTTTCTAGGAAAATAATCAGATTGTTCACTAAAATCTGCAACAGCAGAATTGGTCAATGCAGTGCTCGAGATTTTGTAAGAATTAGCAATTCTCTTAAGAAGAGATGGATCCAAAGGCTTTTCATTTGTTCTTTTCTCACCATCATTTTCTGAAATAGAAAACTTTGATTCTGCACCAAATGCATATGAGGAGATGTCATTTGTCTTTCTTTGATTCTTGCCACTGAACATGGAACTCTGCAACGTTATTAACTTCTTTTTTGTTCCATTTGATAAAGAATCTGCTGTACTGATTTTTGTTCTTGAAGACACTGAGTATTCAAAATTCCTGCCCATGGTTGATTGTTGTGCAGTAGGAATAGCAACTTGTGATTGTTTCTTTTCAATGCTAATCTGAGTTGAAAATGTCTCATAATAGTTTTCTTCACTAGCAGAAGGTTTGTTCTCAGACTCAGCATTTGATCCTAAATTTGAGTTCCTCCAATGACTATGGTTATCAGTTAAATAGTCTACATGAATTGTTCTTTGTTCCAAATGAAGAGAATCAACTTTTTGAGGAGACTCTGTCTCATCTTCACTCTGAGAGATGTCCATGTCACATACAATAGTATTATCTACATGTGGTAGAGCTGAAAAACTGCTCTGTGCCACACCCTGAGTGACTCCACTAACTTTTAAGAGTGATTGTGTATTGGAATTTTCTGGCTTAACAGGGAACTCTAGAACATCAACAGTAGTTGGGGATTCAATCAAATTGCTTTCTTCTGCAACAGACTCCATCAGATCACTATTGAGAATGAGGGACATGTCTTGTGATGACTGAGGATCCAAATCCTCAAAGCCTGTGCCAAGTGAATTCTCCAGGTCACGAATTTTTTTACTTATCTCCTCCAGATTCTGCAGGTATGTTGTTGGTGAAGTAACTTCAATATTGCCATCTCTTTTGCTTGGTGTCTTGTTGAGTTCTTCCATGGATTGCAAGCATCTGGTTGGTGAAGTAACTTTAACTTCTGTTTTGGAAGGAGTTGTTTGTGTACTTTCTACTGTCTTCAGTACTGTTGGAGAAGGTTTACCTGTAAGACTCTTCACTCTCTCAGCTGACTCCTGAAAGCTTTGATTTAAAGAAATTTCTTTAATTTGATCCATGTCCTCTTTGGACCCTTCTGACCTCTTCCGTGATACTGCTTTATATTCTTTTAAAGAAATCCTCCGCTTTGTTTGAGTCTTGTCTTCTTTCATATCTATGACAGATGACTTAGTTTCCACTGCAACACCCATGATTGGAATTGAATCTGATGAGATTTTATTGCCCTCCCCTGAAACAGAAAAAACATTGACACTGCCTGATTGGCCAGTAGCCATTGCCGATGGATTATAATGTTGCTGATATTGATATGGTACATGACTAGTCGGTGGTCCTGTGATCATTGGATGCATATATGCATGTGAACTGTACGCCTCTCCTCCAGAATGTGGAAATCCACCATGTATAAGAATATCATAACCCAAGCCAGGACTCAAATATGGCTCTGAATTTGGAACTGAGGAGAAGTAGTCATTTGTTTTAAGTGGACCTGGGTTACTAACATCATATCCTGAGGAAGGAGTAAAGGTACCATCTGGATTGTTCATCTCCCTTGCTCTAACTCTTGGATCCTTGCTCAGACGTGGATCTCTGCTGGCTCCAATGGTTTCTGGTGGGTGAGAAGGAGGGTGCTGCTGGAATGGACTCTGTAATGAATCATGTTGGAATGGGGATTGTATAAATGGAGGATGTCCAAATGGATACTTTTCACCTGATGGCCACCTTGGTTCCAGCCGAGGATCCACTGGTGATACTGGGATCTACAAAAGGTAAGTATACCGAGTTAATGGGTTGTAAAACATTACTTAGAAGGGTTATTTCTTACAAGGCATCACATTCCCAATGCATTTTATTTATTCCTCATCATTCTCAATGTTTTTTTTAACCTGATGGTATACTCAAATACTATTTGTCATTAACACAGCATTTAAACTTTACTTCTAAATAAAATGCATAATTTAATTTATGAATGCAAATTGTATAGTTCTTTGATGATCACAGAAAAACTGAGACTGTCATAATGAACCATCATAATTCAGTGGCAAAATTTGACAGAAACCTAAAACTTTTTTAAGCGCCATAAACATTTAGAACAACATCTGGAAATTGCATGAATAATATAAATTGCAAAGCACTTCCAACCAATAAAAATCCACTAACATTTTAAGTTGTATACAGGTATAAATTATGTTCTTAATAAGAGCTTTCAGACACAATGCCTGGAGAATTTAACCATATCAAGACTCCTTTTAAGTGAGCCCACCTTTGATTTAGGTAAAAGTTATAAGCTTTATAACACTCAGCTTAATCTAAACATCAGGCCCATGTTGGCCTGGGATCACTACATAGCTGATATCTGCCTAGCATATAACACTCAGCTTAATCTAAACATCAGGCCCATGTTGGCCTGGGATCACTACATAGCTGATATCTGCCTAGCATATAACACTCAGCTTAAGCTAAACATCAGGCCCATGTTGGCCTGGGATCACTACACAGCTGATATCTGCCAAACATATAACACTCAGCTTAAGCTAAACATCAGGCCCATGGTGGCCTGAAATCACTACATCGCTGATATCTGCCTAACATATAACACTCAGCTTAATCTAAACATTAGGCCCATGTTGGCCTGGGATCACTACATAGCTGATATCTGTCAAACATATAACACTCAGCTTTAAGCATTAGGCCCATGTTGGCCTGGGATCACTACATAGCTGATATCTGCCTAGCATATAACACTCAGCTTAAGCTAAACATCAGGCCCATGGTGGCCTGGGATCACTACATCACTGATATCTGCCTAACATATAACACTCAGCTTAATCAAAACATTAGGCCCATGTTGGCCTGGGATCACTACATAGCTGATATATGTCAAACATATAACACTCAGCTTTAAGCATTAGGCCCATGTTGGCCTGGGATCACTACATAGCTGATATCTACCTAGCATATAACACTCAGCTTAAGCTAAACATCAGGCCCATGGTGGCCTGGGATCACTACATTACTGATATCTGCCTAACATATAACACTCAGCTTAATCTAAACATTAGGCCCATGTTGGCCTGAAATCACTAGATCGCTGATATCTGCCTAACATATAACACTCAGCTTAAGCTAAACATCAGGCCCATGGTGGCCTGGGATCACTACATAGCTGATATATGCCTAGCATATAACACTCAGCTTAAGCTAAACATCAGGCCCATGTTGGCCTGGGATCACTACATAGCTGATATCTGCCAAACATATAACACTCTGCTCTTAATCTAAACATCAGGCCCATGTTGGCCTGGGATCACTACATAGCTGATATCTGCCAAACATATAACACTCAGCTTAATCTAAACATCAGGCCCATGTTGGCCTGGAATCACTACATAGCTGATATCTGTCAAACATATAACACTCAGCTTTAAGCATCAGGCCCATGGTGGCCTGGGATCACTACATAGCTGATATCTGCCAAACATATAACACTCAGCTTTAAGCATCAAGCCCATATTGGCCTGGAATTCTGAAATTTATTCCTGTGAGTAGATTCTCAAGCTTATTTCCATATGATTCTGAAACTGTATTTCTACCAGAATATTCTTATTGTTATTTTTTTGGAGAAAATTCCCAAACTTTGTTCCTATCAAAATTCTCAAACTTTATTCTGGAATAGCTTTCTGAGCTTTCTTCATATGAAAGGATTTCCAAACTTTATTCCTATGAGAAGATACCCAAACTTTGTTCCAATGAAAGTATTCCCAAAATTTATTCCTAACAGAAAATTCTCAAACTTTATCCATGATAAAAATTATGGTATCTATCTTGGCATTACCAATGGCCAAGGTCTTGTGTAACTGAAATATTGTTGTAATCCTTCATTAATGTGTTGTTTTCGTAATTTAAATCACAGAAAGGCATGGTTTTCTTGTCATTATTTACAAATACTACAAAAGATTTTACATTTAAACTGAATCAAAACATCAGTGTATGTTTAAATTTACCAACTAAGTAATTTAACAGCTTAATCATGTAATCATGTCTATATATTCCTAATTATGAAATTTTGCACATTTGGAATATGGTATAGTTTTATATTTGTAATTTGTAAAGGATATAAGTATTTCAGATGAACTTTAGTGGATTGGAAGCCTTATTTAGCTTACCATCTACACAAGTTTCACAAATTTTAGTGTTTTGCATGCAACTAAAAAGAAGTAGTCTCCCTTTACACATGATCAATTATGGAGTGTCACAATTGATTATCTTAATTGGTTTGCTCAACCAAACAATGATCAATTATAAGTGATAATCGGAACAACACTAACAGTAACACCTCTGGAGGCACCTGCTATCAAAGGAAAACTTTATAACCATCAGCATGAATAGATTTTTCAACTCCTCAATGATGATGACATCTGATGTATACAAACTGTTGAAAACTGATTTTAAAACATGAACCTGTATATAGAGGTTACCTGTGAACAAAGGACAGTTAGTTTTTTCTCCAGCTAATATATATCTATATGAAAATGAGTCCCAATGATTACTTTAATAAAGCCTAAAGTGAACAAACTGACCAAATTCCCACAAAATCATTTGTAATAAAAATATCCAAAGATGAGAAAAACTATAACCACAAAATGCACTAAATTGTTCCCTGAAAATCATGCATTCTTGACAATTGTGTGAATAAGGGTCTACATGGAAATAAAGTCTTAATGTGTCCCTCTACTGCTTTCTCTATTATCAATTGGATGAAGATATTCATGTTTTCCCAGCTAAGCGTGTAAAATGATAAATTACTTTACTTGTCATTGTAATTCAATTATTGTCATTATTGTTACCTCATTCAATTTTGTAATTGGCTGCATCATCTGTGATCCCTCCTGTGTAGAGTATAGTCCCCTTGGTTGATAAGGACCCTCTGTTGATGGAGGTGGTATTCTGACAGGACCGACTCTGGTCATTCCCCTGTCTGGGGCCTCACTAGGAAAGGCAGTTCTTACAGTTCTAGAGCCTGTATAACCTGGTTTTAAAGAGGGATTGACTCTGAGATAGGACTGTCCTTCAACTGATGTTTCAATTCCCTCTTTCTTCTCATAGGCCAATATAGCATAGGGTAGACATTGTCTGGGGCTCTTAGAGGGCACACAATCTTCATTGTATTCATACAGATAGATCTGAAAAGAACAAAACAGATATTATTTCTTTAATGTCTGAATTTAGCTTACTAGACCTAGTTTATGGGTCTTTGGTCAGTACTATTTAGAAAAAAATCTTTTTAGAATAATAACTTGTCCACTTTGAAAATTGACAGTTTATTGCCATCTGCTTCATATCTCAATTCCCTCTCTATTTTTGTTGTATTTTTTTGCACCACAAACAGCCATTTTAGAAACATTAAAAGCCTGGCAATATGGGATAGCTACAAACTGTTGTTCTAACTAAAAGAAATCCACCTGCTGCCTGACAAATTGTGCAAAACTCAGCCTACCAAAACACCTAAACCTCTAACACCAATGTAACTCAGACTACCAAAACACCTAAACCTCAAACACCAATGTCTAACCTGAAGCTGACGGCACACCTTCAAATCCTAACCAGACCTCTAAGTAAGGCAGTCAACATTTTCCAGTTTGGCCAAAGTTCAATAAGATGTAATGATTTAAGATGTAATATACACTGCAATAGTTGATTTGGAAAGCATGCATTTTAAAAGTTCAAAAGTGTAAACATATGCAGCAAAAGCAACTAAAATATTTTGGAATGTACACCTAAACCATAATGAACATAAAACTGTAGTTCCAAATCCCATGGCTGTCAATGGCTCCGTGATAGATTTATCAACTACATATAATCTCTTTTCTCCCATCGTGAGTAGAGAAAAACAATGATATTACTGCAAATTGTCCATTGGAGAAAACAAAGCAGTGCTGTTTTACATGCTAAAGGATTAAGGTCATATTTATCAAATTAGCATCTCTATCAAAGCATTGTGAAATGAGAAAACAACTCATGTTTTCCTTTACAAGCAAAGGGAGTAAGGTCTGACTTTAATAAAATTATCTTCCTTATAAAATGGGGTTTCGGCATTAATAATGTTTTTAGCACAAAAGGCCAACTTATAAGCAAGTATATATGGTGGGTGTGGCTCCATGAATCGTAAGATACACTTTGCCACACACATTATTATACATGTATTAGGTGTAGCTTGATGATTTTCATGCATACAACATAAATATATATGTGATTGCTAACTTTCATTACCTCAATTGGGTTATTTTAGCCCAGTTGTCTCAGTGATTACGTTCATTATGGGAACTAATTTTAAAAAAGCTGAAAGTCATCATTATAAACCACTTTTAAGTTATCCTCATAAAGAAAGTAAATTTTCTAAAGCTACATGAATATTTTTTTTGTTATTTTCAAATAACTTGAGAACACTGAATTGACTAGTTAAGCAACTACATTCATTAACATATAATAATGCATTGTGTTTACAAAACATTTGGTTTGCAACATTCTTGGTCCAACATACTAACATGAAAATTTATGCCAAACTGTACTTTTTTGAAAAAGTGGCAGATATAGTATGATTCTACCAATACATTTTAACACCACTTGACCTATAGATAAAAGTTATGAAATCATAATACCAATTAATGCTTTGTGTTGATTGCATTAAACTATACTGCAAAAAAGAGATGTTTTATTTGAAAGGAAGAAATTGAGACAGAAAAATAACCCATATTTGGGTTCACAATAAGACAAAATCCCAGTCAATGGGTTACATTATCTGTCTCCTGTATGACTCAGGTCTCAAATTCTGATATATTTTGTTTTTCAATGTTAGATACTGGTGAAAAATGTCTCAGTATTTTTATCACATGACATCAAAACAGAAATTTCAATTGTATGTTTGCCACATCTACTTTTAATTGGTATGACACATGATGCTATGACATTCAAATGGTATGACACCATAATCTACATGATGCTATGACATTCAAATGGTATGACACCATCATATACATGATGATATGACATTCAAATGGTATGACACCATCATATACATGAAGATATGACATTCAAATGGTATGACACCATCATATACATGATGCTATGACATTAAAATGGTATGACATCATCATATACATGATGCTATGACATTCAAATGGTATGACACCATCATATACATGATGATATGACATTCAAATGGTATGATACCATAATCTACATGATGCTATGACATTCAAATGGTATGACACCATCATATACATGATGCTATGACATTCAAATGGTATGACACCATAATCTACATGATGCTATGACATTCAAATGGTATGATACCATAATCTACATGATGCTATGACATTCAAATGGTATGACACCATCATATACATGATGCTATGACATTCAAATGGTATGACACCATCATATACATGATGCTATGACATTCAAATGGTATGACACCATAATCTACATGATGCTATGACATTCAAATGGTATGATACCATAATCTACATGATGCTATGACATTCAAATGGTATGATACCATAATCTACATGATGCTATGATATTCAAATGGTATGACACCATCATATACATGATGCTATGACATTCAAATGGTATGACACCATAATCTACATGATGCTATGACATTCAAATGGTATGACACCATGATATACATGATGCTATGACATTCAAATGGTATGACACCATAATCTACATGATGCTACGACATTCAAATGGTATGACACCATCATATACATGATGATATGACATTCAAATGGTATGACACCATCATATACATGATGATATGACATTCAAATGGTATGATGCCATAATCTACATGATGCTATGACATTCAAATGGTATGATACCATCATCTACATGATGCTATGACATTCAAATGGTATGACACCATCATATACATGATGCTATGACATTCAAATGGTATGACACCATAATCTACATGATGCTATGACATTCAAATGGTATGATACCATAATCTACATGATGCTATGACATTCAAATGGTATGATACCATAATCTACATGATGCTATGACATTCAAATGGTATGACACCATAATCTACATGATGCTATGACATTCAAATGGTATGACACCATCATATACATGATGCTATGACATTCAAATGGTATGACACCATCATATACATGATGCTATGACATTCAAATGGTATGACACCATTATATACATGATGCTATGACATTCAAATGGTATGACACCATCATATACATGATGCTATGACATTCAAATGGTATGACATCATCATATACATGATGCTATGACATTCAAATGGTATGACACCATCATATACATGATGCTATGACATTCAAATGGTATGACATCATCATATACATGATGCTATGACATTCAAATGGTATGACATTATCATATACATGATGATATGACATTCAAATGGTATGACATCATCATATACATGATGCTATGACATTCAGATGGTATGACACCATCATATACATGATGCTATGACATTCAAATGGTATGACATCATATACATGATGCTATGACATTCAAATGGTATGACATCATCATATACATGATGCTATGACATTCAAATGGTATGACACCATCATATACATGATGATATGACATTCAAATGGTATGACATCATCATATACATGATGCTATGACATTCAAATGGTAGGACATCATCATATACATGATGCTATGACATTCAAATGGTATGACACCATCATATACATGATGCTATGACATTCAAATGGTATGACATTATCATATACAAGATGCTATGACATTCAAAATGATATGACACCATCATATGCATGATGATATGACTTGTAATTGGTATGACATATTACACATGATACTATGACTTTTAATTGGTTGTTGTTGTTGTTGTTGTAGGGTTTTAATGCCATTTTTCAGCACATGATAGGCAATACATGGTGGCCAGTATTAATGGTGGAGGAAGAACCCGGGAAAGAACCACCGACCCACGAAAAGCTACTGGCAAGCTTTCTCACAAACCCACATTGGCCGAATCTGAGACTCGAACCCACGCAGACAGAGATGAGATGACAGTGATTTGTAAAGGAGAGCGCGTTAGACCACTCAGCGATCCCCTTTTTAATTGATATGACATCATACACATGATGCTATGACTTTTAATTGGTATGACATCATACACAAGATGCTATGACATTCAAATGGTATGACACCATCATATACATGATGCTATGACTATTAATTAATATGGCATCATATACATGATGCTATGACTTTTAATTGGTTATGACATCATCATATACATGATGCTATGACTGTATGCAATGTTCTTTCACTTTAATTTCAGTACTTATGTGATCTGTGTTTGAACAATATTTCTAAAGATTAGACCAAGTTTCTGACACAAACCAAACATTTCATGCTCTAGAGATGTAAACTTTTAAACATATTTTTTCCCTGTTTACTTTATCTATACTGCCTGGTCCCATTTTGTTTTTGTCGACTTAACTATAATGACTGGGTCTCATTTTGTTTATAACATATGCTTTGTATCCAAGAATGTAAGAAAGATAATAATCCTTCATTATACACAGGTGTCAACAGGATTTTGCAATATTCACTTTGCATAGTCTCATGCAAAATTCTGACCCTCTGGTGAAATATTTATTTTCTACACCAATACATGTGAAGGATTTTAATTATCTCTAACCATAAGAAATGAGATGCTAGAGAACCATCCTTGGTATCTCTTACATGGACCACATCACAAATGAAGAAGTGCATAACACCATCAGGCACAAAGTTGGCCATTATGAAGACCTCTTCACCACTGTCAAAAAGAGAAAGCTGAAATGGTATGGCCATGTCATTAGAGCCAACAGTCTATCCAAAACAGTACTGCAGGGCAGTGTACAATGTGGCAGAAAGAGAGGTAGACAGAGAAAAAAGTGGACTGACATCACAGAATGGACCAGAAAAAGCTTTGTGAATACACAGGCATTGGCACATGATTGAGACAAGTGGAGGGAACTGGTCAAATGTTCAGTAGCACCATGCCTCAATGACCACACTAGGTCAAGAGACTGATAATGATGATGAGCCATAAGAGGACAGTTTTAAAAATGTTGAACTATATTAAGAAGAAGACTGATACAATGCAACTTTCAGCCTTTACGTTTAATTGGTATAACTGAACCAATTTGACATCCCGATTCTAACCAACAAAGGCTTTACAAAAAACCTTACCTGTGACTTTGCCAACTGGATGCTGATTGGATCATTTGGTTTTGCAATGACTTGGGAGACATGGCAGTCAAAGTTTGGGGCTGGCTCAACTATTTCAGAAGTCTCCGTAAAAGGATGAAGCAACAAAGACTTGCACCTTCCCAGAATAACCTGATAGAAATCCAAGGAAAATCATACTCACAGAAAAAGGTAACACAATATGGAAATATTTCTGAAATAATAAATCAAAAACAATTATTGAAAACAAAATTTGTTGATTGATCAGAAAACCTGATACTATTGTTATTATGTTATCACTGGAGAAAGCATATTATGCAATACAGTGTGTGTGTGTGTGTGTGTGTGTAAATATGGCATGCTCTCATTATAACACTATCCATGGATACCATCTTATAGTCAAACTGCTTTATAGTGAACTAAATTACACATATCATTTTACTACAACAAAATGAAATGGAATCCAAAGCAATACCAAACTTGTACAAGGAAAGAAACTAATACTGAAGGGGCCTTTACTGAGGGAGTGATGTACATATCTTTGGTGGAACAGCAAATTTTGTGTCTGAAATAGAACTTTTATTCCCATTATTGCAGGAAAAACAGTTTCTTGGCATAGAGCTCCAATGAACAAAACCACCTTTAAATAATGCAGGTGAGTTACAAATTCCATTTACTGGAATGAAAACTATTGTAGCATCATTCTCTTTTTGTGCAGTCTTGATAAAAATAGAAGACATTTTCATGGGCACTTAAATTTTGTTGTCATATATTTCTAGTATTTAATTTAATGTATTAACCTCAACAAAGTTACCATCTGTGAGTACAAATCAAACACTTTTCAAGATAAATGACTTAACTTACACCAAACATCAAAGGGATCCGATGCAGCCAACAACACTAAGCTATTAATTAGTTATTAAAATATATGTGTATGATCTCTCCTTTAATGCACTGTTGTACCATCAATTACTTTCTGATGACCATGGTGTTAACATAGTGGTTTAAGAGTGTTAAAAATCAACATAGGTCATTGGCATAATTACAGATGAGAACCAAGTATGAGACAAGCTGCCCTACCCACAATGCAGTTAGCAAGTAGTGTCAACATTTGATCTTTTCAAATACCATCAAAATGCAAACATGCTAACTAAATTAAAATGGAATCACTCCTTTGTTTCAACCTGTCTTGAGTATGAACTTACTTCAACTAGCTGACTTGATTTAAAACATTGTCATTAAAGCCAACTTATGCTGAATGAATAACTGTAGCTCACACAAAAATGTAGTATGATGTTTTTGCCGGGTTTAATGCCATTTTTCAGCACAAGATAGGCTATACATGGTGGCCAGTATTATTGGTGGAGGAAAACCCTAGAAAAAAACACCGACCCATAAGAAGATACCGGCAAGCTTTCTCACATACCCACATTAATAGAGCCTGAGACTCGAACCAACAAATACTGAGATGAGATGGCAGTGATCCGTAACGGTGAGCGCTTTAGACCACTTGGCCACTTGAAGAAAAAAAAAATGGACCTAATTATCTGTGGTTTTGAGAATACTAAACTTGCTTAAAAAAACAATTTCCAGATTATATAATCAAAAACATTTGTGTGTGTGGTTTCGGGCAACAACAAAATCAATAAAAATTGGTACCCTACTAAAACTAGTGATACTATTTTATTTTAGTTTTCAATCCCTGTATTTATTTCGTTCATACTTTGAGAACAATAAATATCAACTGAATATTACAACATTAAACAAAACGTTTTTGGTATAAACATGCCTCATTATGGCACAGAATACATGTATATTACAGCATACTTTCTGCACAAGGTAAATGCACTAATAATATTTTAAACTTTCATGGCTTCATTGAACCGTCTTATATGGATTCAATGAAAAATGTAATTACATAATTTGTGTTAACATTTGAAACATTATCTGAGGAATTATTGTGGTTTTACTTTAAAAGCATATTTTACTGCTATTTCAAGATTATATATGTTTCCTTTTTCTTCTTTTATCTTACATATTATAGAATTTTAACATCTTTACATGTTTACATTTTATTTAGTTGTTCCTTATGTTTACATTGGGAAGGGTTTATCTTCCTAAAATTATCTGCAATTAATTTTAACATTTTTCAAACTTAACCTTTATTTGGCATTGCATAGCTACTAATGTGATGATGTGCCATAAATTGTACAGACATACTGTTTCAATTATTACCATCAGTAGAATAATATCCAATGGGGAAATAACCACTAAAATACCTAATCAGTTAACTAAAAACAAATGTCTCCCATGACATACAGAACTGATCCAGGAGACCAATGAATCTACTCTGCTAAGACCATACAGCTTGCTACTACATGTATTAGTAGCAATACATAGGAATATTTAAGACAAGAGAATGGATACTGTGCAAAAGACATTGAAGAGATTAAAGACCCTCAAATCCAAAAATACAGAAATTCTGACAATAGAACAAGCGCTCATTTTTCACTTTTTTTTAAACTGGTTAACTACACAGAGAAAAATGGTTTATATTTTTGCTACTTTCAAAGATGAGGAGGTATCGAGTTAGAATCTTATCAAACATACCGTCCTTTAGCAAGTCACATGAACCTAATTATTCACAAGCTTTAGTCTAGATCTGTCATGTACAATTACTGCTATTATGCAGAAACTATTTGTCTTCTTTTTTCAGTCAAAGTGACCTTGATTTTTAACCTTTAACCTTTCAAACCCCAAATTTATAGGCTTCTTCTTTACTCCAAGTCCAAGCTGAGAAATATTTAATACCATTTTAGGGTGGGGCCCCCGAGTGGCCGAGTGGTCTAAAGCGCTGTCCGTTACGGACCACTGCCATCTCACCTCTGTCTGCGTGTGTTCGAGTCTAAGATTCGGCAAATGTAGTTATGTGAGAAAGCTTGCCAGTAGCTTCTCGTGGGTCGGTGGTTCTTTCCGGGGCTTGTCCGGGTTCTTCCTCCACCATTTAATACTGGCCGCCATGTATAGCCTATATTGTGCTGAAAAATGGCGTCAAACCATAAAAAACAAACAAACCATTTTAGGGGGACTTGGGGTGTGGTTAACCTGCACAGTGCAGGTATAACTGTACCAATTGTGCAAGCCTGGTAGGCGAGCTTAATGAGTATGGAACATTATATTAAAAAATAAATAAATAAATAAATAAATAAAAAATAATGAGGACTTTGTATAGCGCCTAATCTTTAACCCTTGTAGAACACCACAACATTGATCAACTGGGCTGGAGTTTATTCCCCTTGCAGATATAATTGTGTCCTGTTGACTCAGTAGGACTTGAACCACTGTAAGGCTGTACTGTGAATGCCAAATACATGCTAGAGGCAGGGAAGTAATATATCATGGTCTATTGTGTCAAATGCTGCAGACTAGTCAAAGAGGGTGAGGACTGTAATCTTTCCACTATCCAAAGCAGACAGAATGTCATTAAATACTTTCAGAAGAGTTGTTTCCGTATTGTGGCAAGGGCGATATGCAGAAGACTGTACATTGCTAAAAAGACTGTTTGAATACAAATGAGATACAAGTTGGGTTAGAACAACATTTTCTAAGATTTTTTATATGGGAGATTAGAAACTGGGTGGTAGTTCTTTAAATCGTTATGGTCAAGTGTTGGTTTCTTCAGCAGAGGCATTACGATGGTAGATTTGAAAAATGATGGGAATTCCCCTGATGAGAGAGAGATATTAATAACATCAGTTAGTGAAGGCAATATTGGGTCTAAGCACTCAAGCAACAGTGATGTTGGAATTGGATCAAGTTCACAAGACTTTGGTGCTCCCTTCATCACGATAGTCCGTACTAAATCAATAGAAACAGGTTCAAATGCTCCTAATGGTTGTCGCTGAAATTCTGCATCACATCTATAAACAATATGTGGCCACATTTGTGACTTGGTGCGATTTGCAGCTGGAACTCTCAGTGATCTTAGTACTGTAGTGGGATAATTTGGCTAAATGGACTATGTTTGTGACGTTCTTCTTAGCGCTTCAAAGATTTGTTTATACAATCATTTAAACCTTTAAATTTTACCATATTCCTACAGGTCAACAAAACATGTTCTCAAGCACTGTTCTTAAAAACATAAATATAAAATCTCACCTTGAACACAATAAGGACACAGGATTGTATATTCCAGCTGTCAGCAAGGCGGAATTGTATATCTGCATTACGACATACATAAAGACCAAGTTTGCTATCTCCTGTAACAGATAATATTAACAATACAACTTAATACACACTGTCAGGACTGGTTAAATCTGTTGATAGTTTTATGCGAAGAATTCATTTAATGAATATTTTAATGGAGGTGTGTGGTATTACCAGGACACCAGTTTAATGTAGTATTATTTTCAGCTGGTTATACGTCAAACTTTACAGTACTGGTACTTTAGTAGTTCCATCATTAAGGACTATACCAAAATCCTCAATTAATCCTTTTATGAAATTAATGATATGAATATCATGTTTTCACTTTGCATGAAAAAATAATTATAATAATGTTTTGTTGTTGTGGGGGACAAATTTACTTAACACAACTTAATACAAATATTAATAGAATTATATTGTAATAAATACAAGTATCACTATAAACTGCCTCACTGCAGACATCGCAGCGATATGACTGAAAATTTGTTAAAGCTACGTTAAAAATCCTAATCAAACAAACAAACAAATATAATTATCAATATATGTATGGTCCTTTTCATCACATTTGACACATATTTCAACATGCTGACCAAATTGGATGTTGTGAAAGATATTTGACCCAAATCCAAATCTTGGGAAAATTTTCAGATATGAAATGCAAATAAAATTTAACATTCACTGGAGTATAATAATGTGTTAATTATATGTATTCCTTTGTAATAATGTCAAATTAAGATTTTAAGTAGAAATGTTCTCTTGATTGTTTCCATTAACCCTTTGAACCCTAATCTCCCCCATATTTCGGCACAATAACCCGAGCCTCCCCGGCAATTTTTGACAATTTTATAAAAAGTAAAATTTGGCAAAATAAAAGTAATATTATTCCTTAGAATGATAATCCACTATGATATAACAGCAAATATCAAATTGTCTCTTTTCAAACATGCTTATAAAATGCTTTTTATTACTATGACTATGTAATAAACTGTCTCGAAATTTTGTTCATGTTGTACCATTCATGTAAGATCTATATTTCACTGACCATCTAGCGAATAACATAACACAGGCCGGTATACCGGCCCTGTCGGGTTATGACGGTAGATAGCTAGACCGGTATACTGGCCTGTCAGGTTATGACGGTAGATAGCTAGGCCGGAATACCGGCCTTTCAGGTATATACACAGTTACAACCGGCTGGTAAACCAACCTGTCAGGTTCAAAGGGTTAAATATTTTCTCATTTGTTGAGTAAGCATACTTTATGTTTTCTGATCACCTCTAATTAATATCTTGCCCAGGTGTTGGCATGTCCATCAAAGTTTTCTTGCCTACTATATTGATAATGTAGCTAGCGTAGATTTTAGTATCAAGACTTCCTATTTTTTTCATAAGATTTCTATTATCAGAGCAATATCTTTCACAAGATGTCAGCTATAGCGTAAGCATGAATCATTCCACTTTAGTTACAGTTTTTAGATTACAACTTAAACAACACTGAATATACATGCAAATTCAGCAATTATAATGAACTGACCATTTGATTTTTGATAGGGAGAGCATTGAATTTGTTTTGAATTGTGGTAAACTATGGTACATATTGTGGTATGTTCAGAAATAAAATGGTATATACAAACGTAACATATCTAAATGCAAGATGTTCTGTCAAATCTTATAAAGTTTTGATGATTGTCTTTTTTTTTCTTTTTAAACCATTCTGCATTAGTAAAAAGTGAATATGATAGTTAGCAAATAGTTTCTAAGTATTTAAAAATGAGTGCTTCTTTGGGTAGTTATTTCAAACCGAAATCTTGAGAAGGGATTAGCTCTGATTTCTCAAGTCCTAGCTTGGTTACTGTGGACCAACAGAGGGACAGATATTGCAAGAGGGAGTCTCTGGTGCCATTGCATATCAACCAGTCATCAGAATACTAGAGGATGGGGCTCCCCAAGAGCCCTAAGATTGGAGGAAACTATAACATCATCGTACTGAAAGCTCAAGGAATGGAGGCAAAGCCAAATAGCAGAACTAAAAATTGGAAAATCTCCTGGTCCCAGCAAAACCAGAGGTATATCCTTTGAGTTGAATATGTCGGAATTTGCAGCTATGTATCATGAAGGTCAATGGAAGCGGCCCAGTTGGGGCCTTATGGCACTTCCTGACTGAGACAGTAGTATTGAATGGTTACTCATAAAGAAATCTGATTGGGTAGAACGATCAATGAGGAACTGATACTTTCTGCCGTTTTCAAAAAACGATACAAATCTGGAAGTAGAAAGTTGGAAAATGGTCATTTGTCCCTTCTTTTCTGTGCCTTTCTGTGCATCTCTTCCATAACTGAACCTGCATTGATGGGTAAAAAAGAATGTGGGTCCTTGCAAGAGGAGTATGTTTTTTAATCAAAGATGGTTTCTTTCATTTTGTATCAGAAGGATCCATGCATCTTCCATTAAGTCATTACCTCCAAGGGTGGCTGCAAGGGACCAGTTGCTGCTGGTCCCTCTGGTTCTAAGATGCTATGGATGAAATGAGATCTCTGAAAATTCTTTCAATCTCTAATGAAGCAGCCCTAAGAAGATTTTTACTTTGCACGACCCATCCAATGCAATGTCTCTGCAGAAGTGGATTAGATCCACTGATAGTACCATGGGTATTTAAAAAGTATGCTTCAAAATTTTGGCAATCATCTCCAATCAATACTATATTGCGCTAGAAACATGATTTCTCTGAAGGAGGCTACCAAAATGAGCAATTCCTATGGAGGCTAGTTACTATTGTACAAGCTTAAAGCTCAGGTGCCTACAGTGTCTTGACTATAAGGTAAGACCAGGTCCCCATCAAAACCTGCACTTGTAATACCCCACCATCCAAAGGGGCATGGGTCTTAAGGGGTCAAGCAGGAGAGTGAACTCTCTCCATGACTGTGAAGTAGCCAAAAGACTCTATCCACATTGGGGAGTATTTTCGCATCCTTGCCCTTCATGCTCAAAGACTTGGGACACAAATCTGGTTGGAGGGGGAAAGAGGGGAGAAGGTCATAAACTTTATTTACTGCTTTATCAACAGTTCTCTTCCTGTACCAACAGGTAGGAGGAAAGAGATTTGAAGAGGGAAGGAGGAACCATCTCAGCCAGTTCCTGTTCGATCATACCCTCACAATCCCTTTATATTGTGTTTGGTTCAACATGAGCAGAAGATGTAGGCCTGTGACCTGCTCCATCTAAACTGCTCCAAGGACAAGGAATTGGCATCCAATATGCCATTAACGGAAGAAAAGATTCACTTCCTTGGAAGGACGTTATCACATCTCATATGAATTGAAACAGAAGAAAGGAAGCTGATCAAATTCCCTTCTCTAGTTAGATGGGTATACATGGATTCCCCATCCTCAATGGAAATGATAGAACAGATCCAGGTCAACTATCAACCAGATCCACGTTACTATTGATGGTACTCTACTGATCAGTGACTGGTACTTGAAGACTGGTATCTGATCAATCAATGAGCCTCCTCCATCAGACCATGCTAGTGATATTGCTGGTTTCCAAGCAACCAGGTCTCACTTTTAACTGAATCTCTTTCCAACTCTCACCAACTCTTCTTAAGTATTGCATAGTTCAGCTTTGTGACAGATCCAATACCTTCCTTATTCAAATCCTTCAGATCAGCCTAAGTTAGCTACCATTATTACTTAGGCAAGGTACCTTACTCCAATTATCTTGGCACTACATAACCTACTTACCATAAATTAATCCACAAACCAATGCAAAACTGTCAAACACTAAGGCAAGCTCCACGTAGAAAGGTGCAATAAGTCCCACAAACATTGCATGAGTTTAAAATTATTTTAAAATGTGCTCCTTCAGATAATGGTCTTTAAACCTCTCAAAGTTCATGGCAATTCACTTAAATCTGTGAGACTAAGTATGCACACAAGATTCTATAATATACTGCATTCAAAAAGGGAAATTGATGACCATAACATTTACCAAATTTCAAGGCAATTAATTAAAATGAGTCCCTCAAAGGGAGTGATGCTCTACTGGTTTAAAAGAATGGTTATGAATTCAAGATAATTTCTTCCTTTTAACTGCATAGTTTTGAAACCATCTTTGATATTTTAACAAAATGTTCTAAATCTGATAATGGATAAGGAACATATTTAGATATCAGCTTGACACCTGTTTGATTTAGGGCCAGTAAGAAAAAAATCTTCTGGTGAAAACTTTAGGTTGATACAACTTTCTGTTTTGGAGGAGTAGCAGTAACAAGATTTTCAAGATGGACATCATGGTGGCCTTATCTGATATTAGATTAAAACCACTTATATTTAATACCAACAAACATCAAAAGAAGTCTTTGGTGAAAGCACAATATTGATATGACCAGCCATCTAGAAGTAGTGTTATTAATTTCAAGATGGCAATGGTGGCATTGGACTACCTAGAAATCGTAAGAATTTGTTTAGTAAAAACTCAGGTTAATATGATCATCCATTCATGAACTGTAGTGATAGCAATATTTTTAAGACTTGACATTTGATTGACACTATTTGATCTGACACATACAGGTTTGATTTTCAGCACTGAATCAGCTTGGATTTGCTACCATGGTCTTTCCTTGGGTATCTGAGTTTGTTCTATTCACAGCTGGGTGCATAATGAAGACAAGCAAATATGGAACATCATAAATAAAAGAGCTTGGGAATTTTTCAATTTTGGCAAAAAAATAATTATAAAGATTGTTTGCTTTAAAGGCTAATGATATGCTGAGAAATCAATCTGAATCAATACAAAACTGTGTACAAGAATTCCATAGCGGCAATCTTTCACCTGCTCCACTATTGCATACTCCAGAAACTAGAGCAATACATTTTGGTTACTTTTGCCAGTAGTTAAATTAAAACGATCCATCAAGTTTCATAACTCAACATGCAACAATGCCATGGAAAAGAAACTATATAAAAATAGCAACAACATCACTATTTAAAAACATACATGTTCCCTATGCTTTGTAGGCGAGGCAAAAACATGAGAATGAATAGTGTTCATTAAAGTGCTAGATGACATCAGTAAACCCTTTGCCTTTTCTACAACGATGCAAACCACTTCAAAATTTTGATACAGTGTATTCATATAGGACATTAATCATCGTATATACCCACTTAAAATTCCAAAAAGGAACACTGCATAAATCCAGATCTGCCATTGCATAAAGTGCTGTCAGATCTGGGTCTATGCAGTCTGTTGGGAATACTCAGTTTAACAAATAAAAAAAAGATCCTGATCATTTGGCACCTTATGCAAAGTCAGAACATGGTCCATGTTGTTTGCAGTCACTAGACTTATAAATGAGTACATGTAGTTCACAAGGTCAATAACAAAACACTTTACATTGTTACACTGATTTCTAATGATAACGACAAAAGCTTTCAATGACAGAATATCCTGATAGGAGCAGTTTCATCAATATAACTGTTCACACACACACATATATATATACACATATAAATAGCTTATGTAAACTTATGTGAGACAGACTCCATGCCAGCTCTGCCTAAAAGTGGGACAATACAAAAAAAACATGGATATTCACTAGAGATTGATATGTTAAGACAGTGAAATGCAAATATAAAGACTGATTGAACTGGGATATAAAAAAGACCTGAAGTGCAGTTTGGAACTGAGGGTTTGACATGTGATGCATTTAGGGGATCAAGAATGTTAACAGTGAGTGTCTGCTGTGGAGAGACAGCAACTTTATAAAAATTCTGAACTGACTGAGAAGAACAGTGTAGAATTAGTTAAAAAATAGTCAAACAAAGAAAGGTACACATCATTTGGAGAAATACAGAATGTAATCTAATCTAAATTTCATAACCAAGGAAAGATTGTTGATTTTTGGAAGTAAGATTAATATAGATGAGATTCCCAATGATACATCGCTATGCAGAGGCATATGTGAAATAACATTTATGTGAATGTGAAAAAACATTTATGTGAAATAACATTTTAGATTTATGAGATAGCATTGGAATCGATGTGACATAACATTTGAATCTTGAAAGGTCATGTGAGATTATAAACCTTGGCACAAAGAGGATAGTATCATGTAAAACAAGTCCAGATTCGAAAATACCTTTCCTACATGTAACTTCTGTAGTTAGTGATGAATCAAGACTGGAATGGAATCGACCTCTCCTAGATGTAGCTTCTGTATTTGGTGAGGCAAACTGCAGATAACTGCTCCAAAAGAAGCAATGATAATGTGAAATATTGTCTAAAACATCCACAGACCACAGAGAAGTTTAGTGAAGATGAAATGACAAAATCTCTATTTAAACGTTGTGTGGCAAATGGAAGATGAAATAAATGGCATATTAATAAAAAAATTAATTCATTTGAAAGTCTGAGTCTTCAGATGAAATGTTGAAATGGTGGAAAGATCAATAAAAAATATAAATATTACGAGCAGATATGAAAAGCTAAAGAAACCAAGTTTACATTAGGAGATACAGAAATCATTTCAGACAGAATTGCAAGTGCATCTCACATGTAAGAAAATTCTGAAATGTAGTTTTGATTTCGAAACTGAGATGTTTTATCTGCTCTCTGAAAACGTAAAAAAACAAAACGTGTATGGACTGTACAAGGAGGTAATCTCAGTTGCTTGACAAATTTTCATGAATATTTCACAACTAAAATTAATAATGTTGTGTGCTTCATGGGGTTGAGAAAATATGGCCTGAAAAGCATGATAGCTGCGATGGGAAACAAGAAGTCTTCAATGCAAACAGACTACAACTGAAGTTAATTTAACTTTTATGAATCTTTAAGCAACAAACGTTCAGATGGATCTCTTTGACTGCATCTGTAGATTTGTTTGTAAACTGTTTGGGGCAGCATGTAACCCCATACTTTGCAGTTACTGCCCTTGTCAAGACTGTTGTTATACAAACAAACCAGACAACAAGCCTGCCTGTGAAAGATGCTTGGAATACACCTTTTGCATTCCTTGCTGTGATAAGGGTCTTGACAAAGTGTGTCCAACCTGTGATTGCTGTGTCTGTGAGTGTTGTATTCCTGAGGAACCAGTCCACCAGGAAAGATCTATTCCAACTGTCGAATCCAACGTAACATGGCAACCATTTTCAAACTACTATGAAAGGGAACCGATGGATGAAAATGTGTCTGACAGAAGAGTCATCATTAACATGATGTATACAGAGTTGCCAGACAGTACTCCAAATGAGTCAGGATAACAAATGCAAATAAATGCCAAACACTCATGACATGTAATTCAGGAGACATGGAAAATTAGGAAAATTATTTCACATTACCATGGGCTATTTCATTAAAAGGTGGTGTTTATTTTCAAGACACTCTACTTGGAAAAAAAAGAAAACATTTTGTAAAATTGGTATGAGTAAATAGAGCATCTCTCCAATAATATTTTTACTAAATGTACAGTATTAAACTTGTTAAAATAATGTCAACATTGATTAAATTTTAACAAGTTCATATTAAATGGGTCAAACTATGTTGTAATTTATACAGCAGTTGTTTCTGCAACACTTCCTGAATAAAATTCATCAAGACACAATCTGTGCCCATTTTCTTTATGACAATGATTTTTTTTTATAAACATTTCAAATTCTGACTCCAGCATGCTTACACAGCTCGAGTACAGTATTTATTATTAGTGTAAAGTGTTATTACATAAAAATTATTATGAAATTTATAATTATGCAAAGGAGTTCAACTTTTATGAATAATCAACTTAAAACATCAAATATGTTAACAGCTCACAAATGATCCACCACTGCCAGAAAAATGACTTGAAATGCACAACATACAGAAAGACAGAAGGTCAAGGGTAAATGATATGTCCCTACCCCATTCAAGGTGGGAAATGAAGGAAAGAGTTTTGGAGCTCAAGTCAGTGAAAACAAATTTGTTGCTAACAAAGTGATGAGCAAGATATATGTCCATATGGCTAAGATTCCTTCACCAATACATCCATCTGGCTAACATTCTTCAACCAATACATCCATCTGGCTAACATTCTTCAACCAATACATGCATCTGGCTAACATTCTTCAACCAATACATCCATCTGGCTAACATTCTTCAACCAATACATGCATCTGGCTAACATTCTTCAACCAATACATCCATCTGGCTAACATTCTTCCACCAATACATCCATCTGGCTAACATTCATTCACCCTCACATCCATCTGGCTAACATTCATCCACCAATACATCTATCTGGCTAACATTCATTCACCAATACATCTATTTGGCTAACATTCATCCACCCTTACATCCATCTAGCCAACATTCATTCACCTATACATCCATCTAGCCAACATTTATCCACCAATACATCTATCTGGATAACATTCATTCACCAATACATCTATCTGGCTAACATTCATCCACCCTCACATCCATCTAGCCAACATTCATTCATCTATACATCCATCTAACCAACATTTATCCACCAATACATCTATCTGGATAACATTCATTCACCAATACATCTATTTGGCTAACATTCATTCACCAATACATCCATCTGGCTAACATTCTTCCACCAATACATCCATCTGGCTAACATTCTTCAACCAATACATGCATCTGGCTAACATTCTTCAACCAATACATCCATCTGGCTAACATTCTTCAACCAATACATCCATCTGGCTAACATTCATTCACCCTCACATCCATCTGGCTAACATTCATTCACCAGTACATCTATCTGGCTAACATTCATCCACCAATACATCTATCTGGCTAACATTCATTCACCAATACATCTATCTGGCTAACATTCATCCACCCTTACATCCATCTAGCCAACATTCATTCACCTATACATCCATCTAGCCAACATTTATCCACCAATACATCTATCTGGATAACATTCATTCACCAATACATCTATCTGGCTAACATTCATCCACCCTCACATCCATCTAGCCAACATTCATTCATCTATACATCCATCTAACCAACATTTATCCACCAATACATCTATCTGGATAACATTCATTCACCAATACATCTATTTGGCTAACATTCATCCACCCTCACATCCATCTGGCTAACATTCATCCACCAATACATCCATCTGGCTAACATTCATTCACAAATACATCCATCTGGCTAACATTCATCCACCAATACATCTATCTGGCTAACATTCATCCACCAATACATCCATCTGGCTAACATTCATCCACCAACACATCTATCTGGCTAACATTCATCCACCCTCACATCCACCTGTTCATTCAACCATATCTGTGACCTTAATGAACACAAGCAGCACAGACAAATTCATTATAACATCTCATTGTGACTATTCCCTTCACCCCATATCTATCTGGGTGAACCCCATACCTGCCAACCCTGACGAGTCTGTCTCAGAAGCAGTTGATTTTATTTCCTCATATGTTTGACCAGTTTTCAGTAAGGTGTAACAAAACAGCATAAACTGCAATTGTAAAGCTTGAATTTCATTGGGTAATCTGTTCATATTTTGACCAATGAGGTCACTGACATGAGATCAACAACTTCATTACTGAAGCCAACTAACTATGATACGTGAAGTAGTCAACATGTTTCATTATTCAAAAATCATATAATTTAAGTTGTTCTTATTGTAAAGTGATTATGATTATATACCGTATTTTCCCACATATATCCCGCGTGTTATACCAGATTTTACAAACCCCGCAAGGGGGGGGGGTGCGTGTTATATAAGGGTGCGGGCTATATCACAATTTTTTTACACATAATAATATTTCAATATATTGTTTGAAAAACGTAACTACATAATATATATTGTTCTAGTTTTGTTTTGCTACTCTCATCAATATCAAATTTTCTGCCTGTGGCTCTATTGCCATGCACTTCAGCATACGCAATGGCAGTTAGCTTGAAGTCGGTTGTGTAAGACTTTCGTTTCGGCATTTTTTAAATTAAACAGAAAGAAATTATTTAAACTCGAATCTACACTTCACAAGAATACACTTCACAAGAATACAAGATTATTTAGAAATGTCCGTGTTTATGTAGCCTGTAGTTGAGGCACAGCTCCTATAGACAGCCTACGCACACAAGCACTGTGTACCGTGTTTTTTGCTGACTTTTTTTTAGCAAAGGTCGTCGGCTTACTTTGATGATGGCGCCGCTAAAGGCTCCAGTTGAAGGGTCAAACAAATACCTGTTTGTTATTGCTGCAGCAACTTCAGATAATTGTAGAACATTGAAACAGATTTGTTTTATTTGTTTAGTATATATCAGTGCTTCAAAGGTAATCAGTTCTCTTTGAAGTGTCAGCAAACGTATTTTTTCTTCTTCCATCTGGTATTTGTTTTTAAATTAGTGTCATCTGCTTGACTGTACTCATTTTACGTTTCCGCCTTCTGCGGATTCGGATTTTAACTAGTCAGTTGCATAAAGTAATAAGGCCAGATATCATCATTAGCGGATTATGATATAACAGTGCACTGTTAGTGTGGTTTGTCAGTATGAGACAAGGACTTGTTATTTTAACAATATATTCCAGTAAATTGTTTCCTGTCATGGTGCCTTTGATTTTCTCTACTCCAAACGCAAGACTGTATATACGGTTTTTATCAGCCAAAATTGGTGTCTCCACAAATATCACCAGATGGTATATTTTGTCACCAAAACCGAAAACAGAATCACAGTTTTCTACATCAGCGAAGCCCCTTTATCCTGTAACTGATTTCATTTCCGATTGTAGCTGTATAAATATATCTATGGTTGCGGGTTATACAAAGGTGCGGGTTATGCCAACGATTTTTTACACAAAACCCCAAAACACGCGGGCTATATGAGGGTGCGGATTATCTGCGTGTGCGGGATATATGCGCGAAAATACGGTACACAGGGGGTAAATCTGACCATGATATACATAGATCCATCCACCTTATATGGACCATACATATATAGTTTTATCTATAACATACAAAGATTTTGTTTATATTGACCGATTTTAAAGCTTTAAATTATTTTTATTTTTCTCAAATAGAGAGATATTGTAATATAGATAATTGCAGATGTTTCTGAAATAATTGTAGAAAGGATTAACATTTTTTAAAATTCAGATTTATAAGAAAGTGATATTGTTATATAAATACAGATTTTGTTAATTGTGGAGAGAAGTAACAATTTATTTTTATTTAGATGTATACCATTCAATTTTTTAATTATTGTTTTTACTTAAATATTTATTCCTGGGCTTGTGTTCTTCAAAGTTTATTACAAACTAATCATAATTCTACATTTTCTTTAAGCTTGTGTTCTTGGTCAGAATTGCCCTCTTATGATAAAGAACCTGGGTTAAATCCGACCACTATACAGAACATTGCATACTTTTATTATTTGTCATAGAACTAGTGCAAATTTTACTTTTGTAGCAAGACTAAGCATTATATTAATTAGTTATTGAAAGCTATATAAATCTTGGATGATTGATGCCTGAATAGGGTCCTGAATAATTATTTTATGAATGATGCTACTGAGCTAACACGTGGAAGAGAGAATAGTGAGGCGTGATAGTCACCAACCCATAAAGAGCGTTGACATGTGCTAGGTACTTCTTGAAAATGGTTTTCACCATCCTGCTGTGATGCCAACAGGTTTCTGGTGGTTGTTCTTAGAATAATTACACCACTCCCTCGATAACGCATGCCCTGACAACTCATGAACCTGCTTATAATGTGGTGTCGGGCATGGATCCCATCTTTTAAATGAGAAAATACTCCAAAAATTGATCCATATATATTGAAAATTAAGTGTGTACATTATATTTATTTACAAAAATTAAGTGACTTCTATGAAATATGTCCAAATTCTATGTATAACAGCTTTGAAAATTTGTTTATTGTCGATATCATGCGACTATACTGATGTCAATGACAAGTAGATTGCGACATTTGTATAGTCATGTGACTCGGAATGCAAATGGCCAGATCCTGGTCAAACATCAGCAACGACATACTTTCATCTCACCTGTCAGTGGATAAAAGACATAACAAATACTATGCTCATGATTTTTGAGAAAATAAATCATATTCCTATAGATTTCATGCAGGTATATCTCAATGAAAGGTCGTTCAAGTTTGCTGGGCTGGCTAAATAAGTGGCTACCCTTTGCAGACACCAAATAGTATCATCAAATTCCAAATTTTCAATAAGGAATGGTCTCTGATCCTACACCCCAACATAAATGTCCAAATATAAAAAGAATGGGGTGACAAGGGTCAAAGGAAACTCAGACTAAACTTTACGTAATTCTTGGAAATTCTTTTTCCATTTCACACGACGATGGCAATCATATTTTCTGCCACGAGTCATACTCAAACTGACACGTGATGTCCAATAAACATAATTGTGCCCCTTCCAGCTTTTATTCACAGGAATCTGAAAATTCCTTTTTATTTTTCCTGTGTTGATTATGAACACTTTTCAAAAGGCTTATTTTCCCTTTTGTCTTAAACATGCATTGCTTGCTGGATGCCATTTTTTTAAAAAAATTATATGATCAACAGTTTGACCATGCAGACACTTTGCATGAACAAATATGTGTAGTTTAAAGCATCTGATGTGCTGCTGTAAAGTTAGTCTGGTTCCCTGATCAATTTCGCTACTTCCAATATGAAACCCTGATGCAAACCAATCATGGATTTTTTAAATATATTTTGGCAATGATAATTTTTCCGTAATTTTTGCTCTTATGCCTAAGTCCATATTTTAAGGGTAATTTTCATAAGACTTATGGCAAAATCATAAGAGTTGGCAGGTCTGAAGACCACTGACAAGTAGCAACAACTATTCAAGTCTGAAGAACGTGCAGTTAAACATGCACACACCCACACACACACTTAAGACGTTTTTGCTCTTTGTATGTTTTTCTTTCTGTTTTTCTCATTACTTGATTGGCATGATTATTAATAGAACATAATCTGATTAATTATATTTATACCACATGGAATGGTTATTAATAGAGTATGGTATCATTATAGAGTATGGTATGGTAATTTATAGAGTATGGTATCATTATTTATAGAATACAGAATGATTATTAAAAGAGCACATCATTATTAGAACCATCAGTTTGATCAGCCATGCTAGTAAGGTGATAATAATCTTGAACAGACTGAAACCACAAGCAGAATAAATAATCGGTGAAGAACAGGCAGGGTTCCGGAGTGGAAGAAGCACAACAGAACAAATATTCAATCTTAGGGTTCTGTGTGAAAAGTACTCACAACATAAAGAAGACATCTATCATGTGTTCATAGATTTCAAAAAGGCTTTTGACAGAGTGTGGCATGAGGCATTGTGGGCCACAATGAAGAAATACAACATGGGTCAAAAGTTGACCAGTACCATCAAGCAGCTGTACGCCAAGGCTACCAGTGCAGTAACTGCTCAAGGTTCAAGACAACAGTTGGAGTTCGGCAAGGCTGTCTCCTGTCACCCACGCTTTTCAATATCTACTTTTAGTGCATTATGAGCAAAGCTGTGGAAATCACTGTGGGACAGTTAGCATTGGAGGGCGTGACATCACCAACCTCTGCTTTGCAGATGACATTGATGGGCTGGCAGGCAGTGAAGATGAGCTTACCACCTTAGTGAAAAACCTGGATGAAACATCTTCCAGATTTGACATGGAGATAAGTGCTGAGAAGACAAAGCTGATGACAAATAGTGGCAAACAAATCTCAACCAAGATTAAAGTCAGAGGACAGGAACTGGAAACAGTGGGTCAATTCAAATATCTTGGTTCCATAATCATGGAAGAGGGATCAAGAGCAGAAATTTTGTCATGAGCAGCACAAACAACGGCAGCTATGTCAAAGCTAAGACCCATCTGGAGAGACAAGAATATCTGTCTGAAAACTAAAATCAGACTATTGAGAGCACTAGTCATCTCAATCTTTCTGTATTCATGTGAGGCCTGGACCCTGACAGCAGAATTACAGCAATGAATCCAGTCACTTGAAATGCTACAGAACCATCCTTGGCAACTCTTACATGGACCACATCACAAATGAAGAAGTGTATAACACCATCAGGCACAAAGTAGGCCATTATGAAGACCTCCTCATCACCATCAAAAAGAGAAAGCTGAAATGGTATGGCCTTGTCATTAGAGCCAACAGTCTATCCACAACAGTACTGCAGGTTAGTGTCTAAGGTTGTAGAAGGAGAGGTAGACAGAGGAAAAAGTGGAGTGACATCACAGAATGGACCAGGAAAAGTTTTGCAGCGCCACAGGCATTGGCACATGATCGAGACAAATGGAAGGAACTGGTCAGATGTTCAGCAGCACAGTGCCTCAACGACCACACTAGGTCAAGGGAGTGATGATGATCATTATACAGTATGGTATGATTATTTATCGAGTATGGTAAAATTATATATAGAGTGGTATGATTATTTAAAGAGTTTGGGGCAATTATTTTGCTTGCTTACCATGTTCAAATACAAACAATTTTACTAACAATAAGTGCATATGAAAACCAAGTAAATGTGATAACTAATTTCAAAACTTAAGTGTCTACATTTATTATCCATATTTTACAGTATATTTGGTCATCTCCAATTACTAAAGCAAACTCATGTCCTCTGAAGGAACTAGACTAACTCATATTAAAGACCATGTTAACCCATTTAATTGGCTGTCTGAAGATCACGTTTACCCCAGTCTAACTGGTTGTTGGAAAACCATGTTTACCTCAATGTAACTGGTGGTCTGAAGACAGGGTTTACCCCAGTCTAATTGGTAGTATTTAAGTAGGATCTTATACCGTGTACCAGTATTTTAAGGTATATTTTGTGATAAGTTAAATCTATCCACCCACAATTTGTTGTTTACATAAGTTCATTGTTCTTTCCATCACAATACTGTTATCCTGGTAACCTGAACTCCATCTTCATCAACACAGTGAAAGGATCATATTTAGTATCAAGTTGCTGGAGGATGTGTGAAAATGAAAGGTTACAGACCCTGGATGCACTGAATGTAATTCCTCCATGTAAGCTGAACTACATCTACAGAGAGTTATCATACTTTGCATCATATTTCAAGAGGAAGGGTATATGACAGTAAAGGTTTCTGATCCTGGATGCAGCCAGCAGGATAGGGTGAAAGCAAATATACAAAATGAAGGAATCTGTGATTGCTTCCATTTTCATTAACTCAGAGAATGATTACATTTGTTACATTCTTATACCTCAAAACAATGGTTAATAATCCATGATATTAATAATGTGGTTAGTAATCCATGGTATTTATAATATGGTTAATAATCCATGATATTTATGAAGTCTTTTTGTGAAAACCCCATGCCATCCATTCAGGGAAAGTAATGACAAAGGTATTTTTTTTAAAAAAGCAGCTGTTACGGTGCAAATATTGGATGTACATTGTCACAATTTTCATTTAGGACCAACCAGGTATCATAAAAAAATCTATTGATGAAAATGTGTTGATATAAACATTGATTGGGGTAGATCATAGATAAAAATATTTTCACAATGACCACAACTGTTGTCATACTGAAGGTTAATCTGCTTCATTTAGGACCAACTAGACACCATAAGAACTCTTCTGATGGAGCAGCAATAGCAAGAGTTAGGTAGGTATGTGACGTATTGCCAAAATGGCAAAGACTGCTTTTACATAAGTCCTCTATTTTCTTCTCTCACTCATATCTTTGCAGCCTTAAAGTAAATTGTTTACTGCAGCACTTGGGAATGACTGCTAACTCTTTGGATCAAACTCACCCTTATGTACAGGCAAATATTTGCACAGTAAACAGGGATTTATTTCTTTTAGAGCTGTAAAAAAGTTGTCTCAACTGCTTGTGACTTTAGGAAATGCGACTCAGCCTGACCAATTTTTTTACTTTTCCCATCTTTAGACTCCATACTTTCATAATTTTTCTTGCATCTAAAATGTTTCAAATACGTTCTATGTGCAGCACTTGTAATTGTGAGTATAAATTACTAGTATTCTTTCTTGTTATGTACTAGATAATGGACAACAATGTAATGTAGCTACATCTTTTTATATTCAGGATTTTAATGTGTATGCATGTGTTTGGTGATTAAACATCATTGCTTGGGACAAACCAACTGATTACCAGTTTAATGTACTGAATCTACCTGACATGCAGTTTAGAGGAAAGCTGACCCCAAACACACATCACTAATCACTGGCAGACTTGAATGGTTTGGTGAAACAATTTATTCCAAACCGAATAAAAAAAACACGTCATTCTTTGTCAGCAAAATGTATTTTGCAAGCGCTTGTAAAATCTCATTCCCTCATACCATATAGGCACATAATAAGAGTGAATTTCAAACTCCATCTTAATAATGATATGATAAAAAAGGAAAATGCTAATCTGGAAGAGAACAGTACTGTAAGAAAAAGAGTGATGAGAAAATCTTGGCAAATGAAATTGGGATTTTAAATATTTTTAAACTGCACTCTGCCTAGGATTAAATTATTGCTCTGAGGTGATTCTCCAATGGAGTATCAGCATGTCCTGGGCAATGGGCTACCAAATTTGTATTGCCCTGTCGATAATGCAAACACACTTTTTAAAGCACAATTAAATTGTTACTACATCTTAACAATATAAAAATTAAAACTAATTAGTGGCTTGTATGTGCTTTGATGCCAATGCAAGAACTTGACAGTTTATGCCAAAACGAAAAAAGATTAAAGATAAAGGATTAATAGGCCCTCCCCACTGCATCCACCCTCCTACCCATTTGAAAACTTTGTCAATTTTAAGTTCTAAAAAGCATTCATTCAGTTCTGTTGCATTTTGGGGTTGTCAAAAAAATTGAAGACAACAGTGAAAGAAATAAGCAAAACATACCGGGTCTCTTCTTCATGTCAAATTTGTATGTCTATCTTACTTATGATATTTATGGCCCTAGTGAAGTACATTTATTTGACAGTCCTGAAATAATACATCATCAACATTTTATGGACATTTTGTTAGATATTAACCAATTACATGTCACCTTTATTAAATCAGGCTAGGTGACATCCCAGATGTTAACCAATCTGATGTCATCTTTTGTTCACTAAGTTAGGTGACAACATCCCTGGTAATAACCAATCAAGTCACCTTTTGTTCACTAAGTTAGGTGACAACATCCCTGTTAATAACCAATCAGAAGTCATCTTCTGTCCCATTACTCCCGTAACTCTGACATATACACTATCTGCACTGCTTTATTTTGCAAGGCATCTGCATCACTTCAAAGCACAACAAAATCCATTCCATAGATTTTCCAAGCTAAATTTATTTAGAATAAAATAACTAGGATTAAAAGCTCTGACTTAGAACTGTGGATAAGGTCAGAATAAACCAAATGTTTTTACCGAAGTACTGAAAACAAAATTCTGACTTGTACACTAAAAGTTAAAGGAAATCAATGAGCAAGCAGGTTTTCTGCAAATTCGCAGATACATTTATATTGATATCAATTGTTGTTCTTGATGTAATGAATCATACAATTAATACTCAATGTAATTATTCTGTAATATCGAGTTGTACAGATGGAAAATAAATATTGATACAAGTTGTCTCCCTTGACTTCCTCATATGTCGATAAGTGTCCTGATTGTTGTTGTGGCATATCAAATACTCACCCAATGCATTGAATGGCAAGGGTCTGACCCGCAGACCACTCTTAGCAATCTTGCTGATAATGTTGGCATCACGGAAAAGTAGGAAGGCATAGTGGTCAACCAAGTCCCTTGAATGTCTACCTTCATCTTTCAGATCTTGCTTCTTCTTCCTGTTGATGAATAGTGTTCACTTTTAATGTACTTATTTTTTACTGTTGTAATTTTTGTTAGCATGTGTCATAAAACTTACCACTCATTATTAATACAGGTAAATATACAGGTGTTAAATAATTTTACATGTAAAATATGATAAGTAAACAAATGTACTGCTAGTGACACATGATATGTTTATCTAGTAACATTTCACACTGAGATCACTTTGACTTATGATAGTTGGATCATACATAACCACACCTGCTTATACTATCTCCCAGCTGAATAATATTATTTACCATACCTAAATATACCATCAGAATAAAATGAATTTGCAAGGCAAACTGTAAATTGAAGAAATCCATGTTTCCTTTGAAATGTGTCATACATAACTGCTATAAATATGAAATGAGGAAAGTACATGTGTTTCCACAACGGACAAATTATACTCTACACTATTCTTGTGAGTAGTCTTCTTGTTTTGAATATTCTTAAATTTATATTATGTGTGGGATTAAAGAGAAGATAATAAAATGACAAACCTAATATTTTATTGCTTTATTTTGAATTGTTTAAGTATCTTAAATGTGCAATCCATATACAGGCAATCACAAGACATCATAAATGAAAAACAGCGTAATGATCACGCCAAAAGTGTAATGGTTGATATACATGTAGATGACCTCAAAGTAAACTAGTTCTATTATGTAATTAAAAGCACTACCCTTGTTCAATAGTCTTTATTATTATTATTATCATCATCATCATCATCATTATTATTATTATTATTATTATTTTATATTTAGTTAAAGTAGTGATAACTATATTTTCAAGATGGATGCCGAGATGGCCATATTTGAGGTCAGATTGACACCATTTTCATTTAGGACCAACTCAAAATCAAGGCTGCCATGCCAGCCATAATGGACGTCATATCATACTGTGTTCATTTAAAACTAAGTAGACACCATAAGAATTCTTTTAGTGAAAACCACATGCTGATACAGCCCTCCATTCAGGCTGGGTAGACATAGCAAGATTTTCAAGATGGCCACTGTTCCAGCCTTAGTGGACCACCAAGTTTAATCATTTTCACTTGGAAGCAACTAGACATCGTAAGAGGTCATCTGGTTGTTGTTGCTGTTGTAGGGTTTAATGCCATTTTTCAGTACAAGATAGGCTATACATGGCAGCCAGTATAACTGGTGGAGGAAGAACCCTAGAAAACCCAGGAAGAACCACAGATCCACGGAAAGCTACTGACAAATAAAAACACATAAATATGATTAAAAATTTTGACTACTTTAACCCACAAAGTAGCAACGAGTCGACCAGCAAACATAATGGAGTATTCCAAGAAAGTGGTGATGTTCTCAAGAGGCATTGCCGTAAAAAAGTCTTATTACTGGATATTTTAAAACAAAAACAGAAGAGTTAGCATATCTTATATACTCACTTAAAAATTTAATCCAACAGCATACAACAAAGATCCTGATCTACCATAGCACAATGCACCTGCAGACAAAGGTATGTGTTTCTTTGTTCTACTGATCACTCCAAACAAACTGCACATATCCAGATCTGCCAGCATATTATTCATTTTGACTCAATTTACAAACTATTAGAAATGGCATATAAAGGCATGTGTGTGCTAAATAAAGTAGTAATTTAATTAACCTGTAATTTTCCTCCAAGTCTTTGTTCTCAACCAGTTGCATAGACTTCAACTGCCATGTTCCTCTGTAGCTAGTATCTAGGTATGAATGTTCTACAACACTGACCACTTCTTTTGCATCTCTACTATCAGGGGTCACAGTTCGAAGATTATCTGGAAAAAGGGATATAATTTGAAACAAGATAAGCATATCAATAATATGATATTGTTTACATTGTTACAAATTTCAAATAAATCTCCCAATACTGAATTCATGAATACCAAACCTCTACCTATCTAGCACTAGCTGTCCATAAAATGTTTATTTTAAAAGGTATGGGGCTGCTAGCCAATCTTATTCCATGCTGCATGCAAACCATTACATCAATACACCTGTTCTATGAAATTTGTTCATGAGAGTGTGTCCCAATGGTTAATCAACTGGACAGTTTACACAAATCCAATCTAAAATGGCTTCAATAATTTTAACAGAATTTGCATGCAAATTTCAACATATCAACTGAAAAGGAGTCTAAAATAGAATTTAAATCTGCGTTAAAGACAACTCTACCTGCTAAGGAATAAGTCTCATGAACTCAGTTCTGGTGACTCATCAATTTATGTATTTACAACAGAAGCATTTTCCCCTTGTATTTTCAGTAGAATCAGGGTAAAACATACAGTATGCAGTATAAAAAAATAATTTTCAAAATGTGCCTCATCATGAAAGTGAAGAAAAATATCAAGCAAATAAAAAAGTAAATATGTTTTTTGTTTGTCAAATTTGCATAATATTCTCAAGCTAAATTTCTTTATATTTTTTAAACTTATTATCAGACTGAAAGTCTGTTCTTCAGCCCACATTTCATCTTCATTGTTTCAAAACCATATTCAGAGCAAGAAAACAAAAAGATGGAACGTAAAAGTTTATTAACAGATGGAAAAAATTACAAAATATTGTTTACTGTTGCACAATAATTAAAATGTAAATGAAAAAATAATCCATTCCCAAACATTTTCTTTCACTGATGACTAGGAAGTGATATATGCGACCCATTGAATGATGATTTAGTTAATACAATCCACCTCCCCCCCAAAAAAGGATGGATAACCTAAGACTTTAACGTCACTGTGGGTTTATCATTGAAGGTATTTTAGATTAACATCTGATTTATTTGGATCTGGAAATAGTGGAAAATTCAGTACTGAGAAACAAATGAATTGATCATATAGGAAAAATATTTTTGTGATCTGAGTCCATATATCATCAATGACCCAATGTTAACTTTACTAGGGCCCTGCTTGATGACCCTTGGTGTTTCTGTATCTACAGGAATTAGCCCAGGGATCACAACATAGAAACTTATGAGGTTCCCACACTATAAACATCAGATACTCCATAAACAAGGTTTTATAACAGAACATTCACACTTGTATGTTCCAAAACTACACACACAATTCATATCCAGCTTTTAATGAGAGAACCATTTTTATTTTGAATGATTTCAACAAAATACGTCTTAAATTGAAAACTGTCATACATCTGCACAAGTTTATTTAAGAACAACTACGCATAACAGGAAGTATTTACATGAAAAATTCATGCCACTATAACCGGCTGTTTAAAGGAATCAGTTATAAGATTTACAAAATGACAGCAAGGCATTCATAATGGATATCAGATCACTAACATTTTCATTTTACGACCAAACTTGACATCATGTCTTTAACTCAAACACATTGTTAATATGACTATCTATTCTAGAAAAGTAGTGATTTTCAAACTGGAAGCCATCATGACCATGCTGGCTGTCTGAGACACCAGTTTCATTTAGATCAAACAAGGCATGAACATAAGTCTTCAAGTTGAAACCTCTAGTAAATATATAATGAGTAGTATAGGGCCCCTGAGTGGCCGATGGTCTAAAGCGCTCTCCGTTTGGGATCACTGCCATCTCATCTCTGTCTGTGTGGGTTCGAGTCTCAGATTCAGCCAATGTGGGCATTGAGAAAGCTTGCCAGTATCTTCTCATGGGTCAGTGGTTCTTTCCGGGGGAAGCTTCTCATGGGTTGGTGGTTCTTTCCATGGGTTTTCCCCGGGTTCTTTCTCCACCATTAATACTGGCTGCCATGTATAGCCTATCATGTGCTGAAAAATGGCATTAAACCCTACAACAATCGCAACGAATAGTATCTTCAACCTGGCCATACTGGATGTCAGATGAACATCATTTTCATTTAAGACCAACAAGACTTCAGACATTTTTTGGGGTGAAAACCCCATGTCAATACCAAGATACATTTATCAGAGTTGGAAATTTTAAGCTGGCACTACTACAACAGTCATATTGGATAGCAAATTGACACCATTTTTAATCAAGAGTAATGACACATTGAGAGAAATCATTTAGGTAAAACCTCATGTCAGTATGACCTGCAATTTAGGAGTAAGAATGCTATCAAGAACATTATAATGGCTGTCCAAACAGCACAATTTTCATTAAGAACTGACTAAAATTTGGGATGATTGTATTTGCAGAGTTTCATGGCAATCCTCCAAATGACCAACATAATTAAAAATAGGATATTTACAAAATCCAAAACTTCACCATGAAGTTTCAAATACACCTCACTCCAATCACTTCTTAGTAAACCAAAATACAGCAATGAGGAGATGTAGTCTTACATTTAATGTTCAAAAAAGAATTAAATTTATTTAGATCCTTCCTTTACATCAGGCCCCGAGTGACTGTGTGGTCAGAATTGCTCACCGTTACAGATCATTATCATCTCACCGCTGTCTGCGTGGGTTCAAGTCTTGAAGTCGGCCAATGTGGGTATGTGAGAAAGCATGCCAGTAGCTTCTCATGGGTCAGTGGTTCATTCTGGGGGTTTTCCTGGGTTCTTCCTCCAGCATTTACACTGGCCACCATGTATAGCTTATCTTGTACTGTAAAATGTTGATAAACAATACAACAGTGTGGAAGAAATGTTGTTAGAAACTGAATCACTACACTCAGCAACAGATCTCAACATGCGGCTAGCCTGGCATTGGCAATTTTTTTCTTATTTTCTTTCTCTAATCATACATAAGAATTTAACAAACTTGTGTAAAATGGAATAGAATGGAATCATCCATGACAACAAATCATCACTCTGTTACCAACATTAATGTTCTTGTAATGTTATTCAGAACAATTATATATATATATATATATATATATATATATATATATATATATATATATATATATATATATATATATATATATATAAAGACTCAAAATTATCAGTAGTCCACTAGCCCAAGGCTAGTATAATTCCTGTTGGACTTGTAACTGTCATAATGTTAGTAGTCCGATGAGTAAGTTTCAGTTATCAACAGTCAGCATTTGTTTTACACATTCCTTGGACTTGACTTCAGCAATGTTCTGTTGAATCAAAGCAGTGACCATTTTAAACCATTCATAAAATATTAGCAAGCAAAGTAAAGATCAATTTTGGCCTCAGAAAGGTGCGTTTTTCTAACAAGAAGCCTTCTGATTTTGTGCATTTCGCTTAACAGTGCCAATTATGGTCCTGTCAATAGCAACAAAAGTTTGGTAATTGATCCTAATTAATCTAATAATAAAATGAAAATGTATGTGGTATCACACTTTATTTATTCGACCACAGTAACAAACTCTAATGCAGTATAACACACAAAAGAACACGGCAAAAACTATTCAAAGAAATTAGTTTGCATATTTTTTTGTTTAAATTTTTTGGCTTGCTAACCAAATGCTCCAAAAGTCACAAACGGGAAACTTCATATTTTACATTTGCATCGAAATAATTATAAGAATTAAATCAATAATGATTACATTACTGACACATCCTTTCCATACAACTACTTTATCTATGATGATAAGAATAGTTTTTATATTTTTCCCATTCAAGAATGAAAATAATTGAATACAAGTGGTGATATCCAAGCAAAATGCCATACATTTGTTGGGAATTAAAACTCTGAGCATGGGCATCTAAGATTTGAAATATTTTTGCCTTATTATTAAGATCAACAATACACTGAGGTCCTATTAATTAGGAACAATTATCAAACTTACACTATTAATGATGAGACTGATATCTGGAGCTGTTAAATAAACAAGTCAGATGGCTCAGTTTGATGGGAACACTTTTTCCAACTTGAAACTAACATTTACTTCTGATGCTAATATTTTATAACAGTGTTTACAATAGCCACTGCTTTGATCCTGCAGAACATCCGCTAAAGTGAAGTCTTTATTAATTTGAGAGGCCATAGAATTTTTTTTTTGGGGGGGGGGGGCAAAGGCATGTGTTTGGAAACTTATTTCTTGCTCTGACTTTCTTACATAAAGGACACTGTGCCCTTCCTTTTCTTACTTGAAATAATTTTCAGCTATACTGTAACATCTCATATTTCAAAACAAGGCACAATTACCTGCTTATAAGACAGGCAAAATGTGGTGTTTTATAGAAGGTGTTCAACCAATGGAAAATAAAGCAAAGGCTGAATGAAAATGACATAAAAGAGAGGAATAATTCTTGATAGGGACAGGAGTAATTGAACGTTTCAGAAGACATAGTCGAAAGACAGGGAATGGCTAAATTATGATGAGGAAAAAAATATTATGCTGTGTAACCAGTGTACAGAATTCGCAAAAACAAACACAAAGAAAAAATCGAGTTTTGATACGAGTTGTTCAAACTTTAAAATTAAATATTTAAACATACATGAAAGCTGTGCGCAACTCAAAAAGAGTTGAAAAGAAGCAGATACCACCAGAAGAATCAACCGCTGTTTAGATCTTGGAAAGTTTAAATCAGAATGTGTTTAACTGGCATGTTAATTTGTTTAGAAATACACATGCTATCATAAAGACCAGAAGACCCTTCACTGATTTTGTATGGATGTGTCAGCTGGGTGAGATGAAAGGAGTTGATGTTGGAGAGACTTAAAGGAATGATAAACAGGTTGTTACATTTATTCATTACATGGCTGAAAGTGAAAGGCAGATATGTTGCTTGCAGTAGCGTGCAACGGTTGTCCTGACAGTTCAATTCAGAAGGAAATTACAGATATAAGAATTTGCAAAGGAGGAGATTAAATCATCGTTCATAGCAATTGATTGTGTAGAGAAGGCAGATGCTGAAGGGATCCTGAAGATGATTACCACTGCACCGGAATTGGATCCAGATTATCTTGAGAAACAAGAAAAGTGAATTGACTTATTGATGACTTGAAGTAGGATTTATACTTCTGTAATTCTGCATTTCATAAGATAATGCTATTTATGAAATAAAATTGTTAATCTCAATACAAGTGTGTGACATTGTTTTATGGACAGGACTAATAAAGACCTGGGTACAAAGAAAAGTGTGTGTTTGTGTATGCATGCATGTGTGAATGAAGGAATCATCTCTTTGAAGTTGGTCTCAAAAGTATTAAACGGACCAATAATAATGTGAAAACAGGGGAAGTAATCTCTTTATGATGAATTTGAGTTATATCGACTGACATGATGATATGTTGCTATTATTATAAACAGGCTTTTTTAAGACGGGGTAAAACTTTTTACATCCAAAGACAAATGAAATAGATGCTGATATAAAACTACACTGAAATATACCTTTCACACTGGCATATTTTGTCGAGTCTCAAGATTAAAATAATTTAAACTAATTTAATGAATAATTTGTTTGTTCCTACATTCAGGAGGAAAACAAATTCTAATTTTTTTTGGTGATAGACATCACCCCCCCCCAAAAAAAATGATCAGTCACTAATAATAAAAGCCCTATTCAACCATACTGATACTTTTGACTTTCACTAACAGTGAGATTTGTCTCTGCTATCAATGGTCCTAAAATTGAATGGAAAAAGAAGGGTTGAGCATGTGACTAGCACCCCGATCAAATAAAAGAAGCAATGCTACAGAAAACACAGCAGAAAATTCAATGAGAGAGCACATGCATCAGACCAGCCTAATCAAAGAGGGAGCTAATGTGCCTACAAATCTTATCTTCACCAAGACTGTTTCAAGAAGTAGGACATTGAATGTGAGAACACTGTATGAGACAGGAGAAACAGCACAAGTTGCGAAACAGATGGGCAGATATAGGTTGGAGATCCTAGGACTGAATGCACTTTGATGGACAAAAGGTCAAATCACCCTGGCATCAGGAGATCTCCACTACTCAGGACTTCCCAATGAGGATGATGCCCACAGTAATGGAGTAAGACTGATAACAAGATAACATGGAAATCCCTGGATTCAGAGACTATCAGATCAACTATTTTGCTATCTCCCACAGATGGAGAACTATGGTGGGTTTGAGAGAATGTGGAGGAGTAAATGTTGGTTTAGACCATGTGCTGGTGATGGAAGAAGACTTTAAAGTGTCGGAGGTACTCCAGTAAAGTTAAGTCTGATTCCCTGACCAACTCCACTAAATCAAATATGAAACCTGCTTCTGAATCAAACACAGTCAAGCCAGAATCCCAATTTTACCATAAACAATCATATTTTCAAAATTTGTGCTTTAATTCTCAAAGTCAATATTTTAAGGGTCATTTCTGTGAGACTTATGGCAAAATCATAAGGGTCAACAGGTCTGTGATACCTACCAGCTCACAACTGCTAAGAAGCAACAGGAGTTCAACATTTCCCTCTCCAATAGATTCCAAGCTCTTACTGACCCTCATGATGGCTCATTGTAAAAACATTGGGGTCAAGTTTGAGACACATTCAAGTTAACTATAGATGATGGGATTCCAAGGACAGAATCTTTTGAGCTGGCTCTCAGAAGATACAATCAAAAAGACTACAGACAAGAAATCAAGCATATATTTGTACAGGCAAACACCAGCGCAAAGATACTATGTCTTCAGGTGGAATACAAGACCAAAAAATAATGAAGTCAAGAAGAGCACAAGGGAAGATAAGGGGAAACTTGCTACAGATTAATAGAAAGCTGTGAACAAAGAAAACCAAGTACAAAGAAAGGATAAGGAATATACTGAGCAAACCAGCAGAATATTGTGACAGGTGGAAGGAACATTTCAGCAGCCTGCTTATGGGCACACCTGTGGCCCAGCTATCATAAAAGAGGTACAGGATCTGGACATCAATATGTGTAGTAAAGCCCCTGACCTGGACAACACCTCACCAGAAACGTTATAAGCAGATCATGCATTTTTAGTGGAGACCTTGATTGACATTCTAAATGAAATATGGGTTAAAGAAGAGATGCTGCAAGAGCAAAGGTATGACTACATTGTCAGGATTCCCACGAATAGAGACTTCAGAGACTGCCAGAACTGGAGAGGTATTCAGCTCTTATCCCTACTGAGCAAGAGTCTCATAGTGATGTGTTTGGAGAGGATCAGGGCTGCAACAGCTTCCATATTATCAAAGAACAGTCCCTATAGGTGGTGCTCTACAATTTCATGCTTTGCCTAAGGTAAGAATTTTCCAGGTTTTCACACACACACACACATACATATATATATATATATATATATATATATATATATATATATATATATATATATATATATATATATATATATATATATATATATATACACACACACACAAACACACATACAGACACAAGTTTAATATAGGAAATTTGTTGTAGTAAATTAAATAAGATTGGTTTTAATTCTGATTTTAAAAAATTCAACCATATTCAGGCTGAGCATCATTATGTGACTCTAACATGCAAGCTAACCTTTACTCCCCTGTCTTTTTATCTTAGGAATATTAAAAAATTTTCCAACTGTGGTGTTCGTCTCACTCATGTTTTCAGGTCCTCATTCTGGCTTATGTCCAGTATTGGTAACAGCCTCTGTATCTGAAATATTTATAGGACATCACTAATGAAAAACTGCCTAGAGATATCTAAGGTGATTTGGCAGCAGTGAAAACTCAGGCTTTACTCTAAAATCAAAAAAGTTTATTATCATGCATTGTTCCGAGTGCAAATACTTCAAAGCTACAAAACAGTGCTATCTTCTTACTCAAAAGCCTCTTATAATGCAGAAGCCATAAAAGTGAATCACCTTTTGTAGGTAAGGTCACTTTATACTGATTTATCTACTATACAAATGTATTAAACAATGAAAAGGGTCCCTTGATTATACCAATTCTTATCTATGGGACCAGCTTATACTAAGGTAATTTAGGGAGTACTTTATATTTCTTTCCCATTTATTTATTATAAATCACCCAGAGCCACTATTTAATGATAATGAAGAAAACCATTATTAACACAATTTCCTTAAAATCTTGAACAGAAAGAAGAGCATAGAACCTAAACTGCCTGCACATTATGTAACAGCAGGTCTGGGTCTATGCCATATTTAGTGTAATGTATGTTATACATCAGTGAACACTGATTCGGGTAACAAAATCAGTTATTACCTATTCAATGTTGCAGCTAGTACAGTATTCCCTCACTATAATGTAATCCCTTTTTATATTGTGGGGTTATATCCAATTTCGTTGAGTAGTATTATAGTAGTGTAGGGGGCCCCGAGTGGCCGAGTGGTCTAAAGCGCTGTCCGTTACGGATCACTGCCATCTCACCTCTGTCTGTGTGAGTTCGAGTCTAAGATTCGGCTAACGTAGTTATGTGAGAAAGTTTGCCAGTAGCTTCTCGTGGGTCGGTGGTTCTTTCCGGGGGTTTTCCGGGTTCTTCCTCCACCATTAATACTGGCTGCACATGTATAGCCTACATTGTGCTGAAAAATGGCGTTAAACCATAAAAAAAAAAAGTATTATAGTAAGGTACACTTATACAGCAGCAGCCTTTTACTACGGTATATTAAATCTCATACTCTTCTGTGAAGGAAGCAATTTTGAAGTCTGCCTCATAGCAAACTGTCTGTAATATTTTTTCTCTTCCAATTTTTCATACACTATTAACCCACATCAAAATTTTATTACTTCTATTGTCGTCTAATCTTTAGTACAACTTTTTTTTTTCTCCAGCCAAATCACTACTGGATATCTGCACAATATGATTCTGGTCATACTGCTACCAACAGACCCTTTTCTGACACTACATAATGCACCAGTAGTTAATAATAATAATAATAATAATAATAATAATAATAATAATAATAATGACTTTATTTAAAAAAGGTAACACAATTAGCTAAGAACTAATCTATCTTGAGGCCTGCATACAAAGGAATTTATTTATTTCACCAGCATCTCAGAAGCCACTGGATATATTATATAGTTCAGGATTCACTATGCAACAACACATATGTATGTATGTATGTATGTATGTATGTATGTATGTATGTATGTATGTATGTATGTATGTATGTATGTATGTATGTATGTATGTATGTATGTATGTATGTATGTATGTATGTATGTATGTATGTATGTATGTATGTATGTATGTATGTATGTATGTATGTATGTATGCATGCATGCATGCATGCATGCATGCATGCATGCATGCATGCATGCATGCATGCATGCATGTATATATATATATATATATATATATATATATATATATATATATATATATATATATATATATATATATATGGCATGGTTTATATTTCCACATAAACAAGATGGAAATATGAATGCTTTTCATAATTAACAAGTACAGACTGTAACAGGCTTTTGTCATAACATGTAACAAGCTTTAGTCAGCATAAAGTAAAATGTCAAACATTGGCTGCTTGAAGACAACTTGTAATGAGATGCATGTGTATTAGTTATGGAACAAAATTTCTGAAAGAATGAATCTGACCAATATGCTGCCTGGAGAAATGAACCATGCTAGAATGCTAGAATGCAGTATATATATGTCTAAGAGGAATGAACCAGTCCATGATGCAGGACATGCAGCCTGGAGAAATGAACCAAAGTTGTATGCAGATGTATTGAACAATTTTAGTGAAGAAATTTACTGTTATTGTTCAAGCAGTACAAAATTCAGCTGAATAGTAATTACATGTACTTGAATATTTGGTTAAGAGTTTTTAATTTACACACCAATACCTCAAATCTAATTAGTGGAGTATTGGATAAAATGACAAAACTGTGTTCTACTCCAACAGTAAAAGTAATTTTTCTTCCACTAAATTGGGCTCAAGAATTAGCTGTCAATAGCAATCTGCAACCAAATTCACAACATCTCTTCTAGGCAACAACATCCAATTACATGCTTCTGACCACTGTCATTAAATGCCAATTTTATTTTCTATTACACATGGTTTAGTTTATTTCTTTTTTCAATTGCATCAGGAGCAACCACCATCATTAAAATTCAGATTGGTTAAATTTTAACACTAAAATGCTGCTGCAGGTCATGACCCAACCATCAAGTTCAAAACTTTTTATGATGCATTGAAAGGTTGCCAATTTTTTAATGCATCGTTTATGCTGAAATAAAGAAAATGAACAGTTCAAATTAATAATTATGCAAAAACAAACATCTGCAACCAATAGTTCCAGATTTTCATTTTTAAAAATACTTTATTTACTACTATCTAGGTTAACTCGTGACCTTTGTGTACAAGTTTCTTAAAATATCCATTAGTTTACCACACACACAAAATGTGTCATTTGCATTTCTTTATCTCATAGCCATAACAAATTGGAATACTAAATACTACTAACTCACAGTTGAGGATTTTTCAAGTTCACCTTTCCATATAATCTATGCATATTTTAATGGGTTGTTGTGCCTTACTGTTAAAGTGAAAGGTGTAAAGTGTGATCTTTGTCCATCTGTCATACATTCTTCAAGATGTACATATAGATCAGTTCTCAGGCAGTGTTAGCCACAAACTCATGCAACTTTCTATGTGGATGCATCATGGTGGCTAAACACCAGTCTTAATTCCACATTTCAATGTCTATAGTTAACTTTTGTGTGTGTGTGTGTGTGTGTGTGTGTGTGTGTAATAGTAGATAGATAAATAACAATATACCAAAAATAGGTCAACGTTAACTAAATTGTATGTACGAAAAGCTAGTCAGTGTCAAGTAATTGAACTTTGGTTGTTCACATTTAGGTCAGTTTCTCTGGCATTGCTAAATGCAGTTTACATGAAAGTATGTATCTAATGGCAGTGATCAGTAAAGGCAAGTACCTTAGACCACTTAGCCATCCAGTGCCCCAAGTTTTTTGGCAGAAGAGTCACAAAACATGGCAATGCAATCTAAATATCACCCTTAATTGACTTTGAAAAAATTTATTACTAAGGGTCAGTTTCTCATTCAAATTTAGTTTGGTTTGGTGTTATTGAGCACAACAACACAATTAGATTACTAAGTGCTGAGGCCATGTGGTCTAAAGTGCTCGCCATTAAGGATCATTGCCATCTCAACTCTGTTTGGGTTTGAGTCTCGGGTTCAGCCAATGGGGGTAAGTGAGAAAGCTTGCAAGTAAATTTGTATGGGTCAGTGGTTTCTTTCCAGGGTTTTCCCAGGTTCTTCCTCCACCATTTATATAGCTGCCATGTATAGCATATGTTGTGCTGAAAAATGATGCTAAACCATACAAAAACAAAAACAAGTGCTGAGGAAACAAATTAGTTTCCCAACTGCCAACAAGAGTCCATTAATGTGTCTGACACTCCACTGAATGAGAAGTATTTCCAAGTGTTCAAGACAAGACCACTTCTTCCTTTCAAATGTCATGTATTGAAACAATCTCCAATATTTTCCAGTGATTTTCAAATCAGCTGTTGTGGTACTCATACTTGATATCAGCTTGACATAATTTTCATTTATGGCAAAGTAGACATTATTATAAATCTTTTGGTGAAAAGCCTATATTCTAATGATCATCCATTAAAGAGTAGTGACAAGATTTTTAAGACACTCATTGTGGTATCCATATTTTGGATGTACAACCGACACCATTTTCATTTAGAATTTTGTCAAAAAACAGCTGTACAATAATATTTGTCCATTAAAAGGGTGCAGTGACAAGATTTTTTTTAAGACAGTTGTCATGGCAGCCACACTGGATATATATATGACTGGTCCAATTTTCTTTAGAACAATTAGGTATTATAAGTCTATTGGTGAAAACTCTGATATAGCCATCTATCTGGAGTACACACGAGACAACAATATTTTTACTTCTGAGAGAGTTGCAATAACAAGATTTTCAAGATAGCTGTTGTGGCATTTATAATGGATATCAAACCAGCACCATTTTAAGATCAACTAAACATCATAATAAGTCTTCTGGTGAAAACCTACCTCAGTATAATGTTTTGTTCAAGTAAAGTTGTGATAACAATTTTCAGGTGGCTGCCATGATGATTGAATTGGACAGATCTACACCATGTTTATTTAGGACCAACAAGACATCATAATAATTCTAGATATGGCCATCCTTTCAGGAGATAAGCAAGATTTTTAAGATGGCAAACATAGTAACAATATTGGATGTCAGATCAACAACAATTTTATTCAGTACATGTACCAGCTCGTCATTATAAGAAGTCTATAATTTATAAATATATAGTTTTTGACAAGCCTGTAAACTGAGAACAGAAAAAGAGGAAAACATTTTTTAGGTTTAATAAACTAAAATATACAAGAGCAACATCGAAGGCTTGAGTGTGTCTTTTGCATCACACTGCTGTTGACAGTTGCTTTACACCCTTAACTTTGTCCTTGATATGCTCCTACCAAGGAAGAGAAGGCCTAGAATATTCCCAATAAAGATTGCTCTATCCTGTACATGAATCGTTGTCCTTTAATTCATTTAGCCCTGTCCACTATCCTTTCATGATACTCAATAAAATCATTTAAATCTTCTAGTTATGGTTTTCCAGTTTCTAATTTCTGTCTTAGTTACATTACCCAAGGCTAAAGACCTGGAAATCTGAAAGAAAGCATTGGGACAACTGGTGCTGAAAAATCCAAACCGACTGGTCTAGCGGAGAACAAAACCTGTAGTTACTGTTTTGAACAAGAAATAAAAGCACAAATAGTTTTTAAAAAATGAAATGACTCCAAAATAGAGAAATATCTTAATATTCAAACATTTATGTCATAACACAGGCTGAGAATATCAGAAAGGGTTTTCAAGTCTCTGGGTAAAAAAATCACTGTTGATGCTCACATGTGGAATTTAAATAAGTAATTGCTAGCTGAAAAAAAAAAATCAGATAATATCAGGAGTTTCTTTTGCTAATGTCAACAGCCTGTTCACTCCTTGTTCCTTCAAACAACTCCTTCCAGCGGTCTTTATTTTACTTTGTACACTAAAAGCTTGTTATGTAGATAAATTAATGGAAATGACAATCCTATAACTGCAAGGTTTGAACCTGCTGAAATGTGTCAGAAAAGTATTTGAATTGTGTCTCACATTAATAATAAAGTTCAGCTGGCGATGTCCCTTGAAGGCCATTGCCATTTGCTAAAATGTTATTCAGTTCTGCACAATTAAATCTGACCGGTTTTACCTGCCTCCCTGCCAATGCCCTTTGCGGTCAAAAATAAATTTGCAACTTCTGCAAGGTTGTCATTGCTGTAATCATGCAATGCAGCTGCTCCATCTGGGGAATGTGAATTATTAAAAAAAAGCATGATATTTGCAATGATACTATGCTGCCTTCTGGGAAATGTGTTAAAACGCCATCATAGGCACAGTGATGAATTTTGTTATCAATTACTCATGAGCAAGGATATTGATTTAGGTGTACTAGGTCTTTATATTTTTCATTATTGTCACTGCAAGTCAGAACTGGCCTTCTGATGAATAAATATTCCATGCAAGACTACCCAGTTCAAGGACTCTCAAACTGATCAATGGTTGTATGATACTTTAACTGACCAACTCCTTTCAAAAAATTAGATTCAGTTTATAATGCCAAAATATCAGATGGCATGTTTGTGATTGCACTGAAGGAAAACATTTGTCCTTTTCACAATGACAACGCTGGGCTTCAAGCTGAATAACAAAGACTGGCCTTGTTTCTTTTAGAGATTCAACAGCTCTTCCAAGAGACGACCATCTTAAAAAAGGTTGCTTTAGGCTTAACAAGTCTTCATCACTCGAAATATTATGCAATTCCTTTATGCACTGGTTTCTTGTTGCCGAATATTGATAAAACTTTTACCCCCTATGTTTGTATGTTGCCCAGTCATGCGACTTGCTCCATATGACAAGAATCTGATAACTTTTTCCAGTGGAATATGTCTGCATATAACATACAGACTTTGTAATTGTTTTAGCTTTTCCATAAACGACTCAAGCTTCCAATAACAGTATTACACTTTCCATTTTGAATCACACATGGACAGTTTAACTTGTCTCTATTGTCACATGCAATGTTTCATCAATGATTACACCTACACAGGGTCTTTCCAGAATTATCTGATCAATTTCTTCCAGAGTATCTTTGGCAAGGGCCATTCCAATTTCTTCTACTCTGTCTTGATGAGAATGGGTATCTTCTTTCTCAACAGAATCAGCATCCACATATTTGGAAACTTGAGTAGCTGCAATTCCTGTGCTCACATAGGTCTAATCTTCTTATCCGTTCAAAAGCAATTCATCTTGCTCTCCACACTTACTACCACAGAAACCATTCTTTAGTGCAAACTAACAATGCTTACTGTACATAAATGGCTATAACAGTTTTCATGGTCAACCAGAATGGATCATTGACAGATTTTATGATCCTATTTTAATTTCTTCGCTTTTTTTGCAAACTGTGCAAAATAATACACCAATCTGATGCAAGTTCTCCTAATTGACTATTATGTTTTTCAATATCAAACTCGTGTGATATCTTCCACATATAAAACTACTTTCCAAGTTTAATCAAAATGAGATCAAAAATACGGTTTTTAGAGTGGTTACCTCAACCAATCAGATGCATGACTGCCTATTAAAATGCCTGTAACTCACTCATTATCAAACATACGAGATCTTGAATATAAGAACATAACCAATATTAATCTCACTCTTCCCTGATGTAGCCCAAGATATTGATGATATAAGCCCACATTTCAAGTATGATCAAAACTGAACGAGAAAGATTGCTGATTGATAACACAGTCCATGACATGCAAGATCATCTCAATAAATATGTAGATCTTGCTCAATTATTTTGACATAAGTAAATTACAATGAACAATCAAAATCAGCTTTTCAAGAATGGTAGCAAGCTTATGCAACTGGATTCAAAATGTTCTGTTTACCATACCAGTTATGATGCAGCCACTTATATAAACACAAGTTCATTCACTTGGATGCCAGATCACTGCACTGATTTACATTTATATTGCTTGTAGTTATATATCTTAACAATTTAAATATACCAATCAAGAACTAGTCCAAGATGTTGATGATAAAAGCCCATTTACTAAAACTGATCAAAGTAGGATCATAAATAACTCTTGTGGTAATAAGCCATTACTGATGGTTGACACAAGATCATACTGTAAGCTAATTAGGCAAGGTGATAATTAAATGTTAAGTATTCAACTTCAAATATTATTTAGTTATTAACCTACCTTTTTGTTGTAATGTTTATCTCTTCAGTACAAACTTAATATTTATTAATACTCTATTTCTCTTAGGTAAAATGGATGACACTTTTTAATTTCAGTCTGTATATTCAAAAGCTATAGTATACAGTACATGTATTCATGAGAAATATAGTTATCTTTGTGTACTTGGGCCTTACAATCTTAACAATTGTGTTCTTGTTTCTGTGATCACCTGTCAAGAAGTTATATAATAATATAAACAAAAGTGTTCACTTACTTCTAGTTACATCCTTATTCATATAAAAACTGTGCCAGATCAATGCCCTTTTTTCTTTTATGTTCAATGACTAAAAGTTACACTAAATGCCCTACCTCCAGAGATCAAACCTTCTGAATGTTTGTCATCCACCTCGGATGCAGTCTTGAAATAATCCCAAGTTGCAGTAACAATTATTTTCTTATCAGACATTGCAAATCACGGTCTATTGTTAGCTATCCACAAAGTTTGGCCAAGAAACTAGTATTCTAGAATAGTTCTGCAAATTTTCATCAAGCCAGAGTGACCCAAATGAATTTTTTTCCACACTTAAAGCACAAGTCCTCCAAACTTTGACCAAGGTGCTTAAGTTATCATGCAAGAAATTCTTTTTTAAAAGTTACTCTGACCTTAGACCTTATAACCCAAAATAAACTGGCTTCTAAGTTACCAGCTGTGCAAGTCATCCTAAATTGTGTGCAGAAACCATTTTTATTCTTTGTTACAGTGACCATGGTCTTAACTTTTTGACCCCAAAGATTATAGTTTTCTTCCTTAATTCCTTCTAAGTGCAAGCCAACCACATTTTCTGGTCAAGGTATGTGACAGAGAACAAATATTATTAAGAGGAAACCATGTCTTCTTCCAGTCAAAGTGACCTTTAGACCTTCAAAAATTATTGTTATATTTCTTGACTGACCCAAGTTCAAATTATAAACAAGGTCTGGAAACTGCTGGTGGAGGAGAACCAGAGAACTTGTTCTGAATTCTTTTTCTATTCATAAATCAATGACCTTGACCCTTATAATTACTGGGATTCTTCCTACTCCATGTGCAAGTCATTCACAAAGTTTGGTTACTATAAATGAGTTATTGCATAGAAATGACATTTGGAACAGAAAGATGGATGGCCAGAACACAATACACTTCATTCATGGAGAGTTATAAAAAAAATACTCCAGAACAGCACTTCATACAATCTGGTGAAACTCTGACTTTTGGTCAAACTGTCACAAAATTTGTACTTGGTAATAAAATACTGATATAAGGAGCTACAACTGTTACATACTGACCTTAAATACATGCAGGAGTAAACAAAATTTCATCGAATTATAAGATAATCCGGAAAACCTGCTTCCATAATTACCCTATTCATAGGTTAAGATAAAACAAAAAAAAGAGAATAAAGTAACATGCAATCTTTCTCTACAGCCTTAGTACAAAAAAGGCAACAGGTGTCTGGTGGCAAAAGTAACTTCCTAAAAAGCATCAAATGAAATTTGTCAAAGTACTTCAAATATATAACAAAAGTATCTGTTCCTAAATCTGCACAAAAGAAAATTCAAACCAATCCAATAGCTTCAAAAATAAATTCAAGGTCATCTAAAGTTTGATTTAACAACTCCCCAATGAAGATTTGATCATAAGGTTTCTAAGATACGCAAATCCACTGGTAAACAAAAATTAAAACAAAGGTGTATACGAGTGCAAAAGCTGTATCCAAAACAAGCTCAATTAAGCATTATCAAAGCGTAAATTATATGACTAAAAATTTTCTTTGGGTGTGAGTGCATTGTAAAAAACATAACATGCTAACTAAACAAAACAAATAATCAAATTTTTTAAACTTTTATTATGAAATCTTAAATTGTTCTTTTCATATTAAACATCAACATGCATAAATACAGAAAAATACTGTTCATTTCATTCTGAACACAGAACAGAATACATAAAATACCGCAAAATGTAAAAAAAAAACAATCTAACACCAGCACCAATGTCTTGTGTGCCTCCAAACTGCAGGCAAAACACTTAATTATCACAGCATAAAATTGTATTTGTAATTAAATTGGCAAAATATATACAAACAGTAAAATGAGAAGTTTTATTAAATATACATGGTTTAAAAAAACAAGGATATACCACTGCATGCATGCACGCACACACTTTTCTTTTAAAAAAGTTAAAAGTCCAAATGCAAACAGCACTGACCCAGATTTGCTGTCACAGAATGCAAAACCAGATCTGGGTCTGTCCACTGTCTTAGGGGCAATCACTCGAACAAGCAACACAGACTGACATGCTAAAGGTGATGACACGTATATACCTTTGTTACGTGTATTTGATTTGGGTCATTTATTTTTTATTTTAATTGTTTGTCAGATTCAAATTTGACATTTTAATTTTAAGATTCATTCATTGGGAGATGACCCATACTTTACAAATAAACACCAGGTGTTGACCTCATTTCTGACCTGGCTTCAGAGTTGTAAATAAGCTTTTAAAAGGATTGGTTGATTCCAAGGACATTATGGAGCTTTGTTATAAACATCTTTCTAATTTTAGTTTGGTCATACGGTGTACACGAGATTTTTTGAACATAAATTTAATCTAAAAGATTCTAGAAGATAATGTGACCCCTTTCTTGTTTACGTAAAAACAGGTATATAAATTATGTTTTGGGAGCGAACTATTTAGTATTAGTTGGGCTGTTAGAATATTAAGTTGTGTCGTTTTGAGTTATTTTAAATTACCTTCTATTGGAAATTATTTCAATTCGTTTGGCTCAAGAGGATTTATTTTGTTATTTATCTGGAAAATAATTGTGCTCATTGAATTTCATTACCATGAACAGACTTCATCACGTGACATCGTCTTCCATCTGGATGCTTCACTAAGATTCGAACTGAGAATTATTTGGACATTTTATTACCAGGACTTTTGCAATTTCACTATTTTTCACTAGTGGATTATATTTTGAATTATTTTTGGATTAATTTTGGAATTGATTCTTAAAACCGTAAGTTTATTTTTTCTTTTCTGGAAAATATTTGTGCTCAATAAATTGTTTATTAAGTTTTTACAAGCTTGTTATTCTCACTCTTTCTATGTTACTGTTTATTCGAGCCTAAGCACATAACACCTTCTGATTGTTCTCGTGTGCTAGAAAATAAATCTTTACAAAACCAAATTATTTCCAAATCAGGCTCTCATTATGATGTTGATGTAAGCAATGATCGAGTCTTTCTCACTGCTAACTATGCACTTCATGATTCAACTGTCGTATCCAGCCATTCTTTTTGTTCCTGATCTATATTTCTGTCTATAGCACTATTTAATGTATCATTCTAAATTTTAATATTCAAGCTTTTATAAAATAAGCTGTTATTAGTACAATCTAGTCAAATTGTATTACAATCAAATTTTTTTCATACCTAGCTTATTTGGTTGTTTACTTTGTGATCTTATCATTTTTTGGATTAATTCTCTCTAGCACAAGTTCAAATTTCTAATCAGCTTAACCTGGGGAAAGCTGATTTTTGTACAATTTGTCAAGTACTACATTGTAATACTTGTACTGTACTGAAAGGTTTTTTCTAATCCTTAAAAGATATTGTAAATTCAGCATTTCATGCAACATAAAATGACACACAGACACACATACATATATCTTTTTCTACTGGATTTATTCACAATTCATAAAAATAAATTTTAAAAAAATAATCATTTGTTTGGACTCGATTCTCTATCTGAGCAAGATTCTTTTATCAAGCTTATTAACAGCCAGATATTTTTTTCTCGAAAAATCCTAGTAGCTCCCTTCTTCAAAATTAAATGGTTGGTGCCAGTTCAAGATGACTGAATGGTCACTAATGCTGGGAAAACCGTACATGTCTATCACAAGAAAGCAAATCTTCGTGCAATACTAAATTATGCACAAATATTTTGAGTATCCATCTACAATAAAATGCAGTCAATAAAAGTTAATAAAACTGCAACTCTCAGAGCAGAAAGATATATACAGTTACAAGTACGGTTGTTATTGATGCATTTGCCATTTTTCAGCACACGATGAGCTATACATAGCAGACAGTATTAATGGTGGAGGAAGAAGCCAGGAACCCCCCCAGAAAGAACCACCGACCCACGAGAAGCTACTGGCATGCTTTCTCACATCGACCAAATCTAAGACTCGAACCCACACAGGTGAGATGGCAGTGATCTGTAACGGATAGCGCTTTAGACCACTCGGGTCCCCTACAAGTAAGGTTTAAACAATAATACATGCTGGTCCGATTCCTTTTCAAAGTTTGGTACATCCCAATATCAAGAGTTTGGCAAGATTGGCTATCTTTCAGTTCACATGTAATTAAGATGTGACTGATACCAATCTGGTAACATTCCAAGTACTTAATATTGTTCTTTATGGATAGTAGCAGGAATGAACATGATTCAAAACAAAAACATCATGCCAAAATTAACAATTCACTACAATTATTTTCAATTTGTGGCACAATGAAGGCCTCAATCAAAATGTGTGCACAAATGGTGAAAAAATGTGCTTGAATCTAAACAAATATAGATCTCTACTTCACAGAGATATGAAAGATAATGATAAACATTTATGTCATAAATTCACCTTCCATTTTTAAAAAAAAATCTAACTGATAAGCATTATATGTTGTGTTTGGCTAATTTATCAGCAGCAACATGTCCCAAATAACATGTTTTCACTTTCACAATCTATATGCTGTTTTTGGATTAGCGAATCAAAAGGTCAACAGAACTTAACCTCATCAGTTTGTCAAAACAACATACAGCCTGAAACTTGTTGTTAAAAACCATTGGTGGTCTTTGATATTAGAAATTTACAACTATGTTTCATGTAAATATACACAATAAAATTAAAGGTTTTATTTTACATTCTGTAGACTGGCTTCAAAAGTGTTATTTATATATGAAATCTAATGAGTACTGAACAATCAACAGGAATGAAACTTATTATCATAGTGACAGCGTCTGGAAGAACAAAAATTCTTTTAAACCATGTAAATTGAATTTGTTCACTGATTTATACCCATCTCTTATTTTCAATCTTTACTGAGTAAAAACCCAAATGGTTGTTGACATAGATGCAACTGTGCCCAAAAAGTATGCATACTTCTCTTTCATCCTCGAATAAACGTTATGTCTTGTGCTTGCTCAAATATTTTGATTTAAAGCACTGGATGTTGTCTTCAATGTCCTTGGAGCATATTATTGGCAAACTCATGCCCAGGAACAGGATGCCAGGTGCCATTCCTTAGAGGAGAGTGAGGAAGCTAACCATGGTTGGTATCAAACCCATAACACATGGATTAATTCAGATACTCTCCCAAGTTTACAAACATATCTTCAACTTCAATATAAACTGAGAATGCTTCTGCTTGTTGTGACTAATTCATCCCTGAATTAATGAGAACACCGTGTTCATATTTCATGAGTATTCTATGAAATTATTCCTGAAACCTAATACATAGATACCAGTTTTAAGAGGGACAAAAACCAAACCACAATTTGCATTAGCTCGTGAAACAAATCTGTCTCATCCGCATTCTCTCAAAATCTAATGTGCTGTACTATACTACATTTGTGCTAAAATCTCGCATTTCAAACGAAAATCAAGAGCCACCGGTGGCCAAGTGGCACATCTCATCTCAGTCTGATGAGCTTAAGTTTCAGGTGGGCCAACTAGGGTACGAACTATCACCAGCTGCTTCCCACGGATCTATGGTTATACCCATATTCATCCACCAAGTAATGGCCAACCCGGTACCGTGTACTAACAGACTTTAAACACACAAAGCAAACAAACATTCAATAGAAAATTAAATACCCTGAAAAGACGGATCTTCATGGTTAAACCCAACTGCTAACATAAAAAATAATACAAGTTCTCTTTAAATACTTTCATTTTTTTCTCTTTCTTTTCTTATTATGATAATGCATTGTGGACTTATTAAAAATCGAGATGTCTGGGCTGTCAGCCAAGCCGGGACCTGTGACGCCAGCAAGATCTTACATAATGAATTCGATCAGCCGCTGGGTCTACATATCCCGATACTTCGTTTTTCTGACAACAAAGACTTTACCAGTTACTGCTACACTACAGTACAAGTACTTACAAAGCAAATATTGAGAACGAAAAGTAAAATTATCTTCATTAACGATGGTTGGCGGCAAAACTGTATCGTAAGTGTAGTGAATTCCTTTTCTACATCGAACATGCTGCGGACAAAAGATGAAGACTGCCGATTACTCATAGGTCACGTGACGGCTATACCACACGACAGAACAATGTACGCATATCAGTTTGTTTAGGAATTTTTTTTTTCATCTGAAAAACTTATATGAATTTCTTATGCATGTATAATGCATAGAACGTATCAAAATAAAAGCGAAGGCTAAATCTTAAATACATTCCATCGCTTTAAGTATTTCTTTGTTTATCAGAGATGAAGCTCTGCACGCTTTGTTTTGGTTTTTGTTTTTCGTTATATCGAAGCTGACTGACGATAGAACTCGGAAAGCGATTTTATTTTTTTGTTTGCACTTACACAAAAAAAATCCTGATCTGTAAGCAGAAAGCAAGAGTAAAAGTAAACAATCTAGACTCGCTTTCGCAACATACAATGGAGAAACACCATGAGGGGAGAAGGGGTTTAAAGTTAGATATCAAGTTAACAATTGTTGTGCTCTCTCTCTCTCTCTCTCTCTCTCTCTCTCTCTCTCTCTCTCTCTCTCTCTGAATCTAATAATAAAACAACTCCGTTAGTGCATTGAGAGATAGGGATATAGGACGGGTCCAAGTTTCTAGGGAGCTTAAGGCAACTATGATTTTGATTACACCCCACCCCGAAAAATTCGCTCGGTATTATTTTGGCCCCATTAAAGCCTCACGCCCTAGTCCGAACTGGTCAGACACTCATTATCTGATCATGAGTCACATTTTACACTACTAGGCCTTAGGGTTTAACTGGATAATGCTTGGCTAGCCTATTGTCCACACGCCTACATGTGGCAACGGTCTATTTCATCTTCAGCTTGACACTGAATGCCGAAGGTTGAATTGGTCAGTGGGCTGTAGAACATGTAAGAGTTGTTTATGTTTTCTAGCTTTAGTGAGATGAACATGACAAATATAAAAGAATCAAACAAATCACAATTCTTGTTGGATACATAAATGGCGTGTACGACAACGGTTTAGCAAAAAATTTCAAGTGCAAAGATTTTACATTTACCTGACACTTTAAACACAGGAACAAATGTTGAATTAAGGATAATGTGAAACGTTATATTTAAAATTCAGATAACATAACAATTTCTAGTCTATATAGGTCAGTTCCTACCGGAAAGTTAATGGACAATAAGACATCCAGTCACACAAATCGACCTGTATTTGAATTGATGGATGGTTGCCCAAAAATGATATGGCAGATGTGTGGTTTAATTTATTAGACTGCAAACCACCACACAGAAAGGAAACTGTTTGATTATCTTTTATTGCTGCTCTAAATGTATGTATGTATGTATGTATGTATGTATGTATGTATGTATGTATGTATGTATGTATGTATGTATGTATGTATGTATGTATGTATGTATGTGTCGGTGTCGGTGTGGCTTGGTTTGTAATGCCGCCACTGTGGTAGGTGTGCTTATATGGGCGTAGTGCAATTTACTAAGCTGTCTAGTTATATTATTAGGAATGCGGAAAACCGCTAAGGAAAGACATTCATTTCATGGTAATGGGGTTATGTGTATCACTTGCGAACTGACTGTATTAACCATAGTTGAGTTATGATATGACGATATACTACGTAACAAGAGTAGGATAATTGTTCAATCACAGAAGTTTTTTTTTATTTAAAAAAAAACAAATATTTAGGTTTCATGTTTATGTATATATTTAAAGGGCGAATAGCTCCATATAAGCACTATACAGTGGGAAATAGAGTAGACAACCAGGTTACGGTTGATGACACGAAGAGGATGGTGAGAGAGAGTGAAGATGATAAGGAATACGACTCTCTGACATATCACCAATATTTAATTTGAGGGGACCGGAAGCAACCAGGTTATGCACCCATGTTCACTCGATTTCGTGATGAATTTGTTTTTGATCGGTATAGCAGAACGGCTAATTTCATTTCTTTTGAATTTGATAATTATCTTTTTTGAGAAAGTGTGTCATTAAAATGTATATCAATATCATTTTGGTGATGTCATTGATTAAATCGTTACATTTTACATACGTATGCTCGTGTTGTTCTATTCTATATCTCTGGTCAGATATCTGTTATTACATCTATTCGTTTCAAACTTTATTATTATCTATTCGATCTAGGCAATCACACCGTGGCTGATCATCTAGATAACGATCACCAAAGCAATGGACACAATACAAGTGGGGCACCTTAATAAAGGTCATAACCTTATACTCAGATTTTCAATTTCATGTAGCAAAGGAATTGCAAATTCGAACCATCTATTTTAATATACCTGTTTGTTGATTTTATTTCTACTATATTTAGTTATGATGGTATTTCTGACTACCAGTGACACATCCAGGAGAACTTAAAGCTGACCTTCAACATTTAATCCGTACGCAATATTACAGATGTGGCAACATGAAATAACATCCTGATTACACTTAAAAAATGTATACTACATATATCTAGTAATGGTTTCGTCTTCAGAATGTTTTTCATTTTAATACATTTAATACATGCACAATTGCCTAGACAAGGGCGTGGAGCGATACAGAAAAACGACACCGCACGTCCTGATCTTATCGCGTTCCATTTAGTTATATAAAACCGTTTGAAAATATACGCCTAATATTTTTCTACGCTTATAATACGAATACATACTCCTAGTTAAGAATTGGCATAGTTTTCTAAAGAAAGTGTATACTTGATTACTTTATTTTCCAGTAGTTTTATGTACTAACCATTCAATTGTAGGTAAAGAGTAAGTGTAAGAAGTTGGGGGGAGTGGCAGTTAGAATTTTTGCTTGAACCGTTCTAATTTATGTTATCCTTCCTAAGGACAATTGTTTTCACCAAACAATCAGTAGCGTACTAACCGGGAGTGGGTGGGTGGTTGCCCCGGGTACCAGAAGTCTTGGGGTGCCCAAATTATCGGTGCCAGAGATCTTGGGATGACGAAGCCTCTTTGTGTCTTCATTATGGTCCCGGGCGCCATTGGCCCTTTGTTCGCCACTGCCGACAATATCGAGAGAAGAAACACATTAGTAGAGGAACGGCAAATAGGAAATGGATAAAACTTTAAGGCTGAGTATAAAATGCATTCCAGTATATACATCCATGTACAAAGTCTCATTTGTCATGGCGTGGCATATTTTTCATACAATACAAATGTCATAATATACTTGATATAAATAGTACAGATTTTGGTCAAATTGAAATATCACACATACTTCAGTAGTAGAAATATTATTCAATATGTTACTTTTAATTGACCTTTTACATTACCTTTCTAAGTCGTATTGGCAATCGGATCATCGCTCGGTCATTTCCGCCAGGTTATGAAATAACATCAGATGTAGTTGTACGAATACACTCCAGTTGGATGTGTTTGGTGATTTACCTCTGTCTGAGTGCACCAAATGAGTTATGACAGTATAGGCAGAGAAAGTTATTAATAAAACTTTTTTTGTTGTTGCGCTGCTGTATTGTTCCATGAGATCCCAAGTAGACCATACTAATGTTCTCAATGGCGACAAATTATTTCCGAGGCTTTTATCTTGACTTAACTGGAAAAACCCGACTATATTCCAATTGTGTTGTTGACTTTCTGCATACTTTCTCGTGAACGTATAAGGCGAATAGAACCAGACATAAGAATAGAACACGATTGACCATGAAATACAGAAATAGAATCAATCTCATTAAATTCAGATCTCCACTGTCCTATCAGACTGAAACTATAACAGAACAGAAATAGTAATGAATTAATTAATACATTCACTGAAAGTGATTTGTGATTGACCTTATTGGTTAATTGGAACATAACTAGTCTTTTGTTACAATATCATAGACATGAACTCATTTGACAAGAATCTACATATATTATTTTTATTGTTTCAAAATAGTTGATAGAAACAAGAGGTTTCTAATAGGTCGATTCTTTTATATTTTAGCCATTTATTTGAAGACAAAAATATGCATAGATACATCTACCGCATTGTTTTGACAAATGTCATACAAAAAAAAAAGAATTAGAAAAATGAAAGTACAGTTAATGTATTAGTAAATGTCAATGAAACATGGAAATAAAGCAGAGAAAATGGAGATAAATTATATAAAATAAGTCAGAGTAACTGAAATAGACAAAGACAAGCTAGTCATATTTGAGAGTGATTGACGTAAGTCTCGTATAGTTTATATTCGTACGAGATTTATACACCAGAAAAATAATATGAACACTAACGACTATGTTACAATGAGACAATGTATGCTGAAGAATTTCTTACAAAGTTATAAGAACAAACAAACTCAAGGCATTAATAAAACTAACCATAAGCACAAAGATATTAAAATATAGACTGTTCCATCTGAACACATGGTCGCTGAAGACGAGGTACCACATGGGTTTAACACATATGATAACGAAATCTCTTGGATAATCAAAACAGCCAAATCGATTCAGTCAGAATTTCCAATGTATATCAAATTAATCCATCAATGGAAAGTATATACACGTATTCAGATATATTAAATGACGACTACCAATATGAACATAAAGTCAAGGAAATTTTTTTACCTTTTTAATACTTAGAGATCTATTTCACGATTATGTCATTGCATCTTGACTCTGCTCACTATAATAATGAACAAGGACTAGCTTATGTGGCGATTTTAAAGATAGGAAATGTAGAATTTGAATGTTTAACATATTCTTGAACTAAACCTGAGACACAAAGTCCAAATGTTCCGGTCACAATGTGCGGACATACTTGGGTCATGGTCATTTATTATGTATATTAAAAAGAACACAATACAAAATGTAGCGATGAATACTAATTTTGGTTGTATTTTAGAAAGACCTGTCATTAACCATGAAAGCATTGTTCATAGCTTAGTAGAGGCTAGTTTGAAAACCAAGGAACGAAATTAATAAAGCCAATTTAATGTTGATCTGGAGTGTTAGGGATATCCAAGTTGCTGAGGAACGAATTTTACAACCATGAAAAAAAACAAAACAAATATGGTGATAGGGCGAGACAGTTAATAACTGATAATGTTTCATTGAGACATTAAACTTCTACAGGGACACGACGAATAACATCAAGTTTTTTGAAAAAAAAGAGATTCTATTGAATAACATATTTTGTATCTTATATTTTACATCTTTTTGCTGGGTTTCTTAAGGACGAGTTCAAACGCGTTCCAATTAGAGATCATTGCTGGTTAAAAATACTACCTTTTCAAAACTGATGCGGGCGAAGAAAATAAAATTTTAAAGTATTTATAATTTCTCTTTCGATCTCATATATGATAAGACCATTTTCACTGAAGTTTCCAATGTTTCGTCTTGGCTGTAGAAGAAATGAAAGTTTACATTAAAGAGTTGTACTTTTGCATGATCTCTCAGGCGGCAATTTGAAAAAGTATAACACTAAAAGTTAACTTTGTTATGTTATTTTTTTCTTTTTCTACTTTTTTTCTTTTTTATCAAGATTACCACATTCAGCGAATTTAAGAAACATTTTGTACCTTTAATCACAAATATTATATTTAATCAAATATATAATCATCTTCGGGATATATTAAGAATCACATTCTTATCTTTGAATAGCCAATCCCTATTGCAAGTATATATATATATATATATATATATATATATATATATATATATATATATATATATATATATATATATATATATATATATATATATATATATATATATATATATATATGTCACCTAACTAATAGGGATGTAATACATTAAAAAATCTCCGTTTTCACTGTCTATTAGATATATTAAAAGATGCCATTTCTATTTTCTTTTACTGAACCATAAGACATTTGTTTGACCTTTTCCATTGGTTTGCATATCATCAAGTTACCTTTAAGCTGATTCCGCGTGAATCAGCAGCGAAGTTATTTTTGATACCCACACCTCACATTATATGACTGTTCACTTACTGGTTTGCCACTAGAGATGGAAAACATTTCACTGACACTGCTAGTGTTACGATATTTATTTGTGGTGAATCTAGCAGCTCTCCTCTGAACCATCTCTATCTTATTTATTAGATCTTTATTATGTGGGTTTCACATAGTCGAGCAATAGTCAAGACCTGCCTCACTTTTTACTTCATTGTTGATTAGGATATTGCGGCGCAGGAAACCAAGGTTACTGTTCCCTTTTTTTTAAAAAAAAACTATCTTGGTTATGTGTCTTTTCCAAGAGAGGTCTCTAGATGATTCAACCCTGAGATATCCTGCTCATTTGATAACTTGTGCCCCTTAAGAGTATATTCCGCCAAGATTTGTGATTTTTTTTTTCCCCTGTAAGCTCTTACAATGTTGCATTTTTTGTTGGTGGAATGACATACCCCAGGTTCTTTCCCAGAGTGCCAGTTGGTTCAGGTCTTCTTGAAGGATATCGCAGTCCTTGGAGTCATTTTTTTCCCAGTAGACTATACGGTCAGATGCAAAAAGTCTTGTTTTGGATTTGACGCTTGCAGGTAGATCATTGATGAACACCATGAAGAGGATGGGACCCAAAACACTCCCTTGAGGTACCCCACTGACGACTGTTACTGGGTCCGATGTTGCTCCATCTAATATAACTATCTGCTATCTGTCTGATAGGAAATATCTGATCCATTTCTGGGTGTTACCCCTGATGCCATAGTGGTCCAACTTACTAAGGAGTCTTTTGTGTGGGACACGATAGAAAGCCTTGCTGAAGTCAAGAATAGCAAGGTCATACCGCTTCCCTCTGTCTAAAGATTTGACGAGCTCATCCACTAGGGTTATGAGCTGTGTTTCACAGCTTCGTCTGGCACGAAAAGCATATTTAGTAGAACCATAGAACCAGGATGTGAAAAGGATGATTAGTTTCCAAATTGTGCTCCTTATCTACGTATTGCATAACGTTATTTTTTGAAGCACTGTCTCGCAGAAAAAAAAGAGTTCAGCTAGCAGTTTCATCTTTGTAATAGACCTCATTTCATCATTTGAGAATGTTCTCCACTATCCAACATTACCTACTACATATATGAAATTTTAATCCATTGAACATTCTTTACCTATCTTTTATATATGTAATGGACATTTCTACTGCAAATACATGGAGATTAGTATTTTGTTTCTCACATGTATGTTTTACAATATTTCCTCCATATTTACATGTATTTTTTTTAACAATATTTCCTCCATATTTACATGTATTTTTACAACATTTCCTCCATATTTACACCAAAGTGTGCTTGTTAATTGTACATAAGCTTTTATATAAATCAAACCAGGGCCGGCGCTTCCGCTAGGCGAACTAGGCAATCGCCTAGGGCGCTGGGCTAAGGGTTTATTTCATGATGGACAGGTGGGGGAGAGCGTGAGTGTAAGGGGGGGGGGGGGGGCGCCAGATATATGATCTCGCATAGGGCACCAAAATGCCTTCCACTGGCGCTGAATCAAACTAGTTATGACTTTTGGTACATCAGCATATCCAGACTTGGAATTCATTTGGAACACTAAAACCTTTTGGATTTTTGATAAAACATTTAGGATAAATTTGGATTTTATTTCACAATACTGTTAGTTTCATTTAAATTTTTATTTTGTAACTTAAATAAATTCTTTGTAAAAAGTTATTGTTTTTTGCTTTTATATGTTGCTTAGTTTAAGAACATATAATGAATGGAACAAAATATATTTCTTAAATTTATTTGGATTAATAATACAGAAAGGGTGAAAGAGATACACATGGCTGCAAAGATTTGAGTCATGTTGACACTTTTATTTAGTATTTGAAGATCAGTTTAGGAAAATATGGTTAAAAAACTAATATTAAGAAAATTTTAAAACTTCTAGATTTACAATTAGGGCAGACAGAATTATCAAAGATTAGTGAATGTATTAGCAACATTAGCAGAAAAATAACTGTTACATGATGTTCTAAATTTTGTTGTTATTAGTGGTCAAATTGAATGTCATTTCATCAATCACCTCTCTGATATTTAAGTATCATCATTAAATTTTGGAGCAAGAGGTCAATAGTCTCATACTAAGAATTACATATCTCTCAATTATTAAAATGTCTGGTCATTGGAAACAAACGATTAAGCATTTTATCAACAAAGGATTTGGAACAAAATGCATGATTTTGGTTGAAACCTAAAAACTGATGGCAATGCTTTGCATTGGAAACTAAAGCTAGGAGGACATGCAGTCATTGGCCACAGATGACATTGTCTTTGGTATCATCAATATAAAACATCATGTTAAGTGTGCTTGAAATTCTTTATCCTTGAAAAATTTGTTTGGAAGTCAAATAACAGATGGATGCGAATGTATAGACAGACTGATGGACAAATACAGACTTCTCTGTTCAGGCCCATAATGAAAAGTGACCAGAAAAGCTATTAGAAAAGTAATGTCCTTGTTTTACTTTGTAAGAATGCTGGCAGCAAAGACAAATGGGATTTAATTTAAAATAACAAATACGTTTTTAATAATTACAATTTTATTTCTGAAAAAGATTGAAACTTACAGATTAGTTCAATAAGCAAAAATATACACTTTGAAATTAGAATACATTTGAGAAGACACCATTTGTGAGTTTTGATTTTCATACTAGGTAAGAAACAAATGAATGTCAACACAACTGTGTGCTAAAATGCACAAAGGTAACAACACTGCTGTTGTTTTTTGGGAGGAGAGAGCTATTCTTAAGAATAACACAAATTTGAATGTTCAGTCTGAAAGTTATATTGCAGACTAGACTTATCTTTTAAAGGATAAGTTTTGAAACTTGTTGAGGAGTATTACAACAGATCTGTAATTGAAGTGAATACATGCATGATTCAACTGGACAGTTAGTCAGAAAAGCAAACTTACAATAAGAGAACGTGGAGAACCTGAGTGTTTGGCAAATTCTTGTCTAGTCTGTTTGCCATCCCTCAACTGACCTTACAATTCAACTTTCTCCAAATTTTGTAGTTTTAGTTAGGGTCTCGCTTATTTTTAAAGGTATTTACATTTCTGTTATATACTTTGATATAGTTCACAAATACACATTTTTGGAGGAATTATCACCCATGTAAAAATATCATTCCACCCCTTTAACTGCCAGTTATGCAGTTCAAGTCATTGCTATGTGTCCCTTTCACACTAATATAGGTCTGACAAAAATGGTCCTCAAAACTAGAAGAAGCATCTAGTCTGCATTTCCTCCTGGCATACATCTCATCCAACAATGAATGGACATTAAACTTTTAATCTTAACATGGTGCTTTCTCAAGCAGCAACACCTGTACCTCTCTCATTCTCTCAGTTAAAGCAGGAATTGCAATAATTCCAGAACAATTGATAAAATGGTTAAACAATACATATATCTTGAAATGGTTTGATAATATTAATGCATTGATGACTTTATTTACTCATTTGATATGGATCTTGATACAGGATGATAAAATGCAAGATAAGCTTAAATGATATAAAATGTCTCAAAATATGGAATGCATGTTCATTAAATATAAAGAGCAATAAGAGGTCATGAATAACATATGTCATTTGTTGCAAATAGCTTAATTTATTATTCAACTCATGTCATCAAGTTAACACAAAATTAACCTTCATGTGACCTTCTCCTTGACTATGAAAGATGGATTGGTAGAATGGCAAAGAATACATGACAGATAAACAACTATTGTAAAAAAAAATACAAATGAATTGGATGACAAGCTGTAAAACATGTAGTATTCAAGAGAGAAAATATATATACAACACATCAAACCCAAAAAGAGATAACTTAACAAATCTGTACAAAAACATATGCAAATACATATAGTAATTCAAGATTTACAAATATATGAACTGTGGTTGTACTGCACAAATCACTTTTCATGAAGGTACCCCATAAATTTGAATATGAACATTAAATATATTTTGACTTCTGAAATGAATAAAAATTAAAACAAAAAAGTTAAATATCAGTAAAATATTGCACTTTTGTTTCCATATTCTTAAAAAATTGGTTTTGAATCTTGAGCTCAAATTTACAAGTCAACAATGGTACCATGATCAGCATATTATATGACTGCCTTGTGTTTAATATCTCTATTTGTAGGCACCACTAAGGCATGGTTGATTCTAATGATATTGGCCTATAAGTCTCAATGACCTCTATCTCTGGTCAAGGCATGTAGTTTAGAGCTAAACTTAAAAAAGCAGAAACCATTATTCTTTGACTTGCCATAACTGTGGTCTCCCAGAATCTACTTTTTTTTTAAAAATTACCGTACATGCAAGACAGATCCAAAGTATGATCAACGAACTGTCTCTAGAATAAATGATATTTTTCACAGCAGATTCTTCTTTGAATCACAATAACCATGATCTTTGACCTTGTGACTCCAAAATCACATCACATCTTCCCAGTTGTCGAGTACAAGCCTGTCATACACTTTGGTAAAGGTATGTGGTCTAGAAAATCATACAAAAACCATGTTTCTAATTTCAGTCAGTGACCTTGATCTTTGAAGCCTACATTAATAGACTTTGTCTTACACATTGTGCAATTCATCTACAACCAGTGGTGTACCAGTAAGTGTATTTTAGATGATTCATAATTTTTAGCCCAAAACATTTTTCTTCCTTCATTCACAGTGATCTTGATGTTTTCACCCTGTTATGAATATTTAGTTTACATTATTTGTTGCTTTTTCATAAAATGTTATATGATACCTAACTAATATTTCTATGTGAGAATATATTAAATGTTAGGATAATTATCAATGGATACAAACATGTTTATTTTAATCTGAGTCTAGGACATTGATATTCCTTATGGATACACCTGTTGTACATGATGTTTACCATGTTATTATAATTTTACTAACATATTTTATCTTGTTGACAACATAAAATTGTCTAAAAATGAACTTTTGACACTCATCCTAGTTCTACTATTGTGTCTTGTTTTCTTTACATATATATATAATGTTGTTTACTTTAGAAATTACATTAACATCTTTATCAAACTCAATCTAATTGTTGTATTCAGTATTTTTGGAATTATTTATTCAAATTATACTGCTCATGTGGCCTCAGTGGTTAGAGTGTCCACCTTGAATATGGAAGGTCATGGGTTTGAACACCAACTGAGTAATGCCAAAGACTTATAAAAATAGTGCTAGCAGCTGCCATGCTTGGTGCTCAGCATTAAGAGATTAATGTTAGGACTGGTCAGCCTAGAATAAGGATAATGTGACTGGGTGGGACATGATGCCACGTGTCTGCAGCTGGATTCCACAGTGCTAGATATCATTATAAATTGCCACACTGCAGGCATTGTAGCAATATGACTCAAATTGTTAAAACTATGTTAAAAATCCAAATCACATGTACACACACTATTTATTAATATTATTACTGACCTGGAATTACAAAGCTTCCATCAATAATATACTTGGAGAGAAATGTTAATTTGGAATTATAATGAATTCAGACAAGAATATTTGTGGGTTGTTTATTATGATACATCAAAAGTAAGTGATATTAAACTGCTATTTTAAAATTTATGTTAATTAATTTAGTTAAGACATAATTTAAAGTTTCATATTAAGAGCATATATTTTTCCCTCAACATAAAATGCTTTAGATACTTCTGCCCCCTCTCTCCTTTTTAAAAAAAACAAGATTACAAGATCATATGAGTAATAATAATAATGAGGATTTTGTATAGCGCCTAATCTTTAGAAGCTCTAAGCGCTTTACAACATCTATAATGATTTGACTATAAAAAATTTTATTAAAAAAATCCATTAAATTGGAAAACATACAGATACTTAAGGTAGGAAACATTATTAGGTCTTTAAGTTTGTTCTTGCAGTCGAAAAAGGTGAGTTTTAAGAGCACTCTTGAAAGGGATCACTGTGTCTTTGTGTCTAATTTCAATTGGATCAGGGATCCCATTAAATATTTTCACTTTCTTTTGTTGTTGCTTACATTATTTCAGTTTTGTTTATGTTCTATATTGTTAAGAAAAACAAAAGACCAACTTTTTTGTTTAGAACCACATAGTTTATTAAGCCTGAAAATAACCCCAAAATAAACTTTAATACTGAGATTAATACTGGTGAGGACAGGTGAACATACAGACAGAATTGTCAGAGTGAGTGTTTGTTGAGCTTGACAAAATTTGTAGTGGTTCTAAGTCATTAAATAAATAAATTATGAGACCCTCAAGTTTGATAAAATTTGCAATAATTTGAAAAGGTAAACAAAAACATTCTGGACACCTATTAGATTATTATCATTATCACTGCTATTTGACATGATGATCACTTCGGGAAAATGATTACAACATTCATGTATTATAGACAATGACAATGATCCCACATACATTATGGATTACAATAGCAGTTAGTGACATGTACTTTAGTCAGGTATACATTCATGGCATTCACAGCAGTGTCAAACATATATTTTGCCCAAAAATTATTCAGTAGATTACTCGTGGGATTATGTTTATATAAAAATTATTACTATTATTAACTCTTCTTCCTCTTCCTCCTCTTCTTCTTCTTCTTCTTCTTCTTCTTCTTCTTCTTCTTCTTATTATTATTATTATTATTATTATTATTATTACAAATATTACTATTATACATTTATGATTATGATATCTTGTGAACAATAAAATATGTCAATATATAAATATTTTTGTTAATTTACATGAGAATTTTATTCAATTTCTGAGCCAGGGGACATTATTTTGATTTAAACTGAAAATTGATTCGCTGCCAGAAAAATTCGGCTATAAACTTGGAAACAGTGTCTCTTTATGTGTAACTCTATCCACATTTCATGAAGATTCTGTGAATATGAATTTCTGTGATGGTATATTTGTTGTTTCTGTCAACGTGTTTTTATGAAATGGGTTTTCTGCATGCTGTGTGATGTCATTCTTGCAATCATTAAGGACTTTGAAATCAGCTTTACAGGAAAAACAGAATGTTTATTCATGTCCATTTTGATTGCAACCAGTGAAATTCCCATTTCTAACCATCCTTGAATTTTGTATTATTTAAGTTCCTTTGTTTTTCGTGTTTTGTCACTGATACACTTAGACATCTCAACAACCTTTATAGACCAACGTCAAACTGATCTAGTTTTATACCACTTGAGCTCTTAAATAATTCAACTATAATCAACTTGCATCTCTAATCCATTCCATTTGATTCATAAGAGTGTTGACAATAATCCATCTCAACAACTTTAATCACTGATGCAGAAAATAATCCATCTCAACAACTTTAATCACTGATGCAGAAAATAATCCATCTCAACAACTTTAATCACTGATGCAGAAAATAATCCATCTCAACAACTTTAATCACAGATGCAGAACATACCTTTTAAAGGGATTCAAAGAAACATGATTTATTTTGGCTGAACTTTTTACTAACCCAACCATAATGTCTTTAATGCTTTTGGAATTACTTCTGCTTTAATGCTTTTGGAATTACTTCTGCTTTAATGCTTTTGGAATTACTTCTGCTTTAATGCTTTTGGAATTACTTCTGCTTTAATGCTTTTGGAATTACTTCTGCTTTAATGCTTTTGGAATTACTTCTGCTTTAATGCTTTTGGAATTACTTCTGCTTTAATGCTTTTGGAATTACTTCTGCTTTAATGCTTTTGGAATTACTTCTGCTTTAATGCTTTTGGAATTACTTCTGCTTTAATGCTTTTGGAATTACTTCTGCTTTAATGCTTTTGGAATTACTTCTGCTTTAATGCTTTTGGAATTACTTCTGCTTTAATGCTTTTGGAATTACTTCTGCTTATACATAGTATAATCCATCATGACAAACTACAAATAATGAAGCCAGCTTGACCACACCAACAGAATCAAAGCATAAAATTTGCAACTTTGTCTTGCCATGTTTAAGCCAGTTCACAGTCACCTGATTACTGGCAATATTACAATAAATATGCTATACTGCTTCCAAAATGTAAACGAAATTGGATAAAAAAATCTTTTTTTTGCAAATAATTTTGCATATGCAGGAGATTTCAGAGAATGATTGGAAACACCCATTAACTCAAGAAAAACTCTTATATACGCAAAAATACGGTACTTACATGGTTTTTCTAACTATGCTGTCAATTATAACTCAGATTATGATATAATACTCATCTATGATAATTACCTTTATCAGGAAATGATTCTGCATTACTTAGAAGGAAACAGAAAATTTCCAAAGAGAGCTGTCTATCCTGTAAATAGCAACATATGATGACACTACCATTCAGGGTTCTACATATGAACTGAAATTTACATAGGACTCCTTTGAAAAAGTTTCAGTCCCAGTCCTAAAAATTGGAGTCCCTGGATGACAATACTTAATTTTCCTTGCAATAATTAAAGAACATTATGCTTTATGTTGGTTTACCAATATATGTCTTCCAATTGCTAATTCTTAGTCATTGTGAAATATTTTATATTTTAATTACATAATGAAAACTGTGACTGTGATGTTACAAATATAACAATGCTCAATTGCTTTACTTTTCCATTCTTTATTTTTGAGTGCAGCTAGAATAAATCAAGGAAGAGATTCTATATTAGTTGACTGCATCATCCCATGACGCCTGCCACTTCTGACGTAGGTACTTTTTGATACAAGGTTTAAAATCAGTAAAAGGTAATTTAAAATCCGATGGTTCTTGGGATAAAGCCATCTTAGCAGCCCAGTCTGCTTCTTCATTACCTCTAATACCAATATGGCTAGGTAGCCAACAGTATACTATGTTGTAGGACTTACTAAGCTCAGAGTTTTTGACGAGAATATCGACTAGTAATGGATTATCCAGTTTTCTATGGTGTAGCAACTGAAGTACTGACAGAGAGTCACAGAAAATAATGCTATTTAAAATGCGCTTTTGTTCAATAAATTTCAATAACAAACTTCATGCCATCAAACCAACCCTGGGAGAATGGACTCCTTCCTACAGAACTATCCGTAGGGAGGAGGTTGTCATTGCAAGAATCAGAATCGGTCATACATACATTACCCACTCCCACATACTGAAAGGTGAAGATCCACCAGAGTGCGTTTCTTGCAATGAGCCATTCACTGTTAAACACTTTATGACCGAGTGTTCCGACCTGCAACCTACGCGTGTTAAATACTATAATGTACATGACATGAAGGAACTTTTGGATACAATACAAATCACTTGTATTTTTGATTTCCTAAAGGAAGTAAATCTCTATTTTAAACTATAACTTGTATGCCATCACCTAGAATATTTTTATCTAATGCAAATATCACCTTTTATTTACAACATCATATCATCAACATAACACCATTTACATCTCCCGTTGATTGGGAAGCTTCATATTTTCCTGTTACCAACATCTTACCATTTTATATTTAACTATTGTTTTTTTTTATACATATCGCTGGTCGATGTTAAACCTTTCTTGTTTTTGAACATCTAACCTATTGTATGGCGCTAAATAGCCTAAAAGTGCTGGTGCGCCGTTAAAATTCAAGTAAACAAACAAACTTTATTAGTTTATTTAAGTTGTTTAATTCTATTTTGAATCAATACATTTACCAAGACACTCAGGAAGACAAAAATAATTTCAAATTTCATTAACTGTATTCATTGCATCTGTAGGCAACACAGCATAAAACAAAGTTAGAGTTTGATGTGCTCTTCATCATGTTTTTTATCCTGATGACTTCTCATGAACACAGCAGAAACTTTAAATTGCAATTAATTTTAGTCAAAATGAGTGCTTAGACTACACTGTATCAATTATAAATAGGCTTAAATCTTAATTAATTGACACTAAGAACAAGCAATTTGTTTATGGATTTTGTTGCAGTTTAAAGATCATTATTTCCTATCAAGTTAACCCCTAATAATTTAGTTGTAAAGTTGAAGATACTCATCTGTTACATAGGTGACTTCTGTGGCATGAATAAATGAACATCAAGGTCATGGTGTGAAGCATGTGATTCATATATATTTATAGCAGTAAAATGTTAAAAATGTTCTCAAATGTTTTAGACTTTTTAATTTTCAGATGATGTTTAAGAAACCATTTTTTAATTGCTTGTGTTTAAGTGGCAGTTCATTTAATATATATGTTATCTGCTTCTAATTAAATCTAGTCTATGCATCTAAAAATGTTCCAACTGTATTTTCATTTGCAACCACTGCCACTGCCTTTTGTGAATGTTGCTTAGATGCTAATGCCACTGATATTTGTGAATCTTTTGATGCTAATGCCACTGCTATCTGTGAATGTTACTTAGATGTGACTGCCACTGCTATTTGTGAGTGTTGCTTAGATGCTACTGCCACTGCTATATATAATGTCATTAAAATGCTACTGTCACTGCTATTTGTGAATGTCATTAAAATGCTACTGTCACTGCTATTTGTGAATGTCATTAAGATGCTACTGCCACTGCTATATGTGAGTGTTGCTTAGATGCTACTGCCACTGCTATTTGTGAATGTCATTAAAATGCTAGTCACTGCTATCTGTGAATGTCATTAAAATGCTACTGCCACTGCTATATGTGAGTCTTGCTTAACTGCTACTACCAATGCTGTTTGTATATGTTATTAAGATGCTACTGCCACTGCTTTTTGTGAATATCATTATGATGTTACTGCCACTGCTACCTATAAATGTCATTAAAATGCTAATGACACTGCTATTTGTTAATGTCATTAAGATGCTACTGTTACTGCTATCTGTGAGTGTTGCTTAGATGCCATTGTTACTGTTATCTTTAAATGTCATTAAGATGCTACTGACACTGCTATCTGTGAATTTCATTAAATGCTACTGCCGCTGCTATTTGTGAATGGCACTATAATGCCTCTACTATCTGTCAATCACATTATAATGTCCTTGTCACTGCAGTCTGTAAATGATGACACTATCACTGCTATATGTAAAGGATGCTAATGTCACTGCTATATGTAAAGGATGCCAATGTCACTGATATATGTAAAGGATGCCAATGTTACTGCTATATGTAAAGGATGCTAATGTCACTGCTATATGTAAAGGATGCCAATGTCACTGATATATGTAAAGGATGCTAATGTCACTGCTATATGTAAAGGATGCCAATGCTGCTGCTATATGTAAAGGATGCCAATGTCACTGATATATGTAAAGGATGTGAATGTCACTGATATATGTAAAGGATGCTAATGTCACTGCTATATGTAAAGCATGCTAATGTCACTGATATATGTAAAGAATGCTAATGTCACTGATACATTTAAAGGATGCAAATGTCACTACTATATATGTAAATGATGTTAATGTCACTGATACATGTAAAAGATGCTAATGTCACAGCTATATATGTAAATGATGTTAATGTCACTGATACATGTAAAAAATGCTAATGTCACAGCTATATATGTAAATGATGTTAATGTCACTGATACATGTAAAAGATGCTAATGTCACTGCTATATATGTAAATAATGTTAATGTCACTGATACATGTAAAGGATGCTAATGTCACTACTATATATGTAAATGATGTTAATGTCACTGATACATGTAAAAGATGCTAATGTCACTGCTATATATGTAAATAATGTTAATGTCACTGATACATGTAAAGGATGCTAATGTCACTACTATGTATGTAAATGATGTTAATGTCACTGATACATGTAAAAGATGCTAATGTCACAGCTATATATGTAAATGATTTTAATGTCACTGATACATGTAAAGGATGCTAATGTCACTGCTATATATGTAAATAATGTTAATGTCACTGATGCATGTAAAGGATGCCAATCTCACTGATACCTTAAAGGATGCTAATGTCACTGCTATATATGTAAATGATTTTAATGTCACTGATACATGTAAAGGATGACAATGTCACTGATACATTAAAGGATGCTAATGTCACTGCTATATATGTAAATGATGTTAATGTCACTGATACATTAAAGGATGCTAATGTCACTGATACATGTAAAGGATGCCAATCTCACCGATACATGTAAAGGATGCCAATCTCACTGATACATTAAAGGATGCTAATGTCACTGCTATATATGTAAATGATTTTAATGTCACTGATACATGTAAAGGATGCCAATCTCACTGATACATTAAAGGATGCTAATGTCACTGCTATATATGTAAATGATTTTAATGTCACTGATACATGTAAAGGATGCCAATCTCACTGATACATTAAAGGATGCTAATGTCACTGCTATATATGCATAACACTATGATGGAACTATAATCTGCCATCATGGTTGTTCATGGCAGCCAGACCTGTGACCTGTGTTATAAGGTCACAACAGATGTTCAAACAATGCAGTCTCACAAAAGTGCACTAAACATAAAATATTGGGTATTTATTTATGTGCAATCACATTATAATTTGTTTCCAACATCTAAGTAACAAAAAATTCAAATAACCTAACAGTATCAAAGACTAGATCCATCTTATAAGCAATAAGCAGAGGGGCTTTATAGTGAGGGACCGCTGTTTTAGCACAGCAGAAGTGGAATAAATAAAAAAATATTAATGATACATGATTTTCACAAATGTTAACAACACAGTATTGACAATGTTGCCAATGAAGATTAAGGTTATTTTAAAGAAATTCCTATTGTTTCACACTTTCAAAATGCCAGCAAAAATCTAAGAATTACATTGCATTGAAAGGACATTGTTTCATGACATTTTTATATTGGAATTAAAAATACAACATGCAATAGTAAAAAGGCCACATTTAAAATTGGGAAACTTCAAGTGGAGAAACTTTGTATCAGCTAGTGCCAGATGCAGGTACATATATGTTGAGTACAACTGTAAACTGTATGGAACTAGATCTGTCAACACATAATGTGAAAGCAGGTCTGCTTCTGTGCAGTTTACTAAGATTAATCAATAGAAGAAACAACACAGACCCTGAACTGCCTTGCATTATATGACAGCAAATCAGGGTCTATATTATTTGCAGATGGATTTGACTTATAAATGAGTGAATATGGTACATTTTACAGCTGGCTAATTTTGCTGTATACAAAAAATACTAAACAAAATTGACCTGACAGGTGGTGATAATTTTATCATGTGCATGGGAAGAAAAATTGTTGATAATGTTCATAATATTAAATTAATTATCAACTGTATAAGATGTACAATTAAGTAAAAAATGCAATTTAAGCATTCTTGGTTTATCTTTACATATAGCCAAGTTTTGATGGAAAACAATAACTATCTTACAAGTGTTCTATGGAATGCAGTTACCTGCTTGTACGTTGATCACACTCTGCATCTTCTTGGTAAAACCTATAATACACAAACCTTTAAGGTGACAATGGAAAAATGATACCTACCAGTATATTTAAAAATATTGATGCAGGTGATAAAACAAATACTATTATACTTGCTTATAGGTCAGGCCAAATTGCAAACAACAAAGATCCTAATCTACCATAGCATAATTCACCTGTGGATAAGGGTTTATGCTATTTGTTTGACTGACACTCCTAACAAACTGCACAGACCCATGTGATGGCAGATCTGGGTCTGTGAAGGCTGCAGTTTGATTCATCTTAAAAGTGGGTAAATATGTAAGGCTCACCTGTCATCTAGATCTGATATTAGAGTGAACTGAATAATTATGATTGACACCTGATTGCTAACAATCAGGGTTTGCAGAATGTTGGATTTTCTGACTTAGGTTCCTGTACAAAACCTTTAACATCAGCTTGCACAAACACTTTAAACATTATTGGTTGATGCAGAGGCCATCAATACCAACATCACTATCACTATGTTGCATTTTTCTCTCAAATGAGGCATACAAAATATCCATGTTTCTTATACAACAATTATAGCAGACATTGACACAAATCAATTTTTGTATGTTAAGTACAGAAATCAATTTGCATCACATTTTGACTCCAAACCAATTCACATTACACCACCATGAATATTCTACTAATGTAAACAAGAATATCACAAATGGCACATTATATACCCGCACATAAGAGCAAGGGGGCACTTGCCACACCACGCCACCCAACCCCCATTTGCCTCCAAACATGTTTTGGCCTACATCCATAAAACTTAATAGCTGACCGCTAAATGTTTTCTCCAGCTGAAAATAATACTGTGGCTGCCCCATATGCCTTTCCTGCACTCAATAGTCCTCTATGTCAATAACCAAAACATTTGTTCATAAAACATTTTTCTTCTTTCAGTAACTGACCTTAACCATTTTACGCCAAAACAATAAGCTCTTTCCTTACTATAATTAAAGCTATCCACAAAGTATGATCCAGGTTTGTGATATCCAACTACTGTAATGGGATTGTGCAGAAACTATTTTCTTCTTTTAGTTCCAGTGAACTTGACCCTTGACCTTTAAAACCCATATCTAAATAGGTTTATTTCTTACAAACGCAAGTAAATGAAAAACTTTAGCTTTTGTACCGAGACTATTTTTCTTCTTTAGTTACAATGACCTTGGTCTTTTGAATCTGAGGTTCTTCCTACCCCCAGGAATACATCATCAACAAAGTAGATGTAGAAGGATCTGTTGTGTGGAAACCAAAATGAAAGTTTGTACTGGGTCTCAAGTGTAAGGCATCTGAAATGTTTTATAACTGTGGGAAACTTGAGTTATGTTGCACAAATCCATTTTCTTCCCTCAATCACATTGATAATGTCTTTTGATAAAAAAAAATCATTATTGTTCTTTGTTACACCAAGTGCAAGCCATCCAGAAAGTTTGATTATAGTAGATAATGGTGAACTTGAGAAATAGAGCATGATTATTAAATTTGGTAACAAACAGCATACATAAGGTTAACATATAAAAATAGCAAGGTGGTGGTGGGATGTGACAGAAAAACCTCGTGTTGCAAGGTTTATTTGCCATCAGGCTATAAAAATTCTCCTTGGAATTGCATTTCTGGAACTCTTGCTTTCCATCTTCCAGACATGGTTCTGAAGGTTTCCAATGGCAGTTCAAAGTCATAAAATCCCAAGTTGTCCAAAAGCTCATACACACCTGATTTGGCTGCAACCTGAAATAGATAATAATTTTGACATAAAAAAGCTTAAACTGTTTGCATGTGTGTTTGTGTGTGTTTGTGTGTGGTTCAACATGCAAGATTCCAAAAGTGTTATGAAAAGAGTAAGTCTTTCATACATTGTACAAATTTTTATCCAAATTACACACTGAGTTACAAATAGGGACAATTTTTTATTTGAGTGGGGCTCAGTTCTGTTTTTCAGCAAATAATTGACTATATATGGCAGCCAGTATATTCGGCAGAGGAACAGCATGGGAAGACCTTGGAGAGAAACCTATGGAAAGCTAACAGCAAGCTTTCTCACATAAACATGGTGGTTGAGACAAGACTCAAACCCACACAGACAAAAGTGAGATGTATGAATGATCTGCAGAGGCAAGTACTGTAGTTTTATTTTTGTTGGGCTCAATTTTCATAGTTTTGTATTTAAAAAGTCATTTTCATGGATACTTAAATTCGTGGTTTCCCTGTCAAAGTTTGCACATTAGTAATTTCATGGTTTAACCTCTACAAATACCCAAAAGAAAGAATACAAAAGAATAAAACTATGCCGACACAAAAGAGAGTCATATAATTAATGTTTAAAACAATAATACCACTAGTATGAGTACAAAACAAGTACCCGACATGTTCATTACTTACACCATGCTTTTGAACAAGTGAATAACATCAGTCGAAGTCAACACAAACAACACTAAAACAATACTTCCATCTCTATGAGCATAAATAAAACACCCATCAAGTCTAATCAGTTACACCATCTTTTTGTTCGAGTGTTCAACATCAAAAGAAGCCGTCACAGCCAACAAAACCAGACCAATCAGTTATTAAAGTACATATGAATACACAGTGATTCCTTTCAAGAGTGCTCTTAAAACTCACCTTTTTGAACTGCAGGAACAAACATAAAGACCTAATAATGTTTCCTACCTTAAATATTTTCAGCATGTTTTTATGTTTCCTAATTTCATGATGTTTTTTTTTTTTTTGTTTGGTTTTGTAGTCATATCATTAAAGATGTTGTAAAGCACTTAGAGCATCTAAAGATTTGACAAAGTCCTCATTATTATTATTATTATTATTATTATTATTATTATTATTATTATTATTACTTTTTTTCTTTAACAATTTTCTCACACATGAGACAAAATCTTACCTAAGCAGTTAAAAAGATGTTGTTGTTGTTCAGTTTAATGCCATTTTTCAGTACATGATAGGCTATACATGGCATCCAGTATAATTGGTGGAGGAAGAACCCTGGAAAACCCCAAGAAAAATCAACAGCCCATGAGAAGCTATTGGCAAGCTTTGTCATGTACCCACATTGATTGAGCCTGAGACTCAAACCCACACAGACAGAGGTAAGATGGCAGTAAACTGTAATGCTGAGTCAGCCAGTCATGATCCACATTAATGAGGTGCAGCACTTTGGACTTTTATTTACACCCCAGCCCTATTTCATTTACAAGATTATTACCACTTAATTTTTGGATATTGTGCCCTTTCTAGATTAGGATGTACATGTACTATTTTAGTCATGTTAAACAGTCTGGTATCAATTTTTAGTATGTGCCAATACAACACACTAATTTTGTGAATTTAAAAATATGGATGAAAATAAATGTTTAAAAATGTTAAATGACTTTTTATTTATCAAGAATGGAATAAAAAATGTGTTTAACTTTATTTAAAATAATCATCTGATAATACTGTAATTTGTAAAACATACAAAGTATCAAAATGTGCATACACCATCTATCCATAAAAATCTTATTTAAAAGCAGAAATTAATATTTTTCAAATCCTATTTAATTTCAGTTTCAAAAAAGATTGATGTGCCAAAGATAAAAAATATTTCAAAATGTTTCATGAAAAAGATTAAGAGATTAAAAACATGTACATCTGACATGGATTGTTCTTTTTTTCTTTATAATCCTTATATGTTGATGTTTTACATTTGAATTTATAAGAGAAGTTCATATTTCAAGTGGTTTTTAAAACATACTTAAGAATGACCAGTGCATTGTTTGTTAAGTAGGGTATTTGATCAATTCTCATAAGAAAAACATAAATATTTGTAATTCTTGGGATACAATTTAACTGAGGCATTGAATAGGAGGACAGGAAAATATATACATATTGCCTCTAATGATGCAGGATTTTTAAAATATTATTATGTAATACCTTTTTCTTGTTGTTCACATGGTCTTTATCATACATAAAATGATTTCTTTTCTTGTCTTATTCATGCAGACAAATCACTTCTTTTCAGGTATAAGTTCACATTTATTATTATTTCTTTTCATATTGTGCTGACTACAAGAAAAGTGGACTTTAAAATAGTCCATGTCCAATGAAATATATTATATACATGAATGAAGTATCAAAGACTGGTTATAAACTGTTTTAAAAGAAGTAAAGTGGATATTCAAAACTTAAAAGAAATGATCACCATTTAAGATAAGCATTGTCTAAATTGCTGGACATTTGATAATCTCTTTTTGAAAGTGTATGACCCCATCGTCTTCTCAGTAAATAAATTACCCTAAATTTTTTGGATACATGTTTCTGTGGTGGTCCTCTTGACCAGTGGGTAGTGGAATTTAACATCCAGAATCGATTGGTACTGACCATTTTGTCTTCAAACATACCCCTCTACTAGGATGGCCAGTCTCCAAATATAACCATCACATAAATACAAAAATATCAAATTTAACCACTCGTGAGTGGACACATTGGAGTTTACTGATGAAAATCTCATAAATATTTGCATACCTGCCATATTACCAGACAGTGTTGGGGGGGGGGGGTATGGAAAAAAATGTTCAGGGTGGATGGGGAGGGTCAGTATGCATGACCAGAACAAAATGATGTTATCCAATTGAAAATCAGCTAATTTTTCAAAGAAGCCTACAAAAATAATTGGATATTCAAATCTGAATAAAAGAAAATAACTTGTCAGCCTTGTTCAAAGCATTGGTATAATCAAAAAGTGTCACAATTCATGTGTACAATTGCTCACATAATCACAAACATGCATACATTAAATAGAAACATAGATCAAGATTCTGTCTTTAAAATAAATTGGATAGCTGATCACAAATTGTGAGTGACTGTATGTAAAATGATGTTGTCGCAATGTTTTTCTTGTATTAATTATAGAAATAATTTAATTTGCATACAGTTATGGTAATAACAATAACAGTCCTATAAAAGAAAATCTTGCAGTCAGCAAAAATTATAAGAGACCATTAGTGAGTCATAATTGGACATAAAACGGCTGTGCAGACTGTTCTGTTGTGGACAGCTGATGTAGCCCAATGACACTGTCATACTGAAATATTCACTTACCAACATACCCTTTGTAAATTTGTTAAGAGAAGTCAATGATCAGTAATCTGTACAAATCTGATGAATTCCGCTATTATATGGGCAGTTAGTGACAGGGTACCTTTTTTAGTGGCAATTACATGTATATGGGCAATTAGTGACAGGTAACTTATCCCCCATACTTTTCTGTGTAGTGCCTCTTAAATAGGTACAAATATGCAACCAAGAGAATTATTTTGGTGCTGTTAGATTGATTGAACCCTTAGCTATTAATAGTTTAAAAGAGTTAAATATGCCAACATTATTCATGAGATCATACTGAACTGTCACTTTTTCAAAGTCTTTATAGCAAATCTTTTCTGCACAGTGAAACCTTTCAATAAAGGACACTCAAGGGACCACAAATCTCCTTTATGAGCAGGTATTCTTTACAAAGAGGTAAAAACAATATAAAATTTAAAAAATAAAGATCCATGAACCAATGTTCTTTATAGATAGATGTTCATAATGTGCAGAATTCTGTCAAGGCAGGTTTTACTGCACAGTTAAGTTTACTTGTTTCATCCAGTGACTGAAAGGTCTCTTCCACTGGATGTTGTAGTCAAAGTGAAGATATGTATTAAAGATGATCAGATAGATGTAACGCTCCAAGTAGTCAATACTCAGTTTTTGCAACATCTGTCGCTCATCTTCTGTCCTCGATTTCCTTATCTGTAAGATAAAAAAAACTGCGCACTAACAGACAAAAAAAAAGACTTTCTGTTTCCATCCTTATGGTATGGTAAAATAAGAAAATGAAGAAAGAAATGGCTTCAGAAATGATGGAAGAAATCTGTTCTCATATATCGTTGATCAGATTATAAATACATCCTAATAAATCAATAAATAAAACCATTAGGCTCAATTTAGCGTTAAATGAATTTTGTTTCTTTGAAAAGAATGAAGATAACTCTTGGATAATATATAATTTTTAACTTGATGGATGCAAACATTTGTAAGATAGGACATTTTTGTTTGAAACAAGTTCCACATTACTTGATTTATAAGGCTGAATCAGACCTTTAATGGATCTTGTAGTCAAGCATATCATCTGTCTTACATGTATCCACTCCCCAAAAATATGAATGGATTTTTGCTTTATCTTTTTTGAAAAACATTAGTCATTCTTCTTGATCACATTTAGCCATAGGTCCTTTTTATATTTGATTTACCAATATTTTTATTTGATACACATGACGGATTACTAATACATATTTTTCATTGGTATACATGTAATTGATCCTACAAAGGGATATAATTTTTTATTAATGACTCAAATATTCAATGAATATTTATAATGTTGACACATTACCCATATTAATTTTTAACAAGCTTTTGGGTTGGTGTCACTCTTAAATTACAATAATCCTAGTTTGCTCTAACCCTTCCTACCCCATTTTGATATTTGGACATCCCAACGCAAATGTCCAAATACCGCAAATGGGGTGGTAAAGGTCAGAGGAAACTTGGATTAATGATTATAATTGATAGATTGATCTTTGGTGTCCAACATCAATCAAAGCAAGTTAAGTGTTAAAATCCTGATAATGGCTAAGCTTGGGCAATATGTAATGCTGTTAAAATCTTTGTTCTCTATCAATAATTCACCAGTTTATATTTCAAGTGGATTGAGAAGCACATGATAGAATATCCACTCTATTTTGCTGTAGTATTTCATAAAAATACTAAAATATTAAAAATAAGTATTTTATCTATTCTTTTCATGTGACTTTTCTCCAATTTTCTGCCTATTGGTTATTTTCTTTGCATTTCTCATTTTCTTATTGATAACCTCATTTCCCTACGTGATTAAATCTTATCTGTGGAATCTTACCCTCAAACGGATGCCAACTAGAATGGCCTGGCTAAAGCTCTAGGCATATTTAAATACCATGTAATAGTCATGGTGTTCTTGTCATAATGGAATAGTAGTGCCCTTGTACTTGAAGAAAATACCAATGGAATAGTAGTGCCCTTGTACTTGAGGAAGATAAAAATGGAATAGCAGTGACCATGTACATGAGGAAGATAAAAATGGAATAGTAGTGACATTGTACATGAAGAAGATAGAAATGGAATAGTATTTGTACATGAGGAACATAACAATTGAATAGTAGTGCCATTGTACATGAAGATAACAATGGAATAGTAGTGCCCTTGAACATGTGGAAAATGGCAATGGAGTATAGAAGTGCCCTTGTATATAAGGAAGATAACAATGGAATATAGTAGTGCTCTTGTACACTGTGAAGGGGCAAATTTCTGGCGATCTATCAAGAATACATTAGTTGAGACCTGAGAACCATTAATTAGATTTATGGAGACACACACATATCATATCGCTATACTGCCATGTATGGTAATGTTCCTTTATAGAGTGACTGTTGTTTATATTTAAACCTTTGTTTATCCAGCAGCCAGATAGACTATTATGGACATGGTAAACTTCATTTTCATGGGAAAGTTATCAAAATTGAGAAACCACAGAAATTCTGTTACTTAAAACTACTAGGTCAAGCTGACCTGACTTTAGCGACTCTGAAAGAGAGGGCAGCAAAGACATTTGATTCTGATTGGTCATGTTAAATAAGGGTTGTGTTTCTACACAAAATTTAATTGGATTTAATATCACTCTAATGGACTGTATTCATTACTAAACTAAAAGGTACTCAAGTCATTCAGGAATGGACTGTATTCATTACTAATTTAAAAGGTACTCAAGTCATTTAGGAATGGACTACTGTATTCATTACTAAACTATAAGGTACTCAAGTCATTCAGGAATGGACTACTGTATTCATTACTAAACTAAAAGGTACTCAAGTCATTCAGGAATGGACTGTATTCATTACTAAACTAAAAGGTACTCAAGTCATTCAGGAATGGACTGTATTCATTACTAATTTAAAAGGTAGTATAAGTCGAATTGACCAATTTTGTAAATTTTCCATCCTTCGTCCATATATAAGTCGATTCGGAGTATAAGACGAGGCCAGGTCAATAACTTGGCTTTGTATTTTATACTACCGGTAGTAACTTCCAGTTGCATGAATATTGATGGTATCGTCGTATGATATTCCAAATTACCGGCAATATCCATTGCAACAAGAGCTATGATCATTCCTTCCAGTTGAAAGTTTAAACCTACGGTAATTTATTTGAGAAACTTTGTCAAATACAATTATGGTACTTTATTTAGAGAACCATGCATTGGTACATACACGTGTCTAATTTATATATACATGTATAATCTATTGCATGAAAAGAGTATCAACACCGTGTACTCACCAGCAAATCTTGTAGCATACATTGAATCCATAATACAAATATTTCCATCGAAAATATCCACACACGGATGTAAAATATTCAATAGTTTTGTCACAGATCATTATGTGACTGAATTCAATGAAAAGAAAATAACAAAAATTACGTAACGGGTGTACGTAATGAATGATGAAATAGTACATGTCCCTAGATTAAATAATGGAAGCTAAAGTGTATTCTTATAATAACTACATGTACATCTCAGGATCTTTCTGTCTCTGAATTCAGTCATTGTAAATTTCAGCACATTTTCCCACCCAAGCTGCTAGTCAAAGTTCTTTGAACTTGCCGCCCAGCTATTGCATCATGTTCTTTTGATGTACTCTAATAAATACAGCAGGCAGAACTGGCTGTATTTTAATCACTGAATTATGTCACTGTAAATATCAGCACAGCTAGAATGATAAAGTACCGTATAAACATATGATTTGGGGGATTTAGTAGAATGCATGATCTACATTATTTTATAAATAATCATAGAACGCTCCAGTTAATATGGATTACATCCCTTTGTAGGATCAATTGGATCAATAAAAAAAAGCTATGCCGGTAATTGCTCACGTGTGTCCAACATTATACTGGAAAATCAAATATTAATGGACCAGTTATTTCATATCTTTTTTTTTTTTAGGAACAAACAATATGCTTTGAATTAGTACAGTACACTATAGAGTATAGACCATAAGTGTGCTATGCGGCCCGGTGAAGTTTTTACCGGTAATTGTTTTCTTTTATTTTATGTTTGAGAAATAAGAAAAAACACGCAGAATGCAAAATAAATAATGACAAAACTTACAAATATAAATGCAGTCATATTATTTTATGACAATTTATTGACATAGTAATTTAACATGAATTTATAAATCTATGTGACCTGTTTTTGATTATGCCGATTATCTAGCAATATCAATAGCACACCGGATACTGTAATCCATATATAAGTCGATGCAATTTCAATGACAAAATCCATATATAAGTCGATTCGGAGTATAAGATGAAGACCGAACTTTCAAATCAAAAAGTCTCGACTTATACGCCAGAAAATACGGTAGGTTATGTGAAGAGTTTAAACTCTATCTGGATACCTCTAGCTAGCAAATGTTTTAAACTTTTTGACTGATTACTTTATCAATTATTGTGACATCTAATTTAACAGACACTCCTGTATAAAGGACACCTGTCCATACTCAGACAATCTTTTGAAGTGTCCTTTATAATCTGAAATTTTTAAAATTTGAATTCACAATCTTAAAAGTGAGTTTTCTCAAAAACTTTATCTCTGTATAAATATCACTCCACAGGATCATGCTGATCCTGTGAAAACAATGGAATGAGCAAGTGTATGGTGGGTTTGACCATTTTCAGAGTGAAAAATAGGGATTTTTTGTCTTCATACTTTCTCCTTTAGATTTAAATAATGTTTCATGATGGTCTCATTTAAAGATGTTGAGATTATGTGGAATTTATTACACACCAATATATTTTTACATTGATGGGTGCCATAATGAAAGGACCTTCTGAAAACAAAAAGTCACCAATTTCAACATGTCTACAAAATATCATTGAAATCCAATCTTTAAAAATATACAGTTATTGTGCAGAAAATTCAATGGTTTAAAATCCCAGGGGACATAACTCTGTTACATAATGACAGAATACTGATAAACAAACTTGACTAATGTTCCATCACTATCAAGCTTCATACAAACATGAAATCTGGTATTAAGGGAGTAATTGTGCAAGTGAAAGTTGGTGGGGCTGAAGATCAAGGGCTATAACTCTGTTATTCAACAAAATAAAATTATTCAATCAAATTTGGCAAAGGTATCATCTACATTAAACTGTAATTTGGTTAAAATACAGAAACAATTTAGGGATGGATAGTAGCATCAGATAGAAGGAAGAAAATTCCATATGAAAAACTTGTTTCCAACAAAAATCAGGGTGCAAATTAACTATCATGCCAAAAATATCAAAAATATTGTACCTTGTTATAGGTTACAAAGATAATTTCCCTCAAGTGGAAGTGCATGGGTGTCATGGTATCAAATACTTCATCCAAAATGCAGTCTACCTCTCTCTTCATCTGCTGGCCCTTGGGCAAGATTCGCACCAGCTTCTGCACTATCTGTAAATAGAACCTGTCTTGCTAGCAATACTTCTTTTACTTATGTATATAATCCATCTCTAGCTATAAACAGTGCAGACACAGCTCAATAGATATATTATACACCTACACTTTTTCAAACCATAAATAGAAAACAATGCATAAACACTGATCTGGTGTTGCATATTGTACAAGTAGATTGGGGTTTATCATATGGCATTTACGCATGTGTAATACAAGAGCAGAAAAATAATAATTTAGTATTGCATTTTTCCAACCATGATACTTTTTGTTCAACATGGGATAAAGAGCCTGAATTTCCACATACATGTATAAAGCTGCATTACAAACACATTAGTTAAAATAACATAATCTGGTTAGGTCTTTCACATTTACACATGGAAATGACATTGTGTTGTGTTAGCCATGTAGATGTTTACATAACCTGCCTATAATTTAAACAAAAAATAAAGACCAAATAAATTAACTTTTTATGCCAGTCTCATTCAAAATTGCTTTAAAAAAGCATACTGGCAAACAATCCCTGGTTTGGAAGGATTTTACAACTGTTGATTCCTGTAGCAAATATAAAGCTAAATGTATTCTATGTTCTATAGAGGTCTCCTACGCTGTCATTCTTTAAAAACAGCATGACAACACACATGCTGGTTTTGTATCTAACAAAATATTTAGTTGAATTTATTATATATATATCTTTTTATTTGCTATATGTGAGCCTCTGGCCTTGAAAACCTTCTACTGGTATGGCATCTGCATTTGCTACAGTGTAGGCTGTCAATATACATATGCCAAAGCTATGGAGTGCAGTGTGCTATTAATAGAAAACATTCTACTTAACACATTAACCCCTGGAGGTTTTTGCTGTTTTCGCATGAAATGCAAGTAGGAAACAAACTTTTGGGACTATTTCTGAATACATCCTAATACATCGATTTCCAAGCAATATTCTGTTAGACAAATGGCTAGACTTGCTAAAGAGAAGTAAATTTCATTGGATAGTTTGCTTTTTCTTTTAAATTTTTTTTTTGCTTATAGAGAAAACTCTTTATTCAAAATGTTCACTTTATCCTACTTTTTGCACAGGTTCACCTGTCTGTGTGCGCTTCAAACCAGTCCATAAAGTCTAAAATCTGGACACAAATTCAGAATACAATCATGGGCGATTTTTGGGCGAGAAAAAAAAACAGGTCCAAAAACTTCCTTCTGTATTTTGTAGTGCAACTAAATTGTCCAAATTATTTGCTGTCATTGTAGAGCTACATCTGTCTAGCTTTCTATAATACCACCAACGTTAGTGTATCATGCATGACCTTGACGTTACAGACCTTGGAAGTAGGCTACTACCTCATGCCTTGTAAAGTCGTCGCTAGGAGTTAATGTGTTAAACGACTCCATGCTTATAGGCCTGCCTATAAATAATTTCTGAATGGTGTCATCAGCAGCCATATTTGTGGTATGTTGGCAGACTTACCATTGAGTTTATATGGTATTTGGAAGTTGAAATAAATTATTTGATCTCAAGATACTGTTACAAAACATACATAAACAGAATGCAAATCAGGCTTTCTGTTAGTATATATGTTTGTAACTTATCGTTGATTTTGCTTCAGTGTGTCTTGTTCAAAATAGTCAATTTTGGTGGTCATGTATAGGACAAACTGCCAGGTTGCCCATTGTCCAGGTAAAATGAACAGACTATTGTCTGCTAGTGCCCTTACTGGGAAGCATCTACACAATTTAAAGAAGAGTAGTATATAGTTCAGCATACATTTTAACCATTGTATTTTGTTGTACATATTTTTTATCAGTACATAGGTTTAAAACTTATAATATGATCATTATATGATAATGATGTAAAATTATTTTTTCATGAAAGAATTTATTGTGTGCATTAAAATCTTGAGAGTACTACTCATTTACCATCATTAGTCACTGCAGCAGTCTCAGACAAACTATAGCTGACAGTTCTCAACCTCTAAATCTGTTGAGGTTCATTGTCTTCGTATCACAAAATATCTGTATTTGATAGATTCCCAAGAATCAGTATTTCCTACATCAAAAATGGAGACTGTACATCATCCAGATTCAAGAAAGTGTTGAATGTTACTCTGTCTGGCTTCCATTTTGGAGAGTGGAGAATCTTACCAAGTTATTTTAAACAGCAGGGTATCACTACCTTAAATAGTAACAATGTGATGTGATGCAATGGTTATTGACTGTGAAATTGATGGAGGTGTCCTAAAGCACTTATATGATGTGAATGGTTAAAGTCAGCAAAACTGTGATGGGAAACAGATGTTCTTATTTATATCAAGTCTCATTCCACATCTGGTTTATCTCCATGAACTTGTTCAAAAGTTATTGAACAGAAACAAAATTTGGGACATTCATACATGTCAGCTTCAATAATGGGAAGGGATGGATGGATATTTAGGATAATAAAATACATGAACACAGAAGTAACAACTATAATATTAGAAATTACAAGACACCAATTTACCATATTGTCTTGAATTTTTCTTTCACATTTTATTACACTGCTCCCTCGATAACTCGCGCCCTGATAACTCACGAACCTGCTTATAATGCGGTGTCTGGCGTGGATCCCATTTTTTTTAAAGAATTTTTTTTTAACAAATGAAGAAAATCGTGATCAGAAGTGGTGAATGAAAAATTAATATATCGCCTGTGTTATCGTAAATGGCAGTTAGTACCCGAAAAGTTAGAATCAACATCGTGAAATTTTCAGGTTTTAATAAGGAATCACATATCTTGTTACATTTTATCAGAAAAAATATGTTCTCAGTTCACTGTAAATAATAATACTGTATATGTATACGGCGAAACAGCGATCAATGAATTATAGTAAATGCTAACAGGTGGCAACATTGAATGAAATGAACACTAATTAAATATGTCTTGTCAGGGGAAATTAGTGTTTTAATCTTTTCATTATGTTGCAGTGTAAGCAGTATAATTGTTGCATGTTCTCTTATATTCGAACATGAAAAGATTCAATTGACCGTCACATCGATGTCCGCGAGCACATCTGTGAGAAACTAATTAAGTGCAGCTGCGTTTTGATCGACGACTTGGGAAGTGTTTGTTGCATTGTAAAAATCAATTAAAATAAACCTGCTTTGTCTTATCATGTTAAGTCGGTCTTTTGTATCAAATCAGATAAAAGACGTTTAATACAAAAGTTCAAAGGAATGCAAATCCTACATGCATAAACTCTTGTGGTCAATATCTTGTCTCAACATCAATGAAATTAATTGGACCAATCGAACATAGCTTCAAATAGTATATACTTATTGTCATTAAAGTATATATTAATCAGTAATTTATCCTAATCATTTGTAAATGTGATCATGGAGAGCAAGGGAATCAAGCGAAAGTCGTACTCGGTGAATGAAAAGATTACTGTCATACAGAGGGTTCGTAATAGTGAATCAAGATCAAAAGTTTGTAGTGAACTTAAACTTGCCGAGCCAACACTCAGGATGAGCAGAAATTTCGGGATTATTTGCATGAAGTTGATTCTGATGATGATTTAAACGGAAACGGGCACGCACTGCAAACGACAGATTTAGATGATGCTGTGTACACCTGGTTGTGTTCCGATTTCAGGAACAATTCTCAAGGCCCAGGCAGAGAAAATGGCCCAAACTATGGATACTGATTCACATTTCATGGCAATCCATGGATGGCTTTGGAGATTCCAGCACCGACATGGAATAAAACAAAATTCGTTGTCGGGAAAGATATGCTCAGCAAATCAGGCGGCCGCATCTAGTTATCCCAACCAACTCCGAGAGATACTTACCCGTGATGGATATACAGACGACCAAGTTTATCATTGTGATGAGGCTGGTCTATTCTATCGGATGATTTATTTATTTATTTTATTTTATTTTCTGTACATGTCCGACGTTTAGAGCCATTAAATTCATAGTTGGTAATGGTTTATCTTTGTGAATTTATTTTTTTACATTTTACTCTATCTATCTATATATTTATCTATCTATTTATCTATCAAGTGATAGTTGTCGTTTTTCAATATGAATGTTATCTTTTTTGATAAAAGAAATCTCATTCATTTTGAACAAACAATAAAACTAGAATGTATCCAAATCAACACAAAAAGCAGTGACGTAATACACAATGTGTTTAGCGATACACATGTTAAGAGTACCGATACCTCGTGGAATAATGTTTGTATTTACGATCTTTTCAAGATATTTTATCCTGAAATTAAAGGTAATTTATAAAGAAAAACGAACAACACCTTTATAAAGAAATATTTATTCAGTTATTTTCAGCACGATTATAAAACAAGTATTTAACAATGCACCCTCCTTCGCCTCTCTCTGTTGATCTCCCATCTCTTTATTAGTTTTTTTTTTATAGGTCTCTCGGTAACTCGTGCCCTCGCTTATAGTGCGGTCGATGTTTTTGGACCCCGTTGTGCGCGAGTTATCGAGGGAGCGGTGTACCCATTTTTGAATGTTCAAATTATTGTAGGCACATTCATAACTATAATTTCTAGCTGTTTCCCGAGCAACCTCATATATCTCCCTAGCTCAGAAAACCAGTAGTCTCTTGGGATGACCTAATGCCCAACTTGGTTATATAAAGCAATACAAAATTAAGAATTTTTTCTAATTAAAGGGATCATCAAGAAAATTTGATAGCCCGAGTGTTTCTTATTGCTATTGCAGCAAACAAGTACTATATTTCAACTAGTCATATGGTCACATAGTCATATAGCCATATAGTCAAACAGTCCACTGACATCAGACCCACCAAGGTAGAATCTGCCCCCACCTCATTACTTTTTTTAATCTGACTCCCCATGTTCACTATGAAAAGTTATTGTCAATTATGATTTTATGGTGGATTGAGTGACTGAGGTTTTACAAATTATTAGATAATATAACATATGAAGATGTACTACTGTTATATTTACTCATTTATTATTGAACTATAATGCAAACTTTACAGATCAAGATCTACTGTTATATAATGTGTAGACAAATCTGGGTGCTGATCTACAGGTGCATTATCAAATTGCAGATCAGGGTCTATGTTGTCTGCAGTTGGACTCATTTATATGCAAGTATATATGGTAGTTTACCAGTCATTTGTACAAAGTAAGGTACCGGTACTCACTATGAAATCTCCATTTGTATACTGGGCATTCGGCAGACTGATTCGTGATTGTTCACCAACACATGCTCCTTTAGGAAATCCCTGCAAAGATTTAATAGCATAAAATGTTTTCATTTAAAAAGTTTTTAAAAATTAAACCATAAAGTGCTGAAAGTTTGCATACCATAGAGTCCAGCTGTAAACTGCACAGACCCAGACTTGCCATCAAATAATGCACCAGCAGATCTGGGTCTGTACAGTTTGTTAGGAATAAACCAGCAAATCATACAACATAGACCCCGATCTGCAGGTACAATATTCTACAGCAGATCAGGATCTTTGTTGTTTTCAGTTTGACTTAACTTATAAGTGAGTACATGTGGTAGCAAATGCATTGCATTTTTCAAAGCAAGAAGCATGATAAAATCTAATGAACAGGAATAGTATAAAATAAAAGGTGGGTGTGGATAACAAACATGGTCCAGAGAACCCATGGTCTCATCTGCATGTGTTATTCAGTATCCTTACACATATGCATCCTCCCACACAAAATCTGTATATCAAAATCTTTAACAATCAAGTGGACATAAAACCTATACTAGAGGTCATTGGACTGGAAATATTGTATATATACTAGAGCAGGTCATTGGACTGGAAATATTGTATATATACTAGAGGAGGTCATTGGACTGGAAATATTGCAGTAATATATATCAGCAGTGAAATGTGTAGCACTAAATTATTTCACTCAGTCGGTGGAGAGATCTTGTTTTCTTTATGTTTTTCCTAACAGGGATAAACATCCAAGATTGAAAGAGGCAAGGATTTGGTAGGACACTAGTGCTGTCATAGTTTTATTTAAAGAGGCAAGGATTTGGTGGGACACTAGTGCTGTCATAGTTTTATTAAAAGAGGCAAGGATTTGGTGGGACACTAGTGCTGTCATAGTTTTATTTAAAGAGGCAAGGATTTGGTAGGACACTAGTGCTGTCATAGTTTTATTTAAAGAGGCAAGGATTTGGTGGGACACTAGTGCTGTCATAGTTTTATTAAAAGAGGCAAGGATTTGGTGGGACACTAGTGCTGTCATAGTTTTATTTAAAGAGGCAAGGATTTTGTGGGACACTAGTGCTGTCATAGTTTTATTTAAAGAGGCAAGGATTTGGTGGGACACGAGTGCTGTCATAGTTTTATTTAAAGAGGCAAGGATTTGGTGGGACACTAGTGCTGTCATAGTTTTATTTAAAGAGGCAATGATTTGGTGGGACACTAGTGCTGTCATAGTTTTATTTAAAGAGGCAATGATTTGGTGGGACACTAGTGCTGTCATAGTTTTATTTAAAGAGGCAATGATTTGGTGGGACACTAGTGCTGTCATAGTTTTATTAAAGAGGCAAGGATTTGGTGGGACACTAGTGCTGTCATAGTTTTATTAAAAGAGGCAATGATTTGGTGGGACACTAGTGCTATCATAGTTTTATTAATACCCATGTCTCCTTTCTCTACCAATCCCAAAGCTACATTATTATAGCTAAACATATAACATGATACTTAGCGGATTCAAACTCCATCTCTATGTCCTGCAAATATATGTAATTTTTACCTGTATAATTTACTCTGCATGTAATGCAAAATTAGATATGTATGTATGTATGTATGTATGTATGTATGTATGTATGTATGTATGTATGTATGTATGTATGTATGTATGTATGTATGTATGTATGTATGTATGTATGTATGTATGTATGTATGTATGTATGTAATTAAAAGGCATTAAAGGGTTGGAAAAACACCTCAAAGTGAACATAGTTGAGTAGAACATGATTATATATGTTACTACTGGAGTCATGTAAACAAGATAACTCAAGGAAGGAAAATACAACAGGAGATAACTCAAGAGGCTGACACTCTACAGGCTGAAAAGAATTTTCAGAAATTCAAGATAAGACCATTTCTTCCTTTTTAACCACTATATTTTCAAATTAGCTGCTGTGAGGGACATAATTTATGTCAGATTGGCACCATCTTCATTTTGGACCAATCAAAACATGTCTTCTGTCGGAACTCCATCTTCATATATGACTTTTCATTCTTGGAGGAGAACAATAAAAAAATTTCAAGATAGCTGCCATCTTGGCCATATTGAATATCAGATTGTCACCATATTCATTTACTACCAATCAGACATCATATAAATCTATTGGTGAAAGCACAAGGTTGATCTAGCCATCCATCTAGAAGATGTAGAGATTACAAGATTTTCAAGATGGCCATTATGGCAATCAAAGTTTAATCAGCACCATTTTCATTTAGTACCATCATCATAAAAACTCTTCTGGTGAAAACCCCATGGCAAAATTTCATTTTTGTTCAGGAGAAGAAGCAATAACAAAATTTTAACCAAGGTGGCTGCTGTGGCAGTCATACTGAATATCATATATGCACCGCATTTAGTTAGAAATAATTACAGTGTATATTATACTAAGTACTTTAGTGAAATCCCGTGTCGGCATGAATAATCATTCACAATGAGTAGCGATGACAAGATTTTGATGATGGCCTTTGTGGTGTCTATTTTATCTGTTTTAAAAGCAGCATTAAACCATTTTCATTCACTGTGTAGTCCATAAGATAAATGTGTCGAGTTGAATCTTCCAAGTAGATTGGGAGAAGTAGCAATAACAAACTAACAGACAGGTAGATGATGGACAACAGACAATCCCATAAGCTCCTCTAGTACATGACCAAGAGAGCAAAAAATGACCAACAATAAAAAAATAACATACAAAAAAATTCTCTTGAAAATATACATTGGCTTCCACTTTGTAAATAAATTCCAGTGTCTTCACAATACTGAGAGTCTAAGTGTTTTAAAAACTATGTAAATTTGATGGTATAGATCTAACCTAAAAGCCCATAGTCAGACATCAACTTCATATTAGTAACCAATTCAATTAGTATGTTTATTTATATGTTTGACTGATTGACATATTGAATGCTAATTCTTATAATATTGATCTGGGTTGATAAAAAAATAGCTTAGGTGACCTAATGTTTTTTATTTAAATACACTGACTCCAAATAAAATTTGCCTGTTGTATTGGCTTTGTCCTAGTAATAGTAATCAGGAATGTTCAGCAAAGATTTGACCATTGCTGGAAGATTTCTCCATGACAGCAATATACCGGTAGGGATCAAATTTTTATTTATTGACTGATTGTAGTATTGGTTTTGGTCATACATTTTAAATCAGTCATTAGCAAAAATTTTGACAGAGGCACAGACTGTCATGTATATATCCAGATGACCTTGTGCAGTTTAGCTCAAACTGCTCTATGCAGGAAAATACACAGTAGGGAAAATGCATTAAGATTTCATGGCTCATACAGCCCAAGAGAGTTATTTTTCAAGGACTTAACACTGAGTTTTTAGGGACTTTCCAAATTATTCAAGGAATATTTTTTTCTTCTTGTATTTGAACCTTCTCTAATAGCTACTTTGTATATTACTTAATAAATAGATACAGTGAAGAAAAATCACATAATTGATTAGCAAGCCATTAGAGCAACTACATGTGTCATGTGTCATTTGATCCACACAAATTTTATCCCATTTTATGTATTTATCAATTCATTATTCATTGTTTTGTGGAAATATGTAAATTAGAAAAGAATTTAATTTTAAAAAGATGTTTTATTCAGTTTTAATGTTTTGCATTCCCTAAAATAAAATTCAGGGAGTCTGGAGAACTTTTCAAGGCAGTCATCTCAACTTGTTTATAGTGTTATGTTTTTGTATTCCAGAATTAAATTAGCTATTATTTATGCTAATGTTAAATGCAATTGAAAATAGTGAAATACCAAGTTTAACGAAATAAACTGGCTGAAAAAACACTGGCAGGAATAAATGTTTCAATTCACACAAATCATGTTGACTGACCCTCAGTTGTTACATGAGATAGAAAATCACAAAGAATGAACCTCTATTTTTGCATGAAACAGAAAATCACATAGAATGACTCGCAATTGTTGCATGAGACAGAAAATCACATAGAATGAACCTTGATTGTTGCATGAGACAGAAAATCACATAGAATGACTCTCAATTGTTGCATGAGACAGAAAATCACATAGAATGACTCTCACTTGTTGCCTGAGACAGAAAATCACACAGAATGACTCTCAATTGTTACGTGAGACTGAAACTCATGTAGAATGAACCTCTGTTGTTGCACAAGCCAGAAAATTACAAAGAATGACCCTCAAATGTTGCATGACAGAAAATCATATATAATGACCCCCTGTTGTTGCATGAACCAGAAAATAAAGTTGAATAACACAGTCTTTGTTATCACCCAGAAAATTAAGTATTGTATCTAGCTGTATATAACATGTACTTTTACCCACAATTCTCTTTTTTTTCCCAGTTGATTCAATGGAAGGATGAAGACAATATTGCTGCCTATATGTGTCACATTTACTCCTAGTGAAATATTAAATCTGTTTGCACATTACATTGTAATTGAATTATCAGTACTAGCCTGCTTATAAACTTTGATAGTTTTGTTCTTTGATTGCATTTATTAATAAATTCATTTTATTGTGCATCACTGTGTAGCAATTTGTTCTATGCTATGAGCAGAAATAAATGTACCGGTACATAATGACTGGTTCAAATTTTTTGTTTAAAGCAGTGCAAAGTACTACATTGCAGTGGAACTATTTTGTTGATTACAATATCTGTATTGTAAATGTTGATTTTCCCATAATTGTGGATAAAATACAATTTTTCTTCATTAGTTCTTGGTTGAACCAAAATATAATATGTAAATTTAACAAATGTTAATGTTCTCATCAGAGGTACATTTACGGGACATTGTTTATATTTTTTTCAGTAACACTAACATATCATGAAACAAAATAAGTAATTAATATTTAAAACAAAAAACAGTTTGTTCTTTCTTTTGAAAATAAACTTGGTTCTTATTTTTTTTCCCCTCATCTTTCATAGTATCTGAAACTTCTTTGCAACAACACAGTGATTAAGGCTTCAATCACTCTGTTTGGTCCTTTCACCATAATCAGCACTGGCTAAGCTTTGATATGCTAATACAGTTACCGGTATACTGTATCTGTCTGGATCAATTTGCAGTTCATTTACTTTGCTTTGGAAAAACCTGCAAAGTCACACAAAAACATGATATTGAACTAACCAACCACTAAGTATACTACATGCCAAGTCACATAAAAAACATCATATTGACATGCCAGTCCCTAAAGTATAATATCGATTAAATGACATGAAAAACATGATTTTGAAATCTTAAATATTTGCCATCACCATTCCTTGAAAAAGATATTTTGGAGAAAGAAGAACATAATAGCAAACATTTTTTCCAGGTCATGTAAAAACAAAAGTCCTCACAGAATGGCATCTTCACTGCTCCATAACAGAGTCCATACTATCATTATGGGGAAAGCCTCTGGTGGACTTGTTTATAACCAGGTTAAAAACAAACTCCTCCTTTACATTTGTCAGTCCTGAACTAGACAGCAGGGGGATTGGATGCATTCAGCTTCCAATGAGGTCATCTGTTTGCCTCTGTTCCAACTGCTACCTCATTACTGCAGAACTAAGAACTTTCACTGCCCCTATCATTCTCATAACTGCACTGTGACACCAACAATAGAGGTCAAGCTTCTAGACCTGTTGGTGTATCAACTGGTATCATCTTTTGCAACACATTCACATCCACCATCTTCATTTTTGGTTGATCTCAATCGATCTCCCTGCCAGAAGAATTTTTGGGCTGGGTTACCAGTTGCACATTCAGGCAAGGACAGCATCGACATCCAAGGGCTATGATATGGAGATTCTCCTGTAATTGGTGCAGTAGGAAACAAATTGATCATAGCTGTCCCCATTAACTTATATGTCATTAATTTCCTTTTCAGATCCAAAATGAATTTTAGAATCAACTGTCCAAAGCTGCCATTTCCAACACTCTTATATTCTCTCATGGTAAGATTTGTGTCTTGCTCTCTTACCCCCAGATGCAATCTACATTTTTAAGTCTTTAACCAAAGCCACACATGAACCATTGAGTGAGGCTTCATTTCAGGACCTCACATTCAATACTGTATTTTTATTCGCTTTGAATCTGCAAACAGTTGCACAAGTATTGTCTGTCTGCACTGGCTGTTGTTGTTTTAATAGAAATTATTAATTACTTTTTTTATGGAGGACATTGTGAAGGCAGAAAACTGGCAATTCCATACTTAGTAACCTTCTATCTTTGATCATTATCACAACAAAGCATGGGCATGTGGCACAACATGTGGCCTGAAAGAACACCAATGGTGAGCATATTCCATTTTTTCTTTCTTTCCAATCCCTTAACACATCAGCCAATCCACCTGACAACTAAACAACAGTGTTGGGTAAGTTATTGATGCTATTAAAATTTATTTTTTGGGGGCAATACAACTAATTTTAATAATGCAGTACTTACTTGTCACTATTGCCAAAAACCCTCCTCCCTCCACACTCTGATATTCTGGTGTAATCAAAGTCTGTGAACAAGATGACTGTTATGTTAAGGCGCATGCAAAGTGTGTGTGTGGACAGTGTCTTATTGACCCTTCTCCACTTTGCCGGAGGATGTATTTACGTTAAATGAATGAGGTTGCTCAACAAGAAAAATTAAAAGCTATACATTATTAAAGGATAAGTATTGCATAATTAAAATTAGTTTTACCCTACCAAAAACTACATATTGGTTGATGCATCTGTATCTGATTAAAAGTATTTTAAAAAACAATGCTTGCATTTTGTTGGTCATGTTTGGAGGGTTAAATCTCTTTTTTAGGGTGTGTGACATGGTGTATATTTTGCACAAATCCTGAAAGACACATCCTGACTGAAACACTGCAAATGAAACCATTACTAATATATATCAAGTCGGGAAGAAAATCTGTTGCATAAACTGCAAAACTTGTTTCAATCCCTGCCAAGGACTGTTACATCCAGCTGGAATTTGTAAAGGAAAATAACTCTTATAAACACTAGGATCTATAAAATAGACATCTTTAGATGATTACCATAGCAACAAGAATTCATAAAAAAGAGAAAGAGACTAGTTACATTCACAAAGATGGAAGAATAGATAAACTCAAGGAATGCAATATATCTATATCATTTACTATTGTTCCTTATGTCACAAAATGAAAGTATATGGCATGTTTCATGTGCATGCATTTTATTTAAGAAGCAAAAATATTACCTTATAATGACAGAGAATCAGTCCAGCAATGGCCATGGCAAGTGTGGTGCGGCTCTTCCCTGTGCGACAGAAGAAAGCAAAGGCTGGATCCCAGTTGTCACTCTTCATCTTTTCTTGTTGGCAATATTCACAGACCACTGACATTATATTTTCAAAATCCTGTCAATAAATTGAAGCATCAAGTTATATTTTTTAAAATATCTTTGTTTTTTTCTTCTGAAATTGTCCGTTGGTATGCATCATACCTAGCAATAATAATTAGCATGCCTGAGTAGGATTAATCCCTGTGTTCATACCTCTAAAATAAAGCAAAGTATATAGGTCAAGGTCAAGGTCAAATGCAAACAAACAAACTTTTGAGACAATTACAATGATATCTCATGTGCAGGTAACAAGGTGACTTAGCTCTTTCATATCCAGGGATTGTGTGTGTGATTTAGATTTTAGCATAGTTTTTTTTAACAGTCATGTGGCAGACATGTAGCATGATGTCCCCCCCACCCAGTCACATTGTCCTGACACAAGACCAACCAGTCCTAACACTAACTCTTAATACTGAGTATCAAGCAAGTCTGCTGCTAGTACCATTTTTATCAGTCTTTGGTATGACTCTGTCAGGGTTTGAACCTGTGACTCCCCACATCCAAGGCAGTTGCTCTAACCACTTAGATGGCCCCTGTTCTTCTCTGAGGATTTATTTTAATAAGTTATTTATTAATTAATTGGGCAATTTCAGCAATTCTATGATACAGTGTTCCCTGAATGATTTAAGGCAAAGCAACATTGCTACTCAATGTGAACATTTTTCACCAATAATATAAACCCCAGATAATGAAACAGTTAATAATATGTGACATGCAGTTTTCATTACATATCATAGATATACAACAAAATAAAAGTAAATGTTCTCTAAGTCTCGAGTCAAAACTTCCCAAAATAAAATAGCATCACACTTAATTTTTTAAAAATGTATTTATTCTCTTTATTTTATGACATAAAAATCATACCATACATGAGGTAGGTTTCTGCATTAATTTTTAAGTAATTTCAGACTTTGAAAAAAGTTGCTTGTAGCAATTTAGAAATTTAGGCAATGTTCCCATCATTTACTTCCATTTGCCCAATTTAGTTATTTTCACCATTTGTGACAAGGTCCTTTTTCCTATGTATCATATATGTGGTATCCCGAAATATAAGAAACAAAAATCTCTTGGTAGTTTGGATCATCTCATAGTCTCACTACCTGAAATCAGTGTCTCATAACACATGAAAGTTTTGTTATGCCAAATTTTGTTTGTGATATTAAGCTAAGAACCATAATCTGAAGTGGTAGAAAAAGTGCATAAAGATTTTGTAAAATTAATTAACTGGTGTGAGCACAATTAATGAAGATAAATGTAACCAAATCAAAAGCCATGATCATAGGTAGTGAAACAAGAGTAAAAGTTGAGAAAGACAACATCAAAGTAGTAATTAAAAGAATGGATATACAACAGTCTGAAAATATAAAACTACTTGGCATCATGATAGACAATATATAGTACTGGAAATACAATTTGATAAGGTCATTAAAAAGTAAATTCACTGCTTTATCTCTTGAATAGAATAAAATATGGTCTCCCTCAAGAACAGAGTATGTTATTCTACAATGCATATGCCATGCAACAACTAGAATATTGTTGTTCTATCTGTGGTAACAGTGGTACTGAAAATCAGGAAAGATAACTGAAATATAAAAACAGAGCAGCTAGAGTTATTCTTGATGCTGACTTAGATATACTGTCAACAAATCTTTCTAAACCCTAACATGGCTTCCATTTCAGCAGAGAACTCATTTTCAGAAGTGTTTACCAGTCTATAAATCCTTACATGGTTTGGCTCCTGATTATCTTAAACGTAATTTTAAATTTGTTAAAAATGTACATATGTATGAACTAAGTTCCATCTCAAACAACATGTAATATCTACCTAAACCAAATTTTATAAAAAGAGTTTTGCTTTATCTGGAGCCAAACTTTGGAATTCTATACCACCTTATATCAAATCAGCTGACATCATGCCAAATTTTTAAAATGCTTCTTAGCCAACATCTACAGAAAAAGTCATATGTATGATTTCATTTAATTCAGTACTACTACTTTTTACAACATTATGATCATGTACTCACCTATTATGTTTTAACTTTTTACAACATTATGATCATGTACTTGTCTGTAATGTTTTAACTTTTTACAACATTATGATCATGTACTTGCCTATAATGTTTTAACTTTTTACAACATTATGATCATGTACTCGCCTGTAATGTTTTAACTTTTTACAACATTATGATCATGTACTCGCCTATAATGTTTTAACTTTTTACAACATTATGATCATGTACTCACCTATTATGTTTTAACTTTTTACAACATTATGATCATGTACTCGCCTATAATGTTTTAACTTTTTACAACATTATGATCATGTACTCGCCTATAATGTTTTAACTTTTTACAACATTATGATCATGTACTGGCCTATAATGTTTTAACTTTTTACAACATTATGATCATGTACTCGCCTGTAATGTTTTAACTTTTTACAACATTATGATCATGTACTCGCCTGTTATGTTTTAACTTTTTACAACATTATGATCATGTACTCACCTGTAATGTTTTAACTTTTTACAACATTATGATCATGTACTCGCCTATAATGTTTTAACTTTTTACAACATTATGATCATGTACTCGCCTATAATGTTTTAACTTTTTACAACATTATGATCATGTACTCGCCTTTAATGTTTTAACTTTTTACAACATTATGATCATGTACTGGCCTATAATGTTTTAACTTTTTACAACATTATGATCATGTACTCACCTGTAATGTTTTAACTTTTTACAACATTATGATCATGTACTCGCCTATAATGTTTTAACTTTTTACAACATTATGATCATGTACTTGCCTATAATGTTTTAACTTTTTACAACATTATGATCATGTACTCGCCTATAATGTTTTAACTTTTTACAACATTATGATCATGTACTTGCCTATAATGTTTTAACTTTTTACAACATTATGATCATGTACTTGGCTATAATGTTTTAACTTTTTACAACATTATGATCATGTACTCGCCTGTAATGTTTTAACTTTTTACAACATTATGATCATGTACTTGGCTATAATGTTTTAACATTTTACAACATTATGATCATGTACTCGCCTATAATGTTTTAACTTTTTACAACATTATGATCATGTACATGGCTATAATGTTTTAACTTTTTACAACATTATGATCATGTACTCGCCTATAATATTTTACACACTACTATGATTTGTATGAATCCTCTGAGTACTCATCCTTGATGCCTTGTACATATTTTATTCTAGCAGTAGATCAATTATCAAGTTTTTAATAGCATTTGTTGTCTATAGACACCTCAACATGTAAAAATTTCCTACAAATGTCATTCTAGAAGTACTCCTGGAAAGTGACCAAAAGAGTTTCTATAAATAAAGTAATTATTATTATTATTCTTACTATTATTATTATTATTATTATTATTATTATTATTATTATTATTATTAATATTTTATTTTTTTACATGATTTGTAACATTTTTAAGCAATGAACCATATTTTGTACATGATTTGTGTTATTTTGAAGTAATGAACCATATTTTGTATATGTTTTGGGATATTTTACATCTGAAATACGGTATAAGAAGATGCACATTTGGACTACATGTAAATGAACATGTAAACTATAAGACATGTTTCAGTCATGATTTTAGTACATGTTCCAATTTGCAACTTACTTAAATATGGTAAAAGCGAGTCCAATGGACAGGTTGCTTTCATGTTTCATAAGTACATATGAAGGACTTCAAGAAATCAGAGTAAGCCCAATGAACATCTTGCTTTCAATCTCCTAAGTGCAATGTATATAAGACTTCAAAAAATCAAAGCAAGTCCAATCGTCAATTTGCTTTAAATTTCCATAAATGCATATGGAAAACCTCAACAAATAAAAAAATTGAGAATACTGATAATTTGGAGTCTGTTTGTGCTACTACACTAAAAAAGATCAAAGAGTTGAACACAACTTGTGAGTTATTGATAATCACATTTCTTTCACATTATTAGAAGTAAATACCAACATCCCTTAAAATAAATATAAACTTAATTATAAATGTTTAAAGTCTTTTCTTCTCTTTATCTCTCAACACAGTAATTTGACTGAAACATTCATGAAATATTTTCAACAAATATGTAAGAAATCACCTTTCATTAATATTTTCTATTAAAATCGGTCTGTATTGTTTGAAGTGCAAATAAGAGCGTACAACTATATCAAGGGAGGTAACCATAATGTCAAATCATTTCCTTCCGGATCAGAATTATAACTATCCTGACTGGCCTTTCAAGCTCACAAGCCTATATAGAAAGTGCCTTATTAGAAACAGAAACTATCCTAGGTAACAGAGAATAAACAGCATAATTGAATAAAATCCCCTGTAATACATGTATTGATTCAATAAAACATTACCTATAAGTTTGGTAAGCAGAACTCAGAATAATTACATTGAACTAAATGCCTTGTTTTTCTATGTAAGCATTAAGTTCTTTAATTTAACAAAATGTTGAAAACTATGATATGAAAATAATGAGTGAACAAGAATACAACAAACTGTTGGGCCTTGAGTGGCTGAGTGTTCTGAAGGATTCACCATTACAGATCATTGCCATCTCACCTCTCAGTCTGCGTGGGTTTGAGTCTCGGGTTCAGCCTGTGCGATTATGTGAGAAAGCTTGCCAATAGCTTCTCAATGGTCATTGGTTCTTTCCAGGGTGATCCCGGGTTCTTCTTCCACCATGTATAGCCTTATTATATTACATTATATATTAAATGTTCAATAATTCCTCTATGTAAGCACTATCAGGGCATGACTCACCCTGGAGTTCATTGACTAACATTTCTCAATGACCTTGGTCTTTAGTCTAGGTATTCAGTCTTGAAGTAAACTTAGTGCTTAAAAAACATTATTTTATTAACAGCCCTTCCATAACCATAATTTCTGACCTTTATTACTGTAAGTGCAGATTTCCACATGGTCATCCATAAGCGTTGGGTTATTTAAGTCAGACTAACTTTATTGTTTAGAAACCATTTATTTTCCTTTAGTTACAGTAACCTTGATGCCTAAGATCACAAGTATTTTCCCTTGAGCATGCCATGCATACTATTTGGGTATAAAAGAGATATTCTTTTCTGAACAGAGCTTATAATTAACTGCATGTCGTGAAATTCACACGTATACCATTAATTTAGTGAGGATGTTAAATCTTCAAACAGTTTATACACAGAAAAAAGTTATTTTATCAAAGATTGCAGCACTTTAATAAACTTAAGAAAATTTAAAATATTACAAATATGGCATTTATTTAACATTGAGCAAGATGTTCTTTAAACAAGACTAATGTACTGGTAGTATAGTTTTTATCAAACCTTCTCTTCAACAGCTGAGTCACACTGAAGGGGCACCCTTTTGTATGTCATGTCCAGGGTTTGTAACTTTTGTTGGTCAGCTAATTCTGAGACACAGAATATGCTGGTGAACTGGTGTTCCATTTCCGGAGGCTGGGACAAGTCCTTGTAAACCTGCATGAAAAAACTGCATGAATTGTACAACTCTGGGATTCCATATCAAATAAAATCCTTTAAATAGTTGATTACTAAAGGTCTTTTTTATGTTTCATTTTGAGAAACATTCTTCATTTGTATGTAATTCATAAGTAATTGATTGTAACTGTTACATATATTAGTCATTTACTATAAAATCCCTCAGTGTAACATTGTCTCTTATATAATGATTGTATAGACTTGGACCCTGTACATTAACCTCAGGTTAAATTCAATTTTCTAACTTCTACCTACAATCAAACTTATAATAATTGCTACCCCCATATAAAGGCTAACTATTCATATAAAACCCCTCTATATAACACTGACCCTGATATAATATAGGCTTTAATTCTGACCATTAACTTGCTTAAATTCAATTCTCTAATTGCTACTTACAATTAGACCTATAAAAATAGCCACCCTGCTATAAAGACTAACTGTTTATAATGGTCAGATTTATTTGGTCCTGTAACTTTTTGCTATGTAATTGTTCTGTTTATGCTGTAAGCTGCTCAGTTTGGTTATGGTAACCTGTTCAATGATTAATGCTCAATGTGGTTAATGTTAACCTACTCGATATGGTCTGTGGTTACCTAAACAATGTAGTCAGTGGTTACCTGCTCAATGTGGTTAGTGTTTACCTGCTCTATGTGGTTAGTGGCTACCTGCTCACTCAATGTAATCAGTGGTTACCTGCTCAATGTGGTTAATGTTTACCTGCTCAGTGTGGTTAGTGGTTAATGATAATTGTAAATGGCCCTTAACAAACTTTCATATAAAAGTTATGGAAAAAAAATAACACCAAACACCTTATATTTCAGTTTATTTAACTGGTTTAGGTAAATTATCAACAAAATAAAATATGATGAATTTGGTTTTGTTAAATTTTAAATAAAATTTAAAAGCATAAAGCTTTGTGACATAAGAATGATGAAAATGCCTAAATTTACAGAGAGAGGTACAACCAGGGATAAATATTAATAACCATTATTTCAAAATTGCCATGTTAAGCTAAGTATACAATACAATCAATAAAGGTTATTTTATTTATAATTTTATTTTAACATTCCTTCTGGCTGGCATGAGTTTGTGTTAAATATTTATGTTCAGTTTGGAAATGCTCTGAAAAGTTGAATCTAGGTTAATGAGACAAATGATATCAGAATAGGCTGAATGGCTCCTGAGAAATGCTGATTACAAGAATCTGCTGTACTGGAGTAAAACTGACCTAAAAAGGGCAATAACTCTGTTAAAGAGGACTTGAAGTGACAAAACCTATAAAAGGAATATCTACATTTAACACATTAACCCCTAGCGACGACTTTACGGGGCATGAGGTAGTAACCTACTTCCAAGGTCTGTAGCGTCAAGGTCATACATGATACACTAAAGTGGGTGGTATCATGGAAAGATAGACAGATGTAGCTCTACAATGATACCAAATAATCAGGACATTTAAGTTGCATTACAAAATACAGAGGGAAAAACCAAAGTTTTTAGACTCGTTTTTTTCCCACCCAAATATCGCCCATGGTTGGATTTCGAATTTGTGTCCAGATTTTAGACTTTATGGCCTCAGATCTATGGCAGACTGGTCTGAAATGCACACAGACAGGTGAACCTGTGCAAAAAGTAGGATAAGGTGGACATTTTGAACAAAGAGTCTTCTCTATATGAAAATTATGGGTCCGTTAAGCAAAAAATAAAAAATCTCCAATTTTTGCCCTTCTGCTCATGCACCAACAAACTAACCAAGGAAAAACATTTTCTTTAGCACAACTAGCCATTTGTCTAATGGAATATTGCTTGGAAATCAATGGATTACAATGTATTCAGAAATAGTCCCCAAAATATGTTTCCTACTCGCATTTCATGCAAAAACAGCAAAAACCTCCAGGGGTTAATGTGTTAATAGGCAATTCACCTAAAAAATGGTATCCTACTCATAAAGAGTTGAGAATGAATGGACAGACAGACTGATTTACAAACAGATGTAAAAGGTGATGATAATAGGACCTCACACCTTGATATTGGACCCTAATAATTATGATGCAGTTTTCATTAAATATCCAATTTTTGAAGCTTTGTTCACAATATGCCAATTATGTCTGTAACATACCTCAATATAAGATGGCCTCATTGATGATGTCAGTCATATTTATAGCTTCCATGAAGCACACCATAATGATGTAATACTATATCAAGCTATTATCTTTTGTATCTATTAGAATATCTAATGTATAGGTTACAGTACAATTGACCCTGCTACACCTTAACTGCTCCAAACAGATGTCAACTACTTTTGAGCAGTATAATTTCTGATTGGTTAATATTCTTTTGAGCAGTATAATTACTGATCAGGTACAATTCTTTTGAGCAGTATAATTAATGATTAGTTAATATTCTTTTGAGCAGTATAATTACTGATCAGTTACAATTTTTTGAGCAGTATAATTACTGATCAGGTACAATTCTTTTGAGCAGTATAATTAATGATTAGTTAATATTCTTTTGAGCAGTATAATTACTGATCAGTTACAATTTTTTGAGCAGTATAATTACTGATTAGGTACAGTTCTTTTGAGCAGTATAAATACTGATCAGGTACAGTTCTTTTGAGCAGTATAATTACTGATTAGGTACAATTCTTTTGAGCAGTATAAGTACTGATTATGTCAATTCTTTTGAGCAGTATAATTGCTGATTAGGTAAAAACAACACTCATACATCATTTGCTACATTCATATCTTTGCCAAAACATGGGCAGATTTTTAAATTGAATGACTAATTGGTGTTCTGTGGCACATCAGTACAACAAGAACTATCTAATACTTCAGTGATGGGAGTAAAGTTCCTTCCCCAGAGGCAAACAATGGCAGCTGACCTTGTCTAATCTGGGCAGGATCTAAAATGATATGCCACGGACTAAGAGTTCAGCATTAAAGTTTGTATGCTACCATAGCTAAGAGAGTGAATACAGCTTTACCTTTGTTATCAAAACTTTCTCTCATGTGCCAGCAAATATTTGACCTTTGCAACTCCTGTATTATCCTTTGTCACATGACATGGAATGACATGGTTTGTACAGTCTACGAAAGCCTTTGTTCAAGGGCTTTTCAAGGATGTCATAAATGTTTTCAAAGTGTGTCTTTTTCTATGGAAATTTAACTTTCTCCACATGTTACTTTACCATTGCATAAACTGATACAAAAGTAAAAGCACATAATTAACATAGACATTAGAACAATGAAATGCTACTCCATCTGGAAAACTGCTCATGTTGTGTGCCTTTTGATTCACGTTGTATTGCATCAGCAATATTCAAGGAATTATGGGCCAAATTCCGAGTTTTCAAAACAGCCATTCAAATTCTTTTATTTTAAACAGGGGAGGGGGTGACTCACTTGAAATTTGCTGTGTGTGCTGAGTAGTTTCTTCAAATTTTCTTCTCGTTCCTGTCAAAAAGTAACATGACAAATATTACACATTTCTTCCAGAAATGCTGTGGTTGCAAAAAACAACATAAACTGAATTATTTAAATATTTTTGTTACCCGGAATGCCATTTAGTCATACTGAGTTTTCTCCTCACAAAACACAATAGGAAAATACCAAAGAGCTTAGTTTTCACTGATACATTAGAGTACCTTATCCTAAGAAATGCTTTCTGTGGATTCACTCAAAACAGCATTAACCAAAATATTATATTTCAAGAACTGTCAATAGACATCATAACTCACCTGTACACCCATGCCAACCAATGACAAGATCAAATTGTTCTAGTTCTGATGGAAATCCAAGCTTGGCAGGTGAATACTTTAGAACTTTATTAATAATAAAAAAGGTTTAACATCCCAAAACCTTGTTGTTAGCATATAAGCAAATAAACATCATAAGTCCTTCAGTAAAAACCCCATGCTGACATGACCATTCATTTAGGAGTAGTTATAACACGATTTCCAAGAGGCCACTGTGTTGGCCATATTGGCTGTTTGAACGAGATCATTTTCATTTAAGACCAACCAGACATAATAAGAAGTTGTTTAGTCAAGCCCATGTTTAAATGACCCACTATTCAGGAGGAGTAAGAAGATTTTCACGATGGCTCACACACCTCAGTGGCACTGTTTTTTTAAGGACCTGCTAGACATCATAAGAAGTCTTCTGGTGAAAATCCCATGGCAATATTACTTTTGTTGAGCAGGAGTAGCAATAAAGAATTTCAAGATGGCCACTGGACATCAGGTTGACACTATTTTCATTTCGGACCAAACAGACATCACAAAAGTCATCATGTCAATATGACCTTCCATTCCGAAAGAGTAATGATAACAAGATTTTCAAGATGGCTGCAGTGGTGGCCATGTTGACTGTAAGATTGGTACTATTTTCCTTTAGGAACAACTATATCATGAGAAGTCTTTAAGTGAAAACCAAATATTGAAATGACCATCCATTCAAGAAGAGAAGCAATACAATTTTTAAGCTGGTCATATTGGATGTCTCAGAACAATAGCATTTTCATTTAAGATTGACAAGACATAATAAAGTGTCTTCTTGTAAAAATCCCATGTCAATATGCATTTGAATTCCAGGAAGACTAGTGATAATACGATTTCCAACAAGGCTGTTGTCACAGTCTTATTGGATATCAGTTTAGTCCCATTTTTGTTATCATATCATAAGTAGACTTTTAGTAAAAATTCCATGATAATGTGACCATCAGTTTTGAAGAAGAAATAATAGGATTTTCAAGATGGCCACTGTGGCATCCATAGTGGATATTTGAGTGGCACCATTTTATTTAGGCCAACTAGACCATTGAATGAATGTGTATGAAACATTTCATAGCAATCTTTCAAGCAGTTTTGCAGGAGTAGTTGTGTGAAAAAAATAGATGGATAATTAATTCAAAAGTGTTTCTCTATTAAAAACTACCATAATGGTTACAGAAACTGCTTATAGAAACACAAAACTGAAATTGAATTGAGTAGTTCATGCTGAGTTATATAATCAAAAACTAAACTCAAATTTTAACCTGCTGTCTACATTATAACAAACATTCAATACCACTATTAACCTACTGTCTACATTATAACAAGCATTCAATACATGTACCACTGTTAACCTGCTGTCTACATTATAACAAGCATTCAATACCACTATTAACCTGTAATGAACATTAAACTTTAATGCACAGTACTTCAATGACAGCTTAGAAAGGTTGCAGTGTAATTAATGTGATTTCAATTCAACAGGAGGAGCAAATGTTTGGACAACTTACCTCAAGTTCAGAATGTGTAAATCCTGGAAATATCATCGGCTCCTCAAGGTTGGTGGCACTTCGTACACTATAAGTAGTACCGTCTGATTCTATTGCAATGTCATTGCGTAAATTAATCAATACTACATAATTGTGCTTGACTTTTTTGCATAGAAGGTGGTTGACAACATGAGCAAATCCCTGTAATGAGAAGACAAATCTAGATTTTCTATAAAGAATTCATCTAAAGCTACATCCATTTCTTAAAAAATATCTAAAGCTACATCCATTTCTTAAAAAATATCTACAAAAGTTTTACAGTTTATGCTATAAATGCTTTCAAATATTTTTTTTTATTATTTAAGGATGACTGCTGGACTAATGAGTATTTTAATTTTTGCAAAACCCATGCTTTTGCAATGCATTACAAAGATCCATAGCATCTCAAAATAAAAAAAGATGGACAAGCCAGTGCCAAATGTATGGTGACCTAAAACAGAGATAATAAAACCTTTATTATCTTATGGACCATCATTGTAGTGTCATAATGAGTGTTTAGAAATTTTCACCATTGTCACTAATTTAATATCACAACATATATTCTTCTAACTTAAATATATCTAGATAATTGAGTGTCACTGGGTCAGATTTTCAACTATATCACCTTTACTAATTTTGTATCAATCATATGAATCAGAGGATTGCTGGAGGCAATGTAGGTCTGGTCATACATTCCTTATAATTTTAACCTATTTTGTATATTTTAAGTGGTTTTATTTGTTTCTTATACAATAATTTTTATCCTTCTTTAGATTGTTTGTATCAGAAAAGTTATTTTCATCATCTTACAAATTAATGACGCTGTAAATACATCACAATACTGTATCATCTCTTCATAATTCTTATTGCTATGCTATCTTGATGTAATGAGTGTGATCTTCTCATTTACAATAGTAGTTCATTTATAACCTGCAAACAATATCTTACCATGAGACATCTAAACACTGCATAGAAATTAATTAAATATTGTCAAAGATTATCTTACCATGAGACATCTAAACACTGCATAGAAACTAATTAATCATTGCCATCAGCACATAACCTAATTTTCTTCTTCTGACAGCAGGTAATAAGCAATGAGTTTTAAAAAAAGAAGATGCATACTTAAAGACATGAGTACTCTCCTCGAAATGAATTTACATTTGTTTTAGTAATAGCACTTTAATGGCACATCAGCACAATAGTGACTATATGGTACCAATTGATAGTAAAATTCTAAAACTTTAAAACTCTAAATGTATGTGTGTGATTGGGATTTTTAACATGCTTTAAAAAAAAAAAAAATTTTAAATGCCGCAGACATGTAGCATGATGTCTCACCCTATCACATTATCCTGATACCAGCCTGACCAGTCCTAACACTAACCTCTTAATTCTGAACAACTAGTGAAGTAGCTGTTAGAACCATTTTTATACGTTTTTGGTATGACTCGTCTGGGTATCAAACCCATGACCTCCTGCATCTGAGGTGAATGCTCTAACCACCAGACCACCAGAATGGTCATGAAGGATTCCACAAAAAAAACATTTAGGAAGAATAAACCTTGCCATATAAATGCAAACATTAAGTACTACAAAATAAATGTAATAAGGTTTAATTCTAAAATTCTGAAACTTTTTCTTCAAAATGTTGATGATTTTTTTCTTTTCCATTGGTAAGTATCATAAAGTTCCTTAATTATCACCACATTTATTTTACTGTGGAGCTATAAACACTGGAATGGTATGCACTCCAAATCAATAAACTGAAAAAGAATGTCTTGTGCTCTAGTGTCCATGAACACGGGAAGGATATGCACTCTGGTCTAAGTCAATACACTCAGCAAGAATGTACTCTAGTGTCTTTAAACACTGGAATGGTATGCACTCCAAGTGAATACATTACAAAAGAATGTGTTCTAGTGTCTGTAAACACTGGAATGGTATGCATTCAAAGTCAATACACTCAAAAAGAATGTGCTCCAGTTCCATGAACACTGGAAAGGTCTGCACTCAAGTCTAGGTCTATACACTAAATAATAATGTGCTCCAGTGTCAGTGAGTATTCTAGTCCAGATTTACCCTTTAGAAAATTTACACACTAATTTTCATGACTTTACATGAAACAGTGTTCGAGATGTTAATGTTGTCATGAACAGATAGGTGAAGCTTTAAAAAAATCAATAAATACTGAAAGTTGATTTATTTATTCTCCTGAAGATGCATCCATGTACCAATTGTTATACGTTTACACAAAATAGGTTTTATGATGTTGAAAATGGAAAGAGAGCTGAATTAAAATGAATTAAAAAAGTTATTTAATTTAAAAATACAGCCATATTAAATGAGTTTTGCAGTGGTTGAATTATACTTTGTTACCTGCATCTGCGTGCCAATTTTCATGGGAGTAGATAAAATAGTGTTAAAGTATTGAGGGCATAATAAACACAATGTTAAAAATACAAAAGTCTCTCAAGCCTGAAAAAAAGTCACACTGATGTATTTTGTATATTGTTTACTCTCTATCAAGTTCAACTATCCATTTATACATTTTAATGCAGGTGACAGTATCCAAGATATTATAGATATAATGAACAGTTGAAACAATATCACTAAAATGTATATATTAGGTCACAATGATTTAAAGTTGGTGTGGCTATGGTATTCTTCTTGAGATGCATCAAAATATTTCAAGATTGCTCGCAAAATAGCGTCTAAGAAATTAAGATGTTAAACAAGATTAAATTTAGCACATTTTTGTCCACTGCCTGATGTGGTAAGGTGATCATCCCGTAATATCACAATAAGACAGAAAACTGAAAATACTGATCTGTAGTCTTGACCTTGAAGATAGCATCCAGTGTGGTATGCAATACACATTCTAGTGATGCTATCTAATTCTATCAAGCTTAATCTCTTAAACTCAAACAGCTTTATGGTTATAGAGGGAATGTGAGAGAAAAACAAAATATTGATCTGTGACTATAATCTTGAAGATGGGATTTCCAATGTAACATGCAGTACACTATCTAGTGATAATTGTAAGCCAAGTTTTACCCCATAATCTCTAATGGCTTGGAAAAGATAATGGAAAACTGAAGAAAGAACAATAACCTTGATCATTGATGATAAGATCCCTAACATGGTAGATGTTATATCTTTTAGTAGTAATAAAAAAATATAAAATAATAATAATAATAATAATAATAATAATAATAATAATAATAATAACTTCATTTATCATTTATAAATATGCCAAGCTTCATCAATTAATTTAAAATGACTCTTTATTTATCTACTAGAAGAGAAAGTGTTATTTAAACAGAATATATTGAGTTGTGAAGTTCACCTTTCAAGGAAGCACCACCAAAATTATATGTGACACATATTCTGTCTAATGATATTGTTTATGTATACCAAATTTAAACCTTGAACTCAAATGACTTTGATGTTATAGAGCAGAAGGGATATGGTGATGGAAAATTTAAATGCTGCGTAACGACCTCAAAGATATTAATACTCAATGATGACGTCCAAGTACACATACCAGGTTTCATGTAAGCAGAAGGGAAAGCATGACAGAAAACTGAACATTTTGATCTTGATGATAAAGAAAAGACTGGATACTTTTTGGGTATGAAGACACAAGTTCTAAAGAAATCGGATAGGTAGATCAAATTCCATACTTAATAGTCAAAAGCTTTAAAATTGTAGTACAGAAGGGAAGAGAAATGGATAACTTAGAGTAATGAACTTTGATATTAAAGATTTTACCAGCCAGTGTGGTACACCACACACCTTCTAGTAATGATTTATAAGGAAAACAAAGTTGTGAAAGAACAGAAAGTTCAGCTTAATACAGTTCATGAGATTTACATAATCTGATTAAGAGTCTTGGCTTCAAATCGGGAGAATCTCCATCAACTCAATTTGTAGCATGAAATAAAGACAACCATTGAACAAACTTCTTTATTCTATATTAAAGTATGCACATCATCCAATTAGTCCTTTCAAAAATCGTCAATCCAACATCAAATTTTGCTCAAGTCATCATAAAGCTTGCACAATTCAGTGTGCATAGTGAGTATGTCTACCACTCGCTTAGAGGGAGATAATGTTCTGTTCAGGATTCAGGTTTCATCTGGAGTTAGTCTGAATTTTCCTATGGAGATATCCTTCAGTGTATGCATTAATGTGGTACATGTAATATTAACACAAATCTATGGAGTACAATAGAAGTTTACATTGTTTTCTGCCTGCATGGGGTTACATAACTGGGTCTAATCTGAACGTGTTTTTTTGTGGGAAATTGAATGAAACAAAGTGGCATATTTTATTATATCTTCCAGAGATAATAGCTAAGAAAGTCCCACGATGAAGCAATAGTCCTAATCTCATGGACTTTGACTTTTGTGAAAGAAAGCTTTAAGTCTCTTTGAAAGATTATTAATCTCTAATACTAATCAATTCATTATGACTGGTAAAATACTAGAAGTACCTCAGTGAGAGAGAGAGAGAGGGGGGGGGGGGAGAGAAGAGATTGATTTCCAACAATTTGTTTTCACTCAAGGCTTAGCCAATTAGAAATATAAGGCTATAACAAGGAAATGTCTATCTTGATCATTCCCAATACTGAGTCGAGGGATTTCAGTTGGTTCAGGGACTAAAGGTAGTTTATATTTAGGTAGCTACTAAAGGTAGCTTATTCTACTAAAGGTAGCTTATATATCTAGGTAGCTACTAAACGTAGCTTATTCTACTAAAGGTAGCTTATATATCTAGGTAGCTACTAAAGGTAACTTATTTTACTAAAGGTAGCTTATATTTTTAGGTAGCTACTAAAGGTAGCTTATTCTACTAAAGGTAGCTTATATTTTTAGGTAGCTACTAAAGATAGCTTATTCTACTAAAGGTAGCTTATATTTTTAGGTAGCTACTAAAGGTAGCTTATTCTACTAAAGGTAGCTTATTCTATTAAAGTTAGCTTATTCTATCAAAGCTAGCTTATATTTAGATAGCTACTAAAGGTAGCTTATTCTACTAAAGGTAGATTATATTTAGGTAGCTACAAAAGGTAGCTTACTCTACTAAAGGTAGCTTATATTTAGGTAGTTACTAAAGATAACTTATTCTACTAAAGGTAGCTTATATTTAGATAGCTACTAAAGTTATCTTATTCTACTAAAGATAGCTTATATTTAGGTAGCAACTAAAGACTAAGCTTATTCTACTAAAGGTAGCTTATATTTAGGTAGCTACTAAAGATAGCTTATTCTATTAAAGGTAGCTTATATTTAGGTAGCTACTAAAGGTAGCTTATTCTACAAAAGGTAGATTATTCTACTAAAGGTAGCTTATATTTAGGTAGCTACTAAAAGTACCTTATTCTACTAAAGGTAGCTTATATTTAGGTAGCTACTAAAGTTAGCTTATTCTACTAAAGGTAGCTTATATTTAGGTAGCTACTAAAGATAGCTTATTCTATTAAAGGTAGCTTATATTTAGGTAGCTACTAAAGGTAGCTTATTCTACTAAAGGTAGATTATATTTAGGTAGCTACAAAAGGTAGCTTACTCTACTAAAGGTAGCTTATATTTAGGTAGTTACTAAAGATAACTTATTCTACTAAAGGTAGCTTATATTTAGATAGCTACTAAAGTTATCTTATTCTACTAAAGATAGCTTATATTTAGGTAGCAACTAAAGACTAAGCTTATTCTACTAAAGGTAGCTTATATTTAGGTAGCTACTAAAGATAGCTTATTCTATTAAAGGTAGCTTATATTTAGGTAGCTACTAAAGGTAGCTTATTCTACAAAAGGTAGATTATTCTACTAAAGGTAGCTTATATTTAGGTAGCTACTAAAAGTACCTTATTCTACTAAAGGTAGCTTATATTTAGGTAGCTACTAAAGTTAGCTTATTCTACTAAAGGTAGCTTATATTTAGGTAGCTACTAAAGATAGCTTATTCTATTAAAGGTAGCTTATATTTAGGTAGCTACTAAAGGTAGCTTATTCTACAAAAGGTAGCTTATTCTACTAAAGGAAGCTTATATTTAGGTAGCTACTAAAGGTAGCATATTCTACTAAAGGTAGCTTATATTTAGGTAGCTACTAAAGATAGCTTATTCTACTAAAGGTTGTTTATATTTAGGTAGAAATAAAGACTAAGCTTATTCTACTAAAGGTAGCTTATATTTAGGTAGCTACTAAGGTAGATTATTCTACAAAAGGTAGCTTATTCTACTAAAGGTAGCTTATATTTAGGTAGCTATTAAAGGTAGCTTATTCTACTAAAGGTAGCTTATATTTAGGTAGCTACTAAAGGTAGCTTATTCTACTAAAGGTAGCTTATATTTTAGGTAGCTACTAAAGGTAGCTTATTCTATTAAAGGTAGCTTATATTTTCAGGTAGCTATTAAAGATAGCTTATTCTACTAAAGTTAGATTATATTTTTAGGTAGCTACTAAAGGTAGCTTATTCTACTAAAGGTAGCTTATATTTTTAGGTACCTACTAAAGGTAGCTTATTCTACTAAAGTTAGCTTATTCTACTAAAATTAGCTTATTCTATTAAAGTTAGCATATATTTAGGTAGCTACTAAAGGTAGCTTATTCTACTAAAGGTAGCTTATATTTAGATTAGGTAGCTACTAAAGGTACCTTATTCTACTAAAGGTAACTTATATTTAGGTAGCAACTAAAGTTTGCTTATCCTACTAAAGATAGCTTATATTTAGGTAGCAACTAAAGACTAGACTTATTCCACTAAAGGTAGCGTATATTTAGGTAGCTACTAAAGATAGCTTATTCTACAAAAGGTAGCTTATTCTACTCAAGGTAGCTTATTCTACTAAAGGTAGCTTATACTTAGATAGCTACTAAAGATAGCTTATTCTACTAAAGGTAGCTTATATTAAGGTATCAACTAAAGACTAGGCTTATTCTACTAAAGGTAGCTTATATTTAGGTAGCTACTACAGATAGATTACTCTACTAAAGGTAGATTATATTTAGGTAGCTACTAAAGATAGCTTATTCTACAAAAGGTAGCTTATTCTACTAAAGAAAGATTATTCTACTAAAGGTAGCTTATATTTTTAGGTAGCTACTAAAGGTAGCTTATTCTACTAAATGTATCTTATATTTTAGGTAGCTACTAAAGGTAGCTTATTTTATTAAAGGTAGCTTATATTTTTAGGTAGTTATTAAAGGTAGCTTATTCTACTAAAGGTAGATTATATTTTTAGGTAGCTACTAAAGGTAGCTTATTCTACTAAAGGTAGCTTATTCTACTAAAATTAGCTTATTCTATTAAAGTTAGCATATATTTAGGTAACTACAAAAGGTAGCTTATTCTACTAAAGGTAACTTATATTTAGGTAGCTACTAAAGTTTGCTTATCCTACTAAAGGTAGCATATATTTAGGTAGCAACTAAAGACTAGGCTTATTCTACTAAAGGTAGCTTATATTTAGGTAGCAACTAAAGATAGCTTATTCTACAAAAGGTAGCTTATTCTACTCAAGGTACCTTATTCTACTAAAGGTAGCTTATATTTAGATAACTACTAAAGATAGCTTATTCTACTACAGGTAGCTTATATTAAGGTAGCAAATAAAGACTAGGCATATTCTACAAAAGGTAGCTTATATTTAGGTAGCTACTAAAGATAGCTTATTCTACTAAAGATAGATTATATTTAGGTAGCTACTAAAGATAGCTTATTCTACACAAGGTAGCTTATTCTACTAAAGAAAGCTTATTCTACTAAAGGTAGCTTATATTTTAGGTAGCTACTAAAGGTAGCTTATTCTACTAAAGGTAGATTATTCTATTAAAGTTAGCTTATTCTATTAAAGCTAGCTTATATTTAGGTAGCTACTAAATTTAGCTTATTCTACTAAAGGTAGATTATATTTAGGCAGCTACTAAAGGTAGCTTATCCTACTAAAGGTAGCTTATATTTAGGTAGTTACTAAAGATAACTTATTCTACTAAAGGTAGCTTATATTTAGATAGCTACTAAAGTTAGCTTATTCTACTAAAGATAGCTTATATTTAGGTAACAACTAAAGACTAAGCTTATTCTACTAAAGGTAACTTATATTTAGGTAGCTACTAAAGATAGCTTATTCTACTAAAGGTTGCTTATATTTAGGTAGCAACTAAAGACTAAGCTTATTCTACTAAAGGTAGCTTATATTTAGGTAGCTACTAAAGGTAGCTTATTCTACTAAAGGTAGCTTATATTTAGGTAGCTACTAAAGGTAGCTTATTCTACTAAAGGTAGCTTATATTTAGATTTAGGTAGCTACTAAAGGTAGCTTATTCTACTAAAGGTAACTTATATTTAGGTAGCTACTAAAGTTTGCTATCCTACTAAAGGTAGCTTATATTTAGGTAGCAACTAAAGACTAAGCTTATTCTACTAAAGGTAGCTTATATTTAGGTAGCTACTAAAGGTAGCTTATTCTACAAAAGGTAGCTTATTCTACTAAAGGTAGCTTAAATTTAGGTAGCTACTAAAGGTAGCTTAATCTAATAAAGGTAGCTTATATTTAGGTAGCTACTAAAGGTAGCTTATTCTACTAAATGTAGCTTATATTTTAGGTAGCTACTAAAGGTAGCTTATTCTATTAAAGGTAGCTTATATTTTTAGGTAGTTATTAAAGGTAGCTTATTCTACTAAAGGTAGATTATATTTTTAGGTAGCTACTAAAGGTAGCTTATTCTACTAAAGGTAGCTTATTCTACTAAAATTAGCTTATTCTATTAAAGTTAGCATATATTTAGGTAACTACAAAAGGTGGCTTATTCTACTAAAGGTAACTTATATTTAGGTAGCTACTAAAGTTTGCTTATCCTACTAAAGGTAGCATATATTTAGGTAGCAACTAAAGACTAGGCTTATTCTACTAAAGGTAGCTTATATTTAGGTAGCAACTAAAGATAGCTTATTCTACAAAAGGTAGCTTATTCTACTCAAGGTACCTTATTCTACTAAAGGTAGCTTATATTTAGATAACTACTAAAGATAGCTTATTCTACTACAGGTAGCTTATATTAAGGTAGCAACTAAAGACTAGGCTTATTCTACAAAAGATAGCTTATATTTAGGTAGCTACTAAAGATAGCTTATTCTACTAAAGATAGATTATATTTAGGTAGCTACTAAAGATAGCTTATTCTACACAAGGTAGCTTATTCTACTAAAGAAAGCTTATTCTACTAAAGGTAGCTTATATTTTAGGTAGCTACTAAAGGTAGCTTATTCTACTAAAGGTAGATTATTCTATTAAAGTTAGCTTATTCTATTAAAGCTAGCTTATATTTAGGTAGCTACTAAAGGTAGCTTATTCTACTAAAGGTAGATTATATTTAGGCAGCTACTAAAGGTAGCTTATCCTACTAAAGGTAGCTTATATTTAGGTAGTTACTAAAGATAACTTTTTCTACTAAAGGTAGCTTATATTTAGATAGCTACTAACGTTAGTTTATTCTACTAAAGATAGCTTATATTTAGGTAACAACTAAAGACTAAGCTTATTCTACTAAAGGTAGCTTATATTTAGGTAGCTACTAAAGATAGCTTATTCTACTAAAGGTTGCTTATATTTAGGTAGCAACTAAAGACTAAGCTTATTCTACTAAAGGTAGCTTATATTTAGGTAGCTACTAAAGGTAGCTTATTCTACTAAAGGTAGCTTATTTTTAGTTTTTTTTGTGTCTATATTCAATGGGCAATTCATTCTGCATTGCTGGGCCCTGATATGCAAAAGAACAGTGTCCATATGACTTTGTTTTCATTAGAGGAATAATGAGTATATGATTGTCATAAGAGGAGCATAAGTATCTTGCTGGTGTGTACACATGGATGAGGCCAGATAGGTATGTTGGACTGGAGTCCATCATTGAAACGTATCACAGAGAACAAATTTTGTACTTGATTCTGGATCAAATGGATAGCCAGTGTAGGGTACAGAGCAGTGCAGTGTGTTTTGAATGTTTTGAAGTTTCTGGAGTAGATATTGAGTTGAACCAGACAGAATTGAGTTACAATAGTCCAGTCTTGAAAATACTAATAAACACACAAGTGTTTTAGTGGCATCAACTGAAAGATATTTGCGAATGGAGCTGATCAGAAGAATTTCAAGATGGTCATTGTAGCAGGTGCACTGGACATCTGAGGTGCATGATATTTATTTTGGACCAATTGGACCTTGCGTTGAATATGTGTGTAAAGTTTCACAGCAATCCTCCCAAAATTTAGGGGGAGTATAGATACAAAACTTTAGATAGACTGACAGATGTTAGAAGGATTGATGAAAAACTGGACATTACACAAGCTCTCCTTGCATCAAGCCAGCAGCACTCAAATATTCACATAATTTTTATTTTTTCTGATCAGAAGTATTTGGTATTGTTATTTTCAGATGTTGCAAAATCAGAAGATATGCCAAAGTGTGGTTTCCATGAAACAATAAGTCTTGCCTATAAATATGTGGTTTCCATGAAATAACATGTTTTGCCAGCAAAAGTGTGGCTTCCATGAAATAATAAGTCTTGCCTGCAAATATGTGGTTTCCATGAAATAATAAGTCTTGCCTGCAAACGTGCTTTCCATGAAACAATAAGTCTTGTCTGCAAATATGTGGTTTCCATGAAACAATAAGTCTTGCCTGCAAAAGTGTGGTTTCCATGAAACAATAAGTCTTGCCTGCAAATATGTGGTTTCCATGAAACAATAAGTCTTGCCTGTAAATATGTGGTTTCCATGAAACAATAAGTCTTGCCTGTAAATATGTGGTTTCCGTGAAACAATAAGTCTTGCCTGTAAATATGTGGTTTCCGTGAAACAATAAGTCTTGCCTGTAAATATGTGGTTTCCGTGAAACAATAAGTCTTTCCTGTAAATATGTGGTTTCCATGAAACAATAAGTCTTGCCTGTAAATATGTGGTTTCCGTGAAACAATAAGTCTTGCATGCAAAAGTGAATCTGACAGTGAAATAGATACTTTTACTAATTCTACATCTTGAAAATCATTTCATATCTATTCCATTCATATTTGCATTTTCAGCTATAATTTTTTTTCTTCAAGTCTCAGAATTGCATCATTATTATTCAGTTTTTTCATCATTTGATTTTGTTTATATTTGACTGGAATAAAATGAAAATGCATTTAAAAAAGTCAGTTTTGCACTTCAAATGTTTTTGAAGGGAAAACAAATATTACTGTCATATCCTGTCATATTAAAAGTGGTGTGATTTCATGAAATAGCAAATGCAAAAATTGCAAATTACAGCATTGAATTTGTGATAAATGTAAACACAATTGCAACTACAATAATGTAAAGATATAGCTGTTAAGGTTTTTCTAGCAAATCTTATTTTATATTTCATTTTTTCCAATTAAAATTGGCAGATACTAGTACAATTTGACAGTAGTTGTTATGTCTGCTTCATAAAGAACAATGTTGATCCTAATGTAGTTAGTGAAATGTGTCAATTTAAAGAATATGAAGAACCTAAAATTATTGATATTGCCATTGCAAATTGGTATCTATGTCAATCTGTTTAACAATAGCTCAACAACTATTCAGACCATCAGTTTATTCACTTGTTTGTGAATTTGTACCAATTTCCAAAGTTTGTTGAAAAAAAAGTGACATTTCTGCTGGTAACTGATTTTGTGATCAGCAAAGAAGTCCTTTCAATCTGGTTTGGGCCCTTCATATGAATTTGAATTTTTGCATTAAAATATTGCAAGTAACTTTTAAAATCAACTTGGAAAGTGTTCAACTGTATCTACTTAATTTATTCATAATTTAAATTTTTTATATAAGCTCCTTAAATCCAATACAAAATACCTTTTTCTAATTGTGGTAAAATTTGTTTATTCTAAAAATTCATCCGTGGTTTACTGCCCCTGAAATAAAGGCCTTATAAGATAACATGGAATGTGACAATTAAGCAAAGGTTTAGAAATCAATCACTTATTGTGTCTCTAATTTACCATTACTATTTCCACCTGTAATATATTTCACTGCTTTCAAGCACACACTAACTCCAATAAAATACTTATAAATAATGATAAAAGTATCAACCACAAAAATATGATGCCTTTTTTATGTATTTTTTCAAGATATTTCTATAAAATTATCATATGTAGAGATATGGTGAATTTGTTTCAGACTATTTCCCAAGAATGATACCTCACTTTATTGAAAATAAATCCACAATGAAGAATTTTATATTTTGTAGTATTCCATTGGAATAATTGTTTTCTACCATGATCTAAAAAATACATGTAGAAGTAACCTAATTTTTACATTTGCCTTTTCCATTATACAAATATTTGTTATAGCTTTCCTATTAATTAAAAGACAAAGAAAACCAACAAGAAAACAGATAACATGGATTCAATAGCTAACACCTATGTCAGGGCCACAAATCTGAGGTAAATATGACATTTGATAAGGTAGAAATTTTCATTGTGTTTTCTTTGATTTGGATTTTGGTTTATGTTTAAAACTCCATGCATCAAATTTGTGTAAGTCAGTACTTACTGTCAATGTCAATGAACACTGATGATTGGTAACATCAAGATCTCAGACAGAGTGTGTAAGGTCATGAAAAACAAAGTATATAATTTAAAGCCAAGAATTAACTAAGGACAGCTAATGCTATTTTGAAAGGATTGTTGTTAACTGTGTCTTCAAATTTCTTGTCTGTAAAAAAGCAAGAAATCCATGAAAATTGGTACATTGAAATAAACAGTGGAATAACATATATACACACTTATAAGCTGAGCCTAACTGGAAAAACACACAGGCAGTTTATTACCACGTTAACCCCTGGAGGGTTTTGCTGAAACATATTTTGGGGACTATTTCTGAATACATCCTAATACATAAACTTCCAAGCAATATTTCATTAGCCCAATGCCTAGTTGTGCTAAAAAAAATGTTTTCCATCGATTAGTTTGCTTGTGCATGAGCAGAAGGTGAAAAGTTGGAGTTCTTTTTTTTTTTTTTTGCTTAAAGGACCTATACTTTTTACATGGAGAAGACTATTAAAAATGTCCACCTACCTTATCCTACATTTTGCACAGGTTCACCTGTCTGTGTGCACTTCAGACCAGTCTGCCTTAGATCTGAGGCCATAAAGTCTAAAATCTGGACACAAAATTGAATTCCGACCATGGGCAAATTTTGGGTGGAAAAAAAGGGTCCAAAAAGTTAGGTTTTTCACTATGTATTTTGTAGTGCAACTCAAATGTCCAGATTATTTAGTATCATTGTAGAGCTACATCTGTCTACCTTTCTATAATACCACCCACTTTAGTGTATCATGCATGACCTCAATGATATAGACCTTGGAAGTAGGCTACTACCTCATGCCCCGCAAACTTGGCGCTAGGGGTTAATGTGTTAATTAAGAGTACTGTAAAAAGTAGAACACACAACTGAGACCTGTTTCACTGGCACATTATACTACTGCAGATCAGGGTCAAACTATTTTCAGCTGGAATCGACTTATAACCATATATATATGGTATTTGTTATTAAACATTGGGTTGTTCTGAACTTTACCTTTCTGGCTGGTTGAGCCATGCCATAAACACTGATACCCTTGGTAGAGATCTTACGGAAATTGGACACATGTAGGTCTCCCTGTGAACTCAACATGTCCAACCCAATATATTCATCTGTTACCTGCAATTAATTCAGTACAATTATAAAGAATTATTTATAATGCATGTAATTTTTATTTCTCTTTATATTAATGTATAACTATATGTACCTGTTAATTACTCAAGTCTCTACCTGAATCAAATATTAATTAAGAAGGATGGAATATATGAATCCTTATTATGGCACATAATGATTAAATATCTGGCAAGGATTTGTCTCAAGATTTTCACTGGTTGTATTATTAACATTGGATTGTATTTACCTGGAAATAACATGCATACAACTGTGGACATGGTCAACCAGATATGCTACTACATAATGAACTGTTAGATCTGGGTTTATAATATTCAGTATGCAAATGATTTTTCAAGTGATCACTGTAGACCACTCATTTGATAGGCCAGAAATTGGAAGACTGTTTGCAGCTGCATATATAATCCATAAATAAATGTAATAAAGAATGTATTTGCCGTATTTCTTGTTTGTTTCCTGACACCAAAGATTATTTGACAACATAATTATTTTTTTAGTGTCATGTGATTTTTCGACAATGGTTTAGGATAATGTATGTTCCTGGCAGAATCTATAGAGACCCGATGTGTCATTTTACCTAATGTGATGATGGCTAAAACAGTTTTATATACTTTATGTTCTAGCTTTCCCAGTTAAAGCAATTCATTCAATAAAGGTGAAAATATGACACAGATTCAGTGCCCCAGTAGAGTCCTATATTCAAGTGAACTAGGGCAATTGTTTTGTATAACTGCCAACTTCCTGTGATTATGCTACATCCCTGAAACATTTATTAGTTTAGCCACACTTTCACTTACATAAACTCTGTAATCAAAGTGTCACTTACTGTAAGCAAAATTGTTACTTAGTGAAATCAAAGTATCACTTACTGTAACCCAAGATCACTCAACACATTAAAGAGAATCATCAATGTTCTCTTTCAGTTTCCATATCACCTGACGGTTTTGTATATTCATGAATTAATACAATTCAGTTACCATGTCACTTGGGGGTATTGTACTTTCATGAATTAATACAACTCAGTTACCATGGCATCTGGGTAATTTACTTATATGAATTAATATATCTCAGTTACCATGGCACTTGGGTATTGTACATTCATGAAATAATATAATTCAGTTACCATGTCACTTGATTATTGTACTTTCATGAATTAATAGAATTCAGTTGACATCTCACTTGGATAATGTACTTTCATTAATAAATACAACTCAGTTACCATGGCACTTGAGTATTGTATTTTCGTGAATTAATACACTTCTGTAATATCACAGATATTGGGAAAAGCAAATGTTATGCTTACAATGTACAATTAATTCTTGTTGTTTGAACCATATGGCATGTATTCGATATTGTAAAACACATTTGTGTGGTCCATAAATGAAAGCCCAGATTTCTTTCACAGTCTAAAAATGTAAGAGGCAAAATTTCCACCTTCTTTTGGAAATATATTGGAGGGGGGATGTACAGTGATAAATCTAAGTGCTTGTTATTGCTTTTTGATCTTTGTGTGTTTGTTTCATTTACAGCAAAAATAAACTTGAATCTCATAAGGACAAGTCCGAGAATACACTGCTGCTTTTTAAAGAGCCTTTGACCTTATCATTAGACAAAGATTTTAAAGGTGAATCTTTTCACAAAAGGAAATTTATGAAATAAAATAAAAATGAGTTTGGGTTTATTATGATAGAATTAAGCTATATGAAATAACTCACCAGCACATGCTTGCCTTCATTCAACAATTGCTGTGATGTGTCACTCACAGGAAGGCTGAGACGAGACCGCAGTCGTATTATGTCAGGTTGAGTGTGCAGCCATTTGGAGAAGCTCATACTGAGCATAGCGGAAAACTGCAAGACATAAAGTTCACAGACAAAATTAAAACTTGTTTTTTTGAGACATCACACATATAAAGGTTGTAAAAAGCTGAAAAATAACTTATGTATTTCTTGCCCAATATATGATGTCAGCATATAAGTGCCTTTATTAATTTTATATAAAATATTATTTTTAATTCTAAAGTTTATAATAATATAGTTTTACTAATGTATTTTAATTCCTGGTTATTGAGTTATCTACAACTTGGTTTTCATCTTAAAACTTCCAGATGAAAATTACTAGTTTCTTGGGTAGTAAAGTGGGTCAAGAAAAGAGAATGTTGGGTTTAGACATTATCAGTGCAGGGTACTACAGACTTTTTTCCAATAATGTAGTGCTTTCATTGTGATCTCATAGCATGCAACATTCAATCCGGTTTCCACCAGATCACACCTCTTGGTTGGCCTTGTCTAAAAATGAGCATTGTTATTTGGCCATAATTTCTTGCAAAAGTCCTTGTGGATCAGCAGCTTGGCTTTAAGATTTGTTCACAAATAGCATATCTCCTGCCATATACAGGTGCATCATTGAGATGTGCACTAAAATATGACTAATTTGGAAGAAATCCCAGAAACGTCACTCCAATAAAAGAAACAGTTAATAACCAGAGCCGCAGTGGCTTTTATAGTTTTTCAAATATGAGAATAAACTCTTTAACACAAAAAAACTTAGAGAAACTTTCCTGTTAGTGAAGACATTAACTGACCATCACCTTGGACTTTTGTACTGACCATTCATATGACATATGCATAATCTTATTGGGTTCCTTAGAATACAGAACATTTTATGACATTTATCCATCCATGGAGACAATATGACCTCTATTCCTCATTATAGGTCAAGAGCAACTTTGGCTATTCCGGAAGAGTAGTAGTTATACAAAAATTAATCTATTGTTTGAGTAATTTTAATTTTGTATGCCCATGGTTTAAATAACAAAGATTTCTCTTTTTCAGGTGGATGCATCATCTACACTCATGTAGAAATAACTTGTCCTCATAAATCAAATGTTATGATACATGTTTACCACAACAAAAACCATTGAGCAAACCAGAAAAACAAAATGAGATCATTTCCACAATTAAATACCTCAGTACCTCTCCTCTTGAAGTCCTTGCATTTTACCATTGTGTTTCTGAAATACACTTCCCAAAAGAAAGAGTGAATCTTCAAATGAAAACCCCTATTAAATTAGCTAACAGTTTTTAAATTGACATACTTTGAAAAAAATAATCAACATCAGAGTAAAATGTACTATGCAAAACTAACAACAATATATAATAATATAAATAACAATCTTAATCCCTTATGTTGTAATTCCTTTTTTTTGTACCAGATGAAAACCCTTTTATCAAGCTATGAGTTTGATACTTGCTCAATGACAAATAACAGAGGGTTGTTATTTGAATTCCCTCTGATCTTGCCACACAACTGATAAATGTTCAGTTGCAGCCTTTCTAAAAAGTTTCACAAAGCTCAGTCTCATCATAAGCAATTGCATATGACAGTGAAGCTGTGGAAATGGAGTTTGACATGGTGACTAGCAAAAGATTTACAATTGCTAGAAGATGATGGTGGATTTAAAATCTTTATCAAACAATGAGGATGAATTCTTGGACCATGGACTTTGTAACAGATGACACTAGTGTCATCTTTTATAGGAAACTGTGATGCACTAAAATGTGGCCTTATTCATTGTTTATTGTATTTGGAATTTACATATTTGGGGATACTGTGAATTGATTATATTGGTATGTGACCTATAATTTAATTCATGGATTTATCATATAAATTGATTTATTATGTTTGGCACTATGAATTTTAATAAATCAAAATTGGACAAATTCTAAGTTATCCATTTATCTGATATTATTCAACTCAAATATATTATTGTATTTTACACTAATTTATCTTTATTTTTCCTCTTTGTTTATCCAGTGCAACTCTGACACACTGACAAGTCACACCTTCAAATCGATCTGACTTGAAAAATACACTCTGACTTATAGAAGAGTCAATGAGAAACTGGCTTTTTATAGCCCGAAAAAGTGTGGAGGGAGGTTAGCTTAGGGGGGGGGGGAGGTTGGCTTATAGTCCAGGCAACTTATACCATAATATAGATGGTACCAACGAAATGTCACTTTTGTGCACAACCACACACATTTGACACATCTGCAGCAAGATAAATGATGCTGTATGATGCATTGTGATATAAATTAAATATTAATAATTGGAATATTCAATTAAATATCAATAACATAGTGTGACAAAGACAAAATTATAAGCTATTGTCTAGTTACCTGGTCCCTTACATAGGCACTGAAGCAGATAAGGAAAAAGTATCGGTCCAAGTAATCCAGGCATCTTTTGTACAGAAATTGATGTGCATTCTGACCCTGCAAAGAAAAGGTCGTCTTTTATTTGATCTTTTATAGCTTAACAACACAAGTTGGTTATTTAACACTTTAGTTATAAAATCTATTTCTTTTCATAAGTCCAAATAATCCAAGCATTTTTTTTTAACAGAAACTGATTCTGACCCTGCTAAGAAAAGTGGTCTTTGATTCGATGTTTTATAGCTCAGCAACACAAGTTGGTTATTTAGCATATTAGTTATCAAATCTATAATTTTTCATAAGCTTTTGGCATCACTTGTATAAGTATCTTTTTCACCCAGGCACTTGCTTGAGAAATACGTTTTGAAAATAAACAAAAATCATGTGACATAGTTAAAAACTAGCTGTTTTTATCCACCATAAGCCATCTTGTTACATGCACTTGAAAGGTAGTAAGTATATCTGCTGACATTGTTTGAACTGCTAGTTTAGTATTTATTGCGAGTTTGCTGCAATTAATATACCTTTACTTTAATAAAAGCAGCTGACCTTAAATGCTGTTCAAGTCTAATTAGCCAAACTGTATAATTTAACACAGGTTTATGGCTGCCGACATGTATGATATCCTGTCGCTCAGAGTTTTCAGAGTTTGATGTTAATAAAATTTGAACAAATATAGAAGTATCCTCATTGAGGATAGGAAAGGAAACTCCCAATGCCAGAAAAGTCAAAACATGCCTCTAAGACAAAGTTCATGGTTGTCAGACTAGCAAAATCATGCATTAAAAGGAATAATGATTACAAAATTATGGATGGCCTGTCTACTGCTGGAAAGGTATGGATCAAGAGCAAAATTAGATTGACAGAGCAAAATGTAGTTAGAAAAGACCAAATAACTCAGAAAATTTAACATTTTTGCATGATAAATTGGGTATTAATCCTAACCATGATATCACATGTGATACTCATTCTATCACACATAATGAAACTTGAGATAGGGAACAAAAAATGTGCTAATTACTGTCCCTGAGAACTCGTCATAAAAATCCTGCATTCCACATTCAATATAACATTTCTCTCCATTGATGTATCATGTTGCCCTGCCTGTTACTGTATAAGTCAAAGGAACAAAGAAATGGTTTAGAAGACATGTATATATGTTAGACACCATGGCTATAGTTGGTCTTCTTCATATGGGTATGACAACCCATGTTGTTTGGATGTAAAGAGTTGCGATGGACATTGAAAGCTTTGTTCAGGAACAAAGGATCCTTATAGCCATCGTAAACCTCACCATGTTGACAGACACCCTGGGGCACTATCTGCTAAGTTGAACAGGATAGGATAGAATCAACATCTAATCAGGATTGAAAGAGGGTGTGGTCACCATTTCAATCCAAGTTTAAGTTAGTTTTTTTGAGCTAGGAACTTAGTAATTGCCCAAACATAGTGCTGCAAAGTTATAAAGCAATACTCTGGAAAAGCCACTCATAATTTGGCAAGGAGACTTTTGGTATAGTTTAGTCCCAAGTCTCTAGAAGGGAGATGGAATAAAGACTAGTGGAGAAGGTGATTGTAAATAAAAACTAGTCAGAAAAGGAGTCAAGGAGGAGAAATTGGAGAAGGACAGTCAAGGAGGAGAAGGAGTTAGGAGGGAAGTCAAAGGAGAGAAAAAATTGACAGGATAGGTTATTATGTTTGTATGCCTGTGTCTTGTATAGTACACAGTATAGGATATATTTTCAGTTGTCTGGAGTGTGTATAGTTGTCATTGTCTAGAGTGAACAGAGTGATCCGAGCATTCAAAGTTATCAGAGTGATTGCGGTCAACGTTGTGCAAACTAAAGCAAACCACTGGAAATTAACCGTAGCAGTTGTGAAGCTGAAGCCATGGAGCTTTAATAAAGTGTGCTAATGATGGAGTGTATCTCCTTACATGTAATCTTGTAGCCATTGGCTAATTTTGGGGTTCATAAAACCCACTGTATCTTTAGGGACCGTAAAGATAAGTTGTATATCTAGCTGTCCCTTTTTGGTTTGCATAACTTCACTGAGTGAAATTATTTTACTACACGTGTAAAATTCTACATTGTTTACTACTAGCTGAGTAAACTATATCCATCTTTTTATTGTGAAATCACTGTGAATCATTCACCCTATTTCTTTGTATTTTGTAAAGTAATTTATTTTGTATTTTGTATTATTACATTTGTGCATTCTTATGTTAAATAATCTAATATTTGGATTATATATACATGCACATATTCATAATTAATTACTCATTCAAGTCATTCATTATTAAACATTGTATTTATATCATCATCAAAAGTGTTCTGTTGTGAATCCAGAAATCCAACCCTGTTATCTTTTTACACAACCTTAATACAACACATGGTTGAGGAAACCTGTCTCAAGAGGGAGATATTCAAATTAATGAACAAGTAAATATGTGTGTAGAAAAAATACATAATTGTCTTGCAAAATGGAAATTGCTGACAACTGACAGGTAGATTTTAAAAACATTTGATGCTAACCAGATTGAATTTGATGAAATTCCTTATCAAAGCAGATTAATTACCACATGACATCAAATTTTCATAGGAACAAAAGATTTTGATGCAAAAGGACGGTAGACAATTTGCCAAGGAAAGATGCTATTATACCTTTTTTTCATGAAAAGGTAGAGTTTATTTCAAATTTATTCATTCCATCAATTCCAACCATCATAAATTTCATATTTACCTTTCAGACATATGCTAGTATGAGTTGATATTATTTTTGCCATTTCTAGAAATGTTCCAGACTAAAAGTAATAGAGACAGTTTTTGTAGGCTTTGCACTCACTTTTTTCAACCAGACATTCATTGATTTGCTTCTAGGTTACATTTTTTCAGGATGAATCTTTTGTCATGTAATCCAGACTCAAGAGCATTTTAGTGTGATGCTATTTTCCTGCCTGCATGAATTTTGACTCTACTTTTTTCGACCCTTCTGCTTAATAAGGAAAAATTGTCAACAAGATTAGTAGTGACCAAGTTAACAAGACACTTTTGATCATTCCATCTTGGTCACCTCAACATTGGTTTTCTTTACTTATGGCTTGCATTGTTGATATTCCTGCCAGACTACACTGACATAAGGACATCACTATAGTTCCATACTTGACCGCTCTGGTGGCCTAGTGGTTAGAACGTCTGCCTCAGAAGCAGGAGGTTGTGTGTTCAAGCCTCGGCCAAGTCATACCAAAGACTTATAAAATAGGCTCTAACAGCTACTTTGCCTGTTGGTGCAGCATTAAGATGTTAGTGTTAGGACTGGTCGGCCTGGTGTCAGGATAATGTGACTGGGTGGGACATCATGCTACGTGTCTGCAGCATGATGCCCCAGTGTTAGACATCACTATAAACTGCCACACTGCAGACATTGTAGCGACATGACTGAAATATTGTTAAAGCTATGTTAAAAATCCCAATTACACACACACATACTTCCATACTCAGAGAGATTCATCCCCTAAACGCAAAGTTGATGCTTATAGGTGTGGATATATAAAGACAAAACTAGAAGACTTTCAGAGAAATCTATTGAACTCATCTGCAGATCCTGGGGAAAAGGCAGATAAAAAGAGTATGACCTTGCATCGAGGAGAAATAGTTATTACATTAGTTATTACATTAGTTATTACATTGTTTCTCATATCCATTGGTAAATCCTATAAACATGTTATTACAAACTCAAATTACAATATCACAACTGGGGTTCTAAACCACTTTTATTTACAAGATTTAAGAGAGGCATTTTCATAATAAATCCATCTCAAGCAAAGTATACATTCACTAGAGATGCTTGACAATTGCTCAGATATTTACCGTATTTTCTAGCCTATAAGTCGATTCGGAGTATAAGTCTAATTTACCAATTTTGTAAATTTTCCATCCTTTGTCCATATACAAGTCAATTCAGAGCATAATACAAGGCCAGGTCAATATTTTGGCTTTGTATTTTACACTAGTAATGGTATCGTTGTATGATATTCCATATTACCTGCAATTGTGAAATTGCATTACCAATGCTAACATGTTTGTGATTTTACTTCTGAACAAATCACTGTTATATTCTGTTATCAAATGACACAGCTGAATAAACAGTCCATGCTTGTTTTATTATAATTGAAAGCACATCCATGTTGTAGTTCATTTTATTACCTGTAGTTACAAGTGTAACTTATATAAACTTACAATGGCACAATCCATATATAAGTCGATTCAGAGTATAAGATGAAGACCTGACTTTCAAGTCAAAAAGTATCTACTTATAGGCAGGAAAATACAGTAATTATTTTGTTTTCCTGTGGTATAATGTGTGATAAGGATTCTTTTAAAAAAGTAGCTTTAACAATTTTTCAGTCATATTGCTACAATGTCTGCAGTGAGGCAGTTTAGAGTGATGTCTAGCACTGGGACATCATGTTGTATTATACATTTCTTGCATATTGACTGTTTTTGTTGATTGAGTTGTCTGTGAAAATATTATGCATATGAAACTGTTGTAATTTATATTAGATGTCCTGAAGCTTCAAGTCAACAACTGAACTCCAGCTAAATATACAAGTGTAATCATTGTACCTCTATTATGTGGTCTGTTGTAATGCCCTCCAAGTGAAGTTTGGTGGTCAAAATGTCTGTTCGAAGTTCACACAGCATTGAGCACTGGTCAAGTATAGTGTCAACCTGCAAATCACATACATAAGAAGAGATATCATGAGCATGCATGTGTTTCTAATAGAAAATGGAATTTAGTATTTTAATACGAAACATGCTAATATAAGCACTAATTATTGCTATCTTCATACAATGTGCATTTGTTATACTCTCATTAAGAGGGCCTCAAGGGAGAATAATCCTTGACTAATGAGTCACCCTCTATAAATATTATTATTATTATTATTATTATTATTATTATTATTATTATTATTATTATTATTATTATTATTATTATTATTATATTATATTTACCAATGGAAACTCGCAATCTATACTACAAGTCGTATATTCTTCCAAGATTGGATTACTGTTCTAATATATAGAGAAACTGTGCTAAATCTGAGCTTGACAGGATTTATAAACTCCAGAAATGAGCAGCACGTGTAATTTTAGATACATCTGTTGATCATCCCTCAAAAGCATTATTTACAGAACTCAAATGGTTCACAATATATGACAGGATAGATTTTCACAAGGTAGTTCTTTTATATAAATGTCTACATGGAACTGCACCACAGTATCTTCAGGACTTATTTAGGCCTTTTTTAACACAATACCAGTTGAGATCAATCTCGCATGGAAACCTAGTACCAAAACCAAGAACAGAGTTTTCAATACTCTGGTACAGTTCTGTGGAATAAGCTTCCACTACATGTAAAATCGGCTGAAAATATTAGAGTATTTAAGAAGAGATATCATGAGCATGCATGTGTTTCTAATAGAAAATGGAATTTAGTATTTTAATACGAAACATGCTAATATAAGCACTAATTATCGCTTCTTGTGCATTTGCTATACTCTCAGGGCCTCAAGGGAGAACAGTCCTTGACTAATGAGTCACCCTCTATAAATAAAGCGGTTTTATTATTATTATTATTATATTATATTATATTATATTATATTATATTATATTATATTATATTATATTATATTATATTATATTATATTATATTATATTATATTATATTATATTATATTATATTATATTATATTATATTATATTATATTATATTATTATAAAAATGTCATACACTGCAATCCATCTCATCAGCTACAAGTTTTAACAGTTTTGGTTTGTTATGAACATGGCTGATAGTTCAAGGCAAGATACAGAGAAGTGGGGGAGGGTGTGTGTGTGTGTATGTGAGAGTGTGTATGAGATCTACATATTATCTACATATCACAAATGGCTGTAAATCTTAAACAATTCTGGCAATTTTAGTTTTAGTTTCTACAATCAGTAACAAAGAGTTATCTACCCATACTCAACTGAATTCGTGAGGCCAGATCTTTCATGAAACATGAGAATCCATTTATACAAACATTGAATGTTACCAGTTTTCAGAGATAAATTGATTGGTTTTATGGTACAAGAAGTAGGTTTTTTTGTGCTGAATCAACTGGAGTCTTGCCTAAGGTTACCTCTAGGTAGCTGACCCAGGCTGATAAAACAGTTGGTCAAGAATCCAGTATGCTAACCACAGAGCCATCACAGATTCCGTCTCCATTAGTTGCCTCTCATGAGATACAGAATAGTGCATTGCACCTATTCTACGTTTCAGTAACTTAGCCCACATGATCATATAACCATACCTGCTTACATAGTGTATCAAACAAAAAGAATTTGTTTTACTCCCAAACATCCCAACATGATTGTGTCTTGAAAAACATGATATTCAGCAATTTTAGCAATAAAAAAAGAATATTGGCATTTCTTGACACCAGAATATAAGTTCAAAAACAGGTGACTTAAAGTTCTTCTTGATGCTTGAGGAAAATTCATCTCAGGGCAGTTTATATAGTTGATTATCGAAGAGGTGATACAAATTTAGTCAGCCAGATAAACCATCACTTGATTGATTGACAATAGCTTTGTTGATGTTGTGTCAAAAAACTTAATGGGAAAGTCCATTGGGCTAACATGATAGGTAAAGTACACAAAGTGAAACAATCCAATTTATTTAAAGCTAGGCTGAAAAAAGTTGTTTTGAATAATGATGTTGAAGCCAGCTTTATTAAAGATTATATGAGTTTTTAAATGCATCAGTAGCTACTGGGGCAGCAGTACATGATCTATCTTGGATGTAACAGCAGGCAGACTTGAGATATAGCAAAGAAACAAACTAAACATCAAAATTTGTTGTTTATTTTCTTCAACAACATTACCCAGTCACAATATGTTATGAAAACAGGTAAGGGGTCACTCACATAGTATCTTAAACCAAAATTTGAATCAGAGCCATGTAAGAAACAACCCTCATCATCAAGAACTAAGTTTAAATTATCAGTTGATGTTCATTCCCCTTTTATAGTGGGGTTTGGTCTTCAAATCCATTTGACTTGATAAGAAGGTGTCTAAGCCAAGTTTTTCTGTCCATAATCAAGAGTCTCATGAAGGGACTGATGCTCTACTGGCTGAAAAAATTCCAGGAATATACGACTGAAGACCAGTTTTTCCTTATTATAACTGCTGATATTCTTCTGTGATAACAAAATTTTCAAATTAGCTGCTGGGTTAACATAATGGATAACAGATTGACACCAGTTAAACTTAGGTCAAAGAAGACAGCAAAGGATGTTTTCTGGTGGAAACCCCATGTTGATATCACTTTCCATTTTGAAAGAGTAACAATTGCAAGATGTTTAAGATGGTTACTAACTAGACTCATAAGAAGTCTTTTGGTGAAAGCACAATGTTGATATAATTAGATGTCTAGAAGAAGTAGTGTTAACAAGATTTTTTTTCAAGGCTATTGTGGCACCATATTATAGGCATGTTTGGTACCATTTTCATTTAATACTAACTATATATCATAAGAAAACTTTATATGGCCATTTATTCAGGAGTAGTGATAACAAGACTGACAATGTGGCAGGCATACCAAATCTCTGAATGGCACCATTTTAATTAAAGACCAACTAGACATCATGAAGAGTATTTCAGTGAAAACTCTATTCAAACACAATAATTCATTCAGGAAGAGTAACAATTAACAGTAGTTTCAAGATTGCCATTGTGACCGGCAAACTAAATATAAAACCAACTCCATTTTCATCAATGAAATAGCTATCCATTCAGGAGGAGTAGTGATAAAACAGTGACATTGGACATGAAATCAACACAACAATCATTTAGGAAAACCAAATGGCAATATTAATGTTAATCTTCATTCACGACAAGTAACATAATGTTGGTCATTTTGGACATCATATCGACGCCATTTTTATTTACAACCAAACAGACATCTGGTGAAAACCACATGGCAATATAACTTTTATTCAGGTTTAGTAGTGATTACAAGATTTTTCAAATGCTGCTGTGGTGGCCATATTGGATATCACATTGGCACCATTTACATTTATGATCAACTATAAGTCATTTGTAAAAGCCCCATGTTCCTATTACCATTCATTCAGAAGCAATAGCAAAGAAACAATATTTCAAGATGGGCAATGTGGCAATCATACTTGGCCTCATATCAGCATTTGTTTTTATTAAGGTCCAGCTAGATATCATACAACATCTACTTGCAAAACTCTGTGCAGTTCTGGAAAGTAGTGCTAACAAAATTTTCAATATGGTCTATGTAGAAATCATATTGGAGATCAGATCAGCACCATTTTCATTTAGAACCAACTAGACATCATACATAATCTTGCAGTGAAAAGCCCATGTTAATATGAACATCCATTCAGAAAAAGTAGTGCTAACAAGATTTTCTAGATAGCCACTTTTGCAAACATTCTGGATGTTTGAGAGGCATCAGTTCCATTTAGGAACAACTAGACCATGGCATAAATGGGTGTGCACAATTGCAAGGCACTCCTTCAAGAAATTTAGGAGGACCAGTGCAAACAAAACTTTTGCCAATGGACAAAAAGACATCAGACCTTCCTAAAAGCTCATCTGGTCAATAACCAGTACAGCAAAATTACTGAGACCTACAGTCTTTCTACTTATAGGTTTAATGAGCCATTTGACTGACAAACCTGAAATTTAACATGCTCTCCTTCAGATATGACATGCACAAGTTTCTGTACAGCTCTGAATTCTCCACGTTCATAGTTTGGCTTTCTTGGGGAGACCAATTTCTGCCTTTTATCAATACCACTACTGAAAAACATCATCAAGTTCATTATTAGAGAATGACAGTATAGTTAATATGCTATTATGTAATGATAGTTTTACTATTGTAAAGTGAGTTTTATATTTGGAATACATGTAGTTTCACCACCATGTTTAAATACAAGACTGCTATACTGATTCCCACAAATTTCCCCTTTCATCAAGAAACTGGCAAAACTGTGTTACACAAAATTCTGTCCTTTAACCAAGTGTTTCAACTTCACAAATGAGATTTATTTTTTCTCACTGCCTGGATGATTTCTATTCAACTCAAATGAAAAATGTACCTGAATATCTTGTCCAGCAAATTCATATATTTATTGTCTACTGATGCACCCAGCATTTATCATACTGGTTGAAAGTTGAGTATATAAACAAGCTTGTATCCTATTATTTTTATATTTCATGTATAGACTATTTGGCTAACTAAATATGCTATCAAATATAATTAATTTGTGAGATGTTTTCAAATTAAAGAAATCCATCTGTTTGTTGGTTGTTTTTTTTTTTGGGGGGGGGGGAGAATGCGTCATTCACAGCTGCTATAAACAAAAATAAGAAATGCATCTGGATGTCTATGCTGGACAAATGTACTCTTATGTTATTTTTACACAGCAGTCTACTTTTAAAAATTATATTCTCAAATATATATGATATGTGAAACTAAAATTGACGATAAAAATGACAAACATTAGCTTTTATTGTTTCAGTTTTAATTTTTTCATGAACCAAAAAGGAGTAATCCATGTAAGGCAATTTAATTAGGTTAAACAAGAGTACTGATCATGCCAACAGAGTAATCTTTGGCATGTGTGCGTGTGTGTGTGTGTGTGCATGCGTGCATGCGTGTGTGTGTGTGTGTGTGTGTGTAAAATGTGTACAGACATCTAGCTGCACTAAAAACACACATTTCTAACAGAGTAATCTTTGGCATATATGTGTGTGTGTGTGTGTGTAAAATGTGTACAGACATCTAGGTGTACTAAAAACACACATTTCTAACAGATTAATCTTTGGTGTGTGTGTGTGTGTGTGTGTGTGTGTGTGTGTGTGTGTAAAATGTGTACAGACATCTAGCTGTACTAAAAACACACATTTCTAACAGAGTAATCTTTGGTGTGTGTGTGTGTGTGTGTGTGTGTGTGTGTGTGTGTGTGTAAAATGTGTACAGACATCTAGCTGTACTAAAAACACACATTTCTAACAGAGTAATCTTTGGTGTGTGTGTGTGTGTGTGTGTGTGTGTGTGTGTGTGTGTAAAATGTGTACAGACATCTAGCTGCACTAAAAACACACATTTCTAACAGAGTAATCTTTGGCATATATATGTGTGTGTGTGTGTGTGTGTGTGTGTGTGTGTGTAAAATGTGTACAGACATCTAGGTGTACTAAAAACACATTTTTAACAGAGTAATCTTTGACGTGTGTGCGTGTGTGTAAACTGTGCACAGAGGTCTAGCTGTACATTTCCAATTGAGTTATCTTTTCAGTAAGAGTGACAGCCCCTAATTTATGCATTATACCATTTAATTAAAACAATGGATACAGTAGCCTAACAGACATGATGGTCATCATTATTAAAAATTTGATACTTTTTACATAAAAAGGAAGTAGAATTTGATTCTTATTGTGGTATATATTGAAGTAGAATTATTTTGAACCTTTCCACATGCCAGCTTACAACTAGAATTGCTCAGATCAGGCAAAGTGTTGAAAATAAAGTGATTACTTTGAAAGCTAAAAAATATGATTTACCTGTTGATCTCTGGCTGTTGCAACCAGTAAAAAGATAACACATCTTGAATGACTAGATGATCTTGCTCTATAGATTGGGTGATTCAAGTCATTTCAAGGTCTGATGGTTATATATTTAATCATTTGTTTTTGAGTATTTCTGATGATTATATATTTAATCATTTGTTTTTGAGTATTTCTGATGGTTATATATTTAATCATTTGTTTTTGAGTATTTCTGATGGTTATATATTTAATCATTTGTTTTTGAGTATTTCTGATGGTTATATATTTAATCATTTGTTTTTGAGTATTTCTGATGGTTATATATTTAATCATTTGTTTTTAAGTATTTCTGATGGTTATATATTTAATCATTTGTTTTTGAGTATTTCTGATGGTTATATATTTAATCATTTGTTTTTGAGTATTTCTGATGGTTATATATTTAATCATTTATTTTTGAGTATTTCTGATGGTTATATATTTAATCATTTATTTTTGAGTATTTCTGATGGTTATATATTTAATCATTTATTTTTGAGTATTTCTGATGGTTATATATTTAATCATTTGTTTTTGAGTATTTCTGATGGTTATATATTTAATCATTTGTTTTTGAGTATTTCTGATGGTTATATATTTAATCATTTATTTTTGAGTATTTCTGATGGTTATATATTTAATCATTTGTTTTTGAGTATTTCTGATGGTTATATATTTAATCATTTATTTTTGAGTATTTCTGATGGTTATATATTTAATCATTTGTTTTTGAGTATTTCTGATGGTTATATATTTAATCATTTATTTTTGAGTATTTCTGATGGTTATATATTTAATCATTTGTTTTTGAGTATTTCTGATGGTTATATATTTAATCATTTGTTTTTGAGTATTTCTGATGGTTATATATTTAATCATTTGTTTTTGAGTATTTCTGATGGTTATATATTTAATCATTTGTTTTTGAGTATTTCTGATGGTTATATATTTAATCATTTGTTTTTGAGTATTTCTGATGGTTATATATTTAATCATTTATTTTTGAGTATTTCTGATGGTTATATATTTAATCATTTGTTTTTGAGTATTTCTGATGGTTATATATTTAATCATTTATTTTTGAGTATTTCTGATGGTTATATATTTAATCATTTGTTTTTGAGTGTTTCTGATGGTTATATATTTAATCATTTGTTTTTAAGTATTTCTGATGGTTATATATTTAATCATTTGTTTTTGAGTGTTTCTGATGGTTATATATTTAATCATTTGTTTTTGAGTATTTCTGATGGTTATATATTTAATCATTTGTTTTTGAGTATTTCTGATGGTTATATATTTAATCATTTGTTTTTGAGTATTTCTGATGGTTATATATTTAATCATTTGTTTTTGAGTATTTCTGATGGTTATATATTTAATCATTTATTTTTGAGTATTTCTGATGGTTATATATTTAATCATTTGTTTTTGAGTATTTCTGATGGTTATATATTTAATCATTTGTTTTTGAGTATTTCTGATGGTTATATATTTAATCATTTGTTTTTGAGTATTTCTGATGGTTATATATTTAATCATTTGTTTTTGAGTATTTCTGATGGTTATATATTTAATCATTTGTTTTTGAGTATTTCTGATGGTTATATATTTAATCATTTGTTTTTGAGTATTTCTGATGGTTATATATTTAATCATTTGTTTTTGAGTATTTCTGATGGTTATATATTTAATCATTTGTTTTTGAGTATTTCTGATGGTTATATATTTAATCATTTGTTTTTAAGTATTTCTGATGGTTATATATTTAATCATTTGTTTTTGAGTATTTCTGATGGTTATATATTTAATCATTTGTTTTTGAGTATTTCTGATGGTTATATATTTAATCATTTGTTTTTGAGTATTTCTGATGGTTATATATTTAATCATTTGTTTTTGAGTATTTCTGATGGTCATATATTTAATCATTTATTTTTGAGTATTTCTGATGGTCATATATTTAATCATTTGTTTTTGAGTATTTCTGATGGTTATATATTTAATCATTTGTTTTTGAGTATTTCTGATGGTTATATATTTAATCATTTGTTTTTGAGTATTTCTGATGGTTATATATTTAATCATTTGTTTTTGAGTATTTCTGATGGTTATATATTTAATCATTTGTTTTTAAGTATTTCTGATGGTTATATATTTAATCATTTGTTTTTGAGTATTTCTGATGGTTATATATTTAATCATTTGTTTTTGAGTATTTCTGATGGTTATATATTTAATCATTTGTTTTTGAGTATTTCTGATGGTTATATATTTAATCATTTATTTTTGAGTATTTCTGATGGTTATATATTTAATCATTTGTTTTTGAGTATTTCTGATGGTTATATATTTAATCATTTGTTTTTGAGTATTTCTGATGGTTATATATTTAATCATTTGTTTTTGAGTATTTCTGATGGTTATATATTTAATCATTTGTTTTTGAGTATTTCTGATGGTTATATATTTAATCATTTGTTTTTGAGTATTTCTGATGGTTATATATTTAATCATTTGTTTTTGAGTGTTTCTGATGGTTATATATTTAATCATTTGTTTTTGAGTATTTCTGATGGTTATATATTTAATCATTTGTTTTTAAGTATTTCTGATGGTTATATATTTAATCATTTGTTTTTGAGTATGGCTAAAAAATTATTTTATTCATGTTCCAACAAGTTTTGTTCCATTTTCTAAACAAATGTATATAATGCTCACAATGTTTATATCCTCATGAGAATTATTCAAAATTTGGAAACTAGGATGTCCAGAAAACTGTAGGATCTGGATATTTAAATTCATGATGGCTTAACATATTTATCAATTCATAATGGCAGCAACATAAAAGAATGTTTACCACAGATGCTTTTTTGCTACAATTTCTGACATTCAATCAGTTTGTAAACATGTTACATTTTTAAACATGGCAGACAAGAGTGTTTGGATATGAAATTGTGCATTGTGGTTGCAGCTTTACATCCTGGCTTGATATGCATTATTATATACTAGAATTGCAAGAAATGCTGGAAATCAAACTCAGCCAAGGTCTCATCAAGGCCACCAACTGCACCATTATGTATTGAATGGTTAATGAGCTATGCCAAACTGTTCATGTCAAATTGCATCAGAATGATATTGAATGGTTAATGAACTATGCCAAAATGTTCATGTCTAATTGCATCAGAATGATATTAAATGGTTAATGAGCTATGCCAAGCTGTTCATGTCAAATTGCATCAGAATGATATTGAATGGTTAATGAGCTATGCCAAACTGTTCATGTCATATTGCATCAGAATGATATTGAATGGTTAATGAGCTATGCCAAACTGTTCATGTCAAATTGCATCAGAATGATATTGAATGGTTAATGAGCTATGCCAAACTGTTCATGTCTAATTGCATCAGAATGATATTGAATAGTTAATGAGCTATGCCAAAATGTTCATGTCTAATTGCATCAGAATGATATTGAATGGTTAATGAGCTATGCCAAAATGTTCATGTCTAATTGCATCAGAATGATATTGAATGGTTTATGAGCTATGCCAAGATGTTCATGTTAAATTGCATCAGAATGATATTGAATGGTTAATGAGCTATGCCAAACTGTTCATGTCTAATTGCATCAGAATGATATTGAATGGTTAATGAGCTATGCCAAACTGTTCATGTCAAATTGCATCAGAATGATATTGAATGGTTAATGAGCTATGCCAAGCTGTTCATGTCAAATTGCATCAGAATGATATTGAATGGTTAATGAGCTATGCCAAACTGTTCATGTCAAATTGCATCAGAATGATATTGAATGGTTAATGAGCTATGCCAAACTGTTCATGTCTAATTGCATCAGAATGATATTGAATGGTTAATGAGCTATGCCAAACTGTTCATGTCTAATTGCATCAGAATGATATTGAATGGTTAATGAGCTATGCCAAACTGTTCATGTCTAATTGCATCAGAATGATATTGAATGGTTAATGAGCTATGCCAAACTGTTCATGTCTAATTGCATCAGAATGATATTGAATAGTTAATGAGCTATGCTGGCTACAAGCAACATCCCATATGAAAGTAAGAAATTGTCAAGAGCAATAACACTACCAAAATCAAGTTGATGAGATAAAAATGTAAAGTACTTCTAAGTCTTGAGACAGTCTGCATAACTACTCAGACAATATAATTTAATATTAATAATTGTTAGAGATTCGCTTCATAAGCTGTCATGCTAGACTTCAAAATATAAATTAAGCTGACATGCAGTACTAGTTTGAGTTGCCTCTCTCTTCGTATCAAACCCTAAGCAAACAACACAAATGAACTAAGGATACATAATTAGAACTTTATTTATAAATCAATGGAGGCAACTGCAACAGCATAGTTGTACTAACTGATTCTTTAAGATAGTAATTTTAAATGCCACCCCTTCTTCTCTGATAACATATGGCAACACACAGTGTTGAACTAACACACACACACACACTTTACATGAACACTACATCCAGAGATTAATCTTGTTAAAGAAATCCTTCAAAATATAATATTTCTTATTAAGTTAGTGAATTTTATTATGATGATTTATGCAATTACCACTATTTGTTACATTTGTTACAGAAAAACAGCATATGTCATGCTTTCACTTACCAATTTTGAACACAATTTTTCAAAGTCGAAGAAATAGCCTATTTTTGTTTTTTTGTAAAAGAAAAAACTGCACCAGTCTAACCATTACAGGTATGTTCATAAGCTATCAGGACATTTTAGAGTCAAGGCTGGTTGCACATATGAAGACTGCAAAGCAATGGTGGTTACAAGAAGTGTGAATAGACAGGCAGAAAGACAGTTTCTCAAGGTTACCATGGCCACCACATCCTTATTAACATACTTTAAGTACAGGTGGAATATGCTAACAAATCTGATAAGCATATAATTAATCTGAATGGGCTTATTGCATCTGATATTAATTAATTGTTTTAAAGGTACTGAATGGAAAGTGTAATTTCTGAACATTTGTCCCAAATGGGCAATGATTGTCAAACATCTATGGAGAAATTTGATACTTAAATGTGTTTTAAAAATTAACCTATGCTAATTTTCATCAATGTAGTTCCATTTTTTAAGTCATTCTACATAAATAATAAGAAAACCATGAATGATACATTATACCATGAATGATACTTTATACCATGAATGATACATTATACCATGAATGATACATTATACCATGAATGATACATTATACCATGAATGATACATTATACCATGCATGATACATTATACCATGAATGATACATTATACCATGAATGATACATTATACATTCTATGCCCACACGATGTATAATAATCACCTTTGTAGGCACAAATAGTTTATGGTTCATTTTAGAGATTTACAGACCAGCTGGTTTCAATGACATTGACCTCTGGACACACAAGCTTACAGGCTTCCTGCATGAACCAAGTGCAAGCAATCCGCAGAACAAATATTATGGTACATAATCCATTTTTCTTTGGAATGGATTTTTTTCTTTGAGTCACAATGACTCTTATCATTGGACCTTGGAGCCCAAAATCAAAACGCCTCATCCTGACATTAAATTCAAGCCTTCCACAAGAGTTGATCAAGATATGTGGTCTAGAACAAAGGTTGTTATGCAAAAACTAATTCTACTTTCAGTCAGAGAACATGATATTTAACATTTTCATCCCCAAACAGGGCCAGCATCAAACAAGATGGGGGGCCCTGTGTGGCCGAGTGGTCTAAAGTGCTTTCTGTTACGGATCATTGCCATCTCACCTCTGTCTGCGTGGGTTCAAGTCTAGGATTCGCCTCATGTAGTTATGTGAGAAAACTTGCTAGTAGCTTCTCGTGGGTCGGTGGTTCATTCCGGGGGTTTTCCCGGGTTCTTCCTCCACCAATAATACTGGATGTCATATATAGCCTATCATGTGCTGAAAAATGGCATTAAACCCTTTCTTCTTTATGACACATTGACCTTGACTATTGACCTATTTACACTGATACTGAAATAATTCTTCCTCACCACAAATGCAAGCTATGTACAAAATTAGGTAAAGGTAGATGGTGGAGAAATGTAGTTACTAAACAGAAACAAAATATGGAACTGACAGATACATGTAAATATGGATAAACTGATTGGTGTCATAACTGACAGATACATGTAAATATGGATAAACTGATTGGTGTCATAACTGACAGATACATGTAAATATGGATAAACTGATTGGTGTCATAATATATGCTCCACCTTAATTCTGGTGTATAAAAAAAATAATTTTGTGAACAGATAGATTTGTGATATAGGTGCTATGTTCTTAACAAAAAATCATGTAAGCATAACAAAATTGTAATATTAATTTAAATAATCAAATTACTTTAAAAATCTTTGATTTTTCTGCTGGTAAGAAAAAAGCAGATGTCCCATCACCAGGCCAACAGTGGAACGACCAAATCCCATCTGACAGGTAAACAACATTGCAGGATTTGTATTGTCCTGGAAAAAGGCTGGGGATTCCTAACAATAAAGTAAACAAAATATATAAAAAGATATAACTGAATTGTTATTTTTAAACTACCTTTTTTCTGTTATATTTATTGATACTCCATTCAGTTCTAGCTACTCTCAGCAACAGGTATGTATTAATACAGTCCTCTTTATTCTTTCAGAGCCATACAATTCATTTACTATTATTATTATTCACTTAAAAATGAAAATTTTATAATATTTGAAATAAAATTAGCTGATATCATAGTAATAATAATAATATTAATAATAATAATAATCATCTGTTATTGATAGAAACACTGCTTTTCTCTGTGTTGTGTTTCTCGTTAATCCTGTCTGTCATAGAATCAATAATTTTTCTCACTCCTCAAATAGTCAAATTTGAAGATTTTCAATATGCTTTTTCTGACCAAGTGTCATACATGTATGTAACAAAATTTTGTAGATTTTCATTCCATAACTCTTTATATATGCTGTATTATTTAGAATGAAGTTGAATGAGGAGATCGACAAACAAAATTGCTTAACATTTAGACTGAGATCTTATTGATTAAATCAAGTGTTAAAATTTATATAGCTAAATGTAATAGTATAAAAGTCTCCAGATTGAAATCTGAGATATTTTTTTACTTTTAACAAAAAACAAGCAAATTCAGTCATATTTTGTGACCCTCTCCCATCACATATAGCGAGAATTCAAAAGTAATCAATAAAAATAATAAATTCAATTTTGGCATATTTTACCTTTAATCCTGTTATACTATATATTTACATTTATTTTGAAGGGTTTATCTTCCTTAAGCTTTTTCTTTTGAAATTCTTTATCTGTACACTTTTTTTTTTACTTACCTTTAAATTATCATCACAAAGTTAATATTGTGCTGACATGCTTTGCAGTTCTATAATGCCTATTTCATATTTTTTCATGAAGGACCAATCTTTAAGAATTTGCTGTTCTTTTTGAAACAAGGACAGACACATGTAAAAATAGAAACTTATGTGGATATGAACAATAGAATCCGTAACACTGACTTAAATATAAACCATAGGCAAGAAATCAACAAAGAAAAACACAAATTGCGAAAACACAGTTTAGTGTAAAAAGTAGGTTAAAGTTATAAAGTTTTAACTGATGACTCCACATGATGCATTTACATTCCAAATAGAGTGGCCTTGTACTTAAAACAAATAGCTAAATGCAAAAGTCATGTAAAATCAGTAGATACATTGACATATGACACATGTACATTCCAACTGGTCTAAAAGCAATATTATCCAAGAAAATGACCCAAACAAAAAAACAATCAAAAAGAAAAATTGAACTAAATGCAAAGGGAAACACAAACTGCAAATCTTGAATCAGTGACCTAGTTTTCATAGATGGATGTAGTACACATCATGTTGCAATAACAGTATCCAAAAGAAGTCATCAGACAGCATAGAGTTGCTATTCAACATTGACTACACCTCAGGTCAGCATATATAGCAAGAATATGCATAGAATTGAACATTGGCATCAGATAAGCTTAAACCAAGTTTGGAAATGAACAGAAAAAAAATAATCAAATTTTGGAAATCCAGAACTGTTAAACATTGAATTTATGACTACTCAGATGTCTAAATTCCATATGTATTAGGTCAAAGGTCAAAATACTAACATGGATTTAAAAGGGACTCTAAAATTATAGTGCATGAAGGACAGTATGATGAAAAAATTAAATAGTAACCTTGACCTTGACCTTGAAGATAGGGACCCCACATTGTGGTTCACATTGGATTTTCTAGTGATGTATAAAGATAACATGTTAAATCTCTACATTCCATAAGGCTCTACAGTTATCAAAGGGGAGAGTAGAAAAACAGATAATTTTAAATAATGAAAATATCTGCTACTTTCCCCAGATACTGTATAGGACATGCTTTCAAAAGATGATATACAAGTACTCCAAGTTAAATTGCTTAATCTAATTTCACTCTTAAATTATGGATCTGAAAGTTAAGTGCAATTTTTGAATCAAGAACTAGACCCTGAAGAGGGTACTTCCAGTTGAGGTACCTGACACCTCTTATAATGGTGGTGTATAACTAGACCCATATGTCATCCTTTAACCTTCAGTGGATTGAACGTTATACAGCTGATGGGAAATATGATGAAATATTAAATTACTGAGCTATGACCTTGACTTTGAAGACAGGACCCCCCCCCCCCCAGTGCCTTATGTGATACCGCAATTAAGGATAATGTATAAATATACAACAGACTGACCAAGGCATACAGTGTCTTCAGAAGACTCTAAAAAAAGAGTGTGGTTCAATACCAGTCTCAACAGTGGTACAAAGATCAGCATCTATAGAGCTGTCGACCACACTCCTATATGCCACTGAATCTTTGGTCACCTACAGCTGCCACCTCTGCCTCTTTGAATGCTTCCATCAGCGTGTTCTCCACACCATCCTCAACATCCACTGGAGTGACTTCATCATGAACAATGAAGTCTTCAAACAAGTAGGGATCACCAGCATTGAAGCAATGCTAATGAAGATACTGCTACGCTGGGCAGGGCACATGTCCAGGATGGAGGATCATCGCCTGCTAAAGATCAGTGTATGGTGAGCTGTCCACTGGCCACCATGATAGAGGGGCACCTCATAAAAGATATAAAGACTCTTTTTAAAAGACCCTCACAACATCAATCACTGCCAATGGGCATCACAAGCTTCTGACCATGAAAGCTGGTGAAGTACAGTTCACCAGGCCACTGCCACCTTTGAACAAAATAGCTAAGAGGAAAAATGATGGTGTAGAAGAAAGAGGTGTTGTAAAAAAAAAAAGGAACTATAGGCAGCAACATGCACAACCCAGACATTCCCCATGCAGCCCTGTGGATGGACGTGCCTGTCAAATATTGGGCTTATTAGCCATCAGCATGCATGCAACAGGATGTGGACATCCCCCTTCTTAAATCTTTGGAAGAGAAGTAAAAAAAATGTACCAAGTTTCTTTCCTATATCTAAATGGCTTGATAGTTATAGAACAGAAATGAAAGTATAATGCACTGATGGATGTATTGACAGGTGAAAGCCTGAATACACTGTACCATGTCCCTTGCGTTTTGTAACATGGTTGTGGACAAATTAATTTTGGCCACATACCATGAATCTTTTCCATTTTTTAGTCTCACCTTGAATACTGTGATGAAAAGATCTACATCTTGGACTGAAGGAGAAGAGTGAAGGGGAAAACACAACCTTTGATACCTACAATGAGAAATGGTAAGATATACTAATTATTCAGTTTTCCTCCTTTTATATTTTCCCTATATAATGTACATGTATATAATGTTCATGTCAGTTTTAAAGGATCTGAAACATGTTATTTTTAAATGTCAGCCATACTCAAATATTGGTAATGCACACGGTGCTTAATTGAGTTGAGTGCTTGAGTACTTGCAAAACATTCTTTTTGCACACATTTGCTATATTATTTTTGAACTTGGTGACAAACCATATGAACAATAGAAATCATGGATGGTTTGCATTATGGAAGCACATGGGATTGGTTTGATGTTTAATGACAGAGAATCACAAGTAGGTTATTTTTAGCAGCCAAGACAATTGGAGCAATGGACCTTACCCAAGGTGATCCAAATGCAAGATTTAATCCGCACCATTTTGGTGGTGAGTCAGGCATGCAAACCAATGAGCCATTTTAGCTAATCAAGACCACATGGGAAAGACTACGAACCCTTACATTTTTCCTTCTCATGATGAATTATGTCTGCACAGAGAAATGTGTACCACTAAGATTTCTATACTCAAGACAGGACCCATGCAAAGGAACCATGATAGTCCCATGTTATTAAGCCCATGCCCTTATGTAAGAAAGCTTGCCAGTAGCTTCTCATGGGTCGGTGGTTCTTTCCGGGGGTTTTCCGGGTTCTTCCTCCACCATTAATACTGGCCACCATGTATAGCCTAGATTGTGCTGAAAAATGGTTTTAAACCATAAAAAACAAACAAAACTAAGCCCATGCCCAATTTTACAAAAAACTTCAACAAATTTTGAGGAACCAACTTATACCTTTAAACAAAATCTGAGATTATTATACCAGTATGAAAAATTTTGCATGGAGTCCATTTTATGGTATTACTCATTTAGACGTACAGTGAACACTACAAGAACTTGCCATAGTCATAGTATGGTTGCCAAAATTTCATAACAATTTCACCAATTTTTTTAAGTACTACAAAGCTCCAGTGCTTAAATAAACCAATGTTTAATGTAATAATTTGGCAAGATATTTTGTCATCTTGAAGAAAAAACATACTGTTGCTTCTTTCTTATTTTTGAAAAATGTTAGCTGTCCTTAAGACACTGATAATTTTTAATGTAATTATTATTGAACCATCAACAATGAAGCCACTAAGTCTTCTTTGTATTTGTTTCCAATGCATACAATCAATGCTCAATTAAGATTAAACATTAACCCTATTTTCTCTTCAAACCTTTTACTGTGGAAATGTTATACAATTCCTAAGGCACTATTAGAATCTATTATAGTTTATACTGTTATCATAGTACTAGTACATGTAGTAGAAGATGTTATTGTGGTTGTTCTTGTTGTCATTCTTGAAATTTTCCAGAACAAGTGACAAGAAATATTTGTGAATAAAAATAACATCTTACCTATGAATTGCTTTTATATTTAATTAGTCTATTCTCTGCAAGAAAAAAACAATAGTTTAAAAACTAAAGCATAATATATGTGGGTGCTTCCCTTTAAATATCTCTTTTCTTTCTATCTATATAAGAAAAAGAGCAGTTTTTATCTTCCAATTTATCTTTTTTGAAAACATGAAAAAAAATAGTGTTGGATTATTTATTTTTTAAATATTTCTCCAACAATAAACAACCAGTTTGCAGGTGGAATGAAGCAGATTATTAATTATGAGGTGATATTTTTTAATAACTATATTTCTGTGTTAGTAATCATCATCAACTTTCTAATTATCAGAATTGCTTATTAAAAAGCACACAAACTTTAATCAGCGAACTTCTTTCTACATTCTTAAAAACTGACACAAATGAACTTAAAACCAATTATCATTAACATTCAGAACATATACAAATTGGATAGTTTCATGGTTTATTAACAAATGAGTTTTGACAAAGGAATTATGTTATAACTTAGGGAAAAAAAGAGCACTATATAATGTACTTTTTATATTTCATTTAGATTAATATTTTGTTTATTTTTATGATGATTGCACACGATTGAAAACATTTTATGGTGTATCCTGACACTATAAAAAAAATTATGGGGAGATCACTCTAGCCAACAAATGTTTGTTCAGTCACCTAGCATACACAACCAAGCTCCAACAATGGGTCAGTCCAAAAAGAACTTGGCATGTTGAGATAAGTAATATTTTAGTTTTTACCAGTATTTGCTACCATGCTTTCGTTTTAGATTTCTGATAATGCTGTGTCATCTGCATAAAGATCTGAAGATGAAATTGAGACCCCTAGTAAAAGTGGTTAGTCATTCATAAATAATATAAATTTTAATGGACCTAGAATTGAGCTTTGTATGATTCCATATCTCGGTTCAGACAGAGGGAAAGAGGACTAACCTTTTAATTTACTTTTGACACCTTTTTGACAATCTACCAGGAAAATGGTGACTCACATTCGTTTTTTGTTGGACATTTAGCTTAACTTGGAACCAAGAAAGAGACATCTATGATGTCACAGGTATTAAAAGAAGTTTCACTACCAGGTAGTTAATAAATACACACTCTTCATAAATACACACTCTTAATATATACATGCTCTTAATAAATACACACTCTGAATAAATACACACTCTTCATCTATTGTTTGCTGAGACATGTATCACTTGTGATCAATTGTGGGCTTTCAGAATTCATCTCCTCTGGAAAGCATACTATTTAGATAGGAGTGAGGGTGGTAAAGGAAACAATGATGAAGAACAAAATAAATTTAGACAGTATTGAAGGATCATAGTGACAGAAACCACATCTACAAAGGTCTTTTACATGACTGGCACTAAAACAATGAATTTAGACCAAAATGGGAATGAACTTGATCTTTTTCCAGCATTTTTAATTGACTGTAGTGAAGGATATGTCTTGGAATTAACAATTAATTTCATGGAATCATATATGGATTAATAGATTATTTGTGATACAAGGACCAATATTGGAAGATAAATCACTCTTTTACCATTCTGTTTTATATATGTGCAAGCTGCATGACATTTATTCCATTGTGTTTATAATTTTGAAAACTTTGCCAAATCGCAGCTTAATTGAAGGAATTATAAACAAACATAACCAAATTCCTTTTTTTTTAAATCCTTTATAAAAAGGAGTAAAATGCTGTAATTGAGTGTTAGGGTGCTGATAAAGTTCTAATTGATCTATGGTAATTCCTCTATCTGTGTGTCTGCAGGGAACTACCTAGCTAAGGAAATCCTTCTAGCTGTGTGCTCTCGGGGACGGCCTAGCTAAGGGAATCCCTCTAACTGTGTGCTCTGGGGGACTGGCCAGAGCTAGGCAATCACTCTAACTGTGTGCTCCAGGAGACTGCTTAGCTTCTTGGCTCTGTAGATACAGAGACTCCCAATAGTTTAGGCTGCTTATCAGATACACAACCCTGCCATTGAGACATTTATGTGGCAAGATTAAATAATCATAATTCATTTCTTCAAGAAACATAGGGACAATGACATTTAATATATACTGAATACTTGATATTTGGGTTGCTGAAGGCTGGCCTCCCATACACTTCTTCAGACACCAGTAGATGGTCCTCAAATTCCACAGGTAGCACATGTGGCTCATGGTCAAGGTTTTCTAGGTCATTGTAGAAGAAAAATTTGTTTTCATCTGTGATTGCTGCTAAATCAATTACCTGTTGAACAAAAGAAGGTTCAATATATTTTCTTATTTGATATATAAAAAAAGCAACTGTCTGATGTAAACCAAATCAATAGTCCCTGAAACGGACTGATGTTCTATAACCAAAGGCAATAGTCTGGCAAAGGGACTGATATAAAACTGAATACAATAGTCCCTCAAAGGGACTGACATAAAACTGAATAACATAGCCCCTCAAAGGGACTGACATAAAACTGAAAACAATAGTCCCTCAAAGGGACTGATGTAAAACTGTATACAATAGTCCCTCAAAGGGACTGACATAAAACTGAATAACATAGTCCCTCAAAGGAACTGACATAAAACTGAATACAATAGTCCCTCAAAGGGACTGACATAAAACTGAATAACATAGTTCCTCAAAGGGACTGATGTAAAACTGAATAACATAGTGCTTCAAAGGGACTGGTGTAAAACTGAATAACATAGTCCCTCAAAGGGACTGACATAAAACTGAATAACATAGTGCTTCAAAGGGATTGATGTAAAACTGAATAACATAGTCCCACAAAGGGACTGACATAAAACTGAATAACATAGTCTCTCAAAGGGACTGACATAAAACTGAATAACATAGTGCCTCAAAGGGACTGATGTAAAACTAATTACAATACCGCATTTTGGTGTGTATAATGCGCACCGATGTATAATGCGCACCCCGATTTTCGACCCAAAATAAGTGGAAAAAACGTACTTCTGCCATATAACGCGCATGTGATATAATGCATTTTAAAATTTTGACTACCGCTATTTCGCTCCGTTTTCATAGTGCAACAACAGTTGGTCATTTTAGATAGTGAATGAAAAAGTGGCAATTTTGATATTGTATCTTTCCGATTTTATTGTTGGCCCTTAAATGTTCATCTAGTTGACGCAGTCTATTGCATCAAACCCCTAAATTCCACTTTGTCTTCATCACTTTCGAAAAGTCGCTGTATGTCCTGAATCAATTAAATACTGCTCACCGAGACAAAGCATTGTAACTATGTTGAGCGCATCAAAGCTTACCTGGCGCCGATTACCGTGAAAGACCACACCGAGTCGATGAAGCATTGAAGCCATTGATCACTGTATAATCGCAAAGATATCTCAAATACTATGATTAAATATGAGAAATAAAACTAAGTAACAAGCTTATTTTCCAAAGAGAAAAAAAATGTTTCCCGACTTCATACATTGATTATTTTGTTCCACAACGCATCAGTGTTCCCGTAAGAAAGAACCCGTAGTCGCAAAAATATATATGTCCCCAACAGATGCTCTGATGAGAACATTAACACTAGTTGAATTCTACACAAATTATATTTCAATTCGACCAATAATAAATGAAGAAAAATTCGATTAGATCAACAGTTATGGAATACGGTACTGAACATTTACGGAACAAGTACGGTAATCCACACAGTGGTATTTGTTCCGCTTCAATGCGGCACTTTGCACAGCTTTTGAACAAATTGCCAGTTGTTATGTACATGTATTTCCGGCCGTGGCACAGAACAAAACTTGACACAGTGACGTGAAATGAAACCAGTTTATTAACATAAGCAATCAAAGAACAAGACTATTTGTAAGCATTATTTATTTCTTTAATACGGCTAGTACCGGTAAACATTTTAGTTACAATGCAATGTACAATGGATTTAATATTTCACAAGTAGTGAGTGCCTTCATCCTCTTCAGATCGACCTGGAAAAAATCTTTTTTTTTTTAGTTCTTGTATACAACGCGCACCCCGGACTTAACATAAGAAAATTAGGTAAAAAAAGTGCGCGTTATACACAACAAAATACGGTAATCCCTCAAAGGGACTTGTGCTCTTTAGGGTGAAAATAATGTCAAGGAATTCAATGATAAAACAATTTCTTCCTTTTAATTGCTGCATGTTGAACTATCATTGATATTCTTCATCAATAACAATATTTTCAAAATGGCTACACTTGTGGACATACTGGATGTCAGATTGGCACCATTTTCCTATTTAGGAACATGTAGGCAACATCAGAAGTCTTTTGGTGAAAACCTCATGTCAATATTACTATCTATTCAAGAGCAGTAGTACAATTTCTATTCAAGATCAACCAGACATCATAAGAAAACTTATTGAAAGCACAAGTTTGATAAGATCAGCCATTTTGAAGAAATAGTGATAAGAAGCTTCCCCAGATGGCTATTTTAGAGGTTGGACTAGCACCATTTTCATTTACGACTAGCAAGGTATTATAAGACATCTTTCAATGAAACCCCAATGCTGATCATCCATTCAAGAGAAGTAGTAGTGATAACAGATTTTCAAGATGGTCACTGGTGGCCATATTGTATGTTTGAGCATTTTCATTTAGGAAATACTGGATAGCATAAGACTTCTTTAAGTAAAAACTCCATGCTGATTTGAGAAATACATATAGCAATTATTGGAATGCATGTGGTAGTTTTCTTTCTCATCAACTAGATCATGGAATGAATGTGAGTAAAGTTTCATAGCTATTTTCCAAATACATTTGACAGAGTAGCAATAACAATCTTGTAGTCAGTAGATGAACAACCAACCCCAAAAACGATCTCATAACCTCTTTTGCTTTATGCTCTGTAGATCTAATCAAGGAAGTAAGCATCTTTGTAATCCATTGACACATTTTAATTTGAGATATCCAGCATGTATCATTACATGCTTCAGGTTAAGTGATACAAATTTGCATAAATCATGACATAAGCCAAGGAAATCCCACTATATGATATTAAAACTTCATTCTTAAAACACCTTTCCCTTGATAAGCTTGCACACCCCCAGCTACATAAGTGAGGGTGAAAGGTACTGAGGAATATATATATATATATATATATATATATATATATATATATATATATATATATATATATATATATATATATATATATATATATATATATATATATATATATATATATATATATATATATCTTTTTTATACCAAAAATTGTATAAGTGTCTTTGGCCTTTTGACCTTGGAAGATCAAATTATTCCAGACTGTTGGCACATCAGCACACAATTGATTGGGCTTCATTTGGAACACAACTGGAACTCATTTGGAATATCTATACTTTTGGACTTGTGATAGATTTTTAAAGACTATTTAGGATTTCATTCATCATACTCTTAATTTCTTTTTAAGTATTTATTATGTATTCCAAGGAAATAAAATATTTGTTTAATTCATGTAAATTCTCATATTATTAGTAGATGGAACAAATTACTCTTTAAATGTGTCATTTAATTTTATTCTTAATAATGCATGGCGCAGTTAATAGTTGTAGATGTTGCTGTGTGTGTATATATATATATATATATATATATATATATATATATATATATATATATATATATATTTTAATTTAGAGGTATGGACTTTGATGTTTGAAATAAATAATTCTTATCTTGTTATCTTGTCTTAATATATGTTGCCCTGATTTATAGGAAAATATAAATTATCTTCCTGCCTATAAGTGCATGTAACCTTGACCTCTAACCAAAACATTTATGAGGTTACTGATATGTGACATTACATTCAACAAATTGGAGGGGAAAAAAACATTTTGGAATTTAAAAAAATACCTACACCATCACTGTTAAATCACAATGGCAACACACTTCTTTTTTGTCCAAGAAAACAAACCAATTGAGAGTTTTATTTAAAAGAAAATGTTGTAGTTTTCTCTTCAAGAGATGTAACACTTGTTTAAAGAACACTGGAAATGCTGTGATACCCTCCATCTATCCTTTTGTTCCAATTTGTGACCTTTAACTAAATATATTTTCAAAGCAATGAAAAAAGATTGATGTACATGCAGACTAATGGAATGAATATACTTTATCATGTTTCTACATACTGTATATACTCACTTACAAGTGGAATCCAACTGCAAACTGAACAGACCCAGATCTATCAACTCATAATGCAAAGACAGATCTGGATCTGTGCAGTTTGACAGGAGTTATCAGTAAGACAAATAACATAGACCTGGTTCTGCAAGCACATTATGCTGTGGAAGATCAGGATCTTTGTTGTTTGCAGTTTGACTTGACTTGCAAATAAACAATATATCTTGTATCAGTGGTTTAATACAAGTAAATATTATGAGCAGTACATTAAATGCCAGTTAAATATTTCTCTATTTCTCTCAATATATATATATATATATATATATATATATATATATATATATATATATATATATATATGTATGACTGATTCTAGGCAGCATTTATAAGAAACAATTGTATTTATTTAGTAATTGTTACCTTGACCTTCAAGCAGTTCAATCAATCTATTGTAGCTTAATTACCTTCCATCACCTGGAAGTGATCCTATTGTTTGATGCAATTATTATGTTGTGTGTAATTAAAATTATATTTGCAGAAACTTTTCTCCTTTTTGTATCACACTCAATTAACTTTTGACCTTTTGTCTGAGGAATAAAAGATAAGAACTTTTCTTATAAGTCTGCTAAAAATGCAATGTGTGCAAGTGAAATTATTGGAGAAACCATTTTTATTCTTCAAGTCACAATGACCCTAATCTTGGACAGAGGTAGTATCAAAAATATCAAAGGTATCATTTCTTACTAAAATTGCAAACCATCAACAAAATTAAAAAGTTTCTTCTTTATTGTAAGTGCAAGCTATCGACAAAATTAGGTCAAGAACTAAAGTTACCATGTAGATAAAGTTTTTTTGAGTCACATTGACCTAGAACTTTGACCTTTTATGACTATAATCATGTGATTTCTACTTTACAACAAGTTCAGGTAATTGATCTAGAACTAAAGGTATTATATAGATGTAGAGGGATGGAAGGAAACATTGACAACAACATTGTTTGATACACTAATGTCACAAGCAGGAATAAAATAATGATTGAAATTATACATCATTGTTCCATCAGAAATTCAAGAATCAAAATCAATGACATGACAAAAACCCTGGACAAACTGCATTATGTTGCTTCAGTTTAATTTTACCTCCTTTCTTATTCTGGCCTCATCAAAATCAGCTTCTTTTGGAGTTTTGCCAATGACAACACATTCATGAGGTTTATTGCATGTTCTGATGGAATATGGCTGAAACTCTTTGCCAGTCTTAACAAACAGAACTGGTTCCTCTCGAAGATTAAACAGATATACATCCTGAAAAAGTTAAATGCATCCAATCAAAAACAAAACAAGAAAACAAGAAAATAAATAGATATACATCCTTTAAAAGATTGAAATGGTAAAAAGAAAGTAACCATGTAGTAGCTTAGTGCTAAGTTTCAAACTCTCCACTACATTATAATTATCTTGAACCCTTCCCATCAGAAATAGACTTAATGCAGGTGTATGCCTTAGAAATGACTTTCAATAATTCACTAGATCTATTAAAATTTGTACAGCTCAGCAAAGCATCAAACAGATGAATTTTGTGGAAACAAATGGGGAAAGGGGAACAGTGGAACCTGTCTTAACATAATGGTCTCTCATGACAGGTGGTCTCTCATAACAGGTCATAACACTATATAATCAATAAATCTGTACATGGAGAACCTTGTCTATCACAACAGGTGGTCTTCCATAGCAGTGGTTCCTCAAGACAGGTTTTGCTGTACAGTAGAAATTGTCTTGAAAGACCACCCTTTCTGCCATAATATTATAGTCTCTCAAGACAGTTGGTCTCTCATAACAGGTCATGATGCTATATAATCATTATATTTGTGCATTGAGAATATGATCTCTCAAGACAAGTGGTCTCACATAGCAGAGGTCTTTCGAGACAGGTTTCCCTGTATCTCCAAAATTAATGGACCCCAAGTGTACAAAATGAAATGCTATCTATAAATGATCCATCACTCATTAAACTATTCATATTGTATCTTAACTAATCTCATGGAAATTAGATAGATTAATGTTAAACTCGTCAGACCTCATATTGGATTGTACTTGATATAATATGGTTGAAAATCTATATGTCCTAGGTAAGGGAGGTAATTAGGTGCAATGAATCTTTTAGATCATGACCAAGAAATCAGGCTATTATGAGGTCTCATTAGCATACACCTGCATTTCAAATTTAACTGAAATCCAAATTTTTGCAACTTTATGCTGCAGAAAGTGAAATTTATGGCAATCATAAATCAGGGACAAATCTTCTACAAATGTTGCTTGGAATACTGGAAATCTAATTCAAGCAAGGTCTTATCAATGGAAAGCTGCATGCAACATTTAGATGAACTCTAATAATCCTTAATAAACTTGTTCTATGGAAACAAAAATTAGGACCATAGACACTCAGGGCTATATTTCCTGTCAATTATGATAAAGAATGCTGGAAATTGAACTTTTTGATGAATTCAAAGTAGATATAAAAACTGCATGCCAAATTTGGCTGAAATCTAGCGTTCTGCAAAACAAAAGTAAGGACTTGGGCAAATCAGAGGCCATAACTCATGCAAATGATTTTATGGAAAGTTTATAAGTAAACTGATTCAAGGTCTCATTCATATTTTAACTTTTTAGCTAAATTTGGTTGAATCTAATGAACCTTGGTACTGTTACACTATGGAAGCAGGACAACAGGCAACATGGATGGGGCGTAATTCTTGTAAATAATAGTATGGGATGCTTTAATGCAAAGCTGTTTGAGATCTCTTACTCATTTGCAGATCAACTTTGGCTGCAACCAAACTATAACATTTTAAATTTGGCTGCAACTAAGCTATAACCTTTTAAAGTTTTGCCATTTAGATACCCAAGTCTGAATAACTGGAAACAAGGAGCCATTACGACAGTCATGATACTACTGCATGTTGGATATCAAATCCACTCAGTGAAAATAGGATTGAAAATCTACCAATCTTTAATAAAGGATTAATAAATTATGACACAGACACTAAAGTTAAGAAGGCAGATACTTAATTGCTGAAACTCTTGAAAATGGTATCCACCATTTTTATCAGTTATTTTTCATTACATTTTTGTGATCATATACTGTACAAAATCCATAATTTTTAATTTGAATGACCATTCATTCATTATACATTTACATTACAGGCTGGTTGGCTTGTTCAAGAATGACATTGCTACAAACTGAGGCTTGGTCAAGGAAGGCATAGTGCAGCTGGTAATGTTTAGATAATCAAACACTTCATTTAGTTTAATGGTAAATTATTTCAGGAATTTGGTTGTTCTTTGGGAATAATGACATGTTTCCAGTTATTCAGACTTGGGTATCTCTTAGATATCTCCACCATAAACAAATGTGCTCCTTTAAATACATTCCCTGTATATGTTTAAAGGGGCACATTTGTTTACTGTTTCCATGAATAAATATTTCTATGTTTTGTTTAGCAGAGAAAGAGATTTTGAATCTACTCATAATGATCTGAAAAAGGTACAAAAAATTTAGTTTTTTAATTTTTCTTTGCGTTTGATCTTCAAGTGTGCTAACAAGGTTTAAAAAAAAAGTGTAAGTCCAAAATGTGTAAACAGTGATATAATTGTTCCACTGGCCTGAAGATCAAATAACTATACAGATATGTCGATCAAAGTTGATTAGCCAATCAAGAATGGGTTTTGCTTAACTGTGCTATCAAAGAAATAGACCAAACTTCAGATATTTTACAAATATATAAACAATAGAAATAAAATCCTATAATCACCTGAAAATTGAATCATTTACTCAACATATAAATACAAATACACAAGCCATACATCGAATAAAGATGCCATCACTGTAAGCAGTACGAGCATAAATAAATGTTAAAAAAATAAACCACCATGAACTACTTACAGAAAATCCCCCAATGAAGAGTTGTTCCACTAGACCCTCAAGCTCTTGCATTGTTGGCTGACCAGACATAAACACAGGAACCCCCTCTGATTGGTAAATATTGGGTGCCACACAGTGACCTAACCGAGACATCTCCTTTCTTGGGAGAACAGGATCACATACAATGCAGTACTGCCCCTGAAACGAATAGAGTACTGCAGAGCAATGGAAATGATAGTACTGTGAAACCTGTTACTACAGAACACCTCTATGCAGATAGCATCTGCTCATATGTAATATGTACCTTAAAAAAGACGCATGCTTATAAAGACACAAATACATGCATATGTTCACACACAAGAATACCCATTAAGAATCATAAATGCCTGCCTTGCAAAAAAATTATACCTATCTAAAATGGACGGAGGACACTTTTGTCCAAAATATATATTTGTAATGTATAAAAGGGACATTATTATTACAAAATAATTAATAATTAATGTGAAAAATATAAAATGAATGATTTTGTTTCCTTGTTTTCCATTTCCTCACATATTAGACAAAAACTTTTCATTTTGAGACTTTACTTTCTTCATTCGATATGTCTTTAGACCAATTAAACTGTATAACGATCATATGTTATTTTCAGTGACTACAACACATGGGTAATTTCAGAGCCTATCTCAACAGTCTCAGTTGTATATTTCAATACCATGAATGCTTTCAGACTGAAGTGCAGCATTGTTTCATTTTGGATACAAGTTTCCACATGACTGTTCACCTTGAGTCTGTTTTTAGTGACTTAAGTATATCATCAGCTGTCATTCATTTTTAATTGGTTTTTATTACATCTGTGATTTTATTTCTGCACTTTTTGGATTCTTCAACTAACACAAAATTTAAGTTTTCAAACTTTGAATATTTGTTATTATTAACAAGAGATTTTCAATATCAATATCAACAGTTATTTCTGATAACATATTATCTTTGTCTATATTCAAATGCATTACTTAATCCTTCAGCCCTCATGATAGACTCAGTTTTACCCTTACAGTTCCCTGCACTGACCTTGGTAAAAACTCCAAATAGCCTTAAGATTATTTTCATTTTCATCCAGTACTTTAGTTGTAGTGTGACTTATCATTAATTTTATTCCCATAATTTTATATTCTGCTTAATTTTGTACAAATTTATTATGGTCTCTGCTTTATTACATCTAAAATTCATAGGGTGACTAAACCAGACTGGTTGTCTTTCTTCATTCCCTGTATGTGTTTAAAGGGGCACATTTGTTTACTGTTTCCATGAAAAGATCCATACAGGTAACCTAAAATATAATCAATATCTTTAATGATTTGGACTGTATTCCAAGGAATCTGTTTCAGATCTTTTAAAAATTCAGTAGTATCAAATTATCTATAAGTAATGGATTGACGGATCTTATTTTTCTTTGATTTTTTTATATACTAAAATTCTTTCAATTGTATTTTATCTGCTGTATTAGAAGGTCTGCTGATATCACTTAAAATGTACAATTCCTTGAAAATGAGGCTCAAGGGATGTGCATGAATCAGTATTTGATAATGGTGATCTCTTCACAAAAGCCAGCTATGCATGGTTTAGCTTCTGGAGTAATTGTAGCCCAATATATTATATTTTCTTTGTTTATGTGGTTTCCCTTCTTTTAGCATAAGTATGTTTTAACACACACACACACACACACACACACACACACACACACACACACACATCAAGTCACTTCCTTCTGCTTTCCTGTCCCTACTAAAAAGTTTGTCATAGCCATCAATATACAAGAAAATTCATCCTGATTTTCTGTCAACCTTATTTCCAAGAGTCCAAATAAATGTATTTTAATAGTTGGAGAGGTTAGCTATACCTTCACTTGATCCTCAAATAAACTGAATATTGAAATTACCTATATGTGAACCCTTACCAGAAACTGCTAAATTCATGAGAATTACATCACTGTTATAATTAGAGGCACTCAAGGAGACACTACCGTTAATGGAATGATGACTATGTCAAGAAAATATATATATGTGAAAAAATGCACTTGTTTTTATTTCAACCCTCATATTGTATATTTAATTTTTATTGTTTGGTGGCTTTTCTTGATGATTATATGTTATGCATATCTGTATTTAGTACTTGACCATATCTAAAATCAAGTTAATGGTGCAACTGACCAGTAAGAATATTTCTCTAGGATTAAATAATCAGATCATTATCAATGGAGGTAAACATTTTATTTGAATCTGAGTCTAGGAAATCAGTTTTCCACTTGAAAATTCTAAACTTCTTGACAACTTTGAATGTTTTCTAAATGAAACTGACCTATATCCTGATGCTGTTATTATGTCTAAGCTTTTAATATAATGTTGTTTACTTGAAACATTATTAATTCTTGCCTTAACATCTAAAGCAGAATCACTCTTAATCTTGTGTTCAGATTTTAATTTGGTTGGATCGAATTATTCAAATTATTATTCACTGGAATTACAAAGTACTCAATAATATTCTTAGACTAAACCTTTAACCCTCTATCTCATTTAGGTGCTTTTGATTGCCTCTACCCAATTCACATGGAAGCAATTTAGGATGCCTCTACACCATTTTTATGGAAGCATGTTTGGATGCCTGCTGTAAACATCATCCATTTTGAGCTGATTTTCATAGCATCATCTTAAAGGAAAACTCCCTATTAAATACTACATTCATTGATGTAAATGACTAATTACATCAGATCACATAGTTGGTGTTTCAAGCTCAAGTTGTAACCTGCTATTTATGTAACTGGGTTGGATTCTCCACTCTCTAAAATTGAGACCGCAGATTATTTTTAGAATTTTCTGGAGTTTGGACAATTAGACTCACGACTGAAAAAGTTTCAATAAGTTATGTAAAGGCTAAGATGTTGATGTAGGCAACACTAAGTTTTTATAATTTATCAAATTCTGATGATTTAGTTATGTAGACTAGACAAATAAATAGCACATTTTGAGTATGAGAAATGGCAGATATGGTCGGTCACACAGCTTCACTGGCTTCACAGTGAATGAATTTCGTAAAATTTTAAAGCACATACAGATTTATCCATGAAAATTTATTATGAAACTATAATGATCAGATTTTTTTCTTAGCTCTTTCCATACATAATAGATGGCTAAAAAAATGTAAAATAGTTCAAATTGATACTGTACATAACATACTACACTGCTATAACAGTTAACATGTTGGCTTATGTTTATGGAGCCAAATAGGTAGCAGGTGTTCTATTTATAGTGCACTGTACTGTGTGACTGTGGTATATGTATGTCAACTGCTTACAAAGCCATACTTTCTATGAGGTAAAGAGTTCATATGGATTTTTGGAATTATAGTGATTCAGACGAGGACATTTAGGATTATATTGTGATACACAAAAGACTGTTAGCACATCACGACATTCCAGGTTACATTAGCACATTTGAGACTACAGTCATATCAATACATTCAATATTTGGATTTATTTGGAATACCATTAGAATTTAATTGGAACTTTGTACATTTAGACTTGTGATAGAACCTTCAGAATTTCTTGGGATTTAATTTACAATACATGTTTTTTTTAATTTTGATTTTATATTCAAGGGAAATAAATCATTTGTTGAATTTTACAAAACTTTGTGATGTTTGCTCTTTTCTGTGACTTAGTTTAAGATCATAGAGTCATAACACCCTTTAAAACACACGCAATTTATGTCAGTACAGAAATTATATAGATTTAAAAAGGCAATCTATTTACCCAAATTTTGAAATCTACTGATATGTTGTCCTGGTTCTGTCATACTGTATGCTTGTCTCAATTTCCAATGAAGGAAAGATACATCTGAGTTCATTGAATATTATCACCCCTTAATGCTATGGAAGACTGACTTGCAGTGATACAGACCTAAAACAGACTTTGATTGTTGCTATGGTTTAAGTCTCACTTGTTTTGGAATACATTCCTTGAGCGATAAAGTTAAATTTCAGTGTCAGTTCATTTTTTTTTAATTAGGCATCTGAATAGTGTTCATTGATAACTAAAGCTCAGTAAGACTGTTGATTGCCTGATGAATATGTAATTTGAAAGATTATGCCATTATCGCTGTGATCAATTACTTGTCCATATAAAAAGCTGATTAGTTTGATATTCCACGCAGATATTCATTTTACATGAAAAACAATTACAGAATTAGCATCATGTTTCAGAGTAAAATAATCTTCATTACCATCTGAGTTTTCTAATGAAAGTAGCCTTCATTTTATACACCAAGATACTAGGTTACTTTCCCTGGCACACAACCTAGTTTTACTGTCATTACTTCCAATTTGTGATACAAAGAATTTAAACAGCTATAAAGTGTAATTTCAGCACCACTGTCTTCTCTTTGCAAAATATGTTTTGATGGCATTTAGCTAATAATGGAACAATTGTTATTTATTGTCTTATTGTCATCAAAGCTGACTATAGCACAAAAACTTAACTTGCATAAATAAAATTATCAATAGAACATTGTAATGTCCTGGTAGTTAATGAAATTATGACATCACACAAATCAAATGTTTGTCAGTATGAAGACTGGAAGAGCCAGCATTAATCCATTCTAAGTCTTATGGGAACCAAAAATGTCCTTATCAATCCATCCTAAATCATACTGGGACAAGATATGTCCCTATTTATCGATCCTAAATCATACAGTGACAAGATATGTCCTTGTCAATCCATCCTAAATCATACAGGAACAAAATATGCCTGAACATAAATGTTTTTCAGAAGAAATTTTTCTTCTTCACAGAACCAAAAATTCTTCACAATAAACATAATTTATTTTTAAAAGGAGTCAAAATTTCTTACAATAAATGTAATTTATTTCAAGGAGTCAGAATTCTTCACAAATTCCTCCTTTACATTAACAAAGTTTGGTAACTGTCAGTGGTGGACAACTCAAGTTATTGTGATTAAATAAAATTGGTAACAAACAGATTAACATATGGGCAGACAGCATCATAGCATACTATGTTCCAACATATGGCATGCATGTAAAAACTGAATGCCCATTTTTCTTGGATGCTTACGGATAAATTGAGTTCAATTTTTTTTCAAGTCTGAAAATCTGTTTAAGTGTTTAATAGAAACAACAGCCACATTTCAATGCAGATTATCATTACTTTGCACAAACTTAAAACCCCTCCATCCTAGGATGCTTTCCCTCCCATTTATTAAAACACTGTTCATCAACTTTTGAGAAGACATATATAAAAACAAAATTCTATTTTAGTAACACTGGGCATTTTTGATAGTGAAACAGAAATATCTGTAATTCTTGCCATGATGCACTCTTTGAAATTTATTCAAATAATGTTTGGAGGTTTTGGAGGAAAAGTTGCTTCAAGGATTTTCACCTTTAGTAATGGCACCCACATTGGATAATACACTGAAACCATTTGAATCAATCTGAAATCCTTTAATCACAGAATGCTTTCTGTCAAATTTGGTCAAATTCTCTTTAATAGATTTCAAATGAGTTATCCAACAGTTTTGTTTATATTTTTAAGTAACTGTGTCTATTGTTGATGGCAGATTGGCATCATTTGAATAAATTGGAAACCCTTTAAAGTCATTATATGCTTTGTTGGTCAAATTTTGTTTTGCAGTTTGTGAGAACATGTCATTTAAAAGCTTTCTCATTTTTTAGTTCATTTTGGTACATTATTTGTACAAACATGATAGCCCTTCATGCCATGATGCTTTCTATAAATATGCTGAAATCTTTTTGAGTAATTTTTATAAGTTCTTAGAAAGCTTTTTATGTTTAGTAATGACAGCCATATTTGATGGCAGATCATTGCAATTTGTAGTAAATTAAAAGCTCTTGTTGGCAGAATGCTTTCTCTCTCATTTGGATAAAGTTTGCACTGTGGTTTAAAAAAAAGTAGTTGAAAGATTTTTGTATTCTTAGTAATGGTTGCCATAGGTGATGGCAAATTGGTATAATTTTCATAAATATGATATCTCTTCACAGAAGATGCACAAGGTGCATGGCATAACAGACTCTGGGTAATACAATAAGTTCACTTGGCCTTATCTCCTAGTAAAATTTCTTTAATCTTAATTCCATTTTGAGTAATAGCAGTCATATTGACATTGCAAATATTACCAACATTGGTAAAATACTTGAAGAACTTTTTGCCAGGATAATACCTGTTCAGAAAGGGTAGTGATAACAATTTTCAAGATGGCTGCTGTGGTGATCTCAGTTCAGTACTATTGTAATTTAGGATTAACTAAAACACATAAGTAGTATTTTAGTGGAAACTCCAGTTTTGTATGACCATTCTTTCATGAGGATTAGCAATTTTCACAATAGCTGCCATGGTGGCCATTTTGGATGTCTAAGCAGCACCATTTTGATTTAGGACCAACTAAACTATGGGATGACCATGTGTGTTCAGTTTGTTCCAGTTATGTTGAGTGTCTTTTTTTAGAAAAAGTTTAAAGTTTTGTATTTTGTTGGTAAGATTGTCATCATTTATCTACTGAAGTACTGTAAGTCGTTAGCTATAGGAAAGTCGCATGGAATGGTGAATTGCTTTTTGTGTGTAATATATATTATCTTAAAAATAATTCTGAGGAATTACTACAATATCATAAGCACACTTTACCTTTGGCTAGGTGAGCTAAAAATGTTATAGCCCTGCTTTTCTATATTTCTGGTTCACTCAAACTTGTTTCAGAATATTCACCTATTAAATCAGCCACTCCAACACTTGACATCATTCTGTATACATTTAACTGGTCTGCCTGGTGTCAGAATAATAAGACTAGGTGGGATATGATGCTATATGTCTGCAGCACGATGCCCCAGTGCTTAAACATCACTATAAATGGTCACACAGACATCATAGTGATATGACTGAATTTTGTTTAAAGTTACATTACAAATCCAACACACACACACACACACACACACACACACACACACACACACACACACACACACTCTTTGTATCAATTAAATGACTTGTTTATTCCAGCCAAAATCCTGTGTCAAGTTTCTGCAGCATCAACATCTTTAAACAATAAAATTTCAACTCAATCCTTGTGTACATTTTGAGCTATTAAAACTGTAATGATTATACTTCATACCTGGATAAGAGGATGTTCTGGGATGTTCTCTGACAGGCTGCCATATTTTATTGGTCCCTGGAATGAGGAAATGTGCTGGTACTCTTCTCTGCAGTTTTTTATGATAATTGGGGCAACAGAGTCACTTCGAACCAAGTATAATGGTGTCTTTCCATCCTCTAATGTTTGAAAAAGAACATAAATATATAGTGATCATTCAAATAAATATAATAGAAAAAAAGAACAGAAATTATAGTATCCATTCAAATAAATAGATTAGAAAAAGAATAGAAATATTCATTAAAATAAATAAAATAGAATAAAGAATAGAAATATATAGCATTCATTCAAATAAACAAGAAAAGAAAAAAAATGACAAGAAATATAGTATTCATTAAAATAATTAGCAAAGAAAAAATTTGGAAATACATTGTATTCATTCAAATAAACAAAATAATAAAAAATAGTATCCATTCAAATTGAACAGAAAAAGAATGGAAACATATTATTCACTAAAATAATTAGAATATAAAAAGAATGGAAAATTATTGTATTAATTCAAATAAACAGAATAAAATTAACAAAAAGATATAGTGTTTATTCAAATAAATAGAATAGAAACAAGAATAGAATTGTAAAGTGTTCATTCAAATTAATGAGTCACCTTTCATCTTTAATTTTGTGTTTGGCAGCAAATACAAAATCAATAAAAATTAAAATAAATACAAGGACCAGTAAATTTAAAAGTAAAACAGTGTTGTCACTAGCCTTAATACAGGTAATATACTAACACACATGTACATTTGGGGAATAAGACTAGTAGCTTGCACTTTTAATTTGCAAATATTACCTTAAACCAGTCAAGCCCTATAAAAGCCCTCTCTTCTCCTCAGAAGAGTATGTAGCGTTTGGATTTAACAGCAACATACTGCTCATATGGTTCTGATTAAAAATAAAGTTATAAAAATGTAATTTACTAAATAAATTTTAAAAAACTCAAGGAAGGTAAAGACTAAGAAAAGACTTGGCTTTACTTTAAATGATGGACAAACATTATTCTGTCCTCAATTTCTTGTCTTGGGAAAGCATGTAATAACCAGCTAGACATTATAAAGTCTTTTGAAATATCCATGTTGATATGAACACCAAGGAATAGGAGCAATAACAAGACATTCAAGATGGCCACTGTAGTGGGCATATTGGATGTCCAAGTGAAATTATTTTCTTCTAGACCCAACTAGACATCATAATAAGTCATCTGGTGAAAACTTTAAGGCGATATGACTTCCTGTTCAGGATGAGTATTGATACAAAAATTCAAGATGATTGCTGTGGTGGCCATATTGGATCTCAGTTCAGTACCATTTTCATTTAGGATCAACTAAAACACAAAAGTAGTATATTAGTGGAAACTCTGTTTTGATAAGACAATCCATTCATTAGGATTTGTAATCTTCAAAATGGCTGCAGTGGTGGCCGTATTGGATGTCTAAGAAGCACCATTTTCATTTATGACCAACTAAACCTTGGGATGAATGTGTGTGTAAGGTCTTATGGCAATCCTTGAAGTAGTTTCAGAGAAGTGGCAAGAACAAATGTTTACTTATGGTCAGACAGCTGAAAGACAAAAGGCCAGAGCTATCCTGGACTATCACAAATAGAGCTAAAAACAAATCATACAAATACCCTTTCCTGTACCTTGTTTAATTAAGAAAATCAAACAAATTATCACGATCACTTGAATATTAATTTCTGCACTTAATATTCACTTTTCCAGTACTATTTTCACTGAATTAGTCAATAATCTCTCACACTACAGAATGCTTATTCAAAAATTATTGGTTTCTTTTTTGCTTCTAATGCAAATTAACTATTTTAAAATGATAGATAGCAGGGAACTCAAGTTACTGTGTGATAATAAAAGATGGAACTGACCGATTGATGGCTGTATGAAGAATATAACATGACATGCTCTGCCTTGTGGCAGATTTGTATGAAGTGACATATAATCATGAAAATTTAGTTTACTGCCTGTAATTTTTCAGAAATGTTTTATTAGTTATTCTGTAAGGAATACAAATTATAGGTTAAAGAATAATTACTAATACTTAAAATGTGCACTACTTTAGTAAAAAATATCCATAAACCAAAATTTAAAGGACCAAAACAATGACATGTTTGATTGATTGATGGTGCATGAAATATCAGAGGATATAAAAACTTACAAACAATAGAGTATTTTGCCATTCAAGCACCTCTGTTACCCAACATGCCTCTGGCATTCAGTTTCATTGACCTTGTGATATTGTTAGCATCTAGTAAATTTGATTATATTTGTGGGAAATGAACCAACCTTTAATTCCATCATTTTATTGATAATTCAGATATAATCACTGTGCTGATAGCAATTAATAAAAAACAGAAAATGCACAAATATGTTTGTATAATTGCTGCTGAAATGAAAATAAAACCATTGTGTCTTCATTGGTTTATCCATACACTAATATCAATTCCATTTCAACATTTTACCACCAAGTTGTTTTCCATGCAAACACCAATATTCAATTTTCATCCTGTGATTGTTTTTAAATGCAACTGTCAATATATGATCAATCAGTGATTATTAGAAGCCATCTGGTAATATTGCAAATATCTGTCTAGGTTAATAATATAAATCAAGCCTGGAGTTAGAATGGATATTAATTTGTGTCTAAAGGAATAGGAACAGTTGATTTGAAACGTTATTCCTGCTCCAATTCAGGAAAAATTGCACATGAGACCTAAGTGGGCCTGGGATCATTTATTTGTCAAATGTTAAAAAATATGGGCTAGCATGAAGCATTTTGACAGCTAAATTGGTGGATATTTTTAAAATGACAGCCATTTTGAAAGAACACTGACCATCTATTGTGCAGAACTTGCAAGACCTGGAACAAGGATGCTTTCTTTGAAATTCACTTTACTTCTGATGACTAGTTTTCAAGAAATCTTTTAAAGCTTTTTGTAGTTCTAATAACTGCAGTCAAGATTGATAGCTGATCAAAATCATTGAAATACCCTTCTTGCAGTGTTGCTGTTTCAAGTCATATTTGGTCAAATTCTGCTTAGGTGTTTTAGAAGTAGTCAATATGTGATTTGTCTTTCAGTAATATGGCTATATTTGACAATATTTAAAGATGGACTGGCACTATTCTTAAAAAAAGTAAAAGACCTTCATTCCAGAATACTTTCCATCTGGCTTGGTCACATTCTGTTCAGCAGATTTTGAGGAGAACTTGTTTGACATTATAGTTTTACTAATGGAGGCCATATCTGATGATGGTTCAGCATTGGCTTGGATAAAGTTCTGCTCAGCTTTGGATAAGTGAATGATCACAGGCTCACTTGGGCCTCATGTGCAATGTTTGCTGTTTGAAGATTCTTCTATTTTTACCAATGGTGGTACTGTTTCATGCCAATCTTTTATACAAACTTTAAAGGCATTAATACCTTGATGCTAAATTCTGTCAAATTTGGTCATCTGTTCAGTGATTTTGGAGAAGTGATTTAAAGGTGTAGTATTTTTATTAATGCTGAACAAAAGTTGATTGTTTTAATTTGTACAAATTTGAAAGCCCTTCATGCCATGTTTCTTTCCAAATTTAAGCAGCTTTTCAAATGTAGTTTGCATGTTTATGATTGATGATGGTTCACCACAATATGCAGAAATTAAAGTAAAATATGCAATCTCTGCTTTTTCTCAAATTTGAGCAAATTCTATTGGGTGTTTTTTTTTAAATGAAGCTGTTTAAAGATTGTTCTATCTTTATTAACAGTGCCTATATGGTAGATCAGTAGCATTTGTTCAAACAGAATGGCTTTTAAACTAAATGTTTTTGGCAAATACTGGTGAAACATAGTGGTTTTTAAAAAGATGATGGAAAGAACAATTGTCACCATATAGACAACAGATGATGCAGGAAAATTCATGGCCATACCATAAGCAGGCCTGGTCTTATGACTAACACCAACCAAGTTTGATCAATTTTAGATGTATTTATTTAATTAACCTGTTCATGACAAACAGCTGGTAACTAGGCTGAACTGCAAACTGTGGCAAAAGCTCCAGGACAGTGCTTATGTGTCTTGAATAACAAAGACCATTTACAGAAATACTTACTAACATGTACCTGCCAAAATCATAAATTTCTTCACAAACAAATGATGAATCTGAACAACAGATCCTGAAACTGGTAATGTTACTGAGTCTACATTTCATCTACATTCATTCTGCATTCCATTTGCATTCATTCTGCATTCCATCTGCAATCATTTTGCATTCATTCTGCATTCATTCATTCTGCATTCCATCTGCATTCATTCTGCATTCCATTTGCATTCCATCTGCATTCCATCTGCATTCCATTTGCATAGATTCTACAATTCCATTTGCATTCATTCTACATTCCATCTGCAATCATTTTGCATTCATTCTGCATTCATTCATTCTGCATTCCATCTGCATTCATTCTGCATTCCATCTGCAATTCATTCTGCTTCCATCTGCAATTCATTCTGCATTCCATTTGTAATTCATTCTGCATTCCATTTACAATTCATTCATGCTTGTATTTCATATAGCAATTTGTCTTTTTGTTTACTAAGAAATGTATTCTGATGTTGAATTTATTAGTTTCATTTTCATTCCTTTGAAATGCATTAACAGTAATAGAGAATTCGTTTCTGATAGTATAAAATGGGAAAAAACTATGGCTTTTGCATTTTGTCTTCTTAACAGTGTCTTAATAGAAAATGCATACGATTCAAATGACACAATTGGACTTACAATAGATACAAATATAATACTGCAATAAATTAAAAAATATATCTGTAAAATATATGTCAGCAAATTTTATTTATTTTATCAATAAAACATTTACAGTTACAGCTATTAGGGATGATATCATTACATCATTGATGGCTGCTAGAACAATTATTTTACTTGTACATAATGAAAAATTGTGCTGGAGTGAAAAATAAAGAATCAGATCCTCAGATTATCAGGTTAGGTTGCTTGAGGCCAAGGAAATGTAGCAGCAGCATGAAAAACACTCACATATTTTTACATCCATTTAATAAAACAAATCTCTGTTTCATTTAGTGTTATCAAATGAAATTATCTTAATTGTTCTAATGAATTTATCTTAATTGTTATGCCTTGTGCATGTGTGTTCTTCATTTCTATCATAATGACACTCAAGATTTCATGGTATTCATTTTCTGCCTTCCATTTGTGTGCGTACTTCAAGACATGTCTACAATGGTTTCTGAGAGCCTGTTATTGCCTTCAGCAAGAGACAAATGAGAAATTAACATGCTTCACTGCACCTTGAATCCAGCAGAAAAAACAGTAACTTCAGCTGAAGTGACATTTCCTGTTGGCAAGAAAGTTTAAACAATTGGTGGATGTAAATGGTAGATTGCAGTTAATAGTACCAATCTGGAACACTGACCATGAGAATTTAAATCAAAGACCACAGATATTTAATCATGCCATTGTTTGTTTGGTTTTGTGAGTTTAATGCCATTTTTAAAAAAATGATAGAGTATACTTGGTGGTCAATATTTTGCTGGAGAAGAAACGACTTATAGGACAATGCTCCATGCTTTACCACGTTAGCTAAGCCAAGACTTTTTTTTAAACCCATGTATTCTTAAGTGAGACTTGGGTACACTGATAGGATTTAACCACTCTGCTACTCTAGACTGTGTTACGACACCCTAATTATATATGTATTTGTACTAGACATACCCTTAAACCAGTCTGTCATGCAACTCTACTTACCTGATTACCTATGGTATCATAGAATAATTTTTAAAATTTGCCTGTCAACTTTCTTAATTTAAGACTCCCATAGTTACTTGACAGTTATATGAATTTATTTTTCTTTTACAAGGCATTTTGCACATTTATGGCCTTAGCAGCTTATATATAGTGGAAGTAGCTGTATGATGTTACTTAATGAGTTGTTGCTGCAGCCTGGACTATACAGATAAGTAGCTGTATGATGTTAACACAATCAGTTGTTATCACAGCCTGGACTAAAATAGATATGGTTTAAGTTGCTGTATGATATTACATAATGCATTGTTCCTACAATTTGGACTAAAATAGATATGGTGGAAGTAGCTGTACATGTACATAACCCAACCAATAGACATGTGACCACCTAACTGGCTTTTATGAAAGACTGCTCATATCACAATGTCTGCTGATAACAGTCATTGATTGGTAGAGACTGATAGGTCACTTGGATTTCAACGTAGTTATTAAAATCATTCAGCAGCATAGAGGTCCATCATATCACTATCCATAATACACATAATGGTCAATTGGCAGGCATTTAGATTGGCAAAGTTCACATATTCTGGACCATTGTTCCGTATGACTTTAGGGATCTAATAAAAGTCTGCAAGCCACATGATTTGGTCAATATGAAAAACAAGCCCTGGAAAATCAATAAATAAACCCAGATATTATCTTTAGAGATATCCTGGACACTAAGGTTTATTAAGAGTGAAACAGTCTGTCCTATAAGAACAAGAGGTCATGTGATATTCACCTGCTTAATTAGTTGACCATTTCATTTTGCTAAGTAAGCATATTTAGTATAGTAAGAAAGTAATCCAATATAAACTCTCTCCCAAGCTTTACATGTAGATTTTATCTTATTTTATCTTATTTCTATCTTCTGATTAAAAAGTCTTTCCAAAGATAAAGACATAGTAAATATGCATCGCCTTTTGCCCATAATCAAACTCATCCAAGATTTTAATCACATAAACCTCTTTACCAACTTTATTTGAACTGGTTAAGAAATAAAGCATTTGGAATGATGATAAACTCATCCAAGATTTTAATCACATAAACCTCTTTACCAAGTTTATTTGAACTGGTTAAGAAATAAAGCATTTGGAATGATGATAAACTCATCCAATTAGATGCAAGTTTAGCCAGACTGATTGGGATTCAACAACACAAAAGTACAAAAATGATTCTGTCATGCCACAGCAATGGAAATGAGGTACCTTGCCCAGGTAAACAACAAAGAAACTGACCTGGGCTGGTATAGGTAGGATTTTGAACCAAAACCTTTTTATCAAAATCAAATTTATACTATCAGAGGTCAATTATTATAAAACTTAAGACAATGATGATAAAATCAATATTCAGTCTCAAAATGGTAATAAACTCAGTCAATCAGATGCAAGATGACTTTATAAATGTGTGGATCTTCCTGATAGTCCAACTCAATCAACATCTTAATGATATGAAATTATTTAATGAGTTTGATCAAAATCTGATGCAATGTGTCGTTGAATGAGTATTGAAAAACTCAGTCAATAAGAAATAAGATCACATCATGTATATAATAATAATAATAATAATAATAATAATAATAATAATAATAATAATAATAATAATAATAATAATAATAATAACAATAATAATACATGTAATAATAATAATAACTTTGCTAAAATTACATTTTGTTACAACATACTTTATACAATATTTTTTATTCTTGATTCTTATTAGGTAAATGCAAAGAAGGCCTGTTTTTATATGCAGTGTGGTACAATCCATTACTAACCAGGAAATGTCACTTTTCATGCAATTTATCAGGTAATAATGAAATGGATTTATTACTGAACTTTCATTTAACTGCCTTAAAGTACTGTTCTGTAAAAAGAAATTATTAGATCTATGTTCACTTTTGGAACAAAAAATGATTGGTTTGAAAAATACCTAAAAATTAAGTGTGTTGCCTTGTTCTCTCACATAAAATAAATGTTGCAGATACACTGGAGCTGTATTATTTTAAATTCTGTACATAACTTTAGCTTTTTTCTCATTCATTTCTCAACTCAGGCCTAGAATTTAATATAATTTTCCTTCTAGCCAGAAGGATTAGTAGATTGAGAAACATATGTGTCCTGCTGAATCTTCACTAGTCCTTTCTATAAAATAATGTCAGACAAGTATCTAAATTTACTAGTCATTATGATGATTGAAATTAAATAAACTTATCTTCACTAGTCCTTTTTACAAAATAATGTCAGAGAAGTATCTAGATTTACTAGCCATTATCATGATTGAAATTAAATAAACTTATCTTCACTAGTCTTTTCTATAAAATAATGTCAATATACAATTGAAATTGTATAAACTACAGGACCACTAGGTAATTTATTAGCCTTGGGTTAGTGCACTACAGCTTATGTTTGTGCCCCATTAACCATTGAGATTTTCATGTTATCTATATCAGTGAAATTCAGTTCTTTTGTAGATGGAATAATTTGTATATTCTTCTATCATATGTGTTTTTATGGACAACATCACAGTAATCAAGAAGTGACTAATTATAGCATTTAAAGTATATTACTCTATGGTCCACTGACAAATAAAATTTAATGTTGTACAATAATCTCATAACAAACAATTTATTTTCTATTTAAAGTCTAGATTATTTATTAAATTGCAAACTGACGTAAACAATTACTCCCCCCCCCCCCCAGAATCTTGTCCTGCTGTTCACTTGGCCTTACCAGCAGGTGTGCTAAAACCTTATCTGATAACGTGTTTCCTTATTTGATTTTACAGGCAAGACTAATATAATCTAGTTGAATTTTGTATGAAGAGTTTCAATAATTATCTAGTGTCTGCCAAGGAGAAGATAAATTAATGTGTGTGTGGGAGGGGTAGGTAGGTAGGTATAGTGGTAAAGAAAATCAGGAAATAGTACTGAAATTTGAAAAATAGCAGCTAGAGTTATTCTTAATTTAGATACACCATTAGGAAATCTTTCTAAACCCTAACATGGCTTCCATTTCAGCAGAGAACTCATTTTCAGAAGTGTTTACTAGTCTATAAATCCTTACATGGTTTGGCTCCTGATTATCTTAAACATAATTTTAAATTTGTTAAAAATGTACTTATGTATGAACTAAGATCCATCTCAAACAACAAGTTATATTTATCTAAACACAATTCAGAATTTTATAAGAGTTTTGCTTTTTCTGGAGCCAATCTATGGAATTCCCTACCACTTTTGAAACTGAGATTTCTGCTGATATGGAAGCCACATTAGGGTAAACCCTTCAAAATAACTGTAAGCATAGAGTACTACAAATAAAATACTAAATTTAAATTTAAATATATTAAAATTCTTTCAAATCTCTTTAAAAGAAATTATAAAGGTAAAAACTACAAACTCAGGAAAATTTATGATGGAAGAAAACAAATAAATCACTCAATAAATGGGATTTCTTGTCTTGGTGCCAACATAACCCAGCACTTTAGTTCTCATCCATTTGTAATTCAAATATAAAACACTATGCTAATGTAACATCATCAATTTGCTTTAAATATTAAAGTTATGTGGTACATGATATCATCAGACCTGAAAACAGCTGATATGTTTCAACCAGAATAACAAAAACAAGTACTGATAATGATTGTTTTCTCTGCCGCATGGCATGTAAAGTAATGTAGGCTTCCATAACTTGAATGATTACTCAATCTTACAATGAAGCACTTAAAGGGGTTAAATTTCTAGAGAATCTACATTTGTGTTATGCACAATGCTAAGATTGATCTTTGATTAACATGCAAGCCTGCGATGACTCCAAATTGCATTCATCCTTGAATGCAGTAAACAGAATTTTACTGGCTTATAGCAAGACTGTTTATTGGCATATGTTGTGAGACAACATACAATTTCAGGGAATTTTGCCCTAACCTACAATCATAAAGTCAAGAATTTATGTAATTATGAAAGATTGGACTTTCGAGTGAAAGTGCACAAAAGTGAAGGCAAAAAATCCTGACCTTGAGCATGGGGAAAACACCATGACTGTGATACACAAACTGAGACACAAAAGTCTGCTACTACGTGTATTTATCTGTTAGCAGAAACAAACAAAAAAACTTTAAAAAACTGACCTTTAGTGTTGACTCTAAAAACAAGACCATAAATGTGGAAATCAAAATATCTTCAATTTACAATACTGTATGTACTCAATTATAAAATGAGTCCAACTGCAAATTGCACAGACCCAGATCTGCCAGCATATAATGCACTGGAAGATCTGGGTCTGTGTTGTTTGTTAGGAGTCTTTAGTAGAACATGCAGGATAGACCCTCTGTGAGCACATTATGTTATGGCAGATCAGGATCATTGTTGTTAGTGGTAGGACTTAGACTTAAGAACAAGTACAAACAGTATATTAGTCTGCAAAGTTTAATCCATTTATCTAACAATTAATCTATTAATCCATTTATCTAACAATTAATCTATTAATCCATTTATCTAACAATTAATCTATTAATCCATTTATCTAACAAACACATGCTTTGTAGCATATGAAAAAAATGTCATTGAGACCTAAATTATTGTGACCAATGACCAGTTGCAGGTACAATCCCAAACATGTTTTTGGACACTTTCTATAGTGAATGGAAGAAAATACCAAAATGAAAACAAAATACAATATTATTTCATTACTTGGTTTAAATCATTGAAAAAATACCATATGATATAAAAAAAACCTCCAAGTTTCAGATCAATGACATCTGGAACCTCTACTGAAGAAATATATATGCATTTGACATTAGCTCTAATTTCCATATCATGAGTATAATTATATATATATGCATTTGACATTAGCTCTAATTTCCATATCATGAGTATAATTATATATATATATATATATGCATTTGACATTAGCTCTAATTTCCATATCATGAGTATAATTACATATATATGCATTTGACATTAGCTCTAATTTCCATATCATGAGTATAATTATATATATATGCATACGACATTAACTCTAATTTCCATATCATGAGTATAATTATATATATATGCATATGACATTAACTCTAATTCCCATATCATGAGTATAATTATATATATATGCATACGACATTAACTCTAATTTCCATATCATGAGTATAATTATATATATATGCATATGACATTAACTCTAATTTCCATATCATGAGTATAATTATATATATATGCATATGACATTAACTCTAATTTCCATATTATGAGTATAATTATGGACTTCTAGAGCTATGATAAGCTCAGCTAGGGTCTTTATTATTCTATCAAAACAATTGGGCAAAGTTTCATCAAAATATCTGTAGGGGGATAAAGTGTGACTGCCTAGAAAAGGAATATGTAACCTGCCACTGACTCACATTATACCATGTTGTTACTTTGGTTTTGGGGCATGAAAATGCTAAACATTGTTCATTCAAACTTTTTAAAAGATTAAAAGTTTCATTAAAATAGCTTAACAAGTTAACCTGTACTAGATGTCAATGATTTATATTTTACCATGATATGATTGAGACCTTGAGGTACAGGGCTTTGTTATAGTATGAGAACCACGGTCTAGTCATGACATATAACAGTTTCAATATCTTCACTAATTTGAACATTTGATTCCTGACAAGTATAGAAATCACATATATAGCAAAAGTTCAATTAAAATGTATTTCATGGTTCAGAAGTCATACTCCTTGTCACAGAATTAGGCGAAAATTTAATTTATTTTTTAATTGAATTACAAACTAATTTCACCATTTTTTTTGTTTCGTCGTACATGCGTTACCTATATGATTTGCATGTGCCTGACTTCGAATTACATGAAGTCCGGAACATTAGAATCATGGGGTGCACGGTAATTTTGCCATGAATTCTGCTCACCTATTTGAGGGTATATAAGGCAGAATATTTCTGATAAATATTACGGGACCAAAAGTATCTTATCACAGGAAAGATAGCTCGTCATTCAATCTCCAGCCAAAGGTGTGAGTGTTAAATTTATATTTCGTTTTATTGTGAATTTTATTCAGTTTATCATTTCATATAATGATGCCTTTATTACAATGCAGATTTTAAACGTGGAATATTTGGAATTACTAGTCACTATTAGACTTTAAATGCAATAGCGTAATCTAAGGTTTAGATTATTTTTTGAGACAACTATTATTAGTCTGGTTTTCTTTATTGTAGCTGATAACATCTTTGAGATCGTAGCTGAAATTGTAGATGATTTGTTGCGGAACATCTCTGATAACATCTCTGATAACGTCTTTGAGATCGTAGCTGAAATTGTAGATGATTTGTTGCGGAACATCTCTGATAACATCTCTGATATCGTAGCTGAAATTGTAGCTGATATTGTAGCGGAGCATCTCTGTTTGTCGGATTGTCTGTCCGTCTACATCTGTCGTGACGTGTAAATATCCGGAAATCTAGAAGTCTGAGTGTCGGAGCTGTCTAGAGTTGTAAACATCCGGGGTGGCATCTAGGGTATTGAGGAACGTTAGTTCTAGTAGATGTTGTATGCTGTCTGTACGTATAACTGTGGTGGATCCGTGAAGGGCAAGTGACCGATAAAAGTATTGAGTCAACCCTAGGTTTTCGGAGAAACTGGGCGGCGATTCAACTGTTGGTGAATCGTACGGTTATACAGGGTCGAGATACATGTGTGTGTTGCAATTGTAGTACAATTGAATACATTGTTGTATTTACATAGTTACTTCAAATCACAATAGTATTTCAAGGGATTGCATGAATCTCAATAAAAGCTAGCAACTTGATTAAATACATGTATATGTTCGTGCTAGTTGTCGCAATCCATACGTGCGATAGTATAGTTTGATGTTTCTGTTTATTATCGTAATTTATACTTGCGTTAATATAACTTTTGTAAAGGTTCCTTGGATCTGTGTATAGTCCAAGAGATTTATTTGTATCTGTGTTTTATTTTGTATTAATATTTCATTTATTCATGTATTGTGAATGGTTGTGAGTGTAATTGTTGGTTGAACGCATGAGTTATTGTGTTGATACATCATTATTTTTCATTAATAATTTATTTCATAAATTTATAATTTCTTTCACATATTGTGTTTGTGTTGTTCATTTAATCCACCATCCTCTCGGTAACAATTCTGTTACACTCCTGCCAAAGATACAAGTCATGTAATCATCTTCCACTGTAATGACTTTGACCTCGAAGCTGGAAGCATGACCTAATGGTATGCTGCACCATTTAGCCGTGATCTATACCTGGGCAAAGTTTCATAATGACTTCTATAACTGTCACAAAGTTATAGGCCAGATAAGCAAATATTAAATGATGTATGGCTGGATAATACCATAATATAATACACCTGATGGGCATATAATAAATAAGTAAATAACGTTTGTCCCTAAATGGCTTGAAAGTTTTAGTGTGGACAGAAACTTGTGAAGAAAACTTAAAATAATTAGAGAATAATGTAAGTATAACTATACCAAGTTTTAATCCATAATCTTAAATGGCTAAAAGATATAAGTCAAAGAGAAAAGTGTGATTGAGAATTTTAAATATTAAACTGTGACCTTAACTTTGAAGACACGACTCTTGGATGACACATTTTATAGTGATGACATGTAAGTATACCAAGTTCTAATCCTTAATCTCAAAGGGTTTAACAGATAAATTGAGGAAAGTATGATTGAAGACTTACAACAATGACCTATAATCTTGACCCTGAAAATAGAATGCTAAAAATGGAATGTGACACACTTTCATGGATTAAAAAATGTCTAAAAATATTCTTGCCCAGTCAAGTAAGTATTACAAACATTTACTCGTCAAGATTAAACACCTAATTGAACCTGCTAATTTAGAAATAGAAAAACTGATAATGCTAACTATCTACTTTTTAAACTTATCAGTGGTCCTTCTAACATGAGCAGTTAGAATTAAATTATGAACTGAGGTAAGTCTCACCATTCTCTGGTAAGAATTTGTTAGTATTGAATAGTCAGAGCTGACCTAATTTTATGAGCTTCATCAAAACAAATGGAAATCAAATTTCCAGTACAAAGTATGAACTTCAATGAACAAAATCAGCAATATTTTTGACAGAATATTCATTTTTTTTAAGTGGAACACTGGTTATAATTGATTTAACACTTGCCTGATCAGGCTAGTGACTGGAAAACTCATTTGACCAGCAGAAATTTTAACTCGACATTTTGAGTTGGAAGATTTAAATTTTTACCATGAACTTTCTATTAATAATGTAAAAGTTTCAGACATTACTGCCAAAATGTTTTGTTTTCAGTTATAAGAAGAAACATGAGTGGGACAAGTGGATGCATAGAAAACTTATAACACCGAGCTGTGACCTTAACCTTGAAGACTGCAACATAAATGTAGGAATTGTGACACACCTTTGTACTTTGTAAATATCTGGTTTGCCCCTTTCATTTTAAATGGCTTTAAAGCTGTAAAGCAGAAACAATGTGTTTTGGGATAGATGAATGGATGGAACTGCAAATACTCTACACATCATATTTTACTAAATGGCAAAGAAAAAAAGCTTTGTTTTCATTAAAAGTCTTTCCCAGAGACTTTATAACAATGTCCTTGTCAAAATATGCTTAACTTTGATGGAAAGAGTGAAGGAATAGAGGGGAAATCAATAATAATCACTGAAATGTGAGACTCAGGACACAGATTTATGATGAGGTGGTAGTCACCTCATTTACCACCTTGTCAAAGTTCCTATTCCACCATCACCTAGGAATGGATGATGATGGGGACCACAAATGGTAAGGGTCCAATGCAACTAGCTCTTTTGTGAACTCATTTGTGTTTATCAAACTTGAGTTTGCCATCCTGTTTTCACTCTTGGGGCATAATAGACTATCCCATCTTATCTTCCTCCTTTGCAGATGGGAACAATGAATTTCCAGTCTCCACTCATTGGAGGATGGGAATGAGACTAACCATTATTTTTCTATCCTTGGAAAAGTAGACTAATGATCCACTCTCAACACTGCTGGAATCTTATTCCTTCTCTTTCAGATCATTATCTTAGGGTGGGGGGATGTAAGTTCTATAATTAATTCCTGATTGCCTTTAGCAACACTTGATGTCATTCTATAAGGGAGAATGAGGATTTTTCATTGGGACCAATCATGTAGCCATCAAGCTTAAGACTGTCTGAAGTATCGACATAGTTATTTTATAGTGTGTATGTGCCCACAGCCAGTTCTTGCACTCAAATTTTAAAAAATGAGACAAATTCAAATAGAAAATATGAGGCAAATCTTTGAAGCCTCTATCAAATCAAAATAAGAAAATACATGTAATAAATAGCCAAATTTATTTTGTGTAGGTGATTTCTTATCTCTTTGTGTAATTAGTTTACAGTCCAAAAGTAATTTCTATTTATAAAAGTAACTTATTTGACTTCTACGTGATATATGCTTACATATAGTGTACTTTTAAGACACCGGTACTTATCATGTGCTTTTCTGGATGATGCACAATTGTCTGACAAATAATATATGCTTCAGTGGCAATATCTGGAGTTTGATTGATTTTGGGGGCAAATGCTATCATAATTTCTCTTCTGTTTCCAGAATTTAAACCATGGCAGTTTACAGATGGAATTTGTTATGTCGACTTGTTCCCTATGGTGATTTTCTTTTGTTCACCTAATATTCTTTCCAGCTTCATGTAGTATACATGAATAATTTAGGATTCAGAGACTGACAATCAATTTTTGAGACAACAAATGAAGAATGACCATTAGATTCTAAAAAAAATACATTGCTTCATTCAAGTCAAAACTTACTTTCTGATTCAGGAATAAGTTTGATGATAGTGTATTCTGCCCAAGACATATGGTTAAAAGAACATTTGTATTCCATTACTCAGGAATGAAATTATGTTTGTGGTTATCACATTTTTTATTTTTGCCAAATATTTGATATTAGGCATGATATTTCAAATAAGGTGAAAAGAATAAGTAGGATGACATACTGTAGTCATTTCACTAATTGTCATTTAAATTAAAAGTGCAGTTATTTTTATAAGATTGGAACTTGTTGATAGGCATTTGTATGTATCAAACTCATAACTTGTATTTGATGACATAAAATTCTGTAAAGGGGGTTTTCTAAAAACCCGAATTTATTAAATTTAGTGAGAATTCACTTATATCAGTTATAAGTATTGTATTTTAGTGAGAATTCACATATATCAGTTATAAGTATTGTATTTTAGTGAATGAATTTACATTTCACTTGTGAGCATACTAAATGAATCCATTGGTTATCATTTCACTTGGAGTATATGTATGAGTACCTAATTTGCAAATATGTAACTATCATTTACTTATATGTCACTTACATGTCCTTTATAAGTCATACAAATAAATTAATTATAAGCCATCTATAAGTTGTTTTAATAAGGGTGGCACTTTCATAAGTTATTTTGATGTGGATAAGGTTACCAAAAGACAGATATAATGTGTCTGTGTAAAAAGGTATTCACTCATTAACTGGTGTGTATGTACATGTATATATGGATATATATGTGTATACAAATAATATTATTCCGAAACCAGGAAAGAAAAGGATTCTTACTGGATATGCCTCCTCAGAACATTGAAACCATGCAGTTTAAACCATGAAGACTACAAAAAGACAGCCATACACAAATATAATTATCTTTTAGCAGCTGACAAATTTTCATTTAAATAATTCTCTAAATTTGCTTGTTAGTCACCCAATAACCTATAATTACTATTATAATAATGAAATATCCGGGATATAATTTGTGCGTACATACATTTACATAATATAACAGATGTTGTTGTGGGTCATCAATTTCTCGGTTAATAAAAAATATTTTCCAACATCTAGCTGCAACAGGTTAAAATAAACTATTAAAAATATAATAAATTTAAAGGTTAATTCCTTTAAAAATAGTTATTAAAGTTTTGCAAACAAAATGATTTTTCCGTTTTATTTGAGTATCCTGTTTAAATTTTGTATTTGCCATCAGGCTAGTTAGATACTAGTTTTGCACTGTTCATTGGCAGTTCATTGCATATATATATATATAATTTTATGTTTATTATAATTTTATATATATATATGCCAGTTAATGGTTGAATACCTTTTCACACAGTATAACATTATTCTCCATCTGTCTACCTTTTGTATTGTTTATTGCATGATAATATAAACTAAGTTTATCTATTTGATTGAACTGGAGTCCAACACCATATTGGTAGAAAAATCCGCAACATCTTCAATGCTACAAAAGGCTGTCAGTTGGCGTACTGTAGAAATTTATATTTTATATACGATACAGGAAAAAAACTCACAACTAGTCTATAAGATTTCCAAAAACTTGCAGTACCTTGGCAACTGATAAAATTTACCTCTGTACCAGAAAAAAACGAGGCTGTCAGTATTCATGTAGTGACAAAATGTAAAATGTGTCTAAAAGTTCACTGTCTCAACATTAAATTCTGTATAATGCCATCTTACTCCATTCATACAGCTAAAAGCCAACATATTCCATTCAAACAGTTGTAGCCCCATATCCTCCCAACTGTGATCAGTGACCATCTGCAAGAACACAGTGTCAGAAGAAGAGTCTGCTAGTCTCTTTGATGGATTGCAAGAATTTGATATTCAAGATAAAAACAATACAAATGAAAGTACTCCTTTTTGTTTCATGACGGAAATCCACTTTCTGCTTCATTGTGTTTGTGTTGAAGAATATGTTATCATGGCATAACGATCTACAATTTCATTAATAAAATATTGGGTGCTAATTAATTTTTTATAATATCACTGGTGCTTTTATTTACTCTAGTTCAAAACCAATTAATAGCCATGTGTTTTGTTAGGGCTTAAGGGTGGGGGGAGGTGGGACCAGCTTAATTTGGAATTTTGCAGGTTTCTATTTATTGATTATTGTGAGTCATGTGATCTAATCATACTGTAGACCAACAAATTGTTCTCCAACTTTTCTTTCCTTCTGACTGCCGCCAGTAAAATTAAAAGAAGGTGGAGAACAATTTGTTGGTCTAGTCATGCTGAAGTTGAAGGCTTAGTCACTCACAAAAAGCATGGAAACACTTAAACTATTGCTGAATTCATTTGAAATATATTGTGTAAAACAAATTAGGTATTTTTCGCTATGTTTAATGATGTTAACCTGATAATTTTTCAAGTTTGAGAAAAGATGAAATTTGTGATGCTGTGTTGGATGAACTATAATGTCATGGTGTTAACATGTCATAATGTCCATTTTGAACTCATCTTAAGTAAAGGTCAGAAACCCATTTATTTAGTGTTTTTACTCTAAAGTAAAGTTTACAAGATAATTTTCTTCACTCTACACCAGTGATAAAGCATGCATTGATGAGATTGGTTGATTAGCATTTGTACTGGTAAAAATCTGGTCTTTACTGATTTTTTTCCTTGCTGGTACAAGTAATAGCAGAAATGTAAAATCATTTCTTGTAACGTTTCTCTGAGATGGACATTAAAAGTTGCATTTCATCGAATTAAGCAGGTCAACATGTTACTTCAGACTGAAACTTATGTGTGACATAATGAGGTTATTGACTTGACAGGAGTCAAGATAGGAGGGAAAAATTAACATAACCGAGAATGATTTTTTCAGGACCAGACCAAAATGCTCAACATACACAGGTTATCAAGATAACCAAGGTTGAGATAAGTGGGTTTGATTGTACCATATACACATGCTTATAAGTTAAATCAAACTGCAAACACTAAGAATAAAATTAATAATCACATTATTTAAAGAGGGTAATTAAATTAGCTGAAGAACTAATCTACTTTGAGGCCCTCGTGTAAAGGAATTTATTTATTTTAACTGCATCTCTGAAGCCACAAGATATATTGGATTTGGAAGAAGGAAATATAGTGGACATTTCTAATTTCTAGAGTATTAGATCTTTTTTGATGGAATAATTCTTTATTTGGTTTGGGAATTTTATACTGTTTGATTGACATGGATCACAGGTGGGGAGTATTGCCAGGTATCCTACACTGGAATAGTGATTGTAAATATTCAGCCGCACTATTATTGGATATCGTGTACATTAATTTGGCTTTTCTCACCTGCATTCAGTCTTTAATAGGTAATACTTTTAACTTACCAGCTACATTTTCCTTACTTTTTTTCGTGATTGATATTAGTTCAAATGCTCTGTTATGAAGATGTGCTAGCTACATATCCTCATCTGCCATAGCAAAATACACCGGCAGATCAGGGTCTATGTTGTTTGTATTACTGATTTCTCCTAACAAAGTGCACAGACCCAGATCTGCCAGCACATTATCTGGATCTCTGCAGTTGGACTCATCTTACAAGTAAGTATATATGGTAGTAATCACAGAACAAAGTGTTGATCATCAGCTCCCATTCCACTTTGATGTTATTATAACAATGTTGTGCAACTGCTAATTGACTGACAACACTGTTGTACGCATATAATTCCTTTCTCATATGATGCCATATCAATAACATCCCATTCATAATGATGAAATTTTTGCCTTCGGTATGATTGAATCAAATGCTTGAATAAACAAGGTAAATTTAGGAGCGAATTATTTAAAGTTGGGTCAGGTTGACCATTGGATGTAGTGGCTGGGTCAGAATAGATATAATGACCTAATACAACATTAAAACATACGCTAGAGTGACATTTTCTGCCCTCCTGAATTTGTCTTGATAAATACAGGTGTACTGTTTCTACAAAATGTTAGGGATTTGTCAGAATAGCCACATGTGGTTTAAGGAAACTGGCTGGGTATAGATGGAGAAGAAGCTTTTATCTCTTGTAGAACATTGTTTGTCTCGATTGTAAGGCTGGCATCACAGAAACAGTCTGTTATTATTGATGTGCTCTTTTCTTGAGCGGGATTAAAGCTGAAGTCTTAGCAATATCACACTGTTGTGATTTTTCCAATGTCCAGACACTTTCTGACAGATTATTAACTGTCAACTGTCACAGAAAACAAATTGTGGATGAACAAACATATGGATAGAAAAATGGCTGAATAGATAGATGTGATTACAACAGGGCACTGACAACTTCAAATAGCAGGGAAAATATTGGTTGTTATCAGTGACTGTACACTCATCAAGCTACGAATGAACATTGAATGGTTTGATTACCAAATATGTTGTTTTAAAATGAAATGCCATGTCAAAATTTTCTAGCTGGATTGATGTGCACTACACAAAGATAGAAGGCAGATTCTTCAATTTTTATGGAAAATAAAATGCATCAGGCTGGGGGAGTAGAGCCATGAGGGTCAAGATTTAGGGGACTTAGAATGTAAAGCTTTGTGATAAATTCATAATCATGTACTCAAGGTACAACACTAAATATTGTTTTTCTTTGTCATACAGTTTCTTAGATTTTTACGCCAAAATAAAAGTCTGTTCTATCTGTGCAGTGTCCTCTTTACAAAGTTGATAATGCAAATAATCACCAGAATCTTGAGTTTCTAAAATGTGTATCCGCACACTTCTCCATTTGCCTTTCACAATGAAGCTTTAGGCATTCTCAAGAGATAAGCATTACAGGGATGTGTGTTGTTGTTGTAGGGTTTAATGCCATTTTTCATCACATGATAAGCTATACATGGCGTCCAGTATTAATGGTGGAAAAAAAACTTGGGAAAATCCCCAGAAAGCACCACAGACCCATGAGAAGCTAATGGCAAGCTTTCTCACATACCCACATTGACCAAATCTGAGACTCGAACCCATGCAGACAGAGGTGAGAAGGCAGTAATTCGTAACAGCGCTTTAGAGCAATCAGCCTCTCTGGGCCCCTCAGTGATGTGAGTATTTGTCTTTTCATGCCATGTATAGACTCTATATATGTTCATATAGTGGGATATGTATAGTTTCGAAGGTATGACCCAGGGCATTATTTCCTGGCAGTATTGATAGAGAAACCCGATGTTTAATGTTGTATAACAATTAATTAGCATGAAATTTATTTTTTCTAAGCAATGCTGCATTCCATGTGAAAATCATCCATACTAAAGAAAAAAATTAGAAGAAAAATCTTACTAAACTGTCTTCTTAAGCAGAAATGTGAAAATATTTAATATTATTGGATAGGGTAGTTCCTACATCACGGAAAGCCACATGCACATTTATCTACAAGGGTATTGATTTTGTAAACATTTGCTGGCAATCAACTAAACTAAGCCATTTGTATCAATAAATGCAATAGCCTTAATGTTTTGTTATCTTGATTGTATTTGAACATCATCTGGCCAATACCAGGAGGGTTTCTGTTAAAGTTGTTCCAATACTGTTATGAAGTATTCTGAGATAATGTTCTTTTAAATATTTGCCTTCTATTTTGTACTGGAGGCCATATTTGATGGTTGGTCATTTGTAAGGCCAGAAAGATGTATGTCAAAGTTTGGTAAAATTCTGTAGATTTTTTTCAGAAGTTTTTTTTTATTTTTAGTAGCAGTGGTCACATTAGAAGGTGAATCAGCGTCATTTTTATGACATTTCAAGCCCTTCATGCCAAGAAAATTTCCTTCAATATGAGTTAAAATGTTTTTTGGAGTTATTTTTAAAAAAAAATTTGAAAGGTTATTCTATTTTTAGTAATTGCAGTCATATTTCTTTGTGAATCAATATCATTTGTATAAATTTCAATTATTCTAAGATGCTAACTGCAAAATTTTGTCAAATTATGTGCAATTTTTGCAAATATTATTGCTTAATGTTTGTCTAGTTTTGGTAACAATAGCAGAACAGAATCATTTATATAAAATATTAGAAGGACTTCATCGTATGAATCTTTCTGACAAATTCAGTAAAAAAATCTCTCCTGCAATTTTTTAAAACATCCCTGCAATGTTTTTATATTTTTTAATAATGGCAGTAATAAATGATGACAGATCAACATATCTGCATAAAATTGAAAGGCTTTCATGTCCAGAATGCTTTCTGAAAAACTGATTCAATTCTGTTGAGCAGTTTCTTAGAAGTCTCTAAAAGGTCTTTCTATTCTGAGTAATGGCAGCCATGTTTGATGCAGGCTGGCTTTATCTAGAACAAAAACTTTGAAAGACTTTTATGTCAGGATGCTTTTTATAATATTTGAGCAAATTATAGTCTACAGTCTTAAAGAAGAAGTCTTTTAAAGGTTTTCCTATTTTTAACAATGACAGTCATTGTAGATCAGCATAATTTGCCAGAAAATGAAGGGCTTTTATCCCACTGGATGCTGTAAAATTTGTTCAAGTTCCATTCAGCAGTTTTTGAGATGAAGTAATTTTAAGCTTCTATATTTCTGTAATGGTGGCCATATTGATGAATGGCTTGCGTCATTTACAGAAACTGGCCTTAACAACAGGAAGTCAATTTTGGTTGAAATTGGTTTAGATGTTTTTGAGAAGTTCACAATAACAATTGTTTATGTGCACACAGTAGGCACTTGACAATAATACATAGCAAACATAAAACCATATAAGAAGCACAATTTGCCTTATGGGTAAATGAGGTCCATAAATAGGTCATGTAGGTCAACCAGAGTTTTAAGTAAAATAGAAGCTTACAAGATGCTTCAGTATTTGTGCCATGAGTGTCAAGGTTAAAAAGCCTGGAAAACAGGTCACATGAACTCAGTTTTAGTGTGCAACACATGTTAATTCCCAGATGCATCCATATTAGACTTAGGTTAGAATTTGTGAATAAATGCTGGAACTATAGCAGCAATCCATTTTTTAATAACACTGAATAACCCCTGAAATGCAGGTCACAATGAAACACACATTGTGTATGACATGTATTCAACCTTATTTTCACTCTCACATCAACTTTGGTTATATGATTAACAGATATTCTGGTACAAGAGATAAATAGTGAGAACAGCCAAAGGAATGGACAGTCACATCGACAGACAGATTTATAAAAGCTAAAACCAACCCACTTCGTCAAGCAGAGACAAGGAAGATATTTGATCATTTACATAACAGAATACATGCTATTACCACAGAGGCCCAATGCTGCAAGAAATGTTTAAAAATGCTGTGAGACTGAGAGAAAAAAAGTCTACAAGCAAATTTCAACTTAAATAAGTACAAATGTAAGCTGTATACATATTTTCATATATCAAAACTGAAAACTTCATCATAGAACATAAGTGGAAATGTTTGATATCAAGCTCATACATCTTTAATTAAGTATTATATATTGGTCTCGTTATCTAACTTTATTCCTCTTTACAATGCTGGAGGTCTTGTGTCTCATAGAAGTGTTGGAGTTGGTTAAAAAAGTCCAAAAATGCTGCATGAAGACTCCAGCAAATGGTGGATTTATCACATATATTTGATAGAAAACAATGAACACAAGTTTGTCTCAGTGTTTACTGTAAAATTATTAGCATCAGAGTGTGCCTTGTGAACGCCTGGATCAGTAAAAGACAACCCATTGTGAAAGCTCATTTCTTTAAACTACGCCTTGCATAAAGCGATGTACTAATATATGGAAACCAGCATCAAGAGGCCTACACATTTCCAATTCATCTATGTCTATCAATATATTCATTAATTCAAATATCAAATTATCATCCATTTGTCTATCCAAATATCATCTAGCCCTGTCTGATCCTCTCTTGATATCTTGACATTTCATTGCCAATCTGCTCCTCTCTTTATCTTTTGACATTTCATTGCCAATCTGCTCCTCTCTTTATCTCTTGACATTTCATTGCCAATCTGCTCCTTTTCTTTATTTCATTATCTATCATTGCCAATCTGCTCCTCTCTCTCTTCACATTTCATTGTAAATCTGCTCCTCTCTTTATCTCTTGACATTTCATTGCCAATCTGCTTCGCTCTTTATCTCTTGACATTTCATTGCCAATCTGCTCCTCTCTTTATCTCTTGATATTTCATTGCCAATCTGCTCCTTTTCTTTATTTTTTTACCTATCATTGCCAATCTGCTCCTCTCTATTACCAGTATTTCTTTACCTATCATTGTCAAGTTGCTCCTCTCTCTCTCTCTCTATCTCTTGACATTTCATTGCCAATTTGCTTCTTTCTTTATCTCTTGACATTCATTGCTAATCTTCTCCTTTTCTTTCATTTCTTTACCTATCATTGCCATTCTGCTTGTCTCCTTAGCTCTTGACTTAACATTGTTCAGATTTCTTTTTCAGCTGTTGTACATCCCTGTGTTTTCTATCTCTCAATACATAATTGTCTGTACAGTTTTATCCATTAACCTCTCTATGCATTTTATTTATCTAAATTTGCAATCCTCTGTATCAATCTGCACATTTTGATCATCATACAAATGAATCAATATCTACCTATCCATCAATGTAAATAAATGTGTATATATTTATCTATCTAATAACTTACCATGGTATCCATTCGCATACTCATCCTCGTCAGAAGATCCATTGTAAGAGCTCGCTCCAGTTCCCATGGCAATTCAGTAATGAGAGTCTGCCACTGGTGCAAATAGCTTGATCTGGAAGAAATTAGCACAATCAGGTAACTTACATCCTCAACATAGTTCAGCCAATGGCAGATCAATACAAATGGCATAGCTACAAGGGCAAACAGATAGGTGTGTAGATCAGGGCTCTGTAATGAGTACAAAACACAATACTAGTTGCAAATGAACTGTGACAACAGCTTGATAACCACCATCTATACTTTTGTTCCCCAAAATGATTTTTAAGATGAGAATCTTTCATTAAATTTTGAGTGAAATCATGGAAATAATTAAATCCCTCCAAGGTTGATCCAATATTAAACATCAAGAGAGTGTATATACACCACTCTCTTGATAGCATGCCACCAGGTAACTCACAAAACTGTTTATAACACAGGGTCAGGCATGGATTCCATTTTCATATCTAGAAAATACCCCCAAAATTGTCCCATATTTGTTAAATGTGAAGAAATATGTGATCAATACAGGTAATTGTAACCTTGATATATCACTCATTTTATTTCTGAATACTACCCAGAACTTTGAATCAGCATTTTTAAATTCTCATCTTTATTCAGCAGTCATATATTTTGTTAACTTTTCTTTCCAAACAACATTCCTAGTACACTGTAAATAACAATTTCTATGAAATTTTGATCAATGAAAATATCACTAATGCCTACTGGAGACAACACTTTAATAAATAACACTTTAATAAATAAACACCACTTAAATAAGATTTGTAATGTGAAATTTTTGTTTTGGTTATATCTTTTAGTTCAGTTTAAATATAACCTCTTGTATTCAAATGTGAAATATGCAATTCTACTGTGTGAACCTAATTAAGTCCAAACCTTGTTTTGATATCTGACTTGTGGGAGGGTTTGTTGTACTGTTGCACTGAAACAAAATCTGCTTTGTATTATCACTTTTATCATCGTCTTTTGAATCAAATCAAATAAAAGGGGTGGAATAAACAGTGTTAATTAAAAGATATGGAAATCTTGCAAAATTTTATTTGAGCTATTACCCTTAATAATGTGTCAGATCAACTCATTTAAACTGATAACACTTATAAATATTTGTGTGTAAGGAATATAACTACCTTAAATTAGCCAACTCATTCACAAAGGTATGCAATATGAGTACCTAGTGAAATAAAAGCTTTGTTTCACAGAGATGGTTCATTGTGGAAAAGCAAGTTTGGATGTTTGCAATGAAGCTAAAATTCCTAAACTGCCACTCAGATATTTTTTCAAGTGTGAGAAGTATCACTGTTACTTGCAAAGAAATAATGGCATCAATATTTTACATGCTGTTATGAAGGAAGTCAAACAAGACATTTAATTAAAAAATAATTAATCTGTCCTGCAATTTTTATAAGAAGTTGAAAAAGTTTAATACTCAATAAATCCTTTCATGAAGTTTTAATCAAATTATCAGTTTTCATATGAAGCATCAATGTAATTTAAGAACTATAAATATCTCCTTAGAACAAAGAGATTTAGCAACTAGAAATATGTCCTTAGGACTGTGTAATTTAGTAAATAGAAATATGTCCTTAGCACAATGTAATTTAGCAACTAGAAATATGTCTTTAGCACAGTGTAATTTAGTAACTAGAAATATGTCTTTAGCACAATGTAATTAAGCAACTAGAAATATGTCCTTATGACACAATGTAATTTAGCATTTAGAAATATGTCCTTAGCACAGTGTAATTTAGCAGCTAGAAATATGTCCTTAGCACAGTGTAATTTAGTAACTAGAAATATGTCCTTAGTACAGTGTAATTTAGCATCTAGAAACATTTCCTTAGGACACAATGTAATTTAGTAACTAGAAATATGTCCTTAGGACACAGTGTAATTTAGCATTTAGAAATATGTCCTTAGCACAGTGTAATTTAGCAACTAGAAATATGTCCTTATGACACAATGTAATTTAGCATCTAGAAATATGTCCTTAGGACACAGTGTAATTTAGCATTTAGAAATATGTCCTTAGCACAGTGTAATTTAGCAACTAGAAATATGTCCTTAGCACAGTGTAATTTAGCAACTAGAAATATGTCCTTAGCACAGTGTAATTTAGCAACTAGAAATATGTCCTTATGACACAATGTAATTTAGCATCTAGAAATATGTCCATAGCACAGTGCAGTTTAGCAGCTAGAAATATGTCCTTAGCACAGTGTAATTTAGCAACTAGTAATATGTCTTTATTACAGTGTAATTTAGTAACTAGAAATATGTCTTTAGCACAATGTAATTTAGCAACTAGAAATATGTCCTTAGCACAGTGTAATTTAGTAACTAGAAATATGTTTTTAGCACAATGTAATTTAGCAACTAGAAATATGTCCTTAGCACTGTGTAATTTAGTAACTAGAAATATGTCCTTATCACAGTGCAATTTAGCATCTAGAAACATTTCCTTAGTGCAGTGTAGTTTAGCATCTAGAAACATTTCCTTAGCGCAGTGTGATTTAGCATCTAGAAACATTTCCTTAGGACAGTGTAATTTAGCATCTAGAAACATTTCCTTAGCACAGTGTAATTTAGCATCTAGAAATATGTCCTTAGCACAGTGTAATTTAGCATGCAGAAACATTTCCTTAGGACAGTGTAATTTAGCAACTAGAAATATATCCTTAGGACTCTAATTTAGTAACTAGAAATATGTCCTTAGGACACAGTGTAATTTAGTAACTAGAAATATGTCTTTAGCACAGTGTAATTTAGTAACTAGAAATATGTCCTTAGCACAGTGTAATTTAGCATGTATTAACATTTCCTTAGGACAGTGTAATTTAGTAACTAGAAATATGTCCTTAGGACTCTAATTTAGTAACTAGAGATATGTCCTTAGAACTTAGGACACAGTGTAATTTAGTAACTAGAAATATGTCCTTAGCACAGTGTAATTTAGTAACTAGAAATATGTCCTTAGCACAGTGTAATTTAGTAACTAGAAATATGTCCTTAGGACAGTGTAATTTAGCATGTAAAAACATTTCCTTAGCACAGTGTAATTTAGTAACTAGAAATATGTCCTTAGCACAGTGTAATTAAGCAACTAGAAATATGTCCTTAGCACAGTGTAATCATTTCCTTAGGACAGTGTAATTTAGTAACTAGAAATATGTCCTTAGGACACAGTGTAATTTAGTAACTAGAAATATGTCCTTTGCACAGTGTAATTTAGTAACTAGAAATATGTCCTTAGCACAGTGTAATTTAGTAACTAGAAATATGTCCTTAGCACAGTGTAATTTAGTAACTAGAAATATGTCCTTAGCACAGTGTAATTTAGTAACTAGAAATATGTCCTTAGCACAGTGTAATTAAGCAACTAGAAATATGTCCTTAGCACAGTGTAATCATTTCCTTAGGACAGTGTAATTTAGTAACTAGAAATATGTCCTTAGGACACAGTGTAATTTAGTAACTAGAAATATGTCCTTTGCACAGTGTAATTTAGTAACTAGAAATATGTCCTTAGGACACAATGTAATTTAGCAACTAGAAATATGTCCTTAGCACAATGTAATTTAGTAACTAGAAATATGTCCTTAGCACAGTGTAATTTAGTAACTAGAAATATGTCCTTAGCACAGTGTAATTTAGTAACTAGAAATATGTCCTTAGCACAGTGTAATTTAGTAACTAGAAATATGTCCTTAGCACAGTGTAATTTAGTGACTAGAAATATATCCTTAGCACAGTGTAATTTAGTAACTAGAAATATGTCCTTAGCACAGTGTAATTTAGCAACTAGAAATAATTATATTAAATTGTTGTTTATTTGAATTTCACATTTTATGTATTCATTAATTTAGCTGTTGGCATCGCTGACTGGGGGCTCATAGCTTTGCATCTCTCTATCACTACTTCAATTTTCGCCAAAACAAGCCATGGTGGGTCTTCTGTAATAATTTAATATAATATTGGGAGCACCCCACCCCAACCTAAATAATGGGACAGAAATTATTGAAGTACCAGTACAGTGAAAAAGTAAATACCACCAGAAAGAAATACAGCTGTTGAAAGGTGCATACTGTGCACCTCTGAAATTTATATTTTGCAGGAAAAAAGTTAAAACATAGCAAGATTTATAAACATTCATGTAACCAAACCCATCTATTGAAGATAAGAAATTTCCAGTTCATGCACAGACAAGAGAATCAATTTTATGTTCATTCTGTATTTCAAGCATTCCTCCACAATAACATCATCAACTTTCCTGATCAAATAAATATTGATTCTGAGAACATATGCAGCTATTTTGCAGTTCAAATGTCAAAACCTGAAAATTTTATCCCCAAATGGTTGTATAACAATCATGTTTCATGTACATTCTAAGTGTAAAATAGGGAATTAATAATGGATACCTTCCTGCTATTTCTGATACACTGGATTTTATAATATATAAAAATATTGGAAATGTATTAAACCACTATGTTCTGCACTTCTGTTTTTACATTCAACAATTGCTTCATCTACTTAATTTTATCATCAAGGATGTGAATAATGTATGTATATGAAGTTTTGTAATTTCCATTGTAACTAATACCCTTGCACTTCTTTAATACTTCTTTCTTGTTCTGTACAAAAATCCTTTGCCCAGGAGCCCAAGGAAAACTAAATACTAATGCTGGGCAACCCATTTTCTTAATGTGTAATCCCTGTCCAGCAACTGAAAGTATTATTTTTTTAAAATATAATGTTAGAAATTATACGTGAATTTATATATTTTCCAGCACCAAACATGATCTTAAATTGTCCTTCGGTGTATCGACAGAAAGGTGTCTGAATGATTACCATACAACTGCATATTTGAGTGCTGGGTGATTACTGTCAATAAAAGACCACATTAATCCTCATTTGTCTACAGTCTGCCATTTATTGTCTGATTAAGTAATCCAATCCAATACTACCAGAAAAAAAAGTCTTATGAATCATCATCTTTTGTCAACACTCCAACTTATGGTACACATAGTAGTATTTTACTTCTTTGACATGACACCCTTAATGTCTGTGATCTGGCTATGACATGACACCCTTAATGTATGTGATCTGGCTATGACATGACACCCTTAATGTATGTGATCTGGCTATGACATGACACCCTTAATGTATGTGATCTGGCTATGACATGACACCCTTAATGTCTGTGATCTGGCTATGACATGACACCCTTAATGTATGTGATCTGGCTATGACATGACACCCTTAATGTCTGTGATCTGGCTATGACATGACACCCTTAATGTATGTGATCTGGCTATGACATGACACCCTTAATGTCTGTGATCTGGCTATGACATGACACCCTTAATGTATGTGATCTGGCTATGACATGACACCCTTAATGTCTGTGATCTGGCTATGACATGACACCCTTAATGTCTGTGATCTGGCTATGACATGACACCCTTAATGTATGTGATCTGGCTATGACATGACACCCTTAATGTCTGTGATCTGGTTATGCTCTTCCTGACTGGTCTGTTGAAGAAATGGACATGCACTCTAGAGCATGTGGCAGTTTACTCCTCTAGGCTAACTTAAGCTAAAGGAATATAGCAAGTTTTAATAATCAAACCAATCACAATTATTGTTTCCTATTATAGTGACTTCATGGGTTATGATCATAACTACATAAAAGTCTCACATGGATTTGATTACAGTTCCTGGAAGCAGTTTAGACATTGGATAAATGATGGCAATGGAATAATGAAGGCATTAGGTTAACAATAATCTGAACAATGGTGAGGTAAACTCCAATAAACTTTAAACATAAGTATCCTTGTGATGATTGGTGCCTAGTGTGTACAATAGCTGGTGGACATCATGGTGGTATCCATAGGCAAATGATTAGATTATCTTTTATTAGCTGATCTTAGATAGATTCAACAGACGTGTAAACTTGTGTGACACTTTTCCATTAGTAGGATTGATGTTGAATTATTATGTGTGAAAATATTCTTTTTAATAATAACAACTCAGTCACTTCCAAAAAAGATCACTGTGACCATGCTTTTACTCCAAAACTCATTTAGATAATTAAATTTGCAAGGGAAGGCATTTGTAAGAGTATTATAAAAACAATAAAGTAAAAATATAATCCAAATGGTAAGTCACTGTCACCTTTCATATCGTATATAATTGTACATCAGACTTTTATATTGGTATTGGCATATAAATACAGTGCTTTCTACAGGAAGAGCCATTATCGAATACTGACTGTGGGGACATATTTGTTCCTTTATAACATATTACATCTGGTAATATTGATTACTTTGTCCATTAGGATATTTTCTGCACTAAAGCTGCATGTGCCTTGTACACTGTAACATTACTATGTCTTTTCTGATATATTTACAGCACTCAATTAGTCCAAGGCATCAAGTGCACTGGTATTCTAACATTACATACTCCTATATCTTGCTTCAGTTCTTGGCAAACTGCATTGTTCCACATGTTTCTTGTAGCAGAGAGAGGGGTGGGGGTAGCTGACTTAGTACTATGAATGCTCTGTCATGAAGCTCTTTTTTATTGGATGAAATTTACAATAAAAGGAAATATAATAAGATGAATTTAAAAGAGGGGTTAATTTTTTTTAAAGGATCATTGAACATAATTAGTATATAAGTGAACTAAGTAAAGAATACACAACAAATCAATTATTGCCTTGCTAATGATTTCAACTTTTATCACACATTTACTATCTATACTTAATTATAAGTGAAGTCAAACTGCAAAAACAAAGATCCTCTTCTGCTGTAGCATAATGCACCTACAGATCTGGGTCTATGTGTTTTTGTTAAATTGATTACTCCTAAGAAACCGCACAGTCCTTGATCTACTAGTGCGTTATGTGCCAGCAGATCTGAGTCTGTATAGTTTGCAGTTCAACTCAGATGGTATTTACATATAATATAAACACCTGCATAGACAAATTATTTAAATTTTTCGAGGCATGTATTTTTTAACACAGATTCCATCACAGAAATTAATGCCCTGCACCAAACAACAAAAACACCAGGGTATATTAAACATGGTCAGTAAAATGGACATCCTCATCATCTAAGGAAACTGGAATGCCAAAGTTGGCAAAGATGCTCTGAAAGACTGAAATGATCATTGTGGACCTTCTTGCAATGAACTTACCAATGAAAGAGGGAGATGGCTGCTCGAGTTCACAAGCTACAACAACTTGGTACTAGCCAACACCCAGGGCCAACATAAAGCTTCACAATGCTGGACATGGCATGCACCAAATGGAACCCATTATAACCAGATTTACTACATACTGGTTCAAAACCATTATCAATCTGTCATCAATAGAGCAAAAAACAAGAATGTTCCCAGGTGATGATGTTGGGAGTGATCATGACCTCATCAATATAAACTTCTGAGTGAGGTTGAAGAAAATTAACAAGCCTAAGAAATTCAAGCTCAAATTCAACTTTGAACAACTGAAGGAACCTAACATCTGCATGTCATTCCAAGCCACAATTGGAGGAAAAATTTTTCCATTCCTTGTGATTGATGTTGATGTTAAAGTGATGACAGACACTTTCTATACTGTCATGACAACAGCTGCCAAGGACATCATTGGCCTCCATCGCTCAAAGAAAAAGCCCTGGGTTACAGAAGAGATTCTGAATTTGTGTGATTCCTGAAGAAACCTCACCAGACACAAAACAGGGGCATTGGAGACTGAGAAATAAACAAAAAGATCAGAAAAAAATGTGAATAAAGCATAGGAAGATTGGATTGGACAAAAGTGCACATAAATAGAGAGCAGTCTGATAAAGAATAACAGCAAAAAGGCATTCCAAATTCCGAAAGACCTAACCAGACAGAAGTAACTAAGAGTCAGTACCATTCAAGATGAAAATGGAAAATGCCTCACAGAAGCAATTGATATTGCAGAGAGATGGACCAAATATTGTAAAGAACTCTACAACCATCAATCCACAGAGGTGTTTGATGTTCCAAACTCCACAAATGATGATGATTTCCCCATTCTCAAAGAAGATGTGGAGTCAGCAATAAGAACACTGACGAATGGGAAGGCAGCTGGAGTAGACAACATCCCAGCTGAACTTATTAAGAATGGGGGGGGGATCAATGAATCAATGATAAAGCTACTAACACAAATCTGCACAAGATCTGGCAGACACATGAATGGCCAGGGCAGTGGACCCAGTCACTGATTATAACACTCCCAAAAAAAGGCAATCTTCATCTGTGCCAAAATTAAAGAACTATCAGTTTGATTAAGGTGATGCTGAAGATCATCTTGAATGGACTGAAACCACAAGCAGAAGAAATAATCGTTGAAGGTTATGGAGTGGAGTGGAAGAAGCACAACAGAACAAATGTTCATTCTTAGTGTTCTGTGTGAAAAGTACTTGCAACATCAACAAAACATCTATCATGTGTTCATAGATTTCAAAAAGGCTTTTGACAGAGTATGGCATGAGGCATTGTGGGCCACAGTGAAGAAGTACAACACAAGTCAAAAGTTGACCAATACCATCAAGCAGCTGTATGCCAAGAATACCAGTGCAGTAATTGCTCAAGGTTCTATGGGAGACTGATTCAAGACAACAGTTGGAGTACATCAAGGCTGTCTCCTGTCACCCACGCTTTTCAACATCATCTTAGAGCACATCATGAGCGAAGTCCTGGAAAACCACTGTGGGACAGTCAACATTGGAGGGCGTAACATCACCAACCTCCACTTTGCGGATGACATTAATGGGCTGGCAGGCAGTGATGACAAGCTTCCCACCTTAGTGAAGCACCTGGATAAATCATCTTCCAGATTTGACATAGAGATAAGTGCTGAGAAGACAAAGTTGATAACATAGAGTGGCAAACAAGTCAGCCAAGATTAAAGTTGGAGGACAGGAACTAGAAACAGTGGCCAGTTCAAGTATCTTGGTTCCATAACCACCGAATAGGGATCAAGAGCAGAAATTTTGTTACGAGCACCACAAACAATGGCAGCTATGTCAAAGCTAAGACCCATCTGGAGAGACAAGAATATCTGTCAGAAAACACAAAAATGAGACTACTGAGAGCACTTAAGTCATCTAAGTCTTTTTGTATTTATGTGAGGCCTGGACCCTGACAGCAGAATTGCAACAAAGAATCCAGGCACTTGAAATGAGATGTTACATCACAAATGTAGAAGCATGCAACATCATATATATTGGTTCCTTGGGTGGAAAAAGAAAGTATAAATGTAGTACCTTATCACCATAACCATGCATCACCATATTATTTAATTCATGGTGAGGGGGATGCATGGGGGAGTGTTAACATGGATCATGTAATCTGCAGTGCTAAATAGAATTACCAGAGGGAATTACAATCAACAAAGACAACAATGTGGCAAAACATGACTGTCAAACATGGTTTTACCAGAGGTATATGTTTTAAATGTGGTAAAGATTTTTAAAATAAATCTCTGCAAATAATTATATAAGCTTGGGAGTGGCTTTTATAAGATCAAATTGGAACAAAATCAGTATTTTAACACAAATATGCTATTTCAGTAACACAATTTCTTTAAAAGCCACAACAATGATAAGCCACCTATTTTGAGAGACAATGTTATGAGAAACCATAATTTTTGTACCTGTGTTGGTCTTTCAAGACAGTTTCAACTGTACTTGCAAATATATATCTATAAACTGCCACACTGCATACATCATAGTGATATGACTGAAAAATTGTTAAAGCTATGTTAAAAATCCAAAACACACACAGACACTGTGCATAGACACATAACAATAATCTACACAGACACACATAGACAAATAACAATACTCTATTCAGTCACATAATAATACCATGCATAGACAAATATAAATACTCTGCACTGACACATAGTAATACCATGCAAAGACAAATAATACTATGCATAGACACATAATAACACCATGCATAGACACATACTAATTCCATGCACAGATGCATAGTAATGCCATGCATAGACACATAATAACACAATGCATAGACACATACTAATGCCATGCATTGACACATAATAACACAATGCATAGACACATACTAATACCATACATAGACACATAATAACACAATGCATAGACACATACTAATACCATACATAGACACATAATAATACAATGCATAGACACATACTAATACCATACATAGACACATAATAACACAATGCATAGACACATACTAATACCATACATAGACACATAATAACACAATGCATAGACACATACTAATACCATACATAGACACATAATAACACAATGCATAGACACATACTAATACCATACATAGACACATAATAACACAATGCATAGACACATACTAATACCATACATAGACACATAATAACACAATGCATAGACACATACTAATTCCATGCATTGACACATAATAACACAATGCATAGGCACATACTAATTCCATGCACAGATGCATAGTAATGCCATGCATAGACACATAATAACACAATGCATAGACACATACTAATGCCATACATATACACATAATAACACAATGCATAGACACATACTAATTCCATGCATTGACACATAATAACACAATGCATAGGCACATACTAATTCCATGCACAGATGCATAGTAATGCCATACATAGACACATAATAACACAATGCATAGACACATACTAATACCATACATAGACACATAATAACACAATGCATAGACATACTAATACCATACATAGACACATAATAACACAATGCATATACACATACTAATACCATACATAGACACATAATAACACAATGCATAGACACATACTAATACCATACATAGACACATAATAACACAATGCATAGACACATACTAATACCATACATAGACACATAATAACACCATGCATAGACACATACTAATTCCATGCATAGACACATACTAATACCATACATAGACACATAATAACACAATGCATAGACACATACTAATACCATACATAGACACATAATAACACAATGCATAGACAAATAATAATACCTTGCATAGACACATAATACCATGAATAGACACATAAAAATAGTATGGCTGCCAGGTCCTATTAATTCTTTTTGATAAAAAGTAACTTCTGTATTTTCACATCAACTCACCCAATCAGAACACATCATTATAATGATGTCTCATTTAATTAAACCAAGTACTTAATGTTTTCTGTAATACTATTTTATACATTCTCTTCCACTTTAAATTATAAATTATTCATTGTAATTCCTAAGGTGTATTATTTCAATGATTTCTATAAAGTGTTCTGTTGAAAAGTGATGCAACTTTTATTGTGACATTTCTTTCATTTTTATCCATTTTATATTTTAGGTACCCATGCAATTTAGGACAGAATTGGAACTCAGAAATCACTGAATATGAGTCCATTATTCTCACCACTGAGTCAGTGTGGCTCCAAAGAAATATAAGAACTGTTTTGTCTAATATGCACCATGCTTCCAGTGCATGTGCTTTCTGTTAATTTTCAGTGCAGCTCTTCAAATTTCTTGTTTCCCACAAATCTCTGAGATGTTCCCATTAATGATGTTTCATTAGGAACATCAGCAAACCAGTCCATTTTACCAAACTATAGTTTTTGTTCTTCCTGCTCTAAGCCTAATGGAAGGATTAAAATTGCCTAATGAAAGCTAAGTAGCACACATTCTCTATCAGTCCCTTTGGCCAATAGGAGTTAGATCTAACCACACATTATGCTGCTACAGCTTATTGACTACTTCTAGACCTGTTATTAAAGAGGCAATTTACTCTTGAAAATTGTCAGCATTCATTCCGAACAATCCTTTAAAATTCCTTGGGAACATTTTACATGGATATAATTCATTGAGAAATTTGAGGTGTGCAAACTTGTTAAATAAAATATAGGCATTCTATAAAATAAATGCTTTTATGCACATTACTCAGTGTCACAATATTGGGAAGAAAACTGTTTGGGGAGTGGGCTGTTATGGTATGTAGGTAATTCTGCTCAGAGAACATTATTTACTGACCATTTCCACATCAGTCTTAACTCTCTCCCTTGTATTATACATTAAGACATGAAAAGTTGACTGCAGACTGAGCTGAGCTGACATAAACAATTAATTGAAACTGTAGACATTGGCATTTGCATCACTGCTACTAAATGAATAGCATTCCAAAAACAAAATAAACCAACATTTTTGTAATGGCAGCTTCAATAAAGTAAAACTCATTTAGGAAAATGGAAACTGAGTATTTAAAATGACACCAGTAGTGAACCCCTGGGGACTAAAAGCTATAAAAAGTAAACAGCCTTTGACTAAAATAATATGCATTCAATTTCCCTTTAGATTTTTCTGGATGTATCACACACCATTTAAATTAAATTTGTAAACTGAGCCTAATATTTTGGCAAGTGACTGATTGAAATTGTTTGGCAAGTTTCATAAATGTCATAAGAAATGTCACAGATGTAACATTCTATTTATTAATTAATGAAAATGCTGGTTTAATTTAATCAGACCACAGAACAGTCGAACAAAATGACTGAAACACATTCAGATGTCCAGGTTGTTATGTATTTCCATGAAAATTGTGACATAATATTGTCTTATTACACATTACATACTGTACATGATTTTATATTGGGGTAATAATGACAATAAAACAAGAGTCATGCAATTAAGTCTGTTATCTTGCAAATTGTAGTTGTCAATGCCAAAAATGCAAACAATCCTAACAGAGAATAGCCATTGCATAATCTGGGTCTACTACATTCTGTGTTAGCACAATTAATACCATATACCCTGATCTATCAGCAAAGTATTCAATAGCATGTTAGGATCTGTGATGTTTGCAGATGGGAGGGCATTTATATTGTTACGTGCTTAGGCTCGAATAAGCAGCAACACAGAAAGAGTGAAAACTAACAAGCTTGTATAACTTGAACAATGAATTTATTAAGTACAATTATTTTCATAAAATAAATAAACTTACAGTTTTAGAGAATCAAATCCAACATTAATCCAATATAGAATTCAAAAAAATAATCCACTAATGGAATTGCAAGAGTCCTGATAAATAAATGTTCTAATAGTTCCAGGTTCGAATCTTGATGATGTAATAAAAAATGGCTGACAATGTCACATGATGCAGTTCTTGTTTAATTTATCATCCACATGAATTATGAGCACATGTTTTCTCCTACAAATAGATAATAAATCCTCTTTCTTCAATGAATTGACACAAAGTCCAGAACAAGATAATAAAAATTAAACTCAAACAGAAAATACACAACTAATATCTTAAAGCTAAAAATTCTACTGATTTGTTCTATCCCAAACAACAGTTCTTATACTTGTTTTTCTTAAGTAAACAAGTGATCACGTGATTTTCTAGAAATTGATAGAGGTTCATGGAAGGTCACAGAAAGAGACTGCCTTCAAAAAGTCACGTATTAAAAGATGATCCAGAAGAAAAACCATCCCCAATAACTAAAAATATAAAGATGCCCTTGAAATTAACCAATAGTTTTAAAGACCTGTTTATAAATCTGAAGCAAGGTCAGATAATGAAGTAAACAAGCCAAGGTCAGCCTGTTTACAACTAGAATCTAGGTCAGCCTGAATTTTCTAGAAAGAATCTCCCAATTAATGAATATTAAACCCTAAATGACGAATTTGGATTTAACAATAAAAAATAAATAAATTAAATCCAATAACCGTAACAATATAAACAAATATGGTAAAACAAACATAAGAACAGTTGTATTAAATTTGAATGTTATTTACATTGTCCATCCATACAAATATCATTTTATAAGACACAAGTGGGAACCAGTTTATATATACAAATTAAATTTTAACACAATCCATTTATTGAGTGACATTTAGACTAATTTACAGATTTTGAATTTCATGTCAGCACATATGTCTTTATATTCTTAAGGGAAAAAAACCCATTATGTTTTATCAGATTCTGTCATAGAGTTATATATTTCTAGTTGGTTGGCTGGTTTTAAAAGCACATTTAACCTTAAAGACCTATATAGTTTTCTATATCTCTCAGCATTAAATATTTAGAGAAAAGAAATAAAAATTGCATTCTGCTTTTTAATGGTATGTATTTTTATTGCTTTTCATAACAGATATACAAAACTTATGTCTGCAATATTATGTCAAAAGCATCTAATTACATACACCCTTCTCCTTAAAACAAACACCCATTTTTGAAACCAGAAAATACCCCAAACATTTATCCCTATTTATGAACTTAAACAAAATTGCGATCAAAATTAGTAAAGAACACTTTAATATATCACTCATTTTATCATCGAAAATGGTAGATAGGACCTGGAAATTTTAATCAACATTATGAAATATAAAATTTAGAAATAAGTCATACAATTTTTGAAATTTTCTTTTCAAGCAACATTCCTAGTACCTCGCAGTTAATGATATGTAAGGAAATTTCGATCAATAAAAATGTCGCTTACACAAAATGATGGATGTACTTTAATAAATAAATACAAATTAAATAAATTTGTTCTTTCATTTAGTTCCTTTTAAGTGTAATCATCATAAATGCAATGTGTACTCTAGTAATAAATGTAAAATGTGTCAATCTACCATAACAGCTATGTCTGCGAGCAAATTCTCTGAGAACTTAATTAGATGCCAACCATGTTTTGATAACTGACTTGCAGAAGTATTTGTTGTATTATTGCACTGAACTAAAATCTGGGCCTCTTTTGTATTATCACATTTATTATGTATTTTGAATCAAATAATATTTGTGAAATAAAAGAAAAATTAAAAGGCGCAAAAATCTTACAAACTTAAAATCTGGCTACCTCAGTCATATGTCAAACTAACTTTATTTGATCAAACACTTATAAATATTATTGTGCATGTAACATAAACTACCTTAAATTAACCTACGCATGTCAACAAAGTGAAATGAATACTTCATAAAAATAAAGAGCTTGGTTTGACAGATATGGATCATTGTAGGCAAGTTTTAGAGAATTCTTGAACTGGCACTTAGACATAGAGGAAGTTCCATTATTACTTCCAATGAAATCATGATATCAAATACTATACAAACTGAACAGTACAAAAATTGAGGGGTCCCAATGGGCTGAGTGGTTTAAAGCGCTCTCTGTTAATGGCGTTAAACCCTACAACAACAACAACAAGAACATCAAAAATTGAGATTTGATGTAGATGATTGTCTTACTAAATAAATTTCACTTGGTTTTGAACCAAAGGAATCTTGTTTAGTGGTTTATAAATAGTTAGTACAGTTCCCTGCTCTTTTGACTCCCAATTCTGCAGGATACTATGAAATACCACTCCAGGAACCAGTTGGAACAATATTTCGCATGTTGAACATTTTTAAAATAAATGTTATTTAAACAGAATAACAAACAAATTCATTAGAAAAAAGCATGTTATTAAAATCTTTTATCAATGTGAATATAAAATGAGGATTGAGTCATTAAACAGTGAAGTTCCCTAACCCTGACAAACACCCCACCCACCCCCACTGTTTTATTGATGTCCAAGATTTTTTTCTTAAATTTTTGGAGATCCCTTGATAACTTGTGCTCTGACTTATAGTGCAGTCCATGTTTGTGGACCCCATGGTGGTAAGTTTGTGGACCCCATGGTTTGTGGACCCCATGGTGCGTAAGTTATCAAAGGAGTGGTGTGTGTAACTTTATAATATTTGCACTTTCAGGTTTAAATAAAAATAAAAAATAAAATGGTTCGGGGGGGGGGGGGGGGGCAGTAAACTATTGCATAGCTAGTTCTTTTCTTGGAATCAAATGATGAAAATTTCCTCCTCCCAGCAGATAAAACCAGAAGATTCCAGAACAGTGAATAACCCTTGCAGGAAAACCCCACACATACTGGGCATGCTTTAAGGTGCTCATCATTATTTTGAGGGAGCAGCCTAACATCAGTGGGGAGGAGGGAGGAGGGAGGAGAGAATCTTGTGAAAGCAACAGGCAAGTATTACAGCATTAAAATTAGTTGTACCCCTGTAACCCCGCCTAAAACAAAAATACATTTTAATATCAGTAATACCAAACCTGTTGCTTTTGTATAGCTGAATTTTTCAAATTAGAAAATAATAAACAAACACAAGGTATACTCACTTTTACAGAAGAGCAGAATGGAATCATCATGGGCTACTTTTTGAGTGATGATGATTGGACCAGTGAGAAAATTACTTTGCTAACAGGCAAATGTAAAATTAGGAGAGAGTATTTTGAGAGTGCCAAAAACATGGCTGTTCTCACATCCTCCAAACATGAATGAGTAAGATAGGCTCATGATGCAGCGATGGCAGAAAAATCATGGGCTTTAGTTTTCATGAATGAAAGGTCCGTATTAGCAAGGTGTTCCTAGTAAGCTCTCTTGATAGTTACTGCAATTCACCTAGAAATAATGGAAGCTGAATATCAGCTTAACCTGTAATAGTGGAGGAAATGATGCCTCCTATCCTTACTACTCTCTCAAGTCTGCCAAAATAAAAATGTAAAGCCCTAACTGGGCATAAAGGTTCATTCTGTTCATCCCTTGATATTATTGACACCAAGTAAGCAATTTGTATTTTTCTGATAAACACCTGGCTGGCAAGGGAGAGAAACTGACTCATAATAAAGCACTGCTCATAGTTTAGGGCATGATGCTCTCACAGACACTAAGGTGAGCATGAACACCACCAGCTTGAGCGTAAGATTCTTGAAGGGCTAATGGGGTAGGGTATTTAGAGATCACAGGACCCAAAACAGATTCCGTTTAGGCATTAAAGAGTGGGACAATGATCTTTGCAATTTGAAGTACCTGATAAGGTCTGCTAAGTGAGAATCCATCCCATATGCACAGCCTTTTGAAAACAGAGTTGGAAAGGGTTGCTTGATAGGCCTGAATAGCAGACACCATGCATTGCTTCTCTTCAAAAAGAAAGAGAAGAAAAAATTGCCCTGCACTCATAGAGAACATCTAGAATTGACATATTTTCTACTGTATCAATCACAAAAGATTCTCCATTTTGATGCCATTCAGCTTAAATGTCAACCATATCCTTGACTCAGTCATGTTTTTAGCAACTTGGACAGAAACATTTCGTTGCTTAGAGATTGTATGAGATAAGCTGAGCATGAAGGTTCCTCCTCTGAGGTAAGGTCTTATGGTGGCTCACTATCAGACTGAAAAGACCTTTAAACCATTGTAGCTGAGGCAACAAAGATCATGGTAGCTGGGGCCACAAAGATCATGGTAGCTGGGGCCACAAAGAACATGGTAGCTGGGGCTGCAAAGATCATGGCAGCTGGGGCCACAAACATCATGGTAGCTGGGGCTGCAAAGATGCAGTTATAATGAGCTTAGCAAGAGAGTGTCTGCCTAGTCATGACTTGTGGGATCATCCTGAAGGATGGGAAGGCATAAGAAAAGATATGATCTCACTTCAGGTTTAGGTGTCCACTGTCCAGGCCCTCTCATCAAGTACTAGCAAAATGTAAAATGGGAGCTTATTGTTCAGCATTTTGGCAAACAAGTCCCAATTGGAGATCCCCAAAAGTGGACACAGTGTGTCTGACTTGGGTTGCTGAAGCTGCCATTCACCTGAATTATCTTTCATTTCCTTCACAGATTGTCTGCCAAAATGTTCTTCCTGTTGGCAAACTTGAAGGAATATTCTTTCTGAAGCTACAAACGAAGGAGATTGCAGACCTCCATACAGTCTGAGGCATGGTGCATGTGTGCCTCGTTGTCTTCATAGACACAATAGCTCCAATATGTTGTCATAGGAAACCATCCTAAAATGACCTATTTTTGGTCAATGTACACATGGAAGTCTAAGGACACTGTTGTCATTATCAATTTTGTTGATGAAGAGGGTAGATTCTTCCTGAGACCATGAATCCTGAGCAATCATTCCCTCCACCTCTTGATGAGGGCTCCAAAAAGGGGATGCATGGGGATTCCTGTTAGAAATCAGTCATTACTGTTTTTTTTCTCCTGACACTAAGATTTTGAAAACTTAAAAATCTTAATGTTCTCTCTAAATATTGAATCTTTACAAAGCTCAAGATAGGAATTTAAAAAATTGAGTCTTTTACCCCCTGGTTAAGAACTCGTTTGAAATTCAATGGTTAATTTTTGTAAAAATTACAAAACATGAAATATTCTGTACAAGACTGAGTACAGATTATTCTGATGTTATGGCATCAACATTATGCTGACAACTGGACTAAATTCCTAAATTAAATTGCTGTGTGTAGTTTGAACACATATACATATTTCTTTCTGCCTTTTTACTTGATGACACTAGAAGGACTCGATCAGGTCAAGATTAGTGGGGGTCCAAGGGGCCTGACATTCCTCAAAAGCGAACCGAAGCAAAAATATATCTATCTATTTACTCATAGTATGCATGATACCAAATAAATGTGTGAAAGAATAAAATGATGGTAAAATTTCAATTGATAAGTGACTGTACCTTTCTGTGTATTTTTTTAGCTGGGGGTGGTAGTGTCATGAAACCAGCGCTGCCCTGCGTGGCCGAGTATTCCATGTCATCATTCTTTCATCTCACCACTGTCTGCACTAATCTTAGTCTGATCTCTACCATTGCAAGAAAGCTTGCTTCCTGTGAGTCAGTGGTTTTTGTTGGGTTTTTCTTCCACCAAAAATACTAGCCAACATGAATGACATATCATGTGCTGAAAATAGTGCTAAATCCCATGCAATCCTACCAAGCCTTTGCACTCAGATCATTAGGAAAAGCAGATACTTGGTATGTCATAACTCCTTGATCTTTCATATATATTATGGATGCTTGAATGCATTTAGAATGAAAGATACAATTCTTATGGATGCTTGAATGAATTCAGAATGAAGGACACAATTCTAATGGATGCTTGGATATATTCAGTATGAAGGACACACTTCTTATGGTTGCTTGTATGCATTTAGAATGAAGGACATGATTATTGTAGTTGCTTGCATGTATTCATAATAAATGACACAATTCTTATGGTTGATTGCATGCATTCAGAATGAAGGACACAATTCTTATGGATGCTTGCATGCATTCAGACTAAAGAACACAATTTTCATGGTTGCTTGCATGCATTTAAAATGATGAACACAATTCTTATTGTTGCTTGCATGCATTTAAAATGAAGGATACAATTCATTTTTCTCTCTTCCATCTTATTAATTACAAAACCAAAAATTCAGAAATCCTACTTTTGTTGTGTACTTATTAGTCACACTGGTATCAAAAGTGACAAGAGAATCGAATAAAGCTGCCAAAATTGTTATTTAGTCACTCCCTTCTAAGCAGAATATCTGATATAGTAAATTAACAGCCGAGACAAGGCAATGATAAAAGGAATATATAATAGGCAGTCTGAAAATGTAAACTATTGAGCTGGAAAGTTTATAAGGTCATTATAAATGTTAACATACTGCTTTATCTCTTGAATAATATAAAATCTTGTCTCTGAAGAACATCTAAAGATATTCTACAATGTTTATATCAGGCTACATCCAAAATATCACTTTTCTATCTGGAATAACACGACTAATCTTTGTATGGATATTCTATGTACTCACCATTAATGCCTTGTACATATTCTATCATACGTCTAGTTTTTAATAGCACTGTTGTATAAAGACACCATAACTTGTAAAAATCATATGTCATATACAAGGAAGATTGTTTAATTGATCAAACAAGCATCTTTAAATGCAGTCAAAAGTGATGAAACAAAGAGTGCATAAACACTTCCTTCTAGATTTCCAAAATACTGCAGTCTCAATGATCACATATTATATACTCACCCTCACAAATGAAACTTTTTTATTTGGCAACCCTATGTTCCCTACAGAAAATAACATAGAAAAAATATTTTAGTATGTGTTAAATTCATTAGGATGACTAAAATATTTAAGTGATTCATTTAACTTAAAACCTTTTTTGTTTTGTTTTATATTATTATTTGCAATTATTTTACCTTTGTAAATACTTGCACCACCATCCAGATTTATAAAGTTATGTTTTGTTACTGTTTGGGGGACAGTGTACTAACAAGCCTCATAATCCCCAAAATCATGTTTGTAATTGCTTTTCACAAAGTTTCTGAAAATAAACAATCGGTTTAAGCTAAATCAAGTCATCAACATCATCATCATTATTATTAATATGATCATTATTATTGTTATTATATATTTTCAATATTATATTACTCAGCAATACTCTATGTGAAATGAAAACTCCACAGATTTTAGAATATCAGTCCCAAAACTGGTGAGTGGTAACATGGGACAAATGTCATTGATTACCAGACCTATGCATTTCACCTAAAGGGCAAACCTCTACCAGAGTGCATCCCTTGCCAGTGTCCACTAACAGTGGAGAGTATTTTGATATGGAGACATACACCTGTATCTCCTGAAGGGCAGACCTCAGTCAGAGTGCATCCCTGACCAGTATCCATTAACAGTGGATAAAATTTTGAAACACTCTGAGACATATCTCCAGAAGGATAAACCTTGACCAGAGTGCATATCTTGCCATTGTGTCCACTAACAGTGGAAAACATTCTAGGACACTATTAAGCATGTCTCCTAATGGGTGAACCTCAAACAGAGTGCATCCCTTGCACTGACAATGGAGTGATGTGAGTTCATCTATAAAGCTGATGAGGACCACATTAGTCATCAATTGTTAAAGTGGGAATGAATGGTCTGTGGGTGTGCAGGTGGATGAAGAGTCTGATGTGCATCCTGAATTCTATGACAGTGTGGAAAGGGGATGGCAGGAAGAAAGATCCTGGGGTTACTGGCTCAGGATTTCCTGTCCTGTCTCCATTGTTCTGCTGTTGCTGTTCCATTGGCCTCACAAACAGCAGCACCTTTACTGATTTGAAGTGTGAACCTCAAGCTGAGTGCATCCCTTGCCAGTGTCCACTGATAGTGGAATACATCTGGACACACAGCAAGACTGATTTTTTTAATGACAACTTGATGAAAAAGCTGGTTGATGATGATAAAGACATATAATTTTTATGAGTTATTTATTTAACAAACCTTAACTTGCATAACCTATTTATCTTATTTAAACCTTTTTCAGAGAATTTTAACATTTGTACCCGTTTTATTCTTGCCAGTAGCTTCTCATGGGATGGTGGTTATTTCCAGGGGTCTTCCTGGGTTCTTCCTCCACCAATAATACTGGCCACCATGTATAGCCTATTGTGTGCTGAAAATGGCATTAAACCCAAAACAACAACAACAACCTGTTTAATTTATCTTTTTGAAGTATATAGTTTATTTGGAAGAATTTATCTTCCTTAAGATTCCAGTCCCATTTGATCTTATTATTTTATAACTTTATTTTTACTCAGCACTATACAGACAGTAGACCCCCACCCCTCATAGACCACTCTAGGTGGCCTAGTGGTTTAAGAGCATACACTGTTGATGCAGGAGGTCGCAGATTCAAACCACAGATGTGTCATACCAAAGACTTATTAAAAATGGTACTAACTGCTACCTTGCTTGGCACTCAGTCTTACAGGCTAGTGTTAGGACTAGCTGGCCTGGTGTCAGAATGATGTGAATGGGTGGGACATCAAGCTACATGTCTGTGGCATAATGCCCCATTGCTAGACATCACTATAAACTGCCACACTGCAGACATCGTAGCGATATGACTAAAAAAAATTGAAGCTTCGTTACAAATCCAAATCAACCACACAAACACACACACACACACACAATGAAAATTTTTACACAGTTTTGAAAAATTCTTAATTTGATCTGACATGAAATAAGAAATATTTATGAAATTTTAGAATTGTAATTATGATTTCAGATCTAAAAATTTCTCTAGCACAAAAAATTAATTGTTATGAGTCCTGTTGTGACAAAATTAAAAAATGACACCTTTAGCAACAACAACAGCATTGAGAGAAAATATTGGTATGTTCCTAACAGATTCAGCTGTAATTCAGACATCAAAGTTTAGTGGAGTAAACTCTTATACATTACGACAGAGTAAGTTACTATGACAATGGGGTAAACTCTTATATACTACAATAGAGTAAGCTCCTATGACAATAAAGTGAACTCTTAAACTCTTATACATTACAATAATAGTATGACAATAGGGTAAAGTTTTATATATTACAATAGAGTATGCTCTTATGACAATAGGGAAAACTATGATATTACAATAGAGTAAGTTCCCATAACAATGGGGTAAACTCTATTATATTACAATAGAATAAGCTTCTAGGACAATGGGGTAAACTTCTATATATTACAATAGAGTAAGCTCCTATAACAATGGGGTAAACTCTATAATATTACAATAGAGTAAGCTCCTATGGCAATGGGGTAAACTCTGATATTACAACAGAGTAAGCTCCTAGGGTAAACTCTTAGATATTTCAATAGAGTATGGTAAGCTCCTAGGACAATAGGGTAAACTCTATGATATTATAATAGAGTAAGCTCCTATGACAATGGGGTAAACTCTATGATATTTCAATAGAGTAAGCTCCTATGACAATGGGGTAAACTCAATGATATTACAATAGAATAAGCTTCTAGAACAATGGGGTAAACTTCTATATATTACAATAGAGCAAGCTCCTATAACAATGGGGTAAACTCTTAGATATTACAATAGAGAAAGTTCTCATGACAATTTTGTAAAATCTGATAAATTATAATAGAGTAAGCTCCTATGACAATAGGATAGCGTCTTATATATTACATTAGGTACATTAGGATGAGCTCTTATTAGACATGACAATATAAAAGGACTCTTTCCTGTATTTTGTTAAAACCACAGAACCAATTATTTTTTCTCAGTCCCCTGAGTAGGACATAAAGAGATGTAGAATCAATATAATAGGCGATTAGTACTGCCTGTCACAGTTAATTTCTTATCTAAGCTTGGATCAATAAGACTTTGATGTAGGCATTAATTATAACACTCCTAGTAATTGATGAATTTATTGGCCTTACTTTTTTTTAAGCAATAGATCTTAAGGAATCAAATTTTAGAGCAGATTAATAAGAATGAAATTAGAGGTGCCAAAAGCTAGATTAGGTTTCATGTCATTTCTCAGCACAAGATAGGCTAAACACATGATGACCATTATAGCTGGTGGAATAAGAATCCAGGAAAACCTGGTAAAAACCATTGGGAAGCTACTGACAAACTTTCTCACATACCCAAACGGTAAACCCCAAGACTCAAATGCACATAGACTGAGGTGAGATGCTAGTGACTGGTCAAGGTGAAGATTTTGGACCACTCAGCCACCTGGTGTCCTGGCAAAATTTAGGAAATTTATATGGTAAAAATGAAGCTATGAAATGTAATAGCACTCTGTCACAATGCCGGAAACATGCTGTAAATCATGCAATACAGCAAACAAATATATATTTTTCTTGATTTATCAGGCACAATGAATTAACTAAGTTTTTTGAGGAGGAGGGAGACTAAAGAGCAAGAAAGAATACAAGATGCAGTCCATAAATAATTAATGGTATGATTACACTGCAATGAGACTGTGCCCCATCAAAACAGTAAAATTTTCTTGAGAGATAAGAAAGAAATGGAAGCATGTAACAGTGTTGTATTTCGAATATGAAGGGAATTGAATTGTTAAGTTAACAGCAAATTAACCTATAAAATTGAATGGTCTTGTGATAATATGATAAAAGTTAACTTTGAAAGGCCACAGTCCTGGGAGAGTACCTGTCATCTATGACCAGGTCTTAATGCATAGAGCTATTATGTTATCAAATGGGGTAGTCTGAAAGAGACAACTTGTCTTTTTTTAAAAAAATAAAACATCTTTTCTGGAAGATAGAGTGGTATCAAGAGATGTTTTACTGTACATGTATTATATTCTAAATGTGAAGGAGCTTTAATTTAAATTTCTGAAATGAAGAACACCAAGTGGGTCTGATATCACCCACCTGGCTGTAAAGGTTCACTACTAAACAAGCTTACATAGAACAGTGTTCATCCTGGAAAGAGAAAAACTGGGACCCAGTTTGCCTTTTGTCTATTCAAGAAAATTTATCATTATTACAGTTGCTTACATTATATTTACTAATTTCTGTATTAAATATACTAATATTCCACTCTTCATCACAGTTACTTGTACAAAACCATTCTATATAACAATGACTGATTAAAATTATATAACACTTGATAAGTTAAATTTATTGCAGAAAATAATAAATAATCATTCTTAATCATTAACAGCCTCACCTGTCATGGGCCTACCATTTCCCAAGATTTTAAATTCTCATGCTTCATTATTCATTCCCCCCTACAATTTATTTTGGACCTTTGAATCTAAATTTTTTCCACCCTTTGTTACTTTAGAAATAAATCCAGCATTATCTTTGCTGAAGATGTAATATTCTGTTCTTTAAATATTTTATCAAAGGTTATTGACTACATGCTCTAGAATGGTTCCCAGGTTAGCTAATATATTCAGTGAGATATTTGTGTCTGCCAATTGTTACGTGCTTAGGCTCGAATAAGCAGCAACACAGAAAGAGTAAAAACTAACAAACTTGTATAACTTGAACAATGAATTTATTAAGTACAATTATTTTCATAAAATAAATAAACTTACAGTTTTAGAGAATCAAATCCAACATTAATCCAATATAGAATTCACAAAAATAATCCACTAATGGAATTGTAAGAGTCCTGATAAATAAATGTTCTAATAGTTCCAGGTTCGAATCTTGACGATGTAATCCAAAATGGCTGACAATGTCACATGATGCAGTTCTTGTTTAATTATCATCCAAATGAATTATGAGCACATGTTTTCTCCTCCAAATAGATAATAAATCCTCTTTCTTCAATGAATTGACACAAAGTCCAGAACAAAATAATTAATATTAACACTCAAACATGAATTACACAACTGTTCATTTTAAAGCCCAAAATTCTACTGAATTGTTCTATCCCAAACAAGTCTATATAACTTGTTTTTCTTAAGTAAACAAGTGATCACATGATCTTTCTAGAAATTCATGGAAGGTCACTACCTTCAGCAAGTCACGTATTCTAGATATGTCCTAAACCCCAAGAACTAAAAATAAAAGTTATCCTTGAAATTAACCAATAGTATTAAAGACCTGTTTATCAATCTGATGCAAGGTCAGATAAAGAGGTAACCAAGCCAAGGTCAAAAACTTGTTTACAATTAGAGTGGTCAACCTGAATTTTCTAGAAAAAATCTCCCAATTAATGAATATTAAACCCTAAATGACAAATTTGGATTTAACAATAAAAAATAAATAAATTAAATCCAATAGCCGTAACACAATGAAATTGATCATCTTATGCTTCTTTGGCATTGAGTCCACCCTTTAGAGTATAGCATTTTTGGATTCACATAGTAAACTACCATAAGTCTAAAATCACCTGTACATATTCTTATATCTTTATGTTCTTTAGTCTTCAGATGCATTATAGAGGTAACATTATTGCACTGGGGATAAAAAAATAGAATTAAATAGCACAGCCAAAACTGAAGACTGGTAGGCTAAGTATTCTAAGAACAAACACCAACCATTATATCATTTTCTAGATTGTAAAAAACATTATACATTATTTTTAAAGATAAAGGCTTAATTATTGTGTGATGCACAAGTTCCTAATCAAACACATTCATGATCTTGCTGATATAAAGCCATTTACCAAATTGTATAGAAATCAAATGAGAAATATAGTTCTAGAGATACATATAAGAAAATCAGCCAATCAGATGCAAGTTCACTTCATTCATATTGACTGATTTCACTTTTTTCAAAACTTATCTAAAACCATGATGATGATAGCTTTTTACCAAGTTAGTGGAAATTTACTTCTAGATTCAGCCTCCCAAGTGGCAAAAAAATGATCCAATACAAGATTTCCTCATTAATATGTGTAAATCATGATTATAATTAAACTCAACCAAAAGCTTTATGATCAAAGGGAAGCAGCTTTTATATAGTACAACCGTATAGCAACATACTCCTTATAGAATATTTTGACAACTGTATCATAAATAACATCTTGTCCTTTATAATTTAGCCACTAGCAGGGTATGGTTTACTCTGAACATTGCTGACCAGTGCATCTCAATACCCTGGACCTTTGGTCACAGCAAGCAGTGTTGAACCAAATCTTATACATAAACATTCCATTTTTTTTTTTATTAGACTAAACATGACCATGACATTTGACTTTTGGCCCCAATTATCTATGAATTGCTTTATTCTGGGTTCATGAGTAGATAGCTTGGGAACTTTTATTTATCCTGCATAAATTTTATTGTCTAGTACTGTACATGTATATTTATGAAGACTAAAATCCTTCATCTACAATATTTTGGAATGATTTGCAGCAATATGATTTCTGAAACAAAATTTTCCAGGATGTTTCCAGGTTTGTTCCTAAATAATAAAAAAAAATTCTTCAAGATTCACCTATCACTCATACTCAATGAAATGAACAACAAATTGGCTTCAAAAATGTGCATAATAAAGTTGTTTTGAGATGGCTTCAAAAATGTGCATAATAAAAAGTTAGTTTTGAGATGGCTTAAAAAATGTGCATAATAAAATGTTATTTTGAGATGGCTTAAAAATGTGCATAATAAAAAGTTTTTTTGAGATGGCTTCAAAAATGTACATAATAAAAATTTAGTTTTGAGATGGCTTAAAAAATGTGCATAATAAAAAGTTATTTTGAGATGGCTTAAAAAATGTGCATAATAAAAAGTTTTTTTGAGATGGCTTCAAAAATGTACATAATAAAAAGTTATTTTGAGATGGCTTCAAAAATGTGCATAATAAAAAGTTATTTTGAGATGGCTTCAAAAATGTGCATAATAAAAAGTTATTTTGAGATGGCTTAAAAAATGTGCATAATAAAAAGTTATTTTGAGATGGCTTCAAAAATGTGCATAATAAAAAGTTATTTTGAGACTGTCCCATAAGAACATCTGAATTCAACAAATAAACATATACTAAACCACAGGCTGTATCATTGAAATCATGAATATCTACTGGAATTAAAATAAACCTGCAGATAACTTATTTAAATTTACAAAAAAGCATCATTAAGCTCACTCTCTTGCTATATATGTTGGTTTGAAAAATGTTTTTTTTTTATAAAGAGAATGTTACATTTTGACAAAAAACACTTAGAAATTATATTTACCACTGTATAAAAAGAAAGATTGAAAAATTGTTGTTTTTAAAAATCAGTTTATGTCTGGTGCTCTAACATCTACTTTGAATTCATTGTAATGTAGCTGAATATAGGTTGTGTATTTGATACCATGAACATCAAGTATGCCCTGAGTTTCTACACTGAAAATTACCACAGCAGTAGATTTGTACATACTTACGTCTGATAGCAAAATTCACTGCAAAGTTGGGGATGGGAGTGGCATCAGAGGTGACTATTGATGATAATACAGATTTTGATGATGTATTTTTCAGTGTAAACTACCAAATATTAAGCAAAGATTTATGATGATACATTTTCATTAACTTTACATATCTAAATGGAAACTAGGCAATATAAAATGTATTATTTTTCTCTTCAACTTAGTGAGATCACACATCAGGGACAACTCTTTCACATGTTGGCAAATTGGGATGCTGGACTGGTCTGCATACCTTCGAACACAAGTAAATATATTGATATGTTGTTGACAATACAGTAACCAGTCTTCTTGACAGTACAATTGCCTGTTTTCATGGATTGATGATACTACATGTAATGTGTTTTGGGCAAGTATATGGTCCATACAGCAATTTTATTTCAAATGAATGAAAATTTCTGTAGCCTCAACAAAATCCAGTAACAATTCAATAAATGTTACTCCCAGTCCATTCAATTATGACTCAATTACATCATTTTTCAGCAATTTAGTGCCAGTCATAAATTTTTTATTTTTCCCAAAGTATGGTCGATATTTGCAAAATCAAATGGCTTTACACAATTGGGAACAAACCAATTCATTCTCTGACTGTTTCCTGATTTCCCAGTAGTGTGGGAATTTTGGAATGTAACATTGTTTTGAAAATTCAGGCATTTTTATTGCCTTCTTGTGCTCTATGCATGGTATATATTTTCTACTTTTATCATGAAATTTTTATGATCTGTGAATAAATGCAATTGATATCTCAGAATACTCCAGATTATCAAATTTGGCATAGAATCCAACTGATGGTTTCTCTTTTGTTTAAAAGAAACATATTGTTTTTTCATAAAAAAAATTTCCTCTGCTTGTATTTTTTATACTTTTTTCCTTTCATTTCTTTTATTCACCTACTCACCGCCAAAGAACTTAAAATTGTCAATCATGTCTAGTGTTCCGATGATTATATAAGATATCCCCTAATGATATCTAGACAAACTGTGTTAACCAATTTGCAAACCAGTCCATGTAACTGATCAATTTCTAGATAGATTCCACTAAATGCCACATTTTTGAAAGCCAGTCAAAATATGTTAAATAAATAAAGGAAATGATGGCATCTTATATGGATATACATGTATAATGTTTTGAAAGATGTTGTACTCTCTCTGTGTGTCTCTCTCTCCCTCTCTCTCCACATAATATATATATATATATATATATATATATATATATATATATATATATATATATAGAGAGAGAGAGAGAGAGAGAGAGAGAGAGAGAGAGAGAGAGAGAGAGAGAGAGAGAGAGAGAGAGAGAGAGAGAGAGAGACCTATGTTGACATGACTTTGCATCGCATGACTTTGAATTGCATTCAAGATGAGAAATAATAATAAAAATTTCAAGATGTCCACCATCATGTTGATATATTGGATGTCAAATTGGCATTTCATTTCATCTAAGTCCAACTTGACATCATAAAACTGATATGACTATTTATTCAGGAGGGGTCATAATAACATAGTGTCATGATAACCACTGTCAATATTATCTTCAAATAACACCATTTTCATTTAACTAGTCGTCATGAAAACTCTTTGTGTCAATATGACTTTATGTTAATTAGAAATAATAAAATTTTAGAGCTCGCCATTGTGGTGGGCATACTGAATGGCAGATTGTACAATTTTCATTCAGGACCACCTTGACATCTTTAAAAGTCTTATTTTGAAAACCTCATTTAATATGACTTTTTTCTCTAGAAGAGTATTAATAATAAGATTTTCAAGATGGACACTATGACAGCCATACTGGATGTTTTGAGTGTCACCATTTTCAGTTAGAACAAACTAGATTTTGAGAAATATGTGTGTAAATTTTCACAATAATCCTTGAAGTAGTTTAGGAGAAGTAACAATGACAAACTTGTGCTAAATATTGGATGATATAGGATCATAGAGCTCAAAAATAATAAAAATTATAATATAATAAATATTAAACAAAACATCCCAAACATTATTTTACCTTATATATTAAACTTATATTCAGATTTTATATTGTCATATATTTTACATTTTTGACTCAGATTGCTCTAGAGTACACAATTGTAATACCACCTCTAGCCAATCCAAACTAGTCAGTTAAGATATCAAATCATGTTTAGAGGTATGTAAAGTGTCACTATCAAATCATGTTTAGAGGTATATACAGTGTAGCTATCAAATCAGGTTTAGATGTATATACAGTGTAGCTATCAAATCATGTTTAGATGTATTTACAGTGTAGCTATCAAATCATAATTTACAGTGTAGATATCAAATCATTTTAGAGGTATATACATTGTATAAATCAAATCATGTTTAGAGGTATTTACAGTGTAGCTATCAAATCATGTTTAGAGGTATTTATAGTGTAGCTATCAAATCATGTTTAGAGGTATTTACAGTGTAGCTATCAAAGCATGTTTAGAGGTATTTACAGTGTAGCTATAATAATAATAATAATAATGAGGACTTTGTATAGTGCCTAATCTTTAAAAGCTCTAAGCGCTTTACACCATCAATAATGATATGACTACACTACAGAACAACAAATGACAAAAACAATGAAATTGGAAAACATACTGAAAATATATAAGATACAAAACATGATTAGGTCGCTAAGTTTGTCCCTGAAGTCGAAACAGGTGAGTCTTGAGAGCACTCTTAAAAGGGACCACTGTGTTTTTGTGTCTAATTTCAATGGGCAATTCGTTCCACGTCACCAGGCTCTGGTATGCAAATGAACGTTGTCCATATGACTTTGTTTTCACCTTGGGAACAATGAGTATACGATTATCAGAAAAAGAGCATAAGGATCTAGCTGGTGTATACACATGGGTGAGGCTGGTTAGGTATGTTGGACTGGAGTCTGTCATTGAAATATAGCACAGAGAACAAATTTTGTGTTTGATTCTGTATCGAATTGATAGCCAGTTTAGGTTACAGAGCAGTGGTGAGGTGTGCTCTGATCGAGGTACTCTAAAGATGATCCGTGCAGCTGTGTTTTGAACTTTTTGAAGTTTCTGGAGTAAATATTGTGATGAACTAGACAGAATTGAGTTACAATAGTCCAGTCTTGAAAGTACTAATGAACACACAAGTGTTTTCGTGGCATCCATACTGACTGTGAGAATTTAATGTTGGTGTTGCTGATATTTATTGTCTGAGGTAAAGGATGTGAATGAGAAAGTCTTTGTGTTGTGATCAGAATAGCCTCAGTTTTATCATCATTCGTCTGCAGCTTGTTACATGCCATCCATGATTTCACATCCGAAATGCACTTCTCTACTCCATGGATGGTAGCATCATCTTCAGTTTTGTGGCTAGACTTGTATAATTGGGTGTCATCAACGTACAATTGGTGTGACACTGGGTGATGCTCTACGACACTTGAGAGCGGCTGAGTGTACAGAATGAAGAGAACAGGTCCAAGAACAGATCATTGTGGAACACCACATCATATGTCAACTGGGCTGGAGTATATTCCATTTGCAGATATAATTTGTGTCCTGTTCACTAAGTAGGACTTGAACCACTGTAATGCTATATTCTGAATGCCAAATACATACTGGAGACGGTGAAGTAATATATCACGGTCTATTGTGTCAAGGGCGATATGCAGACTGTACATTGCTAAAAAGACTGTTTGAATTCAAATGAGATACAAGTTGAGTTAAAACAACCTTTTCTAAGATTTCTGATATGAAAGGGAGATTAGAAACTGGGCAGTAGTTCTTTAAATCATTATGGTCCAGTGTTGGTTTCTTCAGCAGTGGCTTTACGATGGCAGTTTTGAAAAATGATGGGAATTCCCCTGATGGGAGAGAGATATTAATAACATCAGTTAGTGAAGGCAATATTGGTTCTAAGCACTCAAGCAGCAGTGATGTCGGAATTGGATCAAGTTCACAAGACTTTGGTGCACTTTTCATCACTATTGTCCATACTAAATCTATAGAAACAGGTTCAAATGCTCCTAACGGTTGTCACTGAAATTCTGCATCATACCTGTATGGTGACCAATCAGTTGAAATTGAAGCTATCAAATCATAATTTACAGTGTAGATATTAAATCATGTTTAGAGGTATATACAGTGTAGCTATTAAAACATGTTTAGATGAATTTACAGTGTAGCTATCAAATCATAATTTACAGTGTAGATATTAAATCATGTTTAGAGGTATATGCAGTGTAGCTATCAAAGCATGTTTAGAGGTATTTACAGTGTAGCTATTAAATCATGTTTAATGGGTAGATGTATTTACAGTGTAGCTATCAAATCATGTTTAGAGGTATTTACAGTGTAGATATTAAATCATGTTTAGAGGTATATACAGTGTAGCTATTAAATCATGTTTAGATGTATTTACAGTGTAGCTATCAAATTCTAATTTACAGTGTAGATATTAAATCATGTTTAGAGGTATATACAGGATAGCTATCAAAGCATGTTTAGAGGTATTTACAGTGTAGCTTTCAAATCATGTTTAGAGGTATTTACAGTGTAGCTATCAAATAATGTTTAGAGGTATTTACAGTGTAGCTATCAAAGCATGTTTAGAGGTATTTACAGTGTAGCTATCAAATCATAATTTACGGTGTAGATATTAAATCATGTTTAGAGGTATATACAGTGTAGCTATTAAATCATGATTACATGCATTTACAGTGTAGCTATCAAATCATAATTGACAGTGTAGATATTAAATCATGTTTTGAGGTATATACAGTGTAGCTATCAAAGCATGTTTAGAGGTATTTACAGTGTAGATATTAAATCATGTTTAGAGGTATTTACAGTGTAGATATTAAATCATGTTTAGAGGTATATACAGTGTAGCTATTAAATCATGTTTAGATGTATTTACAGTGTAGCTATCAAATTCTAATTTACAGTGTAGATATTAAATCATGTTTAGAGGTATATACAGTGTAGCTATCAAAGCATATTTAGAGGTATTTACAGTGTAGCTTTCAAATCATGTTTAGAGGTATTTACAGTGTAGCTATCAAATAATGTTTAGAGGTATTTACAGTGTAGCTATCAAAGCATGTTTAGAGGTATTTACAGTGTAGCTATCAAATCATAATTTACAGTGTAGATATTAAATCATGTTTAGAGGTATATACAGTGTAGCTATTAAATCATGATTACATGCATTTACAGTGTAGCTATCAAATCATAATTGACAGTGTAGATATTAAATCATGTTTTGAGGTATATACAGTGTAGCTATCAAAGCATGTTTAGAGGTATTTACAGTGTAGATATTAAATCATGTTTAGAGGTATTTACAGTGTAGATATTAAATCATGTTTAGAGGTATTTACAGTGTAGCTATCAAATCATGTTTAGATGTATTTACAGTGTAGCTATCAATCATAATTTACATTGTAGATATTAAATCATGTTTAGAGGTATATACAGTGTAGCTATTAAATCATATTTAGATGTATTTACAGTGTAGCTATCAAATCATAATTTACAGTGTAGATATTAAATCATGTTTAGAGGTATATACAGTGTAGCTATCAAAGCATGTTTAGAGGTATTTACAGTGTAGCTATCAAATCAAGTTTAGAGGTATTTACAGTCTAGCTATCAAATCATAATTTACAGTGTAGTTATTAAATCATGTTTAGAGGTATATATAGTGTAGCTATCAAATCAAGTTTAGAAGTATTTACAGTGTAGCTATCAAAGCATGTTTAGAGGTATTTACAGTGTACCTATCAAATCAAGTTTAGAGGTATTTACAGTGTAGCTATCAAAGCATGTTTAGAGATATATAATGTAACATCAGTAGAAAAACAATCATTATCCTTGCAGATTCAGAGGGCAGAAAATGTCCACATAAACCCAATATCAGAATCCTGGATCTAAGTCTGACAATTGTCTAAATATTTAAATTTAAAATAGCACTATTCAATAACTTAGGTACTTTATTTTAAAATAAAATTATTTTATTGTTCTTGTTTTTTTTATTAAAACAACAATATTCTATTTTTTTAACTGCAAAGTGTAAATTTTACTGCAAATTAGGGCATAGGTACAGTAAGACATCAGCATAAGATTTGTCTGCTGACACTAATAAGATTTAATGTTTCTTTAAATTGTTTGAGTGATAAACACTGGAAATTCTCTATGGTATAATCGATGTACTTCTCATGTTCTGACATTTTAATTGTTTTTAATTCTCCTTGCAGTGAGCACCTTCTTTCGGAATTTAGAGGTATTGCAAGATAATTTGAGAGCATTATTTTCAGATATTGTGAAACTGGTCCATTACAATACAAGTTCACATCTATACAAGACAGCAGCTGACTCCACTATAATGTCTGCTGTAAATGAGTGATTTATGATCTAGACAGTTATCATTAATTGTCCAGACTTTCACAGCTGAAGGCTTGATTTGTTCCTTCTTTTATGTTAAATTGAGCTGAATTGTCTCATAAATCAAGTAACATTTTAGTACCAGTCCAGTCTGGTGTCATTAATACTTTCTCAAGACACATCAATATCAAGTCAAACCTATATAAAGTAACCACCCTTGTGTAACAACCACTTTCATAATGACCACACTATTTCATTCTTCTCAACGTTTTTTTTATATATATTTTGGAATGTAATAAAGCATTTATCTATATATCAGTCTTTTATCTGTCTGGTCATTTATCTACCTTGTACTGTCAATTTTATTTTCTCTCGCTTTACAACACTAATTACCAGCTATGAAGACTACCTTCAGCTATAGTTCCATGTGGTCAATACACATTTTACTAAATAATAAGTAATTTTTTCCACACTTTTTATCAATTATTTCTTTAGGATGTACACCCAACAAACGGTAAAAATATATATATAGTTTAAAAAACAATTAGAACTGCTTCTTGTAAGAACAAATATTTTGAAAATCCAAACTAAAATTAGATCAGTGGAATGCCAGTGCTTTTTATTCCTGCCCCTACTAGCTGTGCCACTAAGGGTATGGTCTGACCTAAGGGTTAGTATTGCAACATGTATTTCTTTCTTCATGTCCAGTGATTGTATATATTGTTATGGGGTGGATATATTACAAGCTTCCAAGTTTGACACAGGAACAAGTCCCTTACACAAAGCTCATTAATTATTGTCATGATCATAATATGGAAATCTTAACAGATTTTAAATTGTGACCCAGGAGCATGTCCCTTACACAAAGCTCATTAAGTATTGTTATGATCGTAGTATGGAAATCTTAACAGATTTTAAATTGTGACCCAGTCCCTACCCCTAAGTCAAGACCCAAGTGTGCAATTATCAAACCTGTTACATATTTTTTACTGGCCTTGCTGATGACAAATCATCTTTCAGATCCTAAAGGGATTAATACTTTAATAGCTGTAAAGAATTTCCAAGAATCCATGCTACCAGTAAAACTTTGTTTTTTTTTATCGTAACTCATTATCCCAGTGTGTCACATTTATGTGTCATGAGGTAGTACCCTAGTTCAAAGCTCCCTAGCTTAAGTGCATTAGGTACTAGCCTAGTCACTAGTTCCCTAGATTATGTGCCATGATGTACTATCCTAGTCACTAGTTTCCTAGATTATGTGCCATGAGATACTATCCTAGTCATTAGTTCCCTAGATTATGTGCCATGAGGTAGTACCCTAGTCATTAGTTCCCTAGATTATGTGTCATGAGGTACTACCCTAGTCATTAGTTCCCTAAACTATGTGCCATGATGTACTACCCTAGTCACTAGTTCCCTAGATTATGTGCCATGAGGTAGTACCCTAGTCATTAGTTTCCTAGATTATGTGCCATGAGATACTATCCTAGTCATTAGTTCCCTAGATTATGTGCCATGAGGTAGTACCCTAGTCACTAGTTCCCTAGATTATGTGCCATGAGGTACTACCCTAGTCATTAGTTCCCTAGATTATGTGCCATGATGTACTACCCTAGTCATTAGTTCCCTAGATTATGTGCCATGAGGTACTACCGTAGTCACCAGTTCCCTAGATTATGTGCCATGAGGCAGTTCCTAGCCCAGTTATCGGGTATGTGATGTTGACCTTATTCATGATACACCACAGCAGATGGTAAAGGAAAAAAGATATACTTTAACAAAAAAAATATAATGTAGACTTTGTAGTTATGCTAAAATCAATAAACAGAATAAACCAGATTTTGAGATCATATTATTTTAGGCCAAAACTTACTTAGGAACCAGAGTGTGTGTCCACATTTGAAACTTTTAGCAATTAAATCTAAAGAGAATTGGTCTGAACTGCCCATCGTCAGATTTGAGACTTTTAGCAATTAAATCTAAAGTGAATTGGTCTGAACTGCACATGGTCAGAAGAACCTTTTCAGGAAAAAGCAAGCTTGAGATTTGGAGTAAATGAATCCAGAACATGAATACTGTGGGTACAAAGAGCAATAAAACAAAGTCCATTTTTTTTTATTCTTCTATACATATGCAGGAAAGATAACCATTTGAAAACAGCATTTATACACATCCAACAAAATGAAAATCTCCCAGGAACAGAACTGTGTTTTAATGTAATTGAAGTAACCAATGAAACATGTTTCAATTCCAGTGCCCCCCAACCCCTTCAGGTGAAAATGAAAAGAATCTGGAAAAAATCAGTTGCCTGATGAAACCATCTTGAATATTATTCAGTGTGTTATGTGTATCTCGTTTGCATGCTTGACCTTTGTCTGTGATTGAGGGTGAAGTTTTTGCCTTCCTGACTATTGTCATGTTCTGCCTACCTGAATTTTCAGAAGTAAACAAAATGTTATTTAAAATCTGAACTCAAAGCCAAACTTTATTTATGAACTTAGGATGTTCCGTAAGTGAAACTTGTTTACAATTTGATGTAAATTCCACCAGAGATTTAGGTTTTCAGAAATTCTGCTGTGTTTTATATCAAGTGAAATTAGTATATATGAAGGATTTGGAAAACAATTGTTTGTGAAAATAAGGTCAATTGGCTAAACATGTATCTGAGTGGGCAAAAATATATGAGTATGCCATCCTACTTTTAACATTAGTTCCTGGCCTTAAAGGAGACCAAGTTTCTGTACATTCCTCTCCTTCCCAATAATTTCAATTGTATTTTCTTCCTTGATACTTTTGCTATTACTACTACTACTACTACTACTACTACTACTACCAACACTACTACCATGTTATTTCACTCATTTAGTTAACAACAATAGTGTCCTTTTCAGACCTATTTAGGAAAATATATCTTATACAAAAGTCAATAGTAACCACTATATAGTTAAAATGATGAAACTCCATATGTTCTTGCTTATAAGATGGTTCCAATTGCAAACTGCAAAGATCCAGATCTACTGTCCCATAATGCACTGGTAGATCTGGACCTGTGCATTTTGGGGAAATCTGTTAGAACAAACAAGCACAGGCCATTATCTGCAGATGCACTATGCTAAGGCAGATCAGGAACATTGTTGTTTGCAGTTTGACTTTTACTTATAAGCAAGTTTAAATGTCTTTCTCTTTTCTCACACTTTTTAAAATTGGATTGCTTATAATAGCTTTGATAAAGTATGTTAACCTATCCCCACACATTGTCCTTTAACCAAAATAATGAAACTGTACCTTAAAAGACAAAGTGTCACACAGCTCTAAATTTTTCAGACTTGTGTAGAATGATCATTATTGTCTGAATACGTACTCCAAAAGACTAAAATAAAATTTCATTTGTCTTCTCAATGTCCTTAATAACTGGAAAATGACTGGCTTTGTTTATTTTACTCATTTTCTTAATTTTCTATAGCATCGCAGCTTCCCATGTGTTTGAAATCTGATAATCTGTCAACCATCCTAACTCTCACAATATCCATGCAGAAATCCCAGTTAATATGTGTTCTTTGCAGCAGTAATTTGAAAATGCTACTTAGTAAGATCAAGCATTTAGTGAATATTTGAAATGCAATGATAAAATTGCAAGGATAAAATCAGTCTTGATGAGCAAACTATGAAATTATTGTAATGATTTTCAATTGCACATTCACTCAGTGAGAGACTTAATTCACAAATAATAATGATTTAATAATATTGTGACAATAAATAAAGACATAAAACTATGGAAAAATATTTCTCAAAAGATAAATCTTTGATTTTATAGTAAGAATCATTACCAAACAGGATGTTAATTGGAATCTGCCAGGACAGTTGATTTATTATTTTTCCATGTTTTGGAACCAAAACAAATATTCAAGGACTTTATGTTTTTCATACTGCTAGGTATTCAAAATTTACCAAAAATAAAACAAATCCATATATTTGAGAAATCTGTAGTTCTTGGTCATGACTTTAATGCTGGAATGAATGATATAAACTTTAGCAGTGAACCCAAGTCAGTGTAGTATTACTAACACATAGCCTTATTCAAATGTTTAAATTTTAATCCCATCTTCCTCTAGTTTGGTGAAACATGTAGAATTTATTAGGGGAGCAAAAAACTAATTTTGATGCTGCTATTGCAAAGCAGGTACTTTTCAGGTTCACAAATAATCTTATTGCATGATGAGAATTTGTTCACCCCCTTAGAAAACAACATACTTTTGGTGCTTATGTTTACTAGCTTCATTGTTTCCTAGGAAACAGCCTAGTTTGGTGAGATATTAATGTGGGGTGGGATGAGGGAATCATCATCATCATCATCATCATCATCATCATCATCATCATCATCAGTCTTTTGACCAATTGTGGTCACTGAGGCACATTGCTGCTGAACATCTGACCAGTTCCCTCTACTTCTCTTGATCATGTGCCAATGCCCGTGTCTCCGCAAAACTTTTCCTGGTCCATTTTGTGATGTTGTCAGTCCACTTTTTTCTCTGTCTACCTCTCCTTCTGCCACCCAGGACCCTGCCCTTCAGTACTGTTGTGGATAGACTGTTGACTCTAGTGACATGGCCATACCATTTCAGCTTTCTCTTTTTAATGGTGGTGAGAAGGTCTTCTTAATGGTCTACTTTGTGCCTGATGGTGTTACACACTTCTTCATTTGTGATGTGGTCCATGTAAGAGATTACAAGGATGGTTTTGTAGCATCTTATTTCAAGTGCATTGATTCGTCATTGTAATTATGCTGTCAGGGTCCAGGCCTCACATGAATACAGAAAGATTGAGATGACTAGTAGTCTCAATAGTCTGATTTTAGTTTTCAGACTTATTCTTGTCTCTCTAGATGGGTCTTTTGGTTTGACATGTGCTGCTTGTGACAAAATTTCTGCTCTTGATCCCTCCAATGCTGACTGTCCCACAGTCGTTTTCCAGGGCTTCACTCATGATGCACTCTAAGTAGATGTTGAAAAGTGCAGGTAACAGGAAACAGCCTTGATGTACTCCAACTGTTGGCTTGAATCAGTCGCCCACAGAACCTTGAGCAATTACTGCCCTGGTAGCCTTGGTATACAGCTGCTTGATGGTATTGGTAAGCTTTTGACCCATGTTGTATTTCTTCATTGTGGCCCACAATGCCTCATGCCACACTCTGTCAAAAGCCTTTTTGAAATCTATAAACACAAGATAGATGTCTTGTTAATGTTGCAAGTACTTTTCACACAGAACCCTGAGACTGAATATTTGTTCTGTTGCACATCTTCCACTCCAGAACTCTGCCTGTTCTTCAATCTGGCAATAGCAACAAATAAGTATTAAAGTTAGTTTTACCCTGCACACTGCCCCAAAGAAATTACCTTTTGTTATCAGTAATACTATACCCAATGCCTGGTGTCCAGTCACCAAGCAAACAATTGTCATGTGATTCAGATTTGTAGAAAATTCTTCTGAAAATCTGACAGACTTAAATATGAGCTCTCCCCACACTGAGGGTCTTGATTCATCACAGAGAAATGGTCTATTGGACTCATTTGGTGCTGCTCAACCTTTACGTGGCAGGGTTGCAACTGATTTTCAGCCTGCACCTAGCTGTGAGCATGTAGAAGGTGCTGCTCCCACCTCATGTTAGAGTGGGTTGGCATGACTCACTTTTTTCCTTTCATAAGGAAAGAACATACTATTCCTCATTGAGGGGAGGGCAAAATTCTCTGTTCTAGTGAAAAAAGAGAGGATGCTGATTATTTCCTTTCAGATGGGCATGATTCACTCTCTACCATCATGAAATGAGGTTGGTACTTAGATGATGTAACTCATTTTTCACCCACTTATAAATTACCTAAGGAGGATGAGGATTACTAACACCAAAAGTCCCCAGATAATAATTGGATAATCCTTGTCTGAGTTCAATGGGACTTGGTGAATGAGATTCCCAAATACACTGAAGAACATGAGTAAGGAATTTTCATCCTTGCCAATGTCTATCTTCATAAAGGTTCCAGACCTCAACAGACTATTGATTCCAAATGGAATCATCATCTAGATCAATGTATAGACAATTTTCAGGATGCAATGAATAATATAAAGATTTTAACAATACATGAAAGAATATTTCTTAGAAAAGCCAAATTGATGTATAAAGTATCCAGAAAATCCATTCCTGTCTATCTAAGCAATATCTTTCACCAAAGAGATGCTGATAGTACTCCAAATTTAAGGTCCATAAGAAGAAAAAATTACATTATACCAAGGCCAAAGAAGGAATTGTTTAAAAAAAGTTTTCAATATACTGGTCCAGTAGTATGGAACAACATTCCTAGCGACATAAGGCAGGCTCCTAGCATTTCTTCGTTTCATAATCAATGTCTTAAATGGATGAAATCTTTAAAAAATTGAACAGTGCTAGTACCAAAAAAAAAATACTGCCTGCTTGTCTGTATTTTTGCATCATTTTCAAAGCTGAATGTTTCAACGCAGAATGATATTTTATGTTTCTTATATGTTTGTGTTTTTACAGATGCCTGTGCATGTGTTCCAGGCTTGATACTTTGAAGTTTAAAATTGCTTAATTATTTAGCATTGAGCCAGACTCTTCACATCATGATGTATGTATTGTATATATTGTACATAACAGATAGAAGGCCTCAAGGTAGTATAGTTCTGTAACTAATTGAGTTATCTTCTCTAAATAAAGTCTTTATTATTATTATTATTATTATTATTATTATTATTATTATTATTATTATTATTATTATACACCGCTCCCTCGATAACTCGTGCCCTGATAACTCATGAATCCACTTATAACGTGGTGTCTGGCGTGGATCCTGATTTTTCCCCAAAGATAAAATATATTTTAAAAATCTTTCAAAATATGCTGAACATGAAAAAATTATGATAAGAATTGGTAAATTAAACCTTAATACATTTCTCTTTTTATCATTAAGAGAAGGTGATTAATGCCCACAAAGATCGATTCCATATTGTGAAATTTGCAAATTCTAATAAAATATCACATTATATTCGGGTTTATTTGTTGATACACCATCATCAATATGTTGTAAAATAACAGTCTGGTGAAATAGCGATCAATGAAAAAGTCCGGTAAATGCTAACAGGTGGCAACAGATAATGAAATAAACAGCAATTAAATATCTTGCTGTGTGAAAACCACATTATAATCCTTTATTTCCGTTTCAATGTAAAAAATATGATTGCAACATATTCTTTTCTATGAAAACATGAAAAGAGTCAATCAACTGTCACTTCGAAACCCGTGAGTACTTCCGTGAGAACCTAATTACCTGCCGGCTTTGTTTTGATCAACAACTTGGCAAAGTGTTTGTTGCACTGAAATAATCCATTAAAAGAGACTTGTGTTGTTTTATCACTTATGTCTTGTGCATGGAATCAAGCAAGTGATGATTTTGCTCGACAGCAGCAAAATCAGGGAGTAACACACAAAATTAACTAATTTTTTTGAAACGTCTAGTCATTTATCCAGCATATTACAACAGGCATTTGTATTATCGTGTTCTAATTTACATTGTTTCAAATTTTTCATTGTACTTCTTCCACAATGAAATATATACACTGTATATGAATCGATCGATATGACATTGTTTCTCGAAAAGAGTCGATCTCTTGTATTAAACAAATACGTCTCATTTGGATCAAACAAAATACCACATGAATGTATCCAATTGACCACAAAAATTAGTGATATAATACACAATGTTTGAATCAGTACACGTGATAATTGAACCACAAGAGTCTGACGTTTTATCAATAAAATACGGCAAAGTCTCTGACAACATGAATTCCCTTTATTGGTAATATTTTTTTAATATTACCAATAAAGGGAATTCATGTTGTTAGAGATTTCGCCATACTTTATTTACAAAACGTCAGACTCTTGTGATCAAACGGAAACCACGTGGAATAATGTTTTCAATTAACTCCTCAATATATGGTAATTTGTCCTGAAATTAATGTTACTCTATGAGGAAAAAATAAACTACACCATTATGAAGAGATATTTATTTACAGTTAATCACAGCATGATTATAAAGTGAGTATTAAAAGCTAAAAAAATCTGCCACCCACCCACCCTTTTGCCTTTGTATCGATCCTTTTGTTATTATAGGTCCCTCGATATCTTGCGCCTCACTTATAGTGCGTTCGATGTTTTTGGACCCCGATGTGCGCGAGTTATCGAGAGAGTGGTGTATGTCGTTGCACAATGAATGCAAGAAAAGCAAATGGGAGGTGTGTCCCAACTGAACTTCCTGTGACCACACATGGAATCACACCACAATTAATACTTCCAGTTCAGTACCCACGAATGTAGTTCCAATCTATTTTTAGAACATTTTTTCTTCTCTCATTTTGGTGGTGATAGAAGAGTTATATTGATGCATATTTGGTAGGGATTTAAAGGTAATTGTTTATTCTTGAGAATATGAGCAGAGAGAGTGGTTGTCAGTGTGTAATTTGGTGACAGTGCACATGGAGTAATAAGGCCTTGGTGATGATCCGGAAGTGAAATATGTGTTCTGTTTACATGCTGCTCTGTTTACAGTGCAGCAGCTCAAAAAAATGCCGATCAACCCTTGACAAGAATTTCACCGTGAAGTCATCTTTGGAGCTATTTTAGATTAACATATGATTTGTATTGATTGTCACACTGTGGAAAGGTCAGTACTGAGAAATATATGTAGAGAACATATAGTAAAATTAATTGTGGTCTATGTCCTGTACAGGCAGTATTGATGAAACTTTAATATGCTATAAAATTTTTAGTATTAATGATAAACAAATGAAATTTGAAGGTGTTATATATATTAACATTTAAAATAGAAAAATGACATTAGAATTTAAAAATTAATTTAATTTTTTAAAATTTTAACAATTTGTTTTAAAAAAATTAAAAAATTAAAATTTTCCCCTTAAAATGCACATAGATAATAATTTTGGAAATTATATCAAATGATATCAGCATGTTTATACTCCTACACCATATACAAGCTACAATGATGGATATTTGTCAAATTTTGTCAGAGAAAATATCTTTGTAAGTCAAAATGAGACATACATTTAAAATGTATGAAAGACAGATTCTAGTTTGTATTGATCATTCAAACTATTTATTAGGGGTCCAATCAGTTAATTTATGTGTTTATGATGGGGTGACTTCCTGAGTAACACATATCTGCTTATATAGCCTTTAGTAATTGTTAACAAATATAGTTACAGGGTGTTTAGTGAGAGGACAGTGATGAAAACTTTATACTAGAACCTACTCAAGTTCTCTACTAAATCAGTTTAAACTTTCTGAGAATGAAATGCAGGCTGAAGGGATAAAATATACTTCCCACATGTATATTTACCTTGGATGTAAGAAAACAGCAAAATGATGTAAGTTGAACACAAAATGCATTCAATTTTATTGTTCAATTTGGTTATGATATTGATTAGTGAAGTGCGGCATTGTGGCCTGTATGATGTTATGTGAATTCTAATGATCCATCTTAATTTATGCATTGTTAATTACTAATAATACTTGTTAACTGACACTCTAAAGATTGCATAAGATATATTCAAACAGATATTTTGAGTTTAACTGTGTACAACTGATCTTAGCATGGTTACATATCCCACATGAACAAATATTCACATATTTTAGAATGTTTGGGATCCAAAGTTCACATTCAGTATATCATATAGGCTGACATTGTACCTACAGTGAATCTGTAAGACACATTTCTGGCTGTGTGCACTAAATGTATCCCAAAATGTTATTTTCTTCATTAATATGCCCATGTATGGTAACATGTTTCAATTCAGTACTTGGATAGAGTGCAGTATTGTAATATCAGCTGATATCTGATTCTTTTGAACCATTGAGGTTAATAATTGGTATCAAACACCCTTAAAAATGCTCTTTAAATGTTCAAACAGATCATTGGAATTATTTTTGCACATTTGATCATAACAATTACATTGTATATGTCCCACATATGCAAATTTCCATTCTTGTTTACAAGTTTTGATGATCAGAATTTCACATTTAGTTTATGATATAGGATGTATTGGTACCTGTAGTTGATATGTGTGGCCACATTTGGCTGTATTCTCTTGCAATATCCAGAATTATTATTTCCCTCATGAATAAGATTGCTTATAGTAATATATTCTTTTTTCTACATTGTCACTTGACTTTCCTGTATACTGGCATGTACTAATGTTTCCACTAATGATCAAACCTCACCGTCCCCGCATTTCCTTAAAGTTTGTGATGCATAGTCTACCTGATTAGTTATTTAACCTGTAAATGACCAGATATGCTTATAGAAACTTCATATACTTTTAGGATGAATTTATTACTTTAATACATGACTATTACTTCATATTTCTGAGTGTCACTCTGTCAAGTTTAATATTTATTTCCTATGCTTGCAGCCTGAATGTTATTTGTAAATCACTATATCTAACACATTTTAACTTCATTTTCATACATCTTACTGTTTTCTAGATATAAGTGAAACATTTTATATCTTTTCAGGTCTAGGCTGGTATCTGGAACAAAGTGTTAGTGGTGGATCAGCTTGGAAGCTCTCCATTAGTCTGGTGGTGATAGCAAGGTTTCATAAGGACATATGCAGTGTACTGCCATAAGTGATCATAACATCACCACACTAATATAAAGCACTTCAAGGACATGGCTTAAATCTTCATGAGAGAGATTTGCACCATTGTTCAGTAAGGTAAAGCCTGCCTAAAAACTGTATTTTCCTATCTTATTGTCGCTTTTTGTAGTTATCGACACTGAAATGTAATGCAATTTTCCTATAAAACATGGAAGTGGTCCCATCAGATGTTTCAATCTGAGTGCACTATTAGTTATACAAATAACTGCCTAAATACCTGACACAATAAATATGGAACATAGCAACTATTGTTGCTTCTTTAGTGTGTACACCTATATGCACCTTGATAGGCATATTGCGGTTTGTTGCCAAAATCACTATGAGTCATGCTACTTCATTACCCCTGGGAAAAATGTTCTCAGTTACACAGACCCAAACCACCATTTATTTTAAAGACCATTGATTGATCAACTTTTCTGTCTAAACTTTGACAAAATCTGTTTTCAAACTTTTATGAAAATTTAATTTTTCAATAAAATTTAGTTTATAAATTTAAATGTTTATTTAAATTTCCATTAAAATTTTAATTTATCAAAATGTATAAACTTTAAACATATTTTTAGACAGGCCTTATCTTGTAGTACAAATAGGTTTTTACAGCATTGAAAAAGTCCTATAATTAAGGAAGATATAGCAAATTTAGTTTTGGTTTCTCAAGGGCACATTGATCAGCATGTGCACCCTGTGGGACACCAACACTACACACCTTCCAGCAGGTGTCACATGTCTTGTATGCAAGGAAATTCAAAAAGACTTCATGTATAAAGTTCAAATAGGTGTGGCATTCAAATATAAAAGTTTTACTAAAATTTGCCCCAAAAAGTTGGGCTTGTCAGGAATCACACCACAATTAATACTTCCAGTTCAGTACCCACGAATGTAGTTCCAATCTATTTTTAGAACATTTTTTCTTCTCTCATTTTGGTGGTGATAGAAGAGTTATATTGATGCATATTTGGTAGGGATTTAAAGGTAATTGTTTATTCTTGAGAATATGAGCAGAGAGAGTGGTTGTCAGTGTGTAATTTGGCGACAGTGCACATGGAGTAATAAGGCCTTGGTGATGATCCGGAAGTGAAATATGTGTTCTGTTTACATGCTGCTCTGTTTACAGTGCAGCAGCTCAAAAAAATGCCGATCAACCCTTGACAAGAATTTCACCGTGAAGTCATCTTTGGAGCTATTTTAGATTAACATATGATTTGTATTGATTGTCACACTGTGGAAAGGTCAGTACTGAGAAATATATGTAGAGAACATATAGTAAAATTAATTGTGGTCTATGTCCACATGCCCACACTTTGATTAGACATTGTTCCTAGCAAAACCTTCAATGCAAAAAAACATTAATACAAGGATTGTATGGACTAAATATATGCTAATTATGATAATTACTGCAAGAAGGTAACCTACCTGGGAATTTTCACAAAAGTAAAATATTTTTTAATTATCTATTCATTTATTTATTCCGTTTGAAAAGAAAAATGCTAAGCCCAGAACTGAAAAAAAAACAAATAACAATGTCAACAAAGGCTTAAGTAAAAGCTAAGGGACTATTAAATTAGCAAAAATACTGTAGGTGGGATTGATAAAAAAATTGGTAACAATCAAGTACAGTTATCTGAAACTAACCTTGCAAGGAAACATGGGTTTGAAAACAGAGCACATATTATGAAGGAAAAAGTGGTGTGTGACCTGTTTAACTGAGTATAAAACTCACAATATAGGAAAAGGAACATGAATGATTTGCAATGAATAATAATTTGAATCATGACAAATCTGGAAACTGTAATTATGCCAGGAATATTCACAAAATACCTACGTAACAGCAAAACAAAAAAGGACATCCAAATTTGATTTTCATCCAATCACTAACACCCTTAAACAGGAAATAAGGATAAAAAGCAACCATGCTCTTCCATCAAATGGATGAGTGTAAATTAAACCAAGCATTTGCTTCCATCCTGTGATTACTCTAAATGTTAACTTCATATTTACTTTATCAGCATTATAAGTGACACTTCTGTACATACAAAATTTATTTTGGTTGTACTACCTTAGGTCTTATAATTAAGTTTTGTTGTATAAATGCTCTGAAAGTCATCATTACATAGTAAAGGACCAGGCAACACAAAACATCATTGCATGGTAAAAAGTTAAGTGCCCTGTATAAAATGGCAAGCATTTTGTTGAAATGGTATTGATCTGACCAATGCTAGTTATGTACAAATTTCATCACTTAAATTCACCATTTAAATGTAAATTCTTGCTTTATTTATGATATTCAACTTATAAATTTACAACTATATCATGGCTTGACATTAATGCTATATAAAGTGAAGCCTATCTTGAAAGATTGCCAACCCACCCTTTATGCCAACCCACCTCTTGTGCCAACCCACCTCTTATGCCAACCCACCTCTTGTGCCACCAAAATCTGGTCCCTCAAGACAGATTATCACATTTTATGCAACAGTTGATCCATTCACAGCAAATGTGACATGTGGTCTTACAGTTAATATTCAAGTCAGAATTTGCTGTAGACTGAAATATAATTAGAATAATGAAGATGTTAGGACTGTTGCCCAAAAAAAATGAATTTTTTCCAGCAGGTTCTATATAAATTGTTTTCAAATTGTAAGCAAAACCATCAAAACACTTTTTATACCATATTGAAAAATATACATTTTACTACTTGAAGTAAATGAAACTATTACTCACCTGAAAATCTGTACTAAATGAAAATCTAGCTTGATATATTTTTTCCAGAATCTGATTTTTTGACATTCATATGAAAGACCAAGTACTATGTCTGTTGTAGAAACTGATAAGCATATTTCTCAGTATTATTCCTCATTTTTTCTTTCAAATTTATTTATGAAACTCAAAATGAACACTGGAAGAATATTAAACTTGTAATATCTCTTGCCTTAATTCCTCTCCAAATATTATATACAGAGTCTTTTGTGATGCGTTATTCTATACAATAATCCATTCACTGACTCACTCTACTGATCTGCTTATAAGCTTCTTGCAGTCTCCAGATAACGCTTCTTGGTGATTACAGCAAATACCAAACTTCAGGTAAACAATCATATTGGACACTATAGCCTGCCAGCTGTCCTTCTAGCAGTATTATCAGCGTGTAGTGGCCAAATGCCCTGTGGTGAGTCAAGTTAATGGCTACTATCTACATTTTAATATTCATGTAGTGTCATGACCATAATAGTTTCAGCTGATAATTAGTGCAATTGTCCAACTGATTGGTGTTTGTGTTGTGTCTTGTTTTTTTATGGTGCACCACCACATGAAAGTTCATTTCTGCTAAAGCAATTGGAAAAAAGTGCTTCACCCAGAGACTACCTAGAACAGCCAACACAACCCAATGTTTTAAATTGCAACACTCACACCCTGTCAGTCATCAGTTCAACATACTGACCATAGATCGATCTACTTCAGCTGTGCTAGTCAAACTAAACAAAAATGTAATGATGTCTCATAATCCTAGTGAAAATGTGCAGATTATTGAAAATGAAACTTAGTTACAGATCATAAACTCTGACTCTATTTAGTGTTTGGCCTCTAATGTGGAAATACCATATAATATATAAAATACTGGAAGCCTGCCTTTATTTGCAATGCATTTCTAGTTATATATCCAATAGTTTCTGCAAGAATATTTCATTATCATGTATGTCACATCATTCCAGGTCATAGCTTTTGCAGTCATAAATCATATGGTCCATTTATAACTAGCACCAGTGGTTTGTTCATAATAAAAAGTGTGATTGAATAGATGACCTTTGGAACTCAAAACAATTGATTACCCTAATTTTTGGGTGAGTTTCTCTGACCCTTCCAGCATTTTGTTTTTCTTTATTTCTATTATTTCTTCTGGCTTAGATTGAATTTCTCTGACAAGTCATTGTATTCTCATCACTCCATTCTGGTTGCTGAGAAAGAAACTTTGACTGTCCACACATGCTACATTACAAATCTAACTAATCTTCCTTCCTATGACATCAGATATTCAGGACTCACTGAGAGACTGATAAGTTTACTTTACTGTGTACCATATATACTTGTGTATAAGATGAGTCCATCTGTAAACTGCAGAGATCAAGATCTGCTGTCACATAATGTGCTGGCAGATCTGGCTCTGTGTAACTTGTTAGGAGTAATCAGTAGAACAAACAAAATAGACTCTGATCAGCATTGCAATATGCTACATCAGATCATAGTCTTTTTTTAATGCAGTTTGACTTGACTTGTAAGTAAGTATACACAGTACATGTTTTCCTCTACAAGTACATGTGCAAATAGACATATGTGAGGACATATCCAGTTGCAGTACATTTACATGAATATAAAGAAAATTATACAACACAAGTGCAAGAAAATTCCTTTATTTGCAGTATCATTGTGATGTACATGTTCTTTCTTTCTGCAAACAAGGATGCAAACAAACATAATTTAACTAGCATACTACCAACTGGCCATGATTCAAACAATGATGCAACCAAACATAATTTAACTAGCATACTTCCAACTGGCCATGATGCAAACAAGGATGCAATTCAATATAATTTAATTAGCATACTTCCAAGTGGCCATAATGCAAACAAGGATGCAATTCAATATAATTTAATTAGCATACTTCCAAGTGGCCATGATGCAAACATTAGGATGCAATGCAACATAATTTAACTAGCATACTTCCAACTGGCCATGATGCAAACAAGGATGAAATGCAACATAATTTAACTAGCATACTTCCAACTGGCCATGATGCAAACAAGGATGCAATGCAACATAATTTAACTAGCATACTTCCAACTGGCCATAATGATTGCATGTACATTAATACAACAGACTATTAATTTTCCCAACAAAATATTTGGGAAGAATGGCAAATTGAATTGAAAATTAATTGTCCTGACAGAGAGAAAAGTATATTTGTAAAATCTGGATATTTGAATTAATAATAGCACATAAACACATAAATAAATTTTGAACTGGTTTTATATCTCTGACAACGACTTTTAAAAGTATTTAACCATCAGAATAAATTGCCAGTCCATCCTAGAAAATGTATGAAAAGATTTAAAGGTGCAGTATATATTTCATAAAACCCGCTCCTCATTACTTAACATACCGGTACATACTTATTTTATAATTTATTTGGCAAATACTTAGAAAATGTATCCCAGCCTGATAATAAATCAACCCATTAATTTGTCAAGGCATTACTGAGCTGATCCCTTACCATGTGAGAAATACAGTATGCATGTACAACTGAGTCTAATACCATCAGGCATTTTTGGCAAGAGGCTTATTTAAGATTTTCCTCATGGATGAAAACCTTTTGCCAAAATTAGAACATTTAAAAATTTCCCTAACTATAATATTCCAGTTTATTTTACCCTACTGCAATAAAATAAAACCAGACCTGTCACTCAAATTCACCAAAATTCCCAAATTTGCCATGTGTATAGTATTAGCGCTGTTGATGCTGACTCCTGAAAATGTTTTCCTGGTATTAATTATATTTGTTGTACAAAGAATAATGGAGTCTAATGGACATTCTGATATTTTAGTTGCATGATTTATGACTTCAGCAAATGCTAAAAACAATACCATTAGGAGCTGAAATTGCTGACAACTATATTGGTTAGACCATTATGTCTAGACAAGGCAACCGCTGTGATAATATGTATGCATGTTATCTGAAGTTCAGAAAATTTTTAACATGCTGCAATACATTTGTTAGTATCAGGGTGGTAATTTGGTGGAGTGGAGGGGTTGGTTGTTGGTGTTTCCAAGATTTATCATGTTGATGTTTCCAACAACTGTTCAAATGTATATCATTTCAATACATAAAGAAACAAACAAAGTTACAAAAATAAAGCCATTAACAACTGGCTGTTGAGGTCACTGCATCTAAAGAGTTTTTATATTTCTTGCATAAATGGTTATGAAAAGTTTGTATAGCCTATATTGTGCTGAAAAATGGTGTTAAACCATAAAAACAAAAAAACATTATGAACACTTATCATCTTACTTCATTCTTTTCCACACTGGAGAAAGTACACAGACTAGAAGATAGTGGCAGAGGTTGCATACACTTCTGATGCCACTGTTCTTAAACTGCTAGGGTATAGTTTTTAATACCGTGTTTTATATATAATAATTACCTAAGGAGTTCACAGTGTGGGTTGTGCCTTTGGTCCTACTCAAGTCTGTTTCTTATAAACAAACCCAACCTTTTATGCCAGAAATACAACTATGATGTACCGGTAGTGATGTCTCATTGACACAATATCCATTTACCAAACTACTCGCTACATCAGGACAACTAATGACTCAAAATCTTACAAAAGCCTAACTTTTTTTATCCACTAATCATTTTAATGTAATATTCTAACTTGTTTCGTCCTTAAAAGCATGGAAAAAGAGTTATTAATCTTACATAATTCCTATTAAGGAGACGCATGTCGTTACGGTCAAAATGATTAATTAATATTTTGATGCATCAATAATTTTCCATATCGCTATGAAAGATGAAGAATTGATACATTGGGATACTCACCCAATGCAGTTACTTTGTCAGCAGTTGTAAAATATTATCATGGTACATGTAGTTGTTTGCCATTTTATTCTTTAAGCTGAGAATTTCATCTAAGACAGCTGTCGAAGACAAATGCACTCCTTTATGTCAGCTATTGACTCCCATCTGCTTTTTACAGATTAATACAATGTAATTTGAAATGTAACCCCTCCAGCCATTTCATAGCTAATTATTTTATCATGTCAGCATGTTAGCTACTGATACATTCATCAATGTAAAAGAGACATTCCATAATTATTCTTCATGCATGATTTAGATATTGTTACTAATCATTTTATAACCACATAAAGCTTCTTTGTTGCTTTGTATTTCATTTAACTTGATGGAATTTGAAGGTTAAAATTCTGAGGAGTCATGCAGTGAAATGTGTTAAATTCTGGTGGTAATTATTTTATCAAGAAAAAACAAACACCAGTCCAAACTAACTTAAAACACCATAGGCATAGCATCAAAACTTTATTCAAACAAATACAATGCAACATAGAATCTTCTCACAAAACTGACTATTAGAGGATCCACAAAGTATCTAAGTCAAACAGTAGATATGTAGAAATAGATATAGACATATAGAAAAAGATATAGATATATAGAAATAGATATACAGTGTATAGATATATAGATATAACACACAAAAGGAGAACAAGACATCCTATTTCTTGGTGAACTGAGTTTTATTCGTGCAAGAAGCCAATTTATGTGTATTTTCTTGGTTTAAAATACTTATTTCATAATTTAGACACCCAGTACATTTTATTATTCTGTAAATAGATTATCTTTCAAGAAACGCCCAAACTACTTAATGGACTCTCCAGTTCCATGAAAGTATAATGTAGCACTATAATAATGTATCTTGTACAGCACAAACTTAGCAATATACATAATGTATCTTATCATTAACACATGTTTAGCACTATACATAATGTATCTTAATCGACACAAGTTTAGCACTATACATAATGTATCTTGTTCGACACATGTTTAGCATTATACATTGAATGCATCTTGTATTAACACATATTTAGCACTATACATAATGTATCTTGTTTAACAAATATTTAGCACTATACATAATACATGTTATTTAACACATGTTTGGTACTATACATAATGCATTCTATTTAAAACATATTTATTAGCACTATACATAATGTAACTTGTTTAACACATATTTAGCACTTTACATAATGTAATTTGTTTAACATATTAACCCTTGAGGTTTTTGCTGTTTTTGCATGAAATGAAAATACATTTTGGGGACTATTTCTGAATACATCCTAATAAATTGACTTCAAAGCAATTTTCCATTAGCCTAATGCCTAGTTGTGATAAAAAAAAAAAATGTTTTCCATTGGTTAGTTTGTTCACACATGAGCATAAGGTGAAGAGTTGGAGTTCTATTTTTTAATTTTTTTTTTTTGCTTAATGAACCGACAATTTTTGCATGGAGAAGATTCTTTATCCAAAATGTCCACTTTATCCTACTTTTCGCACAGGTTTACCTGTCTGAATGCACTTCAGACTGGTCTGCCTTAGATCTGAGCTCATAAAGTCTAAAATCTGGACAAAAAATCGGATTCCGACTATAGGCAAATTTGGGTTGGAAAAGAACGGGTCCAAATAATTAGGTTTTTCTCTCTGTATTTTGTAGTTCAACTAAAATGTCCAGATTATTTGGTATCATTGTAGAGCTAAATCTGTCTATTTTCTATAATATCACCCACTTTAGTGTATCATGCAAAACCTCAATGCTACAGACCATGGAAGTATGCTACTACATCATGCCCCATAAACTCGGTGCTAGGGGTTAATGTGTTAACACATATTTAGCATTCTACATAATGTATCTTTTAAAACACATATTTCACACTACACATAATGTATCTTGTTTAATGCATATTTAGCATTTATACACATAATGTATAATGTATAACACATTTTATCATTGCACATATTATATCTAGTAGAATACATATTTATCACTACACATTATGTATCATTTATAACACATAACATTATGATAATTCTGTCCATTTTGTACATTGTGGGTTTCTAATTTGAGATGAGGTCATTTTATTTTGAGTAAGCATATTTTGTGGCTTTTTGTCCTTATAAGCTTTAGAAGATACAGTGTGGTTGAATTTGAAGCAATTCAGGTCATGTGTTTCTTCTATGAAAAACCAGGTGACCCAATTTCTGATTGGTTAGATGCTAAAAGACCTGGCTGTGCTGACAAGATAAATATTCTGGAAGTGATTATTGGAACTCTTTCTTGTTCTGAAATTGTATCTTAGTTTATCATATAAGTGATGTTTACATAGAATTAGTTATTCCTAGTTAAACATCAATTTGAATGGAGTCAATTAGTTGTGATTGGTTGAGTGGATTTAATTTATTTCAATTATTCTTTGGAATTACAAAAATGTGATAAAACTTTGGACTAAGTAGCTCCTTTGGAATTACTGTAAATTCATTTAACAACATTGGAATATATAACTGTGATACATCAAGACTGTTAAGGCTTAAAACTATTCCAGACTATTGGCACAATAGACTGAACTTCATTCAGAACACCACTGGAGCCCATTTGGAAAACTTTATACTTTTGGACTTGTCCTAGTACTAGTAGGACTATTTAGGATTCCATTCACCGTAATGTAAGTTATTATTCATTTTTCACTTTATATTCAAGTGAAATAAATGATTTGTTGTATTTTACAAACCTTGTTGGTTTTCACTCTTTTCTGTTACTTATTTTATAAACATGGAGTCATACAAAATGTACTATACTAACTGTTCAGGGAGAGTTCCCATTTTCCTTTTATATTTTGGGCCACAGGTTGAACCACTAACAATTGGTCCCAGAGAAAAATGCCTATGCTTTGTTGCGGTATTGAGCAGATATAAAGAAGAAGAAGTTAGAATGGGAACACCAAAATGCTACTTTCTTGGTGTCATCCAATGTAGATTCTTTAAGATATGCCCATGAGGACCTCATAGGCTTTAAGTTTCATAAAGGAATGGTCTTAATTGGCTAGTAACTGATATGTTTTCTTAATTGTGGTGACAAACTATCACAAGATAGTAATAAAAGTATTGTCTATAGAGCCCTTATGAGAAAAGAAAATATGTTTTCTACTTTTTTTCTCCTTTGGAAGCCTTAAGATAGAAATGGAGGGCCCTAACTGGGCATAAGAGTCTATCTTGATCATCTCCAGTACAGATGTGACTGAGAATGGGGATCTCTAAAAGTAGTGGAGCTACCAAAGGTAATTTATTTTTGTCTATAATTCCTGGTTCACAATGGAAAGAAACAGAATCATAATTTTCATTGAACAGTCTGTGGCAAAACACAAGCATGAATCTCACTGCATCTTCTTGCGTAAATTATAGTGAGTAAAATCGCTGTTTATTCTGTGAAGTTCTGAAAGGATGAATCACTCAAAGGTTCATAAGGAATTTTGGTCAAAGGCCATGCCATAAAAGACAAGAAAGATTCCATCTGGGAATAAGAGAGCATGAGACCTGTCTCTGCAACACAAAAGACTTCATAAGATCAATAAGATGTGAATCATTACCAATTGCTATACCACAGAGAATTTAAGTTTGTTGGAAATTGCAGCTTGATAGCCCTTGATAGTAGATACTGAATTTGGTTTGTTCATAAACAGGAACAAAAGGAACTCAGCAACAAAGTTAATAGAGGGACTACTAGGATCACTGTGTTTCCAACTGCACCTATTACAGAAGATCCTCAACTGTCTATCAACCTTAGATGAAGAGGCTCTCCTGTCCTGAATGATTAAAATGGTAATCCAGCCCAAAAACATTTTTCTGGCATAAAGATCACTTGAGATGAGCCAAGCATGAATATGGATAATTTGGTGACTGCTGTGGAGGAAGGGTCCCTGGTGTTGAGACAGAAGAACATTACTTTGAGATAGAGACATGGATCAATTTATCAGCAGATCCAATAGGTTGTTGAAACATGATCACTTGGGCCACAAATAAGTGATTAGAATGATCTGAAAACTGAATTTCTGACTCTTTGCAGAACTTGAGGTGGAACAGTGGCAAGATGTATGCAATTAGTTGATCCCACTGAATACTGAAAGCATCTACTGCACATGCTTCCAGATCTGGGACCAGAGAGACATAGAAGGGAAGCCTGTTGTACAGCCTCATTGCAAAGTCTACCAGGGGTCTTCCACACAGTATGTAAAGGTGCTCTGTTAAGAAGTGGAGAAGAAACCATTACATGAGGATATCTCACCTGTTTCTGAAAAGGCTTTTCCACTAATCTGTCCTTTTTCAGAAAGTGACAGACTCAGGGGATGGTGTTCTCTGAGGTGACCCAGAAGAGTTTCCAGACCTCAATGCAAAGAGAAGGGGCATGTCTGCCTCCATAATGTTGGAGATATGATACAATGAATGTGTTGTCAGAGTAGATCATCAACCCCTTATGCTGTCAATATACAAATGCAATGCTATGGATACTTTCATTTCTAGGCTGTTGATGTGGAAGGATGATTTGACTGGTGTCAAAATACCCTGAAGAATTATGCTTTCTGGCTCTAAATCAACACCCTAACCAGAATCTGACTTCTCAACATTGGGCAGAAGCCCCAATTGAGTTATATGAACCAATGTTACTGTTGAATCAACAATGGAGCAGCTCTTGATGAAGTACATGGACTTGAATATTGTTGATCAGTCAACCATGAAAGTAGATGCGAATCAGTGTTCCCAGAAATCAGGGGTATGTCACTACTACTCCCATGAAATTGGTGATCACTCTGAACAGCAGAAACTATAATTTAAAAACTTCCTGGTCAAAGCAAAACTTGAAATACCAGTATTTTTGGTGTAGTGGAAATATCAAGATGTGCAAACAGGTATCCAGGCAATTGATGGAGATTGCCCAATCTGATTGACAAAGAAGATTGATGAGACTAGGTCTCCATCTTGAAATGTTCTTTCAGAAGAAAATGATTTAACAGGAAGAGATCAATTAAATTGCAAAACTTTCCAACTTGTTTAGGCACCAGACCAGGAAGATTCAGGAATAAAATGCATAAGGCAGATCATTCAGGACCCTCTCAAATGCTCCTTTCTCCAAAATTGTGCACACGTCACTAAAATAATTTTACCACATTGGATTGGTAGAAAAACATGGGCATTGTTGATAGAGGGGATTCTCCCTGAAGCATTAGTCAGTAACACTCAATCATGGTGGAAAGGACCCAATAATAGTTCATACTGCTTGACCACACCTTTGAAAAGAGACCTTGACAAGCACCTATAGGATATTTTGGAAAGAGTTTTGGTTTGTAGGTGCTGTCCCTCCCTCTGTGAACCCAGCTGATAAGGAAGTCCATTCTGAGGATGCATGTTAAACTGGGGCCGCATCTGTTTTGAAAACTGGGCATCTGGCATCCAATGGCATATTGTATTTCCATGCTTCTTGGTCGATTGTGATAGGCCAGAAGTAGTTAGAGAGTATTGATGTTGTTCATCCAGCAAGTCATGAGAAACCAGTGAAGGGGTGAGTCCCTCGTAGAATATCTTGGCTTTAAATTGGAATGCCCTAGGAAGGTCTTTACTCTGGTTATGCAAGGCCTTTGAAGAGTCCAATGGCACTGAAGATATGCAGAAATTCTACAGATAATGCAACTATGAGAGAAAGTATATGTTTCAACATCTTGGCTATGGCTTCCTGCATGCATTATACAATGGCTGGATTCAAGGAGGATTCTGATTAGGCATCTGATGTGACCTGGTAAGGAGGCATTACAAGCTCTACTGTGATGTCAGGGTCCAGTAGTTCAAAAGGGCATACAGGACCAATGAACCTGAGGTGGAGCACACCGCATTCATTAGGATTAGTTGGGATTATAGGAAGGGTGATAACAGCCTGTATTTCATCCCTAGTTTGAACTGAGTGGGAAGACGCCCAATCTGTCACAGAATGGGACCACTAAGTGATAATTGGAGAATGAGTTACAACTCAGATTGGTGTGGTTTAAAATGTTGGTAGTGGTGCACCACATCCCATGTGGGAAGGGGCAACACCTGTCCCTCAATGCAAGATGTGTGGTGCACCCCCACCCACCCAATGTGAGGGAGGAACATGTTTGTGTCATACTCCACCTTCCTCATGAGAGTTTGCAACATGCCTATTTGGTGCTCCACCTCCCTAATGGGAGGTAGCAAAATGCTACATGGGGCACAAGGTGAGCAGTGGGAGGGAGCAACATGCTGCCCTGAACATGAAAAGTATTCAACATCTCTTCCCTTTTGGTGGGAGGTGATTGCCACCTTAAACCTTCAGTCTCAGATTCAGGATGGACCTCAAATGCCACAAAAGAGAGGAAATTCTAGCAAACTTTGCTAGTCTCTTATTGCCTTTTAATGTTGGGCAGGTTGTTGTTGTTGTTATTTATTACTTCATTATTTACCTTAGTTGTATATTTTAGAATGGTGTACCTGAATCCCAAAAGGTATCTTCATGATATATCCTTATGATGCATCTTAATGTCCATTAAGGAAATGCAACTCGAAAGTGATAGAAAGTTACTGGCAAAGAATTATTTAAAGTACTGAATTGATAGTTGCAATACACTGTAGTGAGATATTTATGCTAGAGAAAAGACCACTAATGTGCTACATGCTGGATATGGGCAGATTTTCTCTCATGATTCAGCATGGTGTATTTGAGAAGGATGTGGGTATGATGAACGGCTTCATCGATGGGATCCAGAATCAATAGGAGGAGGTTTTATTCAAGTGCATGTACAAATTATCATAAATGAGATTCTTCAATATGATCTAGAGACCTCAGAATTTCAATCCATCTACTATACATATCCTCAAGATTCAAAATCATGATCAGTCATTTTAATATACAGACAGCTAAAATCAATTATACAATATAATACTGAATTCAACAAAGCATCATTATAACAATGACCTTTATTTGTCATCCTCAGTGCTATTATGTTCTCTCAATGGAGTCCATAGAGCACTTAAAAAGAGCCAAGAAAAATGATAAATGATCATTATAGATGATTTTAGACTGAACTAAGTGGATCCAGTGCATATTAAATTGAGTGTTTCCGCTGCCATCGAAGCACAAAACAATCAATTTCATTGGCTAACAGAAATGTCTTATTAATTTTGATTAGCTTGGGTACCAAATGAGAGCAAATGATACATGATTATTGATGAAATGTTCAGTGATAAAAGTCTGCAGCACTTATCTCTAAAGTAGTGCATAAGGAAGAACAAATAAAGACTTGAGACAGAAGAATTGAATTCCAAAATAGAAGACTTCTGACAGGAGAGGCTGATAATGATCAAAGCCATCATGAAATAAATGAAAAAACACTTTCCAAGCATTATATACTTTGAATCAGTTGTTGTCTAGTCAGACTACAGCATATCTTTCTACATTTCTTTGTGAACTAAATTAATGATGACATTAAAAAAGAGACAATTGGCAGACAAACATGCTGTAGTCTGGCTCTACAATGATTGATTAAAAGCTTTTAAAGCTGGAAATGTGAAAATTTACAATAGAAATTCTTGAATCTGTGACATGAGTGCATGGATAATAATATATATATGAATTCCTTGAATAAACAAAAAACAGGTATTTGCATTTGCAACCCATATTTATTTTTCAATGAAGCCACTTTTCACATTAAAAGAGGACCTTTTGTTTTTTGCATAAATTTACAAAAAAGTTCCAAAGTTACATTTTGATTACAAGTGTAATGATCATACTACATTCAGTACCATGGAATATTATGCAAAATTTTAGTGATATATATGCTTTATTGGATAAGTAGTCAGAACGTTTCCCTGATATTGTCAACAAACATGCTCCTATCAAAACTCAACAAATTGTATATATGACCATCAGGCTGACGGATCATGGAAGAAATACTCAATGTAAATAAATAAAATAACTGAATGAAGGTTTTAAGGCAGATAAAGAATATAAAAATGGAGAAACTATGAAACCAAGCTTACAATGAGGGCAAAAAAAACCAAATTATCCAAGACTTACTGAAGAGAAAAGAAAACATCACCCCATAAATCTAGATAAATTGAATGACCTTGGGTAAGCATGCATAAAGCAAGAGTTGACAAATTCTCATAAATGATAAATATATAAAAAGTATTGATAAAATGGTGCATGATTATTTAGAAAAGAAAAATATCGAAAAATATCGCTGTATTGTGAGCATCCAGGCACACTCAGGTTGAACAACAATATGGTGGAGGCTGAAAAACATCAAGTAATTTTAAAATGGATATTGTTATCCACTACAGCCATTTCCAGTCAATGAAACTAAGAATAGATACCTTTCTGTAGCATAATAGGTTATAACTATTTAGCTTTCAACCCTGTCACATGGCCTTCATCAAACGAATGACTTCTGGACAATAGTCACATGACCAACTAAATGTTGACCACATGACAAAACCCTTCAGTCCAAATGCAAAAGTTCCAATCCAGAATCATGGTTAAACACTGGCTCCCTCCATTATTATGCTTCAAAAAGGTATATATTCCTAGTTTCAACATAAAATGATAACCATTGATGACATGCAAGTAAATTTATCCATTATGAGCTATTCTAAGATTAAAATGTGTCAGTTTGTCATATAAAAAAACTTATAGTGAATCTTACAAAAAAGTTTCACTTCTGTGTGAAATGACTTACCTTGAAATCTTTGGATGCAATTTATTTTGAAAATCCCAATGCATGATAAGAAACAACATTTTCATATAATTTTAAAGTTTTATATTAAAAAGATCTATATCTAGGAACTCCTCAGACAATTTAAAACTTCTCACATTCTGTACTTACCAGATCTAATTTCCATTTCCTGTCATGCTTGCATAAATACTATTTTGTATCATAGGTACATACTATCTGGAAGCATAGTTCTATGCTACTGTATCTAGTATTGAAGTCTCTACTCCATATTTAATGTTACACTGTGCTAGCATATTTTGTATTATAACCTGTACTGTAAATTAATATTCTGCTATATTAATGTTCCACTGAAACAAGAAGTTGTAGCTCAGCAGTAACCGGGTTGGTTCCATCCCATTTTATACTAGAGAGCAGATTGAATAAGGAGACTCATATACATGTATATATTTAAAAAAAATATATATGTATAATAATATATGTTGTGATTCAACAACTAAGTTATTGCACTAGAAGAACTTTTCAGTGGCATCAGTACTGACTCAGAGGATGATTTGGGATTTTTGTATGACTAATGCCAGGACATGAACCCTAAACCTGAAAAGGCACATGCTTGCTGTGTAGAAATTTTCTTTATGTTTTTGCCTTGTTTTAAATAAAAGTTTATTTAAATAATATTACATCTCAGTATATTTCTTTCTATTGTTGTCTATTTGAGACTTTTGTCATTCTCATCTTCTACTTATAATTTCAACAATAAAAGAGAGCAGTGTTATTATGTGCTGTAAAATCTATCCTTGTCTAAAGATGCTTTAGTAGCTTCCATTAAGATAATTCAAATTACTTGATCTCTGGGGAGAGAGGAATGCAGTCACTGTTTGGTGATCAAGTGTGCTTAAATGAATCCCTAACATAAGATTAGGATGTGCTTTTTTTTTAATCAATAAGCTAGACACACTCTTCAAAAATGCAATGGCAGCACCTGAAAACATTGTATAAATGTGAAATCAGAATTTATAAATTATTTTGGCTTGGAAATTACCACACAATTCATGTCTTCCAAAATGATTGACTTGGGTGTGACCCACCCCTGAACTATAACATTGTAAAATGTACTACAATTAATGGATTGCTTATTTAACAATATGTGTCATGTAATTGACCTGCTGCTGGTGTTTCCTCATAAGGCTTTAATGCTCCAAAAATCAAAGAATAAACTCAGAAAACTTGCCCATATTGCATTGAACACAAAATTACAATAATTAGTTTTGTATTAACGCTTCCCAGTTTTCAAGAAACACTGTGGCTTCAAAATAACATTTATTGTCTCCTGATCAAGTATTTTTTCCACCTGCAATTTAGATTCTATGATAGTTAAAAGCTGCAAAAATACTCACCTTTCCTCTTCACACCTGAGTGTTCTTTTTCAGCTTCTACCATTTTATTGCTCCCAACCAATCCATAACTAGACAGATAACATGAGTGTGCCAGGGCTTGTACATTACAGTGAATATTGCATACAAAATAGAAGGATTGAAACATCAATGAGAGTTTGAAAAACTAAAGTGTTGCTGACTAAAGAATTTTTTTTTACAATGCTAAATATATCATACCAAAACTAAACAATAAAAGTAATAACGGCCGTATGTTAAAAAGTCTACTGGATTACATTCAATTGGGCTATGACTCGATGTAGCACCAACAATAACAAAATGTTACACTTACTTCTGTAACCAAAGTATAAGTTAGCACAATGCCCAATAATGAGGAAAACTGTCAAGGTCACACCATTTTTTTTTAAGTGCAAAAAAATAATATTAACATTTACAGGCCCATACATTCTATTCACTACTTCAAAACTGCTTTAAACAAAAACTTGTTGTTCCTGATTATGTATGAATTACCATTAGTGATTGCAGAGAAAATTAATACTGTACTTTGATGATACTGTTAAAAACTAAAAAATTTATCAAAAAGGCAATATAACAAGAATTTCAAGTTGACAGTCATATTCAATATAAGATTGGCATCATTTGTATTTATGATCTACTACTGACTGTAAGAAGTCTTTTGGTAAAAGCCTAATGTCAATATGACCATCAATTCTTGAAAAGTAGCAAGATTTTCAAGATAGCCTTAATTTTAATTCTGGACCAACTGTTAGAAAACTACAGGTGAAAACCCCATGTTGATATAATTTTCCATGTAGCAGGAGTAACAATAACAAAATATTCAAGATGGCAGTAATGATGGCCTAAATGGAAGTCAAATAGGCACACAATTTTCATTGAAGACCAACTAGAAATCATAGCAAGTCTTCTGATGAAACCCAATGTTGATTTGACTTTCCATCTTGATTTTAAAGATGGCCACCACGATGAAAATCAGATAGGCATGCAATTTGCATTGAAGGCCAACTAGGCACCACAAGAAATCTTCCTATGAAAGCCTCATGTTGAGAAGACTTTCCATAATGGAGGAGTAATATCATTTTCAGGATGACTGCTTTGTTGCCCATATTGGATGTCCAATCAACCCCATGTTTATTTGTTTATTTAGGACTAAACAGACCTAACAGACTTCATAATAATTTTAGTGAAAAAACACTGTCAATATAACCTTTCTTTCAGAGGACTGGAAATAACAAGATTTGCAAGATGGCTGTCACAGCGGTCATACTAGATGTCAGATCAGTGTTCATTGAGAACTAGCTATACACGTGAAGCACACTTTCAGTGAAAACCCCATACTGATATGACCTGGAGGGTAGTGACAGCAAGATAACCATATTTTCAAGATTTCAACTATGGTAGACATACTAGAAGTTGAAATGTCACCATCTTCATATACAACAAAGCATACCGAGTTTTCAGTTGAAAAACCTTAGGTGAATATGAGTTTCTATTCATGAGTATTGATAACAAGATTTTCAAGATGTCTGTTACAGATCTTCACCTTTTTCATTTAGAGCCAACCATACATAAAAAGAAGTCTTTTAGTGAAAATTCCATCCATTCAGGAAAAGTAGTAAAAACATGACCTTCAAGAACTTCATTCTTTGATATCCAAGCATCACTGTTTCTGGAACCATTTTTACCTTTGAATTAATGTACATGTAAATACTGCAAGTAATTTCAGATAAGTAGCAATAAGTAAATGGATAGATGGACAAAGGACAACAGTCTTTCCTACAAGCATTTCTTGTTGACCAGTAGAATTATGAAATGTTTCAGCAAGCACACCAGCCACTTTTTAGAAAGGGTATCATAAGATTTTTGCCATTTTTTGGGGCAACAGCATTTGGTCATTTTTTTCAACACTGGTCTACAAATATATATTTCTGACATTATTTTATGAATATAGTTATTTGGCAGATATCTATACTCCTGGGGTAAAAATAGTATTCAGAAGTTCAAATTTTGTCATAAATGTCAGCACAAAATGTTTATTTTGTCAAAATTTAGAACATTCATTAATAGTTGCCTGAATTGCCCTTTTGACAAACAGGCAATAAATAATTATGCCATGATATATTTCTGTGACCATTAATTCAACTTTTTCATCTCCATACTCAGATATATACTGACACTGCCTCATAGCACAGCATATTTTCAAGTCAGAGGGTTTAAACACAGAATTTACTTTTTTTTTAAACATATAAATACTGGGTATAAATTTTTTATCTTTCATTATATATATTACATAATATTTTACTAAAGTATTATGCCATTTGTTACAACTAATGCAGCAATGTTTAATAAAATTTCCAGAGGTGCACATAGTACACAACAACCTAAAGAATGCAGCTTAATCCAATCAATTCAAATTCAACCTGTCTCTTTACTTTTTCTTCTGACAATTCAGGTAAAGCCACTTACTCTATGTCTCGCTTATAATACAAGTCAAACTGCAAAGACCCTGATCTGCTGTTGCATAATGTACTGGCAGATCTGAGTCCATGTAGTTAGTTAGTTGTAATCAGTAGAACAAACAGCATAGCATGGCAGTTCAGGATATTTGTTGTTTGTTGTTTGACTCAACTTATAAATAAGTATATATGATAATGATCAGCTGATTAATTTGGTGATCTTATTGAGCTACTGGTTGGCTGCTTTGTGGGTCTTGTCTCTCTTTTCCTTTGCTTTGTTGTGGGAATTGCTTCCTTTTTCCTTTATTCTGTGGTTTGGGTATTGGTGCCTTCTCCTGATGCATCTTCTTTTCCTGGGTGGTAACTGTGGATTCTCCCATGCTTTTTGTTTCTAGACATTTTTGTGGCATATGTCCCATTTTTCCACATTTGGTATATGCAGTCCTTGTACCTTGTTACAAGGAATCTGTGAAGAAAAATTACCTTCTTTATTGTCTTCAGTTTTTCTTTATCAATTTCTAAAATTCTCACTCTGTTTTTAATGGGGTAATCTGGGTGTGCGTCCATCCTTGACTTGTTTACTTTAATTTTAAGTTTTTTCTCCAATTTTTCTACTGCTGCTGCAATTGGTATCTCTAGTGGGATAAAATGTTATCTCTAATGGGATAAATTGTTATCTCTAGTGGGATAAATTGGTATCTCTAATAGGATAAAATGCTATCTCTAGCGAGATATCCGATATATAGAGTTCTGCTCTTCTTTTTTGTTTTATATCTTCCTTAAGAAAGGTACTGGATTTACTACATTGAGGGTGATATCTCCGCACTGTAGTTTTCCATATGGCAGTATTGGCATGTTTTCTTTCAGTCTTAAAATATAGGCTTCTTCACCTTTCCTGTTAAATGAGTCTGTAAGGTTGATAAATGATTTATCCAAATTTTGTAAACATTGTCAGTAACTTTGACATGCTTGGCATTTTTTCTGGTTCAATCCTTTCCATGTTTCTCCTGTGTATGGGACTTGTATGTACATTAAAGAAAGGCTCCTTCCTCTGTTTCAATCCATCTAGCATCAAAATATTTCTCCAATTCTGTTACTTGTCTGTGTTTTGACATCTTGTTTTTGCATTTGCGATTCGTACAACCCATGCAATCCGTGAGTACAATTCAGTCAATTTAAAATTTTCTGAGTTCTCTATTTGTTTTAATACTATTTTTTCTGTATAAATATTCTATGATTCTATTCTTTTGAAATATAGTTCCATTTAACAATCTGGCTTCCAGTGGTGGATTCTGTGCTTGGTATGTGCCATTGCAATTCTAAATGAAGAGTTTACTTATCAACAATGAGTATAAGAATCTATGTTTAACTGTTATATATTGAATTTACCATAATCCAGTGAAACTCAAAGGTTTTTGACAAAGCCAGATTCATGAAGCAGAGAGCACATAACAATGTGGTAGTCATGTGATACAACAAAATCATCATTGACACATGCTCAATTCATGATGAATGTTACATTATCCATGTTGCTGCAACAGCAACAGGTTTCTGGTCATTGTTCTCAGAATAATATATTGAGAGTAATGTGTCCTTTTGTTCTTGTACAAATAGTATGTGGCTTTTGTTTAATATTTTAATATTCTTGTACAACAACATCGGAAAGGGTTTTAATGTCACATGACTAATGGACCTCTGATGTCATTGACATGTATGTTGCAAGATTTGGGAAGTCGTGTGACTTGTATTTGCTAAGAGGTTGCAAGATTTGGGAAGTCATGTGACTTGTTTTTGCTAAGAGGTTGCAAGATTTGGGAAGTCGTGTGACTTGTATTTGCTAAGAGGTTGCAAGATTTGGGAAGTCATGTGACTTGTTTTTGCTAAGAGGTTGCAAGATTTGGGAAGTCATGTGACTTGTATTTGCTAAGAGGTTGCAAGATTTGGGAAGTCATGTGACTTGTATTTGCCACAGGTAGCATCCTATCATTCCTTAAAAATCAAATATTGAAACAAAATCCAACTCTCTTTTGATCTCTGTGAGTTTGAGCACCTGCTTAATCTATCAGTTGCTTAAAATATGAACACTTGTTTTCATGCCTTATTCCACCAATTACTGCCTAACAAAATGTCAGTCATATAGTTCAAAATTACAGATAAGCTGAAAATTATTTCTTTTATTTAGGAGCTGTTTCTACTGATAATAAGATAAAAGTGTTTGCCTTTATGAGAGTTGTTGTCAGGTTTAACATCATTTTTCAGCACACGATAGGCCATACATGGCAGTCAGTATTAATAGTGGACGAAGAACCTGGGAAAACCCCTGGAAAGAACCATCGACCCACGAGAAGCTACTGGCAAGCTTTTTCACATTTCTCAAATTTGAGACTTGAACCCACGCAGACAGAGGTGAGATGGCAGTGATCCATAATGGAGAGCGCTTTAGACCACTCAGCCACTTGAGGCTTCTGTATGAGAGAGAGAGAGAGAGAGAGAGAGAGAGACAGAGAGAGAGACAGAGAGAGAGACAGACAGACAGAGACAGACACAGACAGACAGACAAACAGACAGACAGAGAGAGAGAGAGAGAGAGAGAGAGAGAGAGAGAGAGAGAGAGATGTATAAACAAATGCATGTCCACAGTGTTTTTCTTCATTTGATGGGGTTATCAGATTGGTTTTACAAGACATATCATTTATGTGCTTAGAATCATGCATTTTAAGTACATGGTAATAAGGTTCTCATGTGTTTTTAATGCCTGTTATCAAAGCATAAAGTTCTCAATACATTTAGAGAGTAGGTGCTTGAACAAAGTTAATGACTTTAAATTTCAACTTCACTTCATGGGAACCTCTTTGTGCTGAGTTACCTTGAGATTGTGGTACAAAACTGAATCATTAAAGTTCAAGTGAATGGCAGTGTTATTAACGCATGTATTGTTATGATTGATGCCAAATGTATTGTTACTAAATTCCACTTCATGAGTGGTATTCAACACAGGTGATTGATCAGTTAAATGAACTGGAGGACAGTAGAGATGTACATTAAAATCAAGTCTCTGATGATCTGAAAACATCTGCCCTTAAATTTACATAAATTATCTATACAACTGAGCAATCTCAAGAGACCTGATTGAAATGAACTTTGAGAGAGAGACTCCATTTATATTAACAACAATAATAGAATAAAGAACATTGTATGTACTATTAGTGCAGGATGAATAAACATTACTTCCGCATTCTGAAGTTTTGGATGCTAGCAAAACCTTTCTGGTATAATCCCTCCAAACTGTAAAAGGCTTAATATAAAGTTTCCTGAAATAAGCAGGTGGCTTAAGTAATGTTCTAGCTCTATGCATCTGGCATCTAAAACAGATGTGATTCTATGAGCCTTAAACAATGCTGTATCAATATCAGTCTATATCCAATTTTTTTAATAGTTCTTTGACAAATTTCTGATTGAAACGTTTGTGCTGTTGATCATGTTTCACTTTTCTAAGACCACAGTCCCTTGCATGTAAGACAACTTGGTATATTACTTGGTATATTACTTGCTACACAACTTGGTATATTACTTGGTATATTACTTGCTACACAACTTGGTATATTACTTGGTATATTACTTGCTACACAACTTGGTATATTACATGAAACTGGACTCTACCATTGTGTCCTAGTTTTTATTTAATTCTATTATGAAGAAATATGTATTTATACAATATTAACATTGATGCTGTTCGTCTGCATAAGACAAAAAGACTGAAACTTCTGTCTTGTTAATAAAGCAGGTTGTTGTTCTTGTAAGGTTTAACGCAATTTTTCAGCCACGAATAGCTATACATGGCAGCCAGTATAAATGGTGGAGGAAGAACCTGGGAAAACATCAGAAAAAAAAAAGCGAGTCATGAGAAGCTTCTGACAATCTTTCTCACATCCGCAAATTGGTCAAATCTGATATTCGAACCCACACAGACAGAATTGAAATGGCAGTGATCCTTAACAATGAGCACTTGAGGCCACTCACAGCCCCAATAAAGCAACTAACATGGCCAACATTCATTGTAATTCATTCAAAACTAACTGTTCATAATGTGTTGTCAAGACAGAAATAGTAAAATACCAAAAACAAAACTATTTTTTATCACATTGACATGATTTAATTATGTACCATATGTGGTCGCTTAAAAGTCAAATTCAATTTCAAACTGCACAGACCCAGATCTTTTGTTGCATAATGTACCAGCAGATCTGAGTGTGTGCTTTTTGTTAGGAGTAATCAGTAGAACAAATAAACATAGATCCTGGTCTGCTGGTGAATTATGCTATGGCAGATCAATCTTCTTTTTTGTTTGTAGTTTAAGTCGATTTATGAATGAGTATATATTGTAGATATTTGTATTTGTTATGTTCTATACTATTCATTGCTAGTGATATATTCATTGTTATAATTGCAATTAGTAAGATTTCTAGCTCAATCCCATTTCTCTTGATGTCACATTTCATGGACTTTCTGTTATTATATTTGTATAAACAAAATAAAAGCAATTCTGTTCATTGTTTCTTTTTAAAGATTTTTCATTTCAGTCTAAATTACAAAAGTTTTTTGAAGAGAAGTAATATATTGTGCAATTGTTAATTAACCATGAAAACACTAGCTGAAAAGGTGACTAATTAGCACCAGCCATGTATTAACTTTATTTTTCTGGCAATTTTAGATCTGTATTATAATTAGCTTATTCATATTTCATTTCCATATGATTTTTTTCTATGATGAAAGCAATTTTAATTTTTACATTTTCAACCTTTAGCAAATAACAGGATGCATATGGAGACTAGACACAAAATTCATTGGAAAATAAAATTTCAAACATCTTAGATTTGACAATTTTCCACATTATAATTCCTTTCAGCAATACATTTAATATAGATTAAAGATGGTAAATTATTCAACTTTGATCATTAAGTTTGGGATCATAATTGGGGACTTTAAATATGATGCCCCAAGACAGATGGCTTGGTGACATACAAAATTACCTGTCCTCAAGATGAAATTTACATACTCTTTTGATGCTAACCCTTGGCATTATTAAGTATTGACAATGGTCATTGACTTAATTCTGTAGAATATCCACTGAAATCACAAGTCTCTATTCAGATGAGACTATTTAATTTTCTGAAAGGAAAGTAGGACACTGAAATACTTGAAAACAATTTTCTTGCTCTGATTTGGAGCAAAAGCAATAAAGATTTTCAATTTTTTTCTTTACTTCAAATGAAATGTATCTTGTGATCAAATTAAAAAATATCTTGGTAGGAAATATCATCTTTTTTTCTATAAATTAAATGGTCATTTCTAAACATACAAGACAACAGTACTGAGCTAATTCAAAGTTTTGTTATTCAGCCAAATTACAATTTATATTATTTCTAAAGGACCTAGAAATTGATTCATATTTCAGTGTAAATTCATTGTTTTCCTTTTCGTTTCTTTTTCATTGTAAATAGTAGTGGATGTCATTTGGAATATAACTGTCCATATTTCAGAAGATTCCCTTTCCTTTAAAGCATAATGATAAAGTAATGCTATTCAAGAACATCTAAAAAGTTTGGCTCTTGACAGGTAAATGTGCAACTTTTATCAGATTTCCTTTAAAAAAGTAAGAGTATAAAATTATTGTAATAAAATTGAATCAACCTTTTCTATGACACCTGTTTCAAATGGCCCAAGATTTCCCAAATGTTTTGTTTTGGGCTTTTTCAGTTTTGGCATTCCCTCTACATGACCTTACATTAACATATCTTCAAACCATTACTGAATGGAATCTAACTAAAATTCAATTCATGCCTTAAAGAGACCACATCCCATCTCTCACAGTAAACAGTTTGTTGCATGTCTGGCCCATATGTCAAACTTAAGGATTTACATGTCATGCTGCCCTCAACTGAATGTTCTGCAAAAATCTCTAAACAAAGTTTGCATCATTACAAAATATACGAGACTGTTTCTAAATAATTTTTTAATTATCCAAATATATAATCAATATGAAAAGATGACTAATTCTTTACATGGTATCAACTGTAAATCTTTCTTCATGTCTTGTTTTTTCATAGGTGCAGGTCTTCATGCTGTTGTTGTTGTTATTGTTCAAGTTCAAAGATGACCATGACATCACTGATTGGTGATAAAGACAAATTCTGGCATTTGTTACATCATCAATGTGGACTGCATATCGAATCGCATCACAATTAGTATTTCCAGTTCAGTACCCACGAATGTAGTTCTAGTCTATTATTAGAACATTTTTTCCTCTCTCATTTGGGTGGTAATAGAATAGTTATATTGATACATTTTTGGTAGGGATTTAAAGGTAATTGTTTATTCTTGACAATATGAGCTCAGAGAATGGTTGTCTTTGTGTTTTTCGGTGACACAACAGTGCACATTGAGTAATAAGGCCTTGGTGATGATCCGGAAGTGAAATCTGTGTTTCCTTTGCATGCTGTTCTGTTTATAGTGCAAAAAAATGCTGGTAAACCCTTGACAAGAACTTCACCGTGAAGTCATCTTTGGAGGTATTTTAGATTAACATATGATTTGTAATGATTTTCAGACAGTGGAAAGGTCATTACTGAGAAATATATGTAGAGAACATATAGTAAAATTAATTGTGATGTATGTCCATATAAAAGTGTGCTGCCATGATAGGTCAACTTATCCACTGCCAGGATGGTTTGAGCATTTACTGTGATAGTAGGTTTGATGTAAGCTTTTCTGGTACAGGTTGGTGCCTATCATCCTGATACTGATTGTGATACATAAATAATGTCACAAGTTTGGAGTTTACAATGACATGCCTGCTGAGGCACAATGGTGATCTATAGTTATTGATCCCTCCACTGCTGAGCATAATCATGAAGCCAGTGCAGAGGGTATTTTGTCCCCCATTGCAAAGCATAGAGAAACAAAACATTACAGGAGATGTACAGTATTTGTTACTTCTTCACTAGAGAACATAATTTGGAATCCATGCATCAGGTGTAGAGTAACATTTTGACATCCTTCCAGTAACTGACAGTTTTTTGCCTGCAACAAAATTACTAGTCGTATTGCTTATCTGATAATACTATGTGCAATGCTGATGAGTTGAGCAGATCTAACTGATTATTTTGCTGTTTGGGGAACCATTGTTTTTTGTAGTTCTGATTCTAACTGTGGTTGGCCTGACCTTGGAAGTACCTATTCTGGGAACATGATATCCTTGAACTGGACATCATACCAATGTCAACTGATTTGCTGCTCTTGGCTGATTTTACTTCTATTTCTCTTTTCGTTTCTTGCCAAACGTTTGTTTTACAGTCTGTTGTGACTCAATAACCTCGGTGATTTGTCAACGAGGTTGTCAGCAAATAGCCAGTCCATGACAGGATTTGAAGCACAAATGGGTTGAGACACATCAGTTAGTTCTGACTTTATGAACTCTCTGTGCCTAAAAGTCACTGAAAAGGAAGGACAATAAATTGAAAATGTCCAAAACAAATTGTTCTTATGTATTTTACATAATAATTTTTGATAAATGCCGCTTTGTTTCATCTTCTATTAGACCAGGATGATTATTTATCCATAGTTTACTTAAGCAATCAATGGGCTCAATTTGTGGAAGCAGGAAATCCAAATTTGTCATGTCATAAAAGAAATATTTTGGCAGATAAACTTCTTGCCAAGATACAATGGAATCTCTATGAGGATACTATAAAAATGTTCCATTTCATATTTATGTGATGTACAAGTTTTAGTATGTGGAAAGTTATGTCCAGGAACCAATCTATTTTTTCACTCCATATTCCCTAAACATATGTTTAACTCAATTTACATGCTAACTGTTTGGAACAGCTCACCCTTGCTGTAGCCATGGTAACCCAGTAGAGCATCATACTTATAATTCAAAGGTCACATTTTTGACCCTCACCCAAGCCAGCATAAATTTATCCAGTTATTTCAGTGGAAAAGCTAACCTCTTTATATACAAATAAATTTCAAATGACAACTACTGCCTTAAATGAAAACAACAACAAAATACAAAAAGAACAGAGAACATTAAATTTTCACTGAAATGCAAATTAAGTGTTTATAGTCCTCATGCAGTACATGTAATGGCATTTAATTTGTGTTGTGAGGTGGAAAAAGTTCTTTCCAACTGAGATATGTGTTGTTTTTCCTTTCATCAGAAGATAAATCTTTTCAGCCAAAATGAGAGACAGGATATCATCTTTTTCTACAAATTAAAGCAACACAAATGTTTAAAAACATTTCAAAATACACTCCGGCCTTCCACATATCTAAAACAAAATGAAATGGTCTGTTGTAATAGACTTAACTTTAGTGGATGTTCTAAAGGAATCTAGGCAAAAGTTAATTCCAATCCTGTTAAAATATAGTGACAAGAATTAGAACAAAAGAGAATGTCAGTTTCCTCTAGGGAAAGGTGTTGATTATATTGCAAAAAACCATCTGGCTTAGAGTGTTGTATTTAACAGCCCCATTTATAAAACAGCAATTACCAGAAGTTTTTGATAATTGTGAGCAATGAAACTGAATTTAGTACCGAAATGAATAATTAATAATGTGGGAAATGATTCCAAGACTAATCTTCAAGATATTTCAATAAAGAAGGAAAAAGAATTCACAGTATCAACTCTATCTTGGCTATTGAAAGATAATAATTAGCTAATGTCTCTGAATAGTATTTGGAATATTCTATATGGTGTTGAATGGGGAGGTGGATTAACTGCATTTATATTCAAATAATGTATTTGGGGGTAAAATAAAATAACATACATATGATACATGTTTTTCCTCAATCATTTATGTCAATAAATGATTACTGCATCCATTTCAATTGTGTACCATACTGTTTGTGTGCATATCAGTTAATCATTAACTATTGATTTCATTGTATAAGGGATCCATTGCACATATGAATACATATAAGTAAATTATCCTTCTGAGGTGTAAACATGGAGCAATAGGAGTGGGTGGATAAAACTAATTTTAATTATGCAATACTTACCCACTGCTACTGCAATTCTTATTCTTCTTCATGTAGACAAGTTCTGCCAATTCAATGTGAATACAACCTTCCTTCAGACTGGAGAATTGTCATTAGGACTTAGTCAATTCATGCATCTCACACATACATGCAAAAAATAGTCATCTTTTTTATAGACAACAATTATGAAAGGACTTCAACCGCTCCGGTGGCCTAGTGGTTAGAGCGTCCGCCTCAGAAGCGGGAGGTCTTGGGTTAGAGCATTGCCCGAGTCATACTAAAGACTTACAAAAATGGTACTAACAGCTACCTCACTTGGTGTTCAGCATATAGAGGTTAGTGTTATGACTCGTCAGTCTGGTGTCAGGATAATGTGACTGGGTAGGACATCATGCTAGAGAAAAATGGAAAGTACTGATCATGAAGGGAGAGATCTACTTTACCAAATCTTGCTGTCTCTTTAGGCCACAGCTATGGTCTCAGATGAAAAATGTTTATGCTTTCTTGTATGAATGAGTTGAGGTAGAGTGAGGAGATGCTATGTTGGGATTACCAAAATGCTGTCTTAACGATATCTTTGAAGGAAGAAATGATTAGATTGGCTCATGATGCTATGATGGCTCTCCTTCTGTGGCTTTTAGTTTTAAAATAGAGAGGTCTTTATTGGTAAGGGTCTGATAAGCCTCTCTGACTGATGACAATCTACTGTGATATATTGGAGGCCAAATTATCCACAGAGCCCTTCAAGGGAAGAAAACGATGTTTGTCAGCCTTTCTGTTCCCTTCCGAAGCTTTTAAATATAAACACAGTGCATTATCTGGACAAAAAAGCATATCATCTCTAGCAAAGATTTTACTGAGAGTGGGAATCTCTATAGATCATGGAGTTACCGAAGGTAATTGTCTTTTGGTTAACAATCCCAGCTGACAAAGGAAGGAAAGAGAGTTGTAATTGCCAATTTAAACCAGAAACACTTAGTGTCAATAGACAATAAATGAATCTCACTCCAGGTCCTGAAAGAAGCCTAAATCAGTTGTTCATAGGATAACAGAACAGGAGACATGTCTCAGCAGCTCAAAGTACTTTATGAGGTCAACAAGCATTTCTGAACCGATTGCTAATCCTTAAAGGAAATTAAGTTTGTTATAAATGGCAGCTATATAATTGCCTTTTTACAGTGGATACTGAAGATATTTTGTTTGCAGAAAGGAACAAAGCAATCATATGGAGATGTCCAAAGAGAACCAGATCCACTGAAGTACTTAAGGTCTGCAAAAGGGATAGATAAAAGTGAGCAGACAACAATGTGTTCACTCATACATCTCTAGAAGGGCCTGGATTTGATTTATGTGATCCTGTGGAACCAAGACTAGGTTTGTGAGAATGTTCATTCCGACATAAATTAAGTTCTGGCATGCAATGAGTTTTGACTTCTCATGGTTTAGTAAAAGACCAAACCATGTTACTGTGGACCAACAACTGAATGGATCTTTTTAGAAGGAATGAACTTGAATGTTGTGGATTAGCCAGTCATTAAATAACTAGAGAATTGGGGTTTCCAGTAATTATAGATATATGGCTACTAGTCCCATGACTTGAGTGAAGATTCTTGGTACAAAAGTATTCCAAATGGCAGAACCCAGGATTTAAAAACTTCCAGGTCTAAACAAAACCAGAGAATCCAATGTGACAAAACCAGAGAATCCAATGTGGAGGAAAAATCTGAATGTGCAAATAAGCACCATGAAGGTCTATGGAGATGGCCCTCTCTGATGAACACTTCACATTCCAGATTGACATACCTAAGTGCAACATAATATTGATATTCTCAAAACACACACACACACACACACACACACACACACACACACACACACACACACCAATAAATGTATCAAGTATGCATTCCAATAATGAAAAAAAATGGAAATTGTGATGCATTATGCTATTCTGAGTATTGATCAAGTTGACATCTCATTGGCATTTGATTATCAATACATTTGATGTTGAAAAACATAAATCATGTGTTTAATAGAGTAAAGATGCAAATAAATTAGTGCCCCAACATCCACACATGCTATCTCAGTGAAAAAATTCTTTAGTACATGGGGCGTAAACAGTAAATGATGCCTACTTTACATCACCACCTCAACTCTGCTATGATTGCAACTCTGTGAGAAAGCATGTGTGCATTCTTGATTATACTCTCATATGCATCACAAAAACTGGTAATTCATATGCAGCTCATTTAGCACAAAAGACATAAAAATGACAATAAACTCACTGTAAAATATTTATTGGGCCTATAAGAAAATCTGGTGTCTGTATAAAATTACTATACCAGTAATATATAATTATTGAGGTTGTAGCCTTGCAAGAAATAACCTGGCTACTTGTGGTGTCGGTTGAAATATTTTCTGGCTTTTTTACCCGTTGGCATGGGGAAGAAAAAAAATACTTGAAAATATGTTTTCTACAGTAACCCCTATCTTAAACAGGAATCTTTCTTAGAGTCTGAAGTAGTGAATAATTTACAACTAGCCATATTACTCAAAGATATGACAAGCTATTGTTGCTTTTTTCATTCCTAATTGTTAAAATAAAACCATTAATTTAACTGCAAAAAACATAGACAAAACTAACAAAGTTTTTCTAGTAAGGAACATTTTCAAAATATAGATTTGCAATATTGCAGGAAAAACCCCAGAAAGAAGCATGTATTATATAAATAGATATATATATAATTCCTTTACTCCTAGAACTTATATTGCTTAATAATAGTATAGTGTTCAACAACAAAATAGCTGAATATAAAACTTTATCTAAGGTCTGCATGAAACAGGTTTAAGGTATATGGGTGTAGCTGCGCGATGACTTCAAATATTACAAGCAGCTAAGGTCTCTCAAAAATATGGAAGTAGTAATTTTTTTCATTCTTCAAGACTTCAACGCATCTTGCTAAATTAGTAAATCAAACTTATCTATTTTACCACCAAAGTTTTGAAGTAGTTCAAATTTTTTAAAAGAAATGTAAAACTTTGGGAGCCATGCCATATCTTGGATACATCTGAATTCATTTAATAATGAAGTGTATTAAAGAGCTTCAATGTACAGCATTCATTTCATAATGAAGTGTATTAAAGAGTTTCAATGTACAGCATTCATTTCATAATGAAGTGTATTAAAGAGTTTCACTGACTGTACAGCATTCATTTCATAATGAAGTGTATTAAAGTTTCACTGTACAGCAGTAATTTCATATTGAAGAGTATTAAAGAGTTTCACTGTACAGCAGTAATTTCATAATTAAGTGTATTAAAGAATTTCAATGTACAGCATTCATTTCATAACTGAGTGTATTAAAGAGCTCCAATGTACAGCAGTAATTTCACAATGAATTGTATTAAAGAATTTAACTGTACAGCATTCATTTCATAATGAAGTGTATTAAAGAGTTTCACTGTACAGCATTCATTTCATAATGAAGTGTATTAAAGAATTTCAATGTACAACATTAATTTCATAATTAAGTGTATTAAAGAACTTCAATGTACAGCATTCATTTCATAATGAAGTGTATTAAAGAGTTTCACTGTACAGCATTCATATCATAATGAAGTGTATTAAAGAGTTTCACTGTACAGCAGTAATTTCATAATGAAGTGTATTAAAGAGTTTAACTACAGCAGTAATTTTATAATGAAGTGTATTAAAGATTTTCACTGTACAGCAGTAATTTCATAATGAAGTGTATTAAAGAGTTTAACTACAGCAGTAATTTCATAATGAAGTGTATTAAAGATTTTCACTGTACAGCAGTAATTTCATAACAAAGTGTATTAAAGAGTTTCACTGTACAGTACTCATTTCATAATGAAGTGTATTAAAGAGTTTAACTACAGCAGTAATTTCATAATTAAGTGTATTAAAGAATTTCAATGTACAGCATTCATTTCATAAATGAGTGTATTAAAGAGCTCCAATGTACAGCAGTAATTTCACAATGAAGTGTATTAAAGAATTTAACTGTACAGCATTCATTTCATAATGAAGTGTATTAAAAAATTTCACTGTACAGCATTCATTTCATAATGAAGTGTATTAAAGAATTTCAATGTACAACATTAATTTCATAAATAAGTGTATTAAAGAGCTTCAATGTACAGTATTCATTTCATAATGAAGTATATTAAAGAGTTTCACTGTACAGCATTCATATCATAATGAAGTGTATTAAAGAGTTTCACTGTACAGCAGTAATTTCATAATGAAGTGTATTAAAGAGTTTAACTACAGCATTCATTTCATAATGAAGTGTATTAAAGATTTTCACTGTACAGCAGTAATTTCATAATGAAGTGTATTAAAGAGTTTCACTATACAGCAGTAATTTCATAATGAAGTGTATTAAAGAGTTTCACTGTACAGTACTAATTTCATAATGAAGTGTATTAAAGAGTTTCACTGTACTGCAGTAATTTCATAATGAAGTGTATTAAAGAGTTTCACTGTACAGCAGTAATTTCATAATGAAGTGTATTAAAGAGTTTCACTGTACAGTACTAATTTCATAATGAAGTGTATTAAAGAGTTTCACTGTACAGCAGTGGAGCTGGTAAAGCTCACATTAAGGCATGTCTCTGAAGAAGAAAAAAAAGAATAAACCAATTTACTAAACTATACAGTAATCCCACATGTATGTATCAGATAAGTTCATTATCTCTAGCTTTATCGAACCTTTGTTTTGAATATAATGTCCTTCAACCATTAATTTCTCAACATGCTCCAGGTTGGTGAAAATATAAGTCAACAACATCCATGAAGCAAAATCAATAATTCCCTTCAGAAATGTCAACAAAAGTGGTCACAAAATAGCAAAATAGAATGAAAATGGAAGGAAATTGCTGCCTAACACTGATCTCCTATAAGTCTTTCTGAGATAATTTCCTTTCAAAAATTAGGATTAGTTGCATGGATGTAAATTGGACAGCATGCTTTTAGCATATGATAACATACAAGAACAAACCCTGCACAAATTAATATGTAACCATAAAAGACTTTGCTACAATATCAGATGTGCTGCTCATTCATTGTAACATCATTATGGATGCCATTATTGTGTCCTGTATTATACTATGCTTCCTTAATATATTGCCCCTCAGTGTACTGTTTTGCTTTATAAAACAAAGATATGGTCATGGATAATTTTCAATTGATTCAGTTTTGTCAAATTTGAGACACCTAATATATTTTACATACCATAGACACTCCAACTGCAAACAGCATAGATTATGATCTGCTGTAGGATAAGGTGCCTGAAGATCAGGGTACCAGGTTGTTTGTTCAACTAATTACTCTTAACAAACTGCAAAGACCCAGATATGCCACTGCATTATGCAATGTCAGATAAGGTGCAGTTTGCATTGGACTCTAGTAGATGTGGTATACATTAATGTACAGTGAGTTAGTTATGTTATTAAGAGCTCCTGGATGTGGGTGGGTTCATTTATCATCCAAGTCATTATACCCAAAGACTCATAAAAATGATACTAACAGCTGCTTCGCTTGGCTCTCAGCATGAAGAGGTTATTGTTAGGGCTGGTTTTTCCTGGTGTCTGGATAATTTGACTGGGTGTGACATGCTACATGTCTGTGACATGATGCCCCAGTGCTAGAAATCACTTTAAACTGCCACACTGCAGAAATCATAGTGATATGACTGAAAAATTGTTAAAGCTACTTTAAAAATCTAAATCACACACACACACACACACACACATTGGAACTCCATGTCTAACTTTGATTACCCTGCCAACTTTGGATTTTGTTGCTATGCAATGGATAGTCAAACCTTAGCCTGTGGAAAAAATAAGTGATTTGAAAACAAGACATGCTAATTTTTGGGCCATTAGGCAGGGCTTTAAATGTTGACTAAAATTAAATAAAATTAAAAATGAAAATGAAACATGCCTGTTCACATGTTTAAGAAAAGTATAATTCATGCCAATTGGGAAACATATTGTAAGAAGAGATTAGTTCTACAGTGCGACCCCGCTACAACACGCTCCGCTATAACGCGAATTCGGATATAACGTGGTCGTGGCATGGATCCGGATTCGTATATTTATTCACACATGAAAATATATTTTTGGGTTCAAAGTTTATTATCATTATGGGAAGAGATTGCATAAGAATTCGAATTTAATACGATCGTGGCATAGTTCCTGCAATTTTTATTACATGTATGTGTATGTTTATTTTTTTTAAAGTACGAGGAATAGTGTGTAAAACATTTATTTTCATTTTGGGGAAGAGTTCTAGTATGAATTCGAATATAATGGCTTCTGAAATTGAACAATTTCACTAGATTCGTCAAGTGTTATGCCAAAATAAACATTATCGGAAATGTTACTTGTTACTGATCCATGAGTAATGCCAGATAGTCGTCTTTGTGACTCTTCAATTAATTCTGTATACAATCATTGCACAAACAATAACCGTCTTGGTTTTTTTTTTCGCTGCATACATATACACAATCAAGCAGAAAGTACGAAAAAAAAGTGCAAAACGTTTATTCTAGGATCGCGTAGGGCTTCGCCAATGTCGCAAGTTGCGATTTTATTTTCCTTACTGGTGCAAAATATACCATCTGGTGACTTTTTTTTTTAATTGGCGACATTGATGGCTGTTTAAACTTGTATATAACCACTGGAGTGGAGAAATTCAGAGGCCCCATGAAAGGCAACCGCAAACTTGATATGAAATGCACTGAAATGTATATATTGTTACATAAACAATTTCTTTGTCGATACCGACAAACCATCTTAACAGTGTATTGTTACATTATAATCCGCTTATGCTGACATCGACCACGAGTACGGTATGTTTTGAGATATCTGCTTGTTGACATTTCTGGTAGCGGAGATCAAGCGGACGAAGCATTGTCTCGTCATCTATCTTTGTCGGATTTTCGGCCGCTCGCTAGTAATTAATATATTTACTTATACTGATATTTGTATGTGGATGGCAGTTAAAATTCCTCTTCTTTCCATTCAGAATTAAATCCTTCAGAACACCCACATTTTTTGTAGTAATCTTTGTCATCAGACCAGAGCACATGCGTCTCTATCATACGTTAACCCTTTGTTAAATTTTTGACGCATGAGTGCAAGACAGCATCATTCCGCTACAAAAATGTAACAAAAGATAATTTTTAAAAAAAAACATCTTGTAGTCTATTCAGCAGGCAGGAGGAACTGTAACTACAATCGACCAAACCACGGACACTTCATTTTTAAAAATGCACCCAGATAAACTAGTTTGCTAAAACTTCAAAGGAAACATATTACCTTTGACGCACCGATTGTTATGAAAACGTACTCTGCAAATGGAAACAAAATTCGTCTCAATCAAACAATACAATTATTTCATGTTGCCGCCACAATAAGAAATGGGCATTTGTTTGGTTCTCCAAAGCTATCTTTTAGCGGTGACTTCAATAACGCATGCACCAGTCATCAAAGAAAGCCGACTACACTCTTTCACCAAAAAAAAGGAGCTTTTTATTCAAAGGAAGTCAATACCAAACTTAAATAAATGTGATGAAATCTGATGGATTTTTGTATTTTCAAACCTGACTGGAACACGTTTGAAAGTTTCCTTTTTGTTGGGAAACTTTGATGCTACCGCTGTCAAAACGCAAATGAAAATGAATATTATACATATTGTGAGGGGGAAGTATAGATGAGGACGCCATAGGGCTAAATCACAGGGCGCTACGCGAAGTGAGCAGGCCTGTGGAAGAGTTTAGAAAACACCACCCAAAATTAATGTAATTAATATATGCATTTTCTATTACATATTTTCTCTATAGAAGCAAGTGTTTCTTTCTCTGGATACTATATCCTAGCTTTATCTTTCATGGCTATATCTCATAATAGTCATGAATCCCAAATTAAGGGACTTAAAATAATTTTGGAAATTTTATTAAGTTAAATAATTAAAGGCCAGGCAAATTGAGCCAGGAACTGTACAGCCAAATAAATTTGTACAGTTTCTGCCTCAAAGAAAACGGACCCATCACATATTAAACTAGATAAATTGAGACTCACGTAACCTTTTAAATAACACACCTCAATTTATTCCAAATTCGAAAAAACAGAAAATTTAAATATTTCAATTTAAAAAAATTATTTATCTTCCATATTGGAGAAGATAAACAAAATAAGACAACTGGTAATGATTTGGAAAAAAGATACGGCTATCCTGAACATATATACGAGTATATAATATACTCTTATAGCAAACACACAAATAGCACCAAACATATAACATACACCAGGATAAGAAGGACCACTAGCCATGGTCAACATAATGAAAAGTAGCCTACTAGAGTGGGTAGGTCAAATCCCAACTAGTAAGGAGTACTTAGAAATACACTAGGGCATCGAAAAAATACACCTTGTCATATATCTATAACCCCGATGGGGAAAATTAATTGGTCTCTAGAATTAAAGAATAAATAAAAAACAACATAAAAAACATCGGGGGAAACACACAGACAAATAAACTTTTTAAAAAAAAATTTTTGATTGGGGGGGGGGCATCTGTCTGGTGCCCCCCCCCAATCAAAACGCAAACGAACTTTTACCGACTTGGGACGTACTGAAAAGTAAATGTGCTTCGTCATTCGTTACATGAGTGTGCTATGTTTTCCCACTGAATTCAGATCAAGTATGACCTGTAAAAAAAATATTGAATATTTTAAAGCTGTGTGTGTGCATATTTTCGATGGAATCACTTGTATTGTGGATTCAATGTATATGATAAGGTTCGTAGGCGAGTACACGGTGTTGATGCTCTATTCATGCTATACATTAGACATGTATTTATAAACAGTATTCGCGTATATTTACCAATTAGTGGCTCTCTAAATAAAGTAAACTATTATATGTATTCACTAAAGGTGTATTTCTCCTTTAATATGTATCAATTTCAGATGGTTTTATTAAATGTGCCGATGTAGACGTATTTTACCGCCTGCATTTATTACCTATCCCCCCCACCCGCAATTTTTTGGGGTACATGCATCATTTTCTTCAGCTAACTGACCTGGTTGCTTATAACACGGTTTGGTCTATTACGCGGTCGGATTTTGTGGCTCCAAACTACCGCGTTATAGCAGAGTCACACTGTATATTATTGCCTTTATCACATGACCTCACAATTGCTACCTGACAAGAAAGCATCCAGTTGATGTTAACAAACTGACAATGAGAAACAATATATGCCATATTTTACCCAAACTTCTATATGCAAATTTTCCATGTAGGTACCATCCATGTTAGCCATGACTAGGCCATGTCTTAATATTGTATTAAGTACAAGAAAGCCACAAATTAGGGTCTTTAACAACTTGAAACCAATTCATGTAATGACTTAGTAACAGTGAAACCTGTTTAATTGACATATTTATATAAAGAACACTTAGAAACATTAAAACCTCATAAGGAAAATTTAAAGCAACTTTAACAAGATTTGATTTTAAAGGTTTGAAATATTTAGCTTACCCCATGGTGATGCAATTAGAAGAGTAATAAGAATTCCAAATCAATTTGAGCTAGCACTGTACATTTCTGTTATTAAAAGCTGGTGAAAATTCAAACTAACGCAGCTTTATAATGTAAGCCTATTTATCTAATTATAGGTTCAAAACAACTCCATCCTGAATGAGAGGCCAATCAAATGCATGATATCTTTATGTATAGCTTCAACTCCAGATAAAATTAAAAAGTGAACATATTGATGATAAAAGCCTTTTTACTAAGTTTGAAACAAACCTATTAGAAATATTTGCTAAAGCATTGACAAGGTCAACCAAGTGCAAGTTCGCTAACTAATGTGTGGATCCTGATCATAAAGCCTACAATTACACATAATGGTCAAAGCATTACAGATGCTATGCCATATCACAAATTTCCAATATGCCATATCATAAATTTACAATATGCCATATCACAAATTTCCAAAAAGACCTTGATGACAAAAACCCAAATTCCATGTTTGATCAAATCAGGAATATGACCTACAGAATGGAAACAAGTTAATGATGATGGAGGCATGATGGACAAAGCATTACAGATGCTATGCCATATCACAAATTTCCAACAAGTTAAAAGCTGCCTTCTAGATGGTATTGTTAAAAACACCAATGCATTTATTCAGTTCTGATGAACGTGCAAGGAAGAATATATTAATTTACAATACATACTGTAGGACATGATTTCTAAAAAGTGCTCATTACAAGAGTCTCTTGAAGGGACTCACACTTTAGTGCAGAGGTCAGCAACCTATGGCATGCAAGACTCTGGTAAAAGGCATGCAGTACAAGTTGTAATTTTGTATCATATACATAAAAAAATAATTATTAAATTAAAGGGACTAATATGACTTGGCATGCAGTGCTCTACAATTGAGTGGACCTGGCATAGCAGTTCTGGCAGGCTGCCAATGCCTGTTCTACTGAGTGAAAACAATTTCCTGCAATCTAAGACCATTTCTTCTGTCTTTTATTCATTTTAACTGGTGAGTATTGAAACTATTTCTAACATTTCTGAGACAAAAGCAAACAAAATGAATTCAAAATTGGTACATTCTGTATTGTTAGATAAAATTTTATTCAGTTATTCTAAAAAACAGCATTTAAATTTTTTAAATATAGTACTATTAGCCATATTTGATGTTGAACAGGAAATATACATATACAGTATAAACGTGACAAGTCTTCATCCAAAGGCTGCTTTCTGACAAGATTGGTCAATTTCTATTCAGAAGAAGTTGTTTAAAGTTGTTTTTCTATATTTAGTAATGGTGGTCATATTTGATGGTAGACTGGCATCATCTTCATGCCAGTGTATTTCTGTCTAATTTTATCAAACTTAGTTAGTTTGATAAAGAAGTCTTTTAAATTGTTTTTCCATTTTAGTAATGATGGTTATATGATGATGATGTAATCTTGAAAGTCTGTCAGAAAGCTTTCTGTCAAATCTGATTAAATGTCTCTTCAACATTTTTTGAAAGGTCATTTAAAGGTTCTTCTATGTTAAACAAAGGCAGCCATTTTAATTATGGTGGGATTTGCATCATTTATCTAAGACTGAAAGGCTTTCTGCTAAGCTTGACTGAAGTTGGTCTGGCAGTTATTGAGAAGAAGTTTAAAATAGCAATGTTTGACAGATGCTAGACACTGGATGACAGAGATTAGCTAAAAATCATTGCACTTGTCTTAATGTCTAATAAAAAGCTGACTGGAAGTGCAAAGGGCAACATTTTCATTGACCTAGTCATAAGTAGTATTGCAGCAAAGCCCATGTTGATATGATGATCAATTTATCATGACCATCAATTACAAGAGTTACAAGATGGTGCCCATTGGCACCATTTTTATTTCAAATCAATGAAACTTCATGAGAAGTCCAAGCGAAAACCCCATGACAGTAAGACATATTTGTTTTTTCTTGTATTGCATGGGTCTGAAGTTTAGTCAATATCATTAAAATAAATCTTTTTAAAGAAATTCTTTTCTGTATTTAAATTTCTGGCTTTTTATAAAACTTCTGTACAGTTTTCAAATCTAATCATGTTGGGCCCATTAGAGTTTTATTAAAGTTTCCTTTTTTGTACTTTACTTATGTTCTTACATATTGTGGTTTTTCTTCATGTATTGAGTGAACACTAACAAGAACTTACCAGTTTCATAGAGCTTACAGAGACTGGCCGATGATTCATATGGACATCTAATTACAAAAGTGCAATATAATATAATATAATATAATATAATATAATATAATATAATATAATATAATATAATATAATATAATATAATATAATATAATATAATATAACATAACATAACAATTTAATGGACCTACATGGGCATACAAATCTTAATAAAATTTACAACTGAGCGATGCACTGTGATGAAAAAAAGCAATATGACCAAAACTATCAAAAACTAGCTCATAATGCACTTTAAAAGGTATGTATGTATACTTTTCTTTATCTGGTTTAAACCCTGGACCTGATGTTCTTTCTCCAAAGACAAAGAAGCAAAACTTGCCAATCATTTGCAGTCCATAGCCAGTATTAAAGGTTGTTGCTGCATGAAGTCCAATGTCCAGAATCTTTGGGAGTGAATATGCTGTTTACTTTGAGTACAAGACACTCAGCCAACCAACCTCTAAGTGAAAATTGGTTTGTTGTTGTTGTTTTGGGTTTAACACCATTTTTCAGTGCAAGATAGTCCAGCAGCCAGTGTAACTGGTGGAGAAAGGACCTGGGAAAACCCTTTTAAGAATGACTGACCCACAATAATCTAATGCAAGTTTCTCACATACCTACACTGGCCAAGCCTTAGACTCAAACCAGCATGGATAGAGGTGAGATGGCAGTGATAATTGGTAGATGTGAGTGCTTTAAACCAAATGGCTACCTGGGGCCCCATGTCTTTTTTATCAACTGCCAGACATACACTTGGCAAAGCCACAGAAACAGAGGAAAGAAATAAGCATACAGAGAAATCTGGACAAATAATTCCAAGAACTTTCTTCAGTTCTAACAAATCAATCTTTCTTGAAAAACTAATAAACATATGTAATACTGACAAAACCAGAATCAGCACCGAACACAACCGAACCAAAATCATTTGTGGCAAAAATATAAAAGCAATGACAGTTACAAGGTCTTCTCTGGTGACTATAAGTGATGGACGAAATACAGTAGGAAATCTTATCCCACAGAATATTGTATACCCCAGCAAAAGGCAAACTAGCCTTTTCTTTGAGGGCATTCCATTTGGGTCTGACAGTGTAATGACAGAATCAGGCTGATTGAACTCCTCTATTTTAAAATCTAACATTTTCAAGCAAAATTTTAAGGACATTTTAAAGTTGTATCATGTCCACTTTGAGAGTGTCATGATTAAATGTATTCGTTATTAATTTCCAACTTGTCAGTAAGATGGCAGCCATAGCATTCAGTTTCCTTAGAATGTATAACTATACAGAATACATGTATACAAATATGAAATAACAAAGAGATCCTCAGATCAAAATAAATAATAAATTATCAAATTTTTCTTCATCATGATTAGATGTAAAATTTGTGTCACCAGTGTTAATTTCCAAAATCTGATCTATGCCGATTCATAAGTTTCAGGCTGAGTCTGACCTTACAAAGTAATTTTGTGTTGATATAATGATCTTGTAAAGTAAGCCTGTGTTGATATAATGACCTTGCAAAGCAAGTATGTGTTGATATCATGACCTTGCAAAAGTAAATACATGTTAATATAATGACCTTACAAAGTAAGTATGTGTTGATATAATGACCTTACAAAGTAAGTATGTGTTGATATTAGGGCATAACCGATTAGCATTTTTCTACCGATTTCCGATTCCGGATTTTAGGCATGAAATTTTTCCGATTCCGGATACGATTCGATTAATTGGAAATGCTAAATCCGTATTTTTTTTTCTAAAAAATTTCATCTTCCGTTTCAGGGTTTCTGGTATCTGGTTTTGCCGTGTCCAGCATGTTACTTAGTACTTTACCATATCCGGCTTCATTTCCGGTTTTCACCCGTCGGTTCAAATAGATTGTCTCACAGCGTGGTTGTGTTGACCATATTGGACTTTTCTGACTTCTTATTTAACTTTATTAACGCACTATCGAATGACACGCAGTGTTAGACACGGTGCTATAGAAATTCAACTTTATTATTTTTATTATCTGAATCGGTCGTTCCTGCCTTGTCCGACTCCGATTAATCGGAAGTTTATACTATCCGGTGGAATCCGATTTCCGGATCAAAAGTCAGTTATGCCCTAGTTGATATAATGACTTTGCAAAGTAAGTATGTGTTGATATAATGACCTTGCAAAGTAAGTATGTGTTGATATAATGACCTTACAAAGTAAGTATGTGTTGATATAATGACCTTGCAAAGTAAGTATGTGTTGATATAATGACCTTACAAAGTAAGTATGTGTTGATATAATGACCTTGCAAAGTAAGTATGTGTTGATATAATGACCTTGTAAAGTAAGTATGTGTTGATATAATTTATGACACAAGTCATATTTAAATGGCACCATTAGATTTTCTAACAGTTTTCTAATTTTGTGAATCAGTTTGGTGTTCAAATATGGCTGCAAAGTAAGGATGTATGAAAATTCTGTCAATTTAAATCATTCAAGTTGATCATTTTTCATTTGCAGAGGCTTCTAATGTGTTTCAAATGGTGCAAGGAAAGAGCAAAATTGGTATCCTGTTACATCACCAATCAATTAATATTATAGTTTTCATATAATGATTTTAATGTTCATTATAATAAATAAGATTGTTTCTTAAGTGTCTCTGTTATGACACAAACAAAACACCACTGTACATTTTCAGTGATGGTAAGAAACTTTTTTGACAATGGTGTCTTATGCAACATCTTTTTCTGAACCCCCAATTTTTTGGGTATACCTTACTTATGAGCAACTATCTACATTCATACAAACCGCTCCAGTGGCCTAGTGGTTAAAGCATTTGCCACGAAAGTGGGAGGTTGTGGGTTCAATCCCCAGCTGAGTCATACCAAAAACTTACAAAAATGGTACTAACAGCTGCCCCGCTTGATGCTCAGCATTAAGAGGTTAGTGTTAGAACTGGTTGGCCTGGTGTCAGGATAATGTGACTGGGTGGGACATCATGCTACATGTCTGCGGCATGATACCCCAGTGCTAGACATCACTATAAACTGCTTCACTGCAGACATCATAGCAAAAAAATTGTTTAAGCTACGTTTAAAAAAATCCTGAATCCTTCTACATTCATACAGAAATAAGTTGCCCCACATCCATCTGACTATGTTAACAAAACAAATGTTTTATTCAACATCAATTTTCCAAAACTGGCTGCATGCAATGACCCCACGCTCTCTTTTAATCATAATGCCTCGTTTTTTAAACTGAAAAGTGGAAAGTTGGCAGGAATGGAATACATCTATATAAGTGAAGATGACAATACATAATCATGTTTTCACAATATGTATGAGTAATGATAACCTGTAGATAAATAAAACATAATATTTAAATTACAGACATGAATCCCTTTGCAAGCAGAAGCACACTGGGAATAGTAAAAAATATGCAGACCAGTATAAAAGGTTGACAGAGAGGCAATGGGAGTTAGGTACTCTGCACCAGTAAAATATGCCAATATTGACTAGTTGCACATGTCAAATATGCCAATATAGGCTAGTTGCACATGTCAAATATGCCAATATAGGCTAGTTGCACATGTCCAATATGCCAATATAGGCTAGTTGCACATGTCAAATATGCCAATATAGGCTAGTTGCATATGTCAAATATGCCAATATAGGCTAGTTGCACCTGTCAAGCTAGTTGCACATGTCAAATATGCCATGTGACTGGGTGTCACAATGTCCCTCATGGGTGGAGTAGACATATGAGCACCCTGCACAACTTCCCATAGTCATCATGGTGAGCAGAGACTATGCATGTTACAAGCTCCAGTGGGAAGATGAGACTGCATGTTTAGCCACGATGATCATATTCTTCCAGCCTTCCTGGTAGATGCCACCTAACTAGTAGTCCAAGGAGGCAGAATCATGACCAATTATCAAAAAGTAGAGAAACCCACATTCTGTAAAACTTCACCGAGATAATAGAAATGGGTGGACACCAATCAAATCACCTTGTCTTGTCTGAACCATTTGAGGAGAATCCCATTCCTGTACACAATGTAATTGTTGAGTTAAAAAAGAAGGAATCTTAGCCCAATCCCTATCTCTGTACCATGAGGCCAGAGTGATGACTTGTATTTATAGACTGGTGGTGAATGACCAGTGGCGAATAAAATCTGACCATAGTTCAGACAACATAATTATGTCTGACCCAAGTTCATCTGAGTCCTCACTAAAAAGATGTGGTGCTTCTCCTCCAAACCTGGAGAGCACAGTTCATTACCCTAGATATGTTGAGTGTGGTGCAGTCCTGCCTTGTGAGAAGATGCAACACATTACACAGGATGTAAGAATTTCATCCTTTGCTGGAGCAACTTACTACTGGGCTGTAACATGTGTTTAACTTTTCTTCCCTTTCATGTAGAGGTGATTTGATCCTCTAATGTTCAATACTTCATTCTGGAAGGCCACACCTGCCTTGGAAGAGACTGGTCCCATAATCTCCAGGGAATCAGGAGTTGGTCCCATAATCTCCATGGAATCAGGAGTGCTCTTACAAGCTGAAAACTTGTCACCTTGCAGTGGGCCAGATTCCTTCACCCTCTACGTGTGTTGCTGTCACCTGCTATTTTCATGCATGACACATCTACATCTAATAGGCACTTTTCATTTTTATAGTATTGAACCAAAATCATAAACCTGAGTAGCCCACAGTGGTATCGCTCATTTAATATACCCCACTTGGCCCCAGGTGCAAAACTAGTGTGAATAGCTCTACTTATTGGACTGACACTCTCTGGATTACTGTTGGTTAGTTCATTGCTCAATTAATACAAACCACCTGGCGGCCAAGTGCAAAACTAATGAAAATAGCTCAACTTATTATGCTGACACTTTCTGGATTACTTTTGATTAGTTCAATGCTCAGTTAATACACCCCACTTGGCAGCCAAGTGCAAAACTAATGAGAATAGCTCTACTTATTATGCTGACACTTTCTGGATTACTCTTGGTTGTTCACATGAATTTCATGGTCAGATGATTTATTTTCTTCTGATTATTCTTGAAATTGAGCGCTTTGGAATTATTAGCTGCAGCATCTAACAAAGTTTCCATTTTCATCCATCAAAAGGACTCCACTAGTAGAGACTAAATGTCATTAAAGGATTGAGTTCTTAAAACTGGACCTGACTTGTATGTCATTATCTATTGCAGTTGATTAAACTCAATAAATTCTGTCACACCTAATGGATAGATTTAAACTGATAAACACATATGGTTAAAACCAATATTGTACTCAAGCTTATATTGTTTTTCTCAGCTTGGCTTAGATTGGGAACATTTACGATGGTGCTGACAGTGACTGTCTCTGAGAGCTGTGAAACTGAAACAGATGCTTTGATAGGCATGTTGTTTTGTCATTAATTTAACATAATGTTCATTATTCATTTGTGTGATAAGGCATGAAATAAAATCTAAATCAATCTGCTTAAAGACGTCTAGATGGATCTATTGATGCATATAAACTGAAAACAAGTTATATACCATATACACCAATGAGAAGACCATCCAAGAAATTATGAAATATTTAAGAAAGAAAACCTTTATTAATTCACTTTTTTTTCAATAACTCAAGATTACCATTTCTTACAAAATTAGAAAGCTTTTTTCTTGGGATGAATCAAAGATCATACAAGAAATCTTTCATATCAGTCTGTCTATAATCCGTTGTTATAATCCACATGAGAAGAATGACGAAATACTGATGACAGAGAAACAAGAGACTCAGGTGGGTTGACAAAACTCACCTATCTCATATTGTACTCTGTCAGATTTGTGAAACCTGTCCTAAATAGTCTCTTCAAATGCCAAGGATTAAAAAAATTAAAATCTCTCAAAACTGGAGGTCAAGTATTGAGGCTTTTGTTTAAACTGAGTATTTAAACTTTTAAACTCATATTCGTTCGTCCTTAAAAATGCTGTTCTACAATTTGCAAAGTATTTAGCATAATTATGTTGATCTTACTAGAATTGAAGCATCCATTATCTCTCCCAGATTCCATACAAGTGTGTATTTGTCATGCAGCAGTGAAATGATCTTGTTGTTGTTGTTCTTGTTTAATGCCATATTTCAGCACAAGATAGGCTATACATAGTGGCAGGTATATATGGTGGAGGAAGAAACCAGGACTGAGATGAGATGACAGTGATCCAAAACAGCGAGTGCTTTTTGTTTCTTTGACCACTCAACCACTCAAGGCACCCAGAATGAGCTTGAATCATTGCTAGATGGGGAAAAAAGATTACAAGATACAGTCTATAGTAATTTTAAGGAAATTGAAGATATTGAAATAACTGCAACTTTGGATGTAACCTACCTACACACTAAATAACAACTAATGTCTAAAAAAGGAAAAACAACAACAAAAAACCCTTGATTTATGTACATTGTTGGGAATATTTACACCAATACTATTCTGAACATCAAGACATCCTTGGAATTTACATAGTGTATTTAGTAATAGATACAAAGCAGACTCAAGAACCAGTCTTGTCCACATTTGAGCAACATTTTCAGAAATAAATTGCTTTTAGTGGAGTCAGTAAAATGGAGAAAAAACTTTACACAGTTCTTACAACAATTTTTTAAACTATGTTCTTTAGCTGTTATGTAAGGCAAAAGTAAAAGATGAAATTTGTTTGTAATTTCCTATTTTTATCTTGGGTGCAACTTTTTTGTCTTTCCTAAATTTCATTAGCTTTCACTTACTTTTTCACTTTTCACTTATTTTATTGCAATTTGGGTTTCTGTCAATCATATATATACACACACAGCGATTCCTATTTTTATCTTGGGTGCAACTTTTTTTGTCTTTCCTAAATTTCATTAGCTTTCACTTACTTCTTCACTTTTCACTTATTTTATTGCAATTTGGGTTTCTGTCAATCATGTATACACACACACAGCGATTCCTGTACCTCATTCCCAAAATGTATCCTATCTACACCGTTATGAATGACACTGTAATGACTCACTCTTAGTATGAGGGGTAGTTAACTGGATTTAACTAATTTATGTAGGGAATGACCTCCCTCAATAATATGACCCAGTGTGAGTGAAAGATAGAATATCAACATAGAACTGGGCAAAATTAATGGGAAGAAATGATGCAATGCAAGCCCCCTTAGACAAGAAAAAAAAAATAATTAAACAATTTAATAGTGATAATTTTAATTCAACTTAAACGATATCAACAGGATTTACAAGCAGTGTCTAATTTGGAGTTATTTCATCATAATAACAAGTCGTGAAAAGAGCACAATGTCCATTACTAATTGCATCACCTTCCTCTTGACCGTGTTCCAACGTTTCTTACTTCCTCGAGTCTTCCTTTTCTGACTGCCTTGTCCTTGTTGGACTTCCTAGATTTTTCTCTCTACTCATCACATCCCCCTGTAGGACTTCACTCGTCACCCCTCCTATTTTTTGGACTCCATCTTCAAACTGTTGAGTCTTCTCTCCCTCTGAAAACTGTTGCCTGAAAGGACAAAATTATCCCTCAATCACTATATGTACCACTTTCTAGATGTTTATAAAATTCCATCACTTAGGTTATTCAGAAAACACTAGCCACTTTGACACTGTGTAAAGCCTACATACAGCAGTACCTTGTGATAAATTAAAACTTGACCTCTCTATCGCCAATTTACCGTATGCTACTACATGTTCAATTACTATTGCATAAAATTCACAGATCCTTACTCACTTCCAGATTATTTAAACAATACAAAAGCATATATAATTGGTAGTTATCATTAACTCACGATGATGAGTATTGTCCTAACATACAGGAAATTATTTCATATTTATTAATATAACCCTATAAATCTTGCACATATGAACATTTCGACTGCATGCAATCAATTATGCTAATAAACTAATATTAATTGTAAAATTAAAAGATAAATTGCATAGTAACTATAGCATCAACACATTTCCATGAAATTGAATAAACGATACATAATATGGAACCTAGTCATATTAAACAAGTTGCATACAACAAACAATAAAAAAGAGAATATTACGTGAAATTAAAATTGCGTACCTTAATGCTGTTAACTATAGAATTTATGCATCCAGCACTAAACCCTATCTTTATCCCAATACATACACCTGGTCCCTCCTTGCTTAATGAGGAAAGCACCGTTCTTTTGTAGGCTTCCTTGAAGAAACCATTGTTACTTTCAGAACATTTCGGACTAGAGAATTTTGATCAAGGTTTTCACTTTAAATTCACATTACTTTAAAGGTGTACATCTTAATTTCACTCGGCCAATCATAAGCAGTAGTTTCTATAAAATAAAAAAAACTAAGACAATCATTTGTTTCATCAGTCAGAATCTCTGAACTACATTATATAATATTTCTCTTTGAGGAATGACTATTTGACAAGGTTCGAAAGTTCAGCTGTCTCTTTTTCAAGCCCATTTTAAGATATCCGGTCAATTTCATTGAATCAGAACACTGGTCCCTTTTAAGTTTTTTTTACACTGGTATGAAAGAAATTAAGAATAAAGGTTGAAATTACCCTTCCAAAATACTCCCCTGGTCCAAATGTGATAAAATCTTAATGCTCGGTGCATTCAACTTTAAGGTTCATTGCTTACTAAAAATTTGACACGGCACATACACCCTTTTGTTAAGAGAGCCTGATCTCCTCTGCCTGATCTCCTCTCTCTCTCTCTCTCTCTCTCTCTCTCTCTCTCTCTCTCTCTCTCTCTTTCCATGGACAAAGACATTTCTTAACTTATGAGTAATTCCTTCTAATAGCAAGATGTGAAATGAGGTTAAGAGCGAAATTCTTTTATAGCATAAGCGCAAAACTAAGAGGGTCTTTACGGTACCAGCATTTAAAACCGTTACAGTCTATGAACAGATTGCAGCCAAACTGTGCCATGCTTGAACCCTTGAAATTCTTTTATAGCATAAGCGGAAAACTAAGAGGGTCTTTACGGTACCAACAGTATTTAAAACCGTTACAGTCTATGAACAGATTGCAGCCAAACTGTGCCATGCTTGAACCCTTACTCGGAGAATTCTGATTTTAACCCCTGTTTTTTTTTATTGTTTTTTATATTTTTTTTTTTTTTTTTAAAAAGACGTTACAGAGTACCCAGCCACAACAGTAGAAAAGCTTCGAAGAAAATTTAGTCGAGACAATTTCGATGAATTTGCACTTAGATGAAAGTGGTCGGGCACAACACGTGCAATTAGAAGATAATACCTTACGTATATAGTCGGGCCTCTGCATCTCCTCTTTAGAGAGTTCTTACAATAGACCTTCTTTGATATTGTTTGTATATGCGACAAAGTCCACCCATGAATGAAGTCATGACAAATATTGTCGATCGGAAACAACGATGGGTACCGGGTATGAAAAACACCAAAATGTTAGATACATTGTATCAAACTTTTGCATTACTTAAAACTCTATTAAAATGATTTTGATTACAACGCCTCTTTAGATATTATCTAAATAGCAGAAAGAACAAGTGGAAGAAAACACGTCGAGCTAATTTCGAAAAGTTCTCGGTTACCTCAGCCCGACTAATTAGGCAAATGCTTGGGGAAAACATCATATATTGCAATGTTGAGCTTCCAGAATGGAATAGTTTAATGTTATAATGAGTTCAGGTCAGAGTCCCATAAGTGCCCTTGAGGTCCCTTGGATAGTTTCGTATTTTGACACCTCCGTAGTATTTAGGGTAGAAGGCGTGAGCCTAATTATCACAATCCTAGCATTTTTCAGTTTACACATAGGCTAAATCTGAAATGTGGTTTAGATTTACTTTGAATTAGGCTTGTAAATGGGTTGACTTGTTGGTAAGAGTTGTGTAGTTTTTTCTTACCGGGTACCCCTAAGGTGTCCCTTATTTGACTGTTTTGTCTCCACGAAATTTGTCAGTACTTCCTTCGTAGGTGGACTATCTCCTAGAGATAAAATATCAATGAAGGGTTCATGTAGAAACTCAAGTAGATACGTTATTTCCCAACTGTATACGTAATGTAAAATCTTCTTACAGCATGTGTTTTACCCGACACTCTTTGTAGAACCGCAAATGTATCGTAATCAGCTCATTGATTTTTCTCCAAACTTTGCCTATTGTTGGAACACATACATATACAGAAACCGCCAAGAAGGAGTTTAAATGAAACCCCTCTAAGTTGTTTTTTAATTGGGTCAAATTATTGTAGCGGAGACTTCCTCGGCTACACTACAACGAGTCTAGCTATCTCGAGTTCTTTAGGATAGGTTTATGTATTTGGAGTGATACTCAGCTGAATCTCTCGGTGGACTGGTGCTCCAGAGACTGACAGATTTCTGCAGCGGGATACCATCATATTTCTGGATTCTTGTCGCCGACTGAGTCGCTGGGTCGCTGAGTTGCCGACTGGGTATCCTGTGGTCGGCGACTGCGTAGTCAACTGAGTCGCTGAATTGTCGACTGAATCGTCGCCCGGATCGCCAGGTCGCCGACTAGGTCGTAGAATCGGTTGCAGAGTCTCGACTAGAACGTGGAGTAGTTGACTGGGCTCTGAGTCACTGGCTGGTGGCTAACAGGGTCGCTGAATCACCAAGTCGCCAATTTGGTATCCGAGTCAGAGTCGCAAAATCGTCGACTGTGTTGCTGACTGTGTCGCAGAGTCACCGGATGGGTCGCTACATGAGTCTCATAGTCGCCGACTGGATTATATGTGAGTCGCAGTGTCGTCGACTGGGCGTCCTGTGGACGCCGATTCGTGGATTGGGTCTTCTAGTGAGTCGCAGAATCGTCAATTAACTGTGTTGCTGAATTTATCGCCGAGTCGCAGGCTTGGACGCAGAGTCGCAGAGTGGGTCACAGAATCGCCGACTATGTCGCAGAGTCACAGATAGGTTCGCCAGCTTGGTCACAGAGTCGCCGAGTGGGTCTCTAGACTTGGTCGCAGAGTTGCTGACTGGGTCCCCAAGTGAGTTGCAGAGTTGTCGACTATGTCGCTGGCAAGGTCGTGGTAGAGCTTCGTTACTTGATGAAGATCGACACACATATAGACGAACAGTGCGAAATGATGAGACAAGATATATCATCAGTTCAAATGTGTAATGTCGCAAGATTTCCGCGTTTCTCGGACGAGCCTTGTAGCGCCTTTATCCTGGTTTGACGAAAGTCTTTGTCACTACACTTTTTAAATTCACCAGCCTGGCCATTTCCTTTTCGGCGAACTGTGACCAAATGTGTTTGCTCCGGCGGGTGGTTATTCTGCAAGGGAACGTCTTTATGCAATACCGCCGAACGAGGCAGAATCACGTGACCCATACTAAGACTTTAGACGGCACTACAAAGCCCACTAACATTTAAAATTAAACATAAACGTTAACGAAACTAAAATTAGCTTATATGAAACGAAAATTACTCGCCTTTATCACCTCGATATAAAATGCCAAAGAAGACTAAATGTCAAAACTCTTGAACAGGGCACGTAATTTCCCAAGTTTTCACGTGAGGTCTAATATCCTTATGGCATGTGTGATACCCAACTTCTTTATCTAGCAGAGAAAATCTCAAAATCGGCTGTACAAATTTTCTGTAAACTTTTCCTCCTGTTGTAAACGATACCGGGTTATATATCGCTGAAGAAGCATTGAAATCGAAATCCTTTCAGAAGGGGTTCAAATAGTAAAAATATTGAAACAATCTGTCCACATTGTGCATGTGCTTTCATACCCAGTAACCATAGGAACTTTAAAATTTCGATAATTCTTGTCGATGAAGTTCGTTAGAACTTCCTTCATGGGTCTCCTCTATCCAACAGAGATAAAATCTTACGGAAAGGTCCATTTCAAAACTCTTCAAAAAATGAACGTAATGTCCTACTGCTATACGTAAGATATATTCTTCTTGCTGCATGCAATGTTTCGCTCATTTTTGTGGACGAAATTCGTCAGAACGGCCTTCACGGGTCGATTCTAACCCTTATAGATAAAATGTTAATGAAGGATCCACTTCAAAACTCTTTCAAGAGGGTACGTAATGTCTCAGCTGTAAAGATAAAGATTAATATTACGGCATGCAATGTACCCAGACCCTCGAACTAGCCATACATTTCTCGAAATCGGCTTGACGAATTTTCTTTACAATTTTCCTGCTGTTGGAAAATATACAAAATTTGATACCTTCGACGAGGCGTTGGAATCATAATCCTGTAAATATGTGTCATATTGTTACAAATATTGATCCAATAGATCCTAATTGTGTTTTTTTTCATACCCGGTAACAGGCCCGCACCTAGGAAATTCTGGGCCCCAGGCAGCTGACAGAGTTCGGGCCCCTTCCGTGTTTCAAATATGTGCGTAAACTCGAAAAAGGGCGGGTCCCTATCTATCTCGGGCCCCTGATAAGTGCCATGGTTGTCCCCCCCCCCCTACCCCCCCCCCCCCAGGTGCGGGCCTGCCGGTACCCATATGGTGCTCCTTCGCGTGATCGATTATATCGCTTGACATAAATTCAGAAAGAAAGGTACAATTCAACACTGATTTAAGACGGGGCGTAAAAGCCATGGTTGTACGTAAGATACAATCTCCATACAGCCTGTGTTGTACTCAACCCCCTCAATATGGCAGCAAGCTTCTCCAAATCAGCTCGACGAATTTTCTTCAAGCCTCCCTACTGCTACAACAGATCCCTACCTAGATACTTGCCAGGAAGCGTTTAAATAAAAATCCTCTAAGTCTGTGTTGAATTTTAGTACAAATTATAATTTTTTATTGCTCAAATTGATATATATTATGCGTGCGATTCATACCCGGTACCCTTAGGATGCCCCTAATTTGGACGATTCCTCTCCTTGATATTTGTCAAGACTCGCTTCCTAGGTCCAACAGAGACATATATCGAAACTCTTTAAGGAGGGTAGGTAATGTCTCAGCACTATAAGGAAGATATATTATTCTTGAACCGATTCCCTTTATCAACCCGAGAATTTCTCAGAATTGGCTAGAATAACATTTTTTAATAGAAATTTTCCTATTGCTAGGACGGTTCCCTCATTAGATATTGTCAAAGAGACGCTGAATCAGTCTTTTGATCAGGAGTACAATAAGTACAAATGATTGATATATTGACATTTTCGTCTTGTTCATACCCAACACTCATAGTAAGCCCTTATCACGCTGTTTTCTCTCCACGAAATGCCAGTACGTCCTTGGTTAGTGGACTTAATACCTTAGGGTTAAAATATCAACGAAGTTTCCATGTACAAGCCAAATAAATAGCGGACGTACTGGTTCAAATGGAAATGTAAGATACAATCTTTCAGCATATGTTTAGCTTTGATTGCTATATATAGCCGCGATTTGCTATAAATGGGCTGGAAAAAGTTTCTTCTAATGTTAGGTACTGTTAAAACGGATTACAACTTTCATAATGTCCAAGAGACGTTGAAATCAAAATCTGCTAAGTAGGAGTACAATTAGTACAATCTATTGATACAATATATTAACATTTGCTTGTTTATCATACCCTGTACCCCCATAACACGCTCCTTATTTCGCTGATTACTATTGACAAAGTTCGATTGATCTTCCTTCGTGGGTGGAATCTAACACTAGAGATACAGTATAAAAACACATTCCATATCAAAATTCTAGAACGGGTGGACGCATTGACCAAATTTTAAACGTAAGGTATAATCTGTGCACGGCTTATATTGAACCAGACCTCCTTCACCAAGCCGCTGATATCTCGATGAAAGTTTTCGTATTATTAGGACTGGTACCTATTTAGATACTGTCTGAGAGACGCAGAAATCAAACTCCTCTAAGTAGGAGTACAAATTAGTCCTTCTTTGGTTGATTTTCACAGAGAGAGAGAGAGAGAGAGAGAGAGAGAGAGAGAGAGAGAGAGAGCATTTCACTCGAACTCCCGTCTCTAGCCACGAAATCTCGAAATCGGCTCGAAGACTTTTTTTTCAAACATTTCACTGTTAGACCCAGTACCGATGTAGATACTGTACAAGAGTCGTTGAAATCAAAATACTCTAAATCAGAGTACAGTTCTTAGAATATTGATACAATTAAATAACTTTTTTTTTTGGGGGGGGGAGGGGTTTACCCGGTTCTTATAGCCTACTCTCCCTTATATCGCTGACTCCTCTCTACGATATTCGTCAGGACTTCTTTTGTAGATGTCATCTATCCCCTAGAGGAAGAATGTAATAAAGGGTCCATGTTAAAACTCTAAAGAGCGCACGTAATGTCCCAAATGGGTTCATAATATATAATCTTCTTACGGTATTCGTTATTCCCGACTTTCTTCATCTAGCCACACATTTCTCAAATGGGCTCGACGAATTTTCTTTTAATTTCTCGTACTGAAAGAATGGACCCCTAACTAGATAATGTCAAAGATTTGTTGAAATAAAAATCTTTTAAGTACAAAATCATTTAGTATAAACTATTGATACAATATATTAAGATTTGAGTTGATGTTTTTTTTAAACCCAGTACACATATGATGCCCCTTATTTGCATATTTCCTCTCGATGAAATTCGTCAGGACTTTCATCGTGGATGGACTCTTACCTCTAGAGATAACATATGGAAGAAAAAACCCATGTCAACTCTCTTAAGTGGGGACGTAATAGCCCAACTGAATACATCAGATATCATCTTCATACGACTTGTAATGTAATAGACCTCCTTCATCTAATCGCGAATTTCTTGAAATTGGCTCGACTAAATTTCGTCTGATTTTTATTACTTTTATAACGGATCACTAATTAGACGCGGTTCAGGTGCCGTTGAAATCAAAAGCCTCTAAGTTGGAGTACAATTAGTAAAATTAGGCGCCATTTGTTTCGCTGTTTCCTATCGATGGAATTCGTCAAGATATCTTTCGTAGGTGGACTCTATCCACTACAAATAGAATAACAAAGAAGGATCCATGTCAAAACAGTACAAAGAGGCGACGTAATGGCCCAATACTAAACGTAATATATAATCTTAAGGCATGTGTTCTGCTTGACTTCCTTTATCTAACTTCTCGAAATTGGCTCGACGAATCTTTTTCAAACCTTTCCAACTGTTCGAACGGGTCGTTAATAAAATACTGTCCAAGATAAGTTGAAATAAAAATTCTCCAAGTTGTAGCAAAATCAGTACACACTAGTGATATAATCTATTAACATTTGAGTGTTTTTTATACTTATGTACTTACCGTTCGCCCTTTTTTCGTTCTTATCTCTTGACGAAATCGTCATGATTCCCTTTTTTCGTTCTTATCTCTTGACGAAATCGTCATGATTCCCTTCGTGGATGAACTATATCTCCTTGAGATAAAATATCAAACAAAGGTCCACGTCAAAACTTTTAAGAGGGGACGTAATGAGCCAACAATATATGTATGATCTCATCTTCTGACGGCAGGCGTTGTGTTCGACTTAGCTTAAAAAATTTAAAAATCGGCTGGACGAATTTTCTTCAAACTGTTCTTACTGTTGGAAAGGGTCCCCGTTTAAATACCGACCAAGATACATTGAAATCAAAATCATCTAAGTTGGAGTACTCTTAGTACCTATCCTCTCAACATAATACACCATTACTTTCGTCGTTGGTGGTCGCTATCCCCTAGAAGTAAAATATCAAAGAAGGTTCCGTATCAAAACTCAATGAAAAGGTGACGTAATGGCTAACTGTAAACGTAAGATATAAGCTTAAAGCATGTGTTCTGCTCGACTTAATATATTTACCTGTTAGTTTTTCGAAATTTGCTCTATGAATATCCTTCAAACTATGATTACCGTTGTTCTAACTAAATAGATAATTAGATTATGTCTGAGAGAGGTTTAAATAAAACTCCTCAATGTTTGAGATCAGTATAAACTAGTGATAAAATTTATTAACATTTACGTGGTTTTCATACCCGATACCCATCTGACACCCCTTAATTGGTCGTTTACATGTGACTAAATTCGTCGTGACCTCCATCGTGTATGGATTTCTCCCCTAGAGATAAAACATCAAAAACTGGTCCACGTCAAAGCTCTTAAGATGGAACGTAATGTCCCAGCTGATTATTTATGATGTCATCTTCTGACGGCATGTGTTGTAATCGACCATTTTTCTCCAGTTTCGAATTTCTCGAAGTTGGCTCGAAGAAGTTTTTTTTTTACACCTTTCCTACAGTAAGAATGGGTCCCTATTTGCATATTGTCCAAGAGACGTTGAAATAAAAATCCTCTAAGTTGGAGTATAATCAGTACAAACTAGTGATATAATCTATTAACATTTGCGTGTTTTTCATACCCTGTACCCATAGGGCGCCTCTTAGTTCGTTGTTTCCTTTCAACGAAATTCACCAGGACTTACATTGTGGGTGGCCTCTATCCCCGATATATAAAATATCAAAGAAGTGTCACAGTCAAACCTCAATGAAAAGGTGACGTAGTGTCCCAAAATGTAACGTAATATATAATCTTACGGCATGTGTTGTACTCAATCTCCATTATCTAGTCGCGAATTTAGGAAATTTAGTGCGACCAATTTTTGTTCTTTAGTTTCCTACTGTTTCAACGGGTCCCTAGCTAGATAATGTCAACATGCGTTTAAATCAAACTCCTCTACGTGGAGGTTACATAAGTACATAAGTACAAACTATTGATACAATATATGAATATTCACACCCGGTACTCGTCGGATACTTCTTATTTCGCTCTTACCACACGATGAAATTCGTCAAGAATTTTTTTTGAGGATGCACTCAATCCCTAGAGATAAACTGTTAAAGAAGGGTCCATATCAAAACTCTAAAGAAAGGACGTTATGGCCCAACTGTACAACGGTATATGTTATACTCGCCCTCTTTTCTCTAGCAGTGAATTTCTCTAAATCGATTCGGCAAATTTCTTTTAACTTTTTCTGCTGTTAGAATGGGGCTCTATTTAGATACACTACTAGAGGCAATAAAATCAGAGTCCTCTAAGTAAGTGGTCAGTTAGTGCAAACTATTGATACAATTAATAGTTGCGTTTTTTGTTTTTATATACATCTGGCGTTCCTTATTTCCCTGTTTCTCTCGACGAAATTCGTCACGACTTCTTTCGTGGATGAACTCAATCCTCATATAGATAAATGTCAAAGAAGGGTCTCTGTCAAACTCTATAAAGAAGGAACTCAGTGGCCCAAATATATGCGTAAAATACAAATTTCATATTAAATGTGATGTACCCGGCTCTCTTTATGTGGCCGCGACTCTCGACGAATTACTTTTTTTAAAAAAAATCTTTTTCCTTTCAGCACGGGTGCCTAACTAGATACTATCCAACGGGCATTGAAACCAAAATCTTCTAATCAGAGGATCAATTAGTAGAAACTCTTGATTCAGTCTATTAATCTTGGCGTGTTTTTCATACCGGGCACCCATTGGACGCCCCATATCGCGGTTTGCTATCGACGAAATTTCGTTATGACTTCCTTCGAGAGTTAACTCGATCCCCTAGAAACAAATATCACAGAAGGTTCCATGTCAAAACTATAAAGATATAATGTTCTTACGGCATGTGTCTTACTCGACCACCATCGAGCCGTATATTTTTCAAAATCGCCTCGACGAATTTAAAAACAAAACAATTCTACTGTTAGAACGTATACCTAGTTGGATAATATGCAAGAGACGTTGAAATCAAACTCCTCTTAGCAGGTGGTCAGTTAGTACAAACTATCGATACAATATATTGACATTTTGTGTGTTTTTGCGAAAGACAATAACCTTATTAAAATTGAACAAACAATTTGTTCCCCCCGGAATACAAAGTAAAAATAAGAAGAAGAAAAAAATATGGCGTTGCAAATTAAATCCCCCAAAAATCCAAGAATTACAGACAAAAGTCCTAGTAATTTTAAGTCCTGAATATAATTCAGTAAAAGTACAGAATAATAAAAAAAAATTGAAGATGATGATGTCTGGTAGCTATTGAAGTGTTAATGTATCAACATTCTTTTATTGAATCATGAAAATATAATTCCAGGTTTGAATTCGATATCAATTGCAGTGAATATCTTTATCAAAGAATTGTATCAGAGGACTTTTGTATTTCCAGAGAAAAAAATCACTTGAATTAAATCATTTGAAGAAATTCAAATTCAGCCCAGACTGGTCACAACATAATACAACTTGAAGGTGCTAGATGTTAAAGTTCGAATGGCAAAATTCTCACAGTTATAATACATACTTGACCTCAGGTCAGAATTAACATTTTCTATAAAACAATTGTATTACCCAATAGGAAATAACCTTATAGAATGATTTAATGTGCCTTGTTTATTTACAACACAATAGCCTGTAAAATTCACTTAGGAAACTCCAAAACTCAGACTCAAATAAACATATTTGCTCCTTCTTGTTTACCTGAATAATAATCCTGATATCAATCTCATACACATAGAGAATAAGTTAGCTATGTATTAGATGTTGACATAAAATGAAATTATTTTTTTTTAAAAAGTTAATAAGATCAAGCAGAAATTAACTCCATTTTTGGACAAGGTCAAGTCCATCATATATCGTTACATTACAATAACATGTAATGAAATAAACAAAATTTAAAGCTAACATAACAAACAATTAAATTAAATATACATAATAGTATTAAAATGCAAATTAGGCATAAATGATTATGCACGTCAGTGTGGAACAAAGTGAATTAGTGCAGCTGCATATGAGCAAAAACGTTTACAGCCATGCCATTTTTTTGTTGTTTCACATTGTATCTGCTCTAGCATTCTTCTAGTCTCTCTAGAAACTCGTGTCCCTAATCTCTATGTGGAATGTTACTTCTTCCGTCTTTTCTATCTCAACATAACTAAGGATACATTTAGTATTTCTTTTTTATATCGGATTATACTTCATCTAGTAATGTTTCTTGAAATTGTTTTTAACTCCATTTTCACTTCTGACTTGTCTTTCGCTGACTCTATTATGTCGTCGGGTACCACATGTGACTTCACAACCAATTCCCTTAATTTTTCCCTGTTCTCCACCGCTCTTTGTGAATTTTCCGACCCCATACCCGTACACTCTTTAATGTTGTCATACACTTTTTTCTGTCTCCCTCTTCTCTTGCACCATCTCACTGTGCCTTGCGAGATTGTTCTTGTCAATCCAGATGATCTTGAGACATGACCCTACCACGTCAGTTTGCACTTTTTCCACAGTGGTCAAGAGGTCTTCATAGGGTAAGAAGGCTCGCTGGATCTTGGTATGGACCTTTTGTTGGTTACATGGTCAATGTATAAAGTTTGTGACATCTTCCAGCTTTTATTATCTGACCATTATTTCTGCACTGATGTCATTGGTGTTGTTTCTCATCTGTTTGGTATTTCAAAACTAGTTTCCATACAGTATGCTGTGGAGGTTGTGTCGAGGCGCTCAACCAAGTCATTAAGTTCTTGTTTATCTCCTACAGAGCCATCAATAACATCTACGACGCGAAGGTTGATTATTGCTCTTCTTCCGATGCTGACAGTATTATTGTGGTCTTTCGATGCATTCTTCATGATCCTTTCCAGGAAAATGTTGAAGAGTGTTAGTGACAGTATACATCCATGTATGACACCAGCCGTTGTTCGAAACCAATCTCCTTTTGCTGCCATAGATGATGACAGTGCTGATGATTTTGTCATAGAGGTGCTCAACAATTTGCACGAGGCTTGAGGTGATGTTGTACTTACTCATAAATGCTCAAAAAGCCTCATGCCATACCATGTCTATAGCCGTCTTCTTATAAAGATGTGGTATAGATTTTGCTGATGCTGAAGGTAGTTCTGACAATGGACATAAGATGTATGATTTGTTCTGTGGTTCTCCTTCTTACTCGGAAGTCTGCCTTCTCTTCAGCATTAATTTTCTCTGCTTGAGACTTCTGTCGATTGAGAATTATCTTCTGCATGATTTTGCTTGGGCGGCTGATCAGACTGATGTTTCTGTGGTTTAAGCATTGCTGTAGGTTTCCTATTTTAGGGAGCATGACGACCAAATATTGAGTCCGTGTGGTTGGCCATTCCTCTGTTTGCCATATCTTATTGCACGTTCTTGTAAAGACTGTAACTATCGTTTCTCCTCCGGCTCGAATAAGCCCTGGTGGTATATTATCATCTCGAACCGAGTTTCCTTTCTTTGGTGACCTAACTGCAATCTCTGCTTCCTGTTAGATGATATTAAATTTTAATGACAAATAAAAATTAATTAATTATTTAATATTCAAAATTAAGCATTATCATTTAGTCAAGGTATTCAAGCTGGAGGGTGTATAATGAGGGATTATGTAAAAGATGAAGATGAACATAAAGAAGCTACAAGGAGAAGTTGTCAGTAGAGCGTTGAGAAAATAGGAAGAAAGGAATGGGGGGAGGGACCAAAAACTAAAAATCTAAAATTATATTAGGAAAACAATCGGAGAGTTCATGCAGATGCGAGGGCTAATCATAGAAACAAGAGGAAAACGTTTTGTTTGCAGTTGTTCGTGTTCCGTGGAAATGCATGCGTCATACAATTATGTGCGCTTACATAAATCTTTAGACTTTTCAACAACAAAAAAATATGAACGGCATTGTATTGTATCACCATACAAGAAGGTGTTTAAAGTTCAATTACCATATGATGTGAAGGATTGAAACAGTTCTATACGCTGTTCTTGATAATAAACACACGAAGAAAGCCGAGGTGTGTACTTTTTAGAAATTCACATCCTTACAAAGGTGATCCAATCAAATTCGTTGTAAATAAATGTTGATTTATTAAAATGTCAGGGTTGAAGGGTTTAATTAATTAATATGTTGGGAATGTAAGTGTCGCGAGTATTTCGAGTACTTTATGTACTTTCGAATTGTTAATGTATTCTGTTTGTCGTGTCCCACATATAGTATATTCCATTCTTGAATGGAAGAAACGAGTTGTAATAATAACTTGTTCTAGACAGTACTAACTAGCAAAACCAATTGGTGGACTCGGATATGTTAGTTGGGACTGCTTGAACCAGTTGTCATTTTATAACATAGGATTTCCAGTATTACCCGCAAGTGCCGCACCACTGTAAAAGTAAAAGCGAAGGTTAATACCCATATGACACACAATACCCCCTCCCCATCGCTATCTAAGCTTCAACAGTTTTGGCTTTTGTGTACAACTCTGATAAAATAACAAAAGCGTATTAATAACATTAGATACAATAGACATTTAGAATAAAATGTGACATTAAAATGTGAAATTATGAACTCAATAATAATAATAATAATAATAATAATAATAATAATAACTTCTTCCTTTATTTTATGCCCTTATTACGTCTTTCGTTTCTTTGTTCGTATCTTTCCGAGTTGACATCGGTATCAAAAGTCCAACGTTTTCTAAGCGGAAGTCACAACTGGTCATATGACTTCACTGTCACACGGCGGTAAACTTAGTTAACGAAAAATGGACAAACTGCGTTTTAATATCATTTTGACCATGATTTACTAATGTAAAATAATAACGATTTATATTATTTATTTTACTCAGCAGGAGATATAGTACAATTAATACCAACAGATTTCGCGCAACTGTATAGACCAGATAGGCAACAGATACAAAAACAACGAGCGCTGGCTGAATTGGAAATATTACGACGCTTTGTCTTGCGTGTAATGCCATTTGCAGTTCTTTATAATATGATACTTGTCATAATTTTCCACATAAACAAAACTGCATTTAAAGAAAAGAAAACAACGATTTCACGTGTAATAATTTTAGTAAGAATACGTTTATTTTGGATCCGCAAAAAACGAGTTGACCTAAGGCTAGAACAATGCGAATAATACATATGATCATATCGCAATTAAATATCATTGATACAGTACGTTATACAAACACCATAAACAGCTGTGATACATACATGGATAAAAAGTGGTCAACCAAGGATGAACCAATAAAACCCATACAAGTTCGCAAAACATTACTAATAGGGTCCTGAGAAATAAAGATTTTGAGGCAGGGTACCTAATATTTTCCAAAATAAAATATTTGACAGAGTAAAGAAATTATAAGCATCACAATTTTAAAGCGGATTTAAAAATTAAGTAGTAAAGAAGCGCTAAAAACAAAACACTCGACGAATTATGCCAGAAAAAAACTTATCTTCTTCCCTGGTTCAGTGGTTGATCACACTATTTAATATTTAATTTCTGCCCCAATCATCTGCATGGTATAGGTACCTGTTATAATTCAGTTGGGGCGTAGTCTGTCAGACTTTTGACTAATAAGAGCTGTGTTAATTCAGATATTTTTGCAGTGTTTGTGTTAAGACATTGCTATAAAGTATACCTTGTATTCCAATCTCCAACTGCTTGCGGACTTGCAGGACAATTTATCCAGTGTTGGGGCCATTCATCATGGTGTTTAGCCATTATTTAAACAAATCGGGTTAAGCTTTCAGATTTTGTAAAATTTATAGGAGGGTATCTGATTTTGCGAACATATTTTAATAAAGGTCTTTACATTTGAAAGCTAGTTCTTTTCACAAGTTTTAGATAATATGATAAGTATAATTGTAAGTGTTGTTAAGACTAAGTGCATTTTGCCTTTCTGTGAATTCACATACCCCATTTTCATGTCCAATGTCCCATTTTTTAAATGCAATTTTGTTGAATTTTGGTATCTTGCAATGTTTGAATAGGTCAGTAACACAATCTGCTACAATGTCTTGAAGAAAACCAGGAGAAGATGACTGGATTGAGTACATCACTCAAGTGTACATTGGAAACTATCTTACATATAGGCTAGCCAGGTTTTGGAACGGTTTACTGCCACACCTTGTTTTCAGAAACAAAAGATCTTCCAGTTGAGAGGTTTTTGCCTGCAATACCATAATGAAACTGACCTGATGTTAAAACACTGACCTGCTAACCATTGCAGATATAGATAGCCTTTAATTTCATCTAAATATTGACTATAATGACTTTTTTAAAAATGATGGAAAAAAATAAATGTTATCCATTTAAGTTTTAAATTGTCAAAATTTTAACAGAATTTCATATCTATTTTTGATTGATGATCCAATAAATGCTGACCAGTAAGTATATCATGCACTTGACTGTTAAACAGCAATAAAATAATGTGCCTTACAACTTTGTTTGGATTGTATTTTTTGTTTGTCTTGAAAATAAGAATCGTGTTTGCTTAGTGCAGTTTTCAGATGAAACTTGAAAAATGAACACTAGAAAAAAAATTATGCAAAATGTGAGAAAAGAGGATCAAAATGATTGTCATACTAATGCATATTTAGCTAGTCTTGATAGTACAGAAGAAAAATATTATTGCAGATATTATATCAGTACTAATTTTGTGTTCATTGTCTTTTTATGGATGTTCAGAGATACATGTGTCTGATGTGACATTAAAAATGTATACTGACTGATTTATTTAAATTTAATTTTTTTAAGAGGGAGCAATATTAGTTCAGTTGCTTGAGTGTTGGGCTTTATTATTTCTGTGGGAAGGCACATAACTCCCATTTTCTCTGCATGATTAATAGAGTGAAAATGATACAAATTATGGCTATGACAGTGCAAATCTGTATAACCTATACATTGAAAACAATGTTGATGAGCACATTTCATTTTTTCTTTTGCTCTTGTGTACTAGGGTTTCCTTTGTTTTCAATTTTATGACATTGTTTACAGGTGAGAAATTGTGTTCCAAGGAACCATTGTTTTATCAACTTTTGCCACTACATAGATATATTAAGATTGCAACACAAAAAAAATGAGATATATTTGTGATTGATATTTATTTTCTTAATTTCAGAGTTAATATTGATTGATACCATGCATTGGAGTGATGTCCTTAAAATAAAACCACTCTTATCATATACTTGACAGTTATGTCTGTTGAAAGAGAATTTGTGGTATGTATATTGATAATAATAATAATATATTTTAAGAGGGTTATTCAGTTAGTTGTTATTGACACCATTTTTGATCACAAGATAGGTCTATACATGGCGGCCAGAATAAATGGTGGAAAACCCTGGAAAGAACCACCGACCCATGAGAAGCTAATGGCAAGCTTTCTCACATACTATCATTGACTGACACCGAGACCTGAACCCATGCAGACTGGTGAGATGGCCCTTATTCAGTCAATAAACACTGCTCTTCTTTGAGGCCTTCAGCTAAAATGCAAAATATCTATGTATGAAAAAAATATATCACATACCACAATGAATGCTTCAAGCAAAGAACTATTTGCTGTTAAATGTAAACATTTCATAAATAAAATCTTTATAATATATTTTATAATTTGCTAATTTGTTGAAAGTGAGAATGAGACTGATCAAATATGTAGAAATCAACTTTTGGACAACTCATTGAGATATCAAAGGTTTAGTTTAACATGAAAAACACAGATTTGTGTATCAGAAAAAAAATCAAGCCAGTTAAAGAACAAGGATATTAGGATGGCTTGGTGAAGTCCACTAGGTTGATATATATAGTTAACAGTGGTTATCAAGAGAGCTTTTGAATTTGAATAAGGTGTAGTGACAATAAACCATGCACTACAGTGGAACCCCACTATAACACGATAATTGGTTCCCAAAAATTGGATTGTGTTAATAGCGGGGTCACGTTAATGCGAGGATTTTACATTATTTTAATTTGTTTCAGAAAACACCACATTGGCATATATATATATGTATTCATGTGTCTAATGTAAAAAAAAAATAGGGGTACTATCGGATCAATATTAAATGAAATGCAGTAATAAGACTTATTCAAAATAATGAATGGATACTATATTTATAGGTTATTACTTTGCGTTAAATAGTTTTACTAATTTGTATTGTTTTTTCCCAATAAATACACGATTGATAATACCCCAACCGACATTATATCATGAATCGTGTTGTTGTGGCATGCAGTTCATTCATCCATGTAATACCATTGAAAAATTGCAGATTTAAAATATTTAATAATTTTGTCCAAGATCATTGTGTCCAAATTCAGTGTCCAATATATAGCATGAACAGAATATTAACACCATTTATTTACTGTCTGATATAGTACTGTCCTGGCATGCAGCTAATCCATAATACCTGTAATCCCACTGCAAAAATTACAAATGTGTTTAAACTATTAAATATTGTTGTCACAGCTCATTATGTATCTGAATTCAATGGGAAAAGTTAACAGAAAATTCAGTCAAGAACATTCCAGGGTCTATAAATGGTGTCTATCCAAATTGTAAACTTGATTTTCCTTATTTTTTATGTACAAAAATTGTGAAATTAATAATTTCATAAGATAACACCATACACATAAAATCTGAGAACTAAATGCAGCAAGTCTGTAATGGTCATGAACCACTGATATAAATTTTATAAGCTGTACACATGTACAATTTCATACCCTTTCAATTTCCAACTAATAAAGCCAACACTATCTGGTAAAATGATTCCCCCTAATAACACCACCAAGCCCAGATTCCATGTTGGCAGCTTTCGTATTTTGATGTTTATCAAATTGTGAGAATCTTGAATCAACCATCTCATTGTCTGCTGCTTGGGTGTGTATGCAGTTAAAGAAGAAACACATGTCGGCTATTGTTTGAGCAACAATTGTTTTCATAATTAATTGGAGGCAATCACAAAGACGATTTACTGGCTTTACATTGATCAATAATAAGTAATATTTCCGATAATGTTTATTTAGGCATAATAATTCGAGAATCTGGTAAAATTGATACATTTCAGAAGCCAAGCATTTTACACACTATTTCTCGTACTTTTTCATATTAAATATTGTATTATATTAGAATTCATACACGATATTTTCTCCAAAATCATAATAAACTTTTTTTGTGCAAATTCCATTTAACGACTTTCGTTTGTGAACTTGCTTTTCCATTACAGTAAAATAATTTTTAATATAGAATAAAAAGAAATTCTTAATGATTTGATAAGCAAACCCCATACACGTTGTCACAGAATAGAAACCGAGTGGGTTTTGGATTAAATGAATAACTCAAACACAATGTGTGAAAGATGAAATTTATGAACTTAATTAGTAAAGAAAAACATATGTTTAAATATAATGATTCTCACATGCTGTCAATATACTATTGATCCAGTTACTCTATACAAACATTCACACATTGAAAATAAACTAAAAATATGATATCAATCTGAAATACAGATTTAAAAAACTTAATGGATTTCATATACGTTTCAAAAAATAGTATGCACTGTAAGATATTCACATAATTTCACGTATGGACTACGATTAAGATTCAAACAATCAAGGTATTCAAATATGTTTCAAATGTTCTGCACTGTGAGTGAGATTCACATAAATCTCCTGGAATACAACTAAGATTCAAAATAATCTCATGTAAATGAAAATGTACCCAATTGAAACAACAGTTTCTACCAAACATGCTTCTTGACCCTTGTACAGTCGTACGATTCATAAACTGATGAACCGCACAGTTTCACCAGGTCCTTGGGTTGACCCACACTTGTGTAGCGGCCACTCGCGCCTTTCATGGATCCACCACATGTACAGTCATCTGTATACACATTCAGACAGCATACAGCACCTTTGTATTAGCTACGTCTACAGTCGTGGCTCCACCACATTTACAGACATACATATAGACAGCTCTACTCGTCAGTTACAATAAAACCAAACTGGTAATAATAATGAGTTCTGGAAAATGCAAATACATTAAACTCTAATAGCAACTTGTTATTCACAGTTCAGAATGTTCAAATCTGCATTGTAATAAATGAATCATTACATGATATGACAATACAAACTCAATTAACTTTGCATATGAAATGAAATATAAATTTAACACTCACCTCTATGGCTTAAGAACACAATGGAGAACATGCACTCCTTGATGAGATCCAAAATGACCAGTTGGTCGGTTTTAAATTGATCTTGCTTAAATCCATAGGATAGTGAGTACTATCATGATTATAATGTCCTTCATCGCAAGTCATTTCCTGCGAGATACATGTTTGTTCCTTCGCTTACCTGGGAAAACACTTATTCACCCCCAGATAATTTGTACGCATGTACAACGGAAAATAGTCAAATATTTCTAAGGCATAACCAAATTATTTTATTTTTCAATTCTGTGACACACATGTAAAACCCCAGAACTAAGTGCAGTAGGTGTCTTCAGTGGTCGCAAGTCACTTTTGTAATTGTTTTTAAGTTTTACTGGTCAACATATTGTGTCTAATAACACCGCCTAACTCAGAAACTTGTTGGCAGCTTTCTTTTTTTTTTTTTATGTTTATTAAACTGTGGGAAGCTTTTATCAACCACTGCATGGTCTGCTGCTTGGTTGTGTGAGCAGTTAAAAAAGAAAGATACGTCGCCTACTTTTTGAGCAACGATTGTAACAGGATTAATTGAAGACAACCACAAAGACCACATTATAATGTTTATTTTGGCATAGCACTTCAAAAACCTGGTGAAATTGTTAAATTTAAGAAGCTACGCTATGATTTTATTATATTAAAATTCATATGTGAACTCTACCCCCAAAATGATAATAAATGTTTACACACTATTTCTTGTACTTAAATTTTTAAAAAATTTCAGTACGAGAAAAATACACGTACATATATTTAAAATTTCTGGAACCACACCACGATCATATTATATTCGAATTCGTAGGAGATCTCTTCTTCATACGCAATCTCTTCCCCAAAATGATAATAAATTCTTAATACACTGTTTCACATACTTTGAAGAAGAAAAAATCATGTGCGAATGAATATACAAAATTTTGCAAGCCATGTCAGGACCACGTTGTATCCGAATTTGCATTATCGCGGGGCATGTTCTAACGGGGTTTGACTGTATATTGTTTACATGTTTGTCATCAGTTTTGTTGTGTGCACTCGTCATGAGATGTGTAATGCTAGCTTGGGATGCATGATAAATGCCACATACTGAGCACTTTCATTTTTTACTTTTTGAATGTGATGGACTGTGCAGGTCAAAGGAAGATTCCATTTGGCACTTTTGCAGATATATATCCTGTACACTGCCAGAGAACAAAAGTATGGACTGTTCTGGGAACCAGAACTGTGAGCGGTCAGACTGCCTGTTTACATTTTGAGTTTCCATTTGATTTGAAATGCCACTAAGTTGACAGTGTTATTGATTCCTGACCACAATAAGATTAATAACTATCAATTGATGTATGAAATGACAAAGTTTTATACATATTGTATATCCTTGATGCTTTTTGTTTTTTCAAATTAATGTGTACAAACGGGAAGGTGTATGAATGTTACAGGTCATTTGTTGTTGGCTAAAACAAATAGATTTTACTTGTAGTTGTAATATAGTTTGTGTTATTGTCACTGTTTGTCACTTATTTCCAGACATACATTTCTGTGATTTTCCATGTAAATGCTTAAGCATTACCTAGAAAGTTAAAAAGTCCTGTTCATTCTGTCAGTGTGAATAAATTCATTATGGTCTCCCTTTGGCCGAAGCCATTCACAGATAACTCCAAGTCTTCCTGTTCATGAATCTTTCTGCGCCATTGTGATTTAACAGTTCACAAATACATCTAATATATCAAAATTATTCTAGCTCATTATTCATTCCTGGGGTAATCCCAGATCATGTTATAAATCGCTGATATTTGTTAAGCTGTTACTGAATAATTAATTAATTAAGACAGACATTTATTGCCATTTAGAACAAATTAATTGGTCATAGAACACAATTAAGTTGGTCCAGTTAGCTTTGACTACTGGCTCAATGAACTGCCATAGTCTCCAGTTTTGTTTAAATTTATTATGATCTGAGGGAACATGAAACAAATGCTGGTATTTAATCAAAAGTTAATCCAATTATGTCATAACAGGATTGTAAAAAAAAAAATAATTGGTGCTTGAAGCAAAATTAATTGGCAATAAAATAAAATTCAAGTTTGTCTACTACCTTTCACGACTGGCTATATGAGCCACCATATTGTCCAGTTTTGTCAAATTATAATTTAATGGATGGTAAAACTAATGCTGATATTGATGAAAAATTAATCCTATCAAGACAACAGATTTCCACTTCTGTTGTTATTAACATTAAGGATAATCTCAAAACAGTCTAATTGTGATTCAATTATGCATATGTAACTGTGTCATTGGTGAGCTTAGCAATGCCTAGCAAATACTGATTTTATAAAAAGAACACAATGCATAGGTTCAATAGAAATTTTATGGTACACATAAAACAATTTTTGACAAAATGGGAGGCAACTCCTGTCACAGCACACTGCACCAGCCAAGTTTCAAATTACTTTCAATAGGACTGCGTCAGGAAGAGAGAGTTGGTAGGGTTGTGAAGTGTGTCTGACCTCTGTATGTGGAGCCGCAAGGGCTGATACGAGATATATAGTTACAGCGATAACCCAATCTGATCAAAATCAGATTGCTTCAGTCCTATGTGAAGATCTGATGACGAGCACTTATGGGTCATGTTCTGGTGACCTTGGAATTAAACCAATGGAAATGTTGCTTTCAAATATCTGAAAGTGAATCAAATCATTCGATACACATTCATGATCTTCATCCACACTGTTCAGTCGCCATATGCAAAGATGTAAGATTTCATCTAAAATTAGCGACTATGTTAATAACATAGATTACCATCATGTAGGAGAGCTGAGATCTGATTTTAATCTGATGGCTGATAACTGAAACGCAATAAGTCTAATTCTGAGGATTGCTATGATAACAAACATACGCAAATACTCCATACTTTGGAAGCGGGGTATGAAGTATGGGCTTAATAGTTTGTTACATTTAAGTACTGGCACAAATTGGGTGTCAAAAGCAAAGTTATGACTGCATGAATCTTGGCAAATTGCACCCAAGAACAAAACTGGAATGGTATGCTATGAAAGAAATGTCCCATATAAAAAACCTGGTGGAAAGAGCAGAGACAGGTGGTTCTTTCTGCAATTAATGTTAAGTTAAATGCAGCATCTTCAATGCAAAGAACACATCTCTACAGGTATCCCTTTTGCTGTATGAATGCAGCCTTAACTGACAAAATGTTTGATCACATGCTTCAACTCTGTCATCTGATTTGTTCAACAGGACAACATATCTAACTTTAGTTACTAGCTTATTAACATATATTGGCTGAAGAGAGCAGAGAAACCATGGTAGACAAAGAGGGGCCCTTTAAGTGGCCAGAGAAGGATGGATTGTGTATTGCTTAATTTACGTTTAATTAAATTACAACATAGGTGCTATATTATTGGCCAATAAAGTGCAACCAGTAGTCTAGCAAATGTTGATCACAGGCACATACAGAATGTTTCTTTATGGACAGTGCATGTTTAGTAGGATGTTATGCAGGAGAGAAAACAAAGGTAAATAAGTGTGATGCCACAGTGCAGATAGACTTGTGTCATAAAAATGCACATGTTGGAATTTCTGTGCTTCAGGAATGGGTTAAATTCAAATTCCAAGAATCAAAACAAGCAGTTATATATGCAAAAATTGTAAAAACATTTGTGTTGTAACATTTGTGTCAGGAGGACACACGTGTAACAATTTAAGCATTAAAATTACTAGGTAACAGAATGGCGAAGGGGAAGGGTTATGTGTTTAGTGGGACAAACAATAAAAAGGGGGGGGGGGGATTTTCATGGAAATATTAGCTCTTATTTCATAATTTTGATTTTTTTTTCTTCAGGTTCTTTATACTCATCAAAAACAGAAGAAAGCTAAGACATGGCAGGATGGAGTCTTATGTATTCCTGCTACAGGGAACAGGGTAATAATCTACGACATGTCTTATTATGCTCAGTTCATTTTGAATAAATGAAAACTGACTTGTTTTAAGACGTTGTTATGACTCTTTGGTTTTAAACTAAGTAACAGAAGAGACAAAACCATGTTTGTAAAATTCAAAATATATATTTTCCCCCCCCCCAAAATACAAAGCGGCAAATTAAAAATTACTACATTCTGATGAATGATATCCTAAATAGTCATAAATGTATGATATCCTAAATAGTCATAAATGTATGATATCCTAAATTGTCATAAATGTATGATATCCTAAATAGTCATAAATGTATGATATCCTAAATAGTCTTAAATGTATGATATCCTAAATTGTCATAAATGTATGATATCCTAAATAGTCTTAAATGTATGATATCCTAAATTGTCATAAATGTATGATATCCTAAATAGTCATAAATGCATGATATCCTAAATTGTCATAAATCTGTGATATCCTAAATAGTCATAAATGTATGATATCCTAAATTGTCATAAATGTATGATATCCTAAATAGTCATAAATGTATGATATCCTAAATGGTCATAAATGTATGATATCCTAAATAGTCATAAATGTATGATGTCCTAAATAGTCATAAATGTATGATGTCCTAAATAGTCATAAATGTATGATATCCTAAATAGTCTTAAATGTATGATGTCCTAAATAGTCATAAATGTATGATGTCCTAAATAGTCATAAATGTATGATGTCCTAAATAGTCATAAATGTTATGTCACAAGTCAAAATGTATCAGGTAATCCAAATAAGTTCCAGTAATATTGCAAATGAAGTTCAGTCTTCTTTAGATGTGCCAATAGTCTTGATATATCAAAATGATGTAGTCCAAAATGTCTTTAAATGAAACACAATTATTCCAATACAGCTACCAAATCCATAAAAGTCTGTGCACTTTGTAAATGAATAATTGAAATAAATAAATAAATCCTTGCAAATGATCACAATTTAATTACTCCTTTGAAGCTGGTGATTCTGTTTGGAATAACTAATTCTTTAGTAAACATATCTTATATAAATGACTGATGTAATTTCAAAACTAGATTGAGGTTCTTATTCATTTATTCTAGAAAAATGAAACTCATAAACAAGGTCAGGTAGCAACAAGCCAATCAGGAATTAGGTCAGACTGTTTTGTCAAGAAAAGCCATACTTATACGCGAATCCTGTACGTCAGTAAAATTATATCTATCTTTGAAACTATAAATGTGTTTACAAGAAAGACCAGTACAAACCCTTGATCATAGAGAAAATTAGTGTTTAAATTGTTATTAACTAAATGTACATCACAATCAGTCACACCAGCAAGATACTTACACTCCTCTTCTGACAATTGTATTCTCATTATTCTCACAAGAAAAGCGAAGTCATATGGACAACGTTCTTATGCATACCAGGGTCCAGCAATGTGGAACGAATTGACCATTGAAATTAGACACAAAGACACAGTGATCCCTTGCTCTTGCTGTTAAAACTTGCTCTTTAAACTCACCTTTTTCGACTGCAAGAACAAACTTTAAGACCTAGTTTTGTAGTCATATCATTATAGATGTTGTAAAGCGCTTAGAGCTTCTAAAGATTAGGTGCTATACAAAGTCCTCATTATTATTATAATCGTGAAAATTAACATGCATAATATAGATATGCCAAAAACATTAGATATAATAGAAATGAATGAAATGTCCTGTTGACTTTTTAAAAATTTCTTTTCTATTTATTTACATTAACCAATAAAAGTGTTTTGTACATTGTCAGAGAATGTAAATGACATTTTTTGTGATTTAAGTATTAAATTGACCAAATGATGCCTTTAACTTTCAGGTATGTTAAAGCCGTAATTTGATTAATTACAAAATCATCAGAACAAGAGTTTTGTCAATTAGATTTCCCTGCTGCTTTGATCTGCAGAAAGATTATTTTAATGAGATTGGGTCCACTTGCACCTAAATAACAAAACATGTTGAAACAATTTATTATCAGTCAGTTACATCCTTCATTTGTCCTTGTGAAGTTTAATCTTGTTAATTTTGCACTGTTGTACAATCATCAGATAAACATAACTTCATAACAGATTTATTTTCAATGTTTTTCTTTAACTAGGTGTTCACATTCATAACAGTATATTACAGAGATTGTTAAATACAAAGAATGTAATTCACAGTAGGCTTATTGTTTGTGAGGAATAAATGTATGTTTTTCAAAGTTATTTATGGATCACAACAAGTTACAGGAACTCATTTGTAATAGCTTTTTCCATCTCTCTTTCATTTCATCTGTCAATGGTAAGTCATATACGTAGAACGTGGCAACCATATGACATAATATAATTTGGTATGTGAACAGCCTTTTACATGAGCATGCACGTTTTAGAGGTTTCTTTCCATCTTAGTTTTTGATAGTCTAAGTACCATTTAAATCGAATTAAATATCTGCAGTTGCATTCCTTAAAATCAACATAGCTGAGAAACCATTCAACATATAACCAGTACAATTTGGTCTTTTAGATGTTAATGTATTTTATATGGTTTTGTCTCTTCTACATTTTTCATTTTTAGACCTATTGGATAATGAAGTTTTACTGCAATGTATATCTTTCTGAAATACCTCAGTTTTTATTTCTCTTTATTTCACCTGTCTATAAGCCCAGCTGAGTAATTATTTGCCCCTGTATCAATCATCCATCATGTGTTGTCCATCATCTCTCTGTCCATTAACAACAGTGGCTACGTTTCTGATCTGATTTTGTTCCAATTAAGAAAATGGGGTTCATATTATCAAGGTCTCCATCAGTTTCAATAAGTGAGATTCACAACACTGCAGTGGTCTTGCATCCAATTAGCTGACTTTGTTCTGGATGCCATATTTCTGATCTGATTTTGGTAAAACTTGAAATATGGGTTTATATCATCAGTAGCTCAGACAAGATCAATGATTAGCAAGATTCAGATATTAATTAGATATTATTCAAATCTAATTGACTGAGCATCTGCCATTCTGCAGTCTACATTTCTGACCTTGGAACATGGACTTTTGTCATCAAGATGTCAGACAAGTTGATAGTTAGTCCATGCTTATTAACCCATTTTATCCTGGTTACCAATTTCATCTGCAGTGCCTGGTTAATGTGAAGCAATTCTAAATGCATTATGGTAAAATGAAGCAGCAGCAGCAGCATAAATTGTGATGACCTTCACCATGTTTACTAAAAATGTAACAGTGTTATTTCTCTTTTAAAGTATATAAAACTATGTATCTCTGAAAAGATAATAAAATTTGCAACACAGTGATATATGTTTTGTTAGCATTTATCAATGCACATGCTCACAACTATAATTTGAAATATGACTTTAAAGGAGAGAAAAAAAACAAATTACAAAACTTACCATGATGTTCAGTGAATCTTTTGTTTATGAAGATGAATGAAATGCTCCTAATAGTATGCAAAAAAATAAAATAAAGATAATTCTATTTCTTACTATATGTTGCTGAGAAAATTGTATACATTACAAAAATGGCTTACAAAATGAATAAATAGGTAAGAAATAATAAGATCCGCCAACAAAAAGGTTTGCTGTTTGACATAAATCCCATTCATCTGGAACATAAGCATGCACACGATGGGCAAAAGATTGACTCCATTAGGAGCCTGTTACAGGAGGGTGCATAAGAGGGGATCTTGTATCTGATGGGCTTAAGTTGTTGACTAGTGACTCTTATTTCTGATCAGATCAAATAAATAAGCTTTGATCATCAAGAAGTCTAATGTGCTTTATTGTAATCAAGATTTATGCATATTAATGAGGTGATGTTGAATTTGATTGACTGCTTCTTACCAATCCAGTATCTGTATTTCGGACCCAGTTTTGGTCACTTGTGGTAAATGAGCTAATATCATAAACCTGTTGGATGAGTATATCATGAAGGAAACCTATGAATATTAAAGTGGTAAAAATCTGATCAGCGGAGTTATATTTTTCGACTGTCAAGACTTTTTTAAAATTAGGGCTTTGATCAAACTTGATAAATAGATTTATGTTATCAAGATCTCAGACAGTTATGATTATTAATGACATACATATTAAGGTGATCTTTTGAATGATTGAACCGATAAAGAATCTAGCAACTCTTTGAGATAAGTTTATTTAGAAGTATTGTGACATCAAGATGATGGATGAATTTGATAATGAGCAAGATTTAGCATATCTATCAAACATGTGAACCTCCTGTATGGGAGGGTGTTTCTCCAGAGTTAATGGATGTCTAAAATTGCTCATGTCACCCATCAAAATCTCCTGTGTATGCAGAATTGTTATTGAAAAATTTAGTTCCATTTTTGTCACACATTGACTGCATTGTAGTATATATATGTGGCTAATTTGAGCAGGATAAAACAATTAACATCCTTTTAATTCTTTCGCAGAGTTGGTTGGCTTCATGGTTTAATGTTATTGAAATAGATTATCAGAAGTAATTCCAAAGGATTAAAGATTTTAATTGATTATTGTTGGGTTACTAAAAAACTCAATCAGCATAAATTAACATTACTTTGATTCTCTATGGAGAGTATGATCTACTTAAAGTTGTTGAGATGGATTAGGGTCTGTGCTAAGTATTATCAAAAGTAATTTAGACCGGGTTAATGATGTTAATTGATTATGGTTGGATTATTCAAGAGCTCAGGTGATATAAAACAAGGTCTGTGTGACTTGGGTATTTAACATTTGTTGAGATGTCAAAGCATGCATCATCTCCCAGTGCCAGCCTGGTGTCAGGATAATGTTGCTGGGTGGGACATATGTATATGGCATGATGTCCCAGTGCTAGAGATCACTATAAACTTCCACACTGCAAACGTCATAGCAATATGACTGAATTTTTTAAATAGCTATGTTAAAAATCCTACACACACACACACACGTACACACACCAGTCTTTAGAATTTCTAGCAGTCAGTCAGCAATCTGAATCTACCCACAAGCATGAAACAATTTCAACCTCTTGGGCGACTCATTAGAGTTGTACAAACAATGCCACATTCCAAGGCAGACACAGAAAGGACATTTTCCATTCTTAGGATAATTCAGGCTGACTCCAGTGGAAACTTGGGTTTAGTAAAAGTACTTATTCTAAAAGTTAAGATCAACTATGACAAGGACCAGTTCTTGTTCATTCAAGAAACTGTTATTAACCACTGTGATTGTGTTTGTGTTATTATCATGCATGTCACATTTTATCCAATTTTTCCAGCATGAAATGATTAGATTTTACTAGGCAATAATATAGTGTACAGACCAGTACTTACACAATGCAAATGGTATATCCTTGTTTATTCCCAAAAATACTAGATGCAACAAATCTCATTTTTCCAAATCACTTTTATTTTTAAAAAAATGTCCATTATTTGATTTATTTTGGCCCATACGCTTGAAAGTTACCATTTTTCAAAGATGTAAGCAATCTAAGAATGTGATGCAAATCATATGTAATGACTCACATCTTTAATATACAAGTTGCATAACCAGCATTCAGTCTATTCATTTAACGAAACATCATTGATAATTTTAGTTTTGTGTTTTGGCTTACTGTAACACAAATTCATAACTTTCAATGCAGTATTCATTCCACACTTGATTTTGTACGGCTGGTTGTCTTGGCGTTTACTTTGTTGGCAGAATTATCTTTTGTTTTCTGACAAGAGACTAAGTAATTTGTTGGTCCATGAAACTGGCGTTTGAAGAGGACTTTTGTCTGGCAGCAATGCCAGTAACTATTTGTTCTACAACATTACTCCACGCAAATTTAATGCTGGAAAATCTAATGTAGGTTGTGGGTGATGAGATGTCCTTCATAGTTGGTGGTACTAAATTATTTGACCTATATTGGACTAACTAATCATTGACATCAGTATCATGTGTCAATCAATTAAGGTATGAACATTTGCTCGGTTGAGTATCACAATTACCATATCCGAGTAAACAAGTACTTATTTAGGGTTGCTTAGATCAAAGCAAACCTGGCTATTTAAGGTTTTATAGTTATTTTTAAAATGTTATTTCTGAAATTTCTTTATTCTATTTTTGGATGTATTATTTCAGTTTAGTGCAATTGTGCCTACAATTATAATCCAAGCATTGTGCTGTATTTAATCCAATAATAGTGGAATAAGACATCACAGAAGACATTAAATAAGGATAAGATGTTATAGCCAAAAGACATCCACTTGCAATTCTTGGTAGTATCACTGTTCTGCAGTTGTATGCAATAAATACATTTTTAAGGTTTTGCTTCCTTAAGCTGAAATGTATGAAACTTGTTAAATACAATTTATTACTTACCAAGTTTTGCAATAAAAGAAAGTTATTCTGCTCATTATATAAATTTCATTTGAAATTAACATTTAGACATAATGAGATCGTCTTTCTATTGAGAACCATGCCAATATCTGAATTATGTTTGTCAGTAGACATAAACTACTGCAGCTGATTTATCTACTGTAGATTGGATTGTATTAGAAATATGGAGTATGTACACTGTACAGTCAATCCATTTACTTATTGTCTGATTTATTTGTCTTGATGGAGACTAATAAGAATAAATGACTTTGCTTTTTAAACCTAATTCTCGAATGTCCAATCTAATTTGTATATTTGCATGATGCCATTCCAGTATTTTTGGCATTGCTTTATGACTGAAAAATGTTGGAAGAGAATTGGACAAAGTATGGGTGGTACTGGGCTGCGATGCTTTCCAAAGTATCTAAGTACACATGGTTTACAATAAGCAGAATACTGTTTAATTGAAACAATTAGAATCTTAAATTTTTTTTTAGTTTACTTCCTGGGCTTTATGACCAACCAGCAATAATATTCAGGCTGTACCATACTGTATGTGTGATTGTTTCATTCGTTTTAAATCTTTTGCCTCATGTGACAGGGTTCTGAGTAACTGAGTGGTCTGAAGTGCTCTCCGTTACGGATCACTGCCATCTCACCGCTGTCTGCATGGGTTTGAATCTAAGATTCAGCTAATGTAGTTATGTGAGAAAGCTTGACAGTAGCTTCTTGTGAGTTGGTGGTTCTTTCCGATGGTTTTCTCAGGTTCTTCCTCCACCAATAATACTGGCTGCCATGTATAGCCTATCATGTGCTGAAAAATGTCGTAAAGCCCTACGACTACTACAACAACAACCTCACGTGACAGGATTCAGTTTGTAAGACATGTCTTTGATGAATATTTCTGACAAGCACCCATGTTGGATGAGTGAGTGAAAGTGCTTGCTTTCACTGATCACTTCCATTTCATCTCTGTCAGTGTTAGTTTGAGTCTTCTGCATAACCAGTGTGAGAAAGAATGCCTTTAGCTCTCTATGGGTCAGTGGTTCTTAATGGTGTTTTTCTTTGTTTGTTCTCCCAGTTATACTAGCCACTATGTATAATCTATCTTATGCTGAAAATGGCATTAAATCCACAACAGTAATAACAATTTCAGTAAAACATCCCTGCGACTGTAGTGATATTATTTTATATATATATATATATATATATATATATATATATATATATATATATATATATATATATACAGGGCTTGAATTTAACTCAAATTTCTTTGTAGCCAGAAGGATTAGGGTACTGAGAAATTTACTTGTCCTGCCGAACATTTACTAGTCCTGTCGACAAAACAATGTCGCACACTAGTATTGCATTCTTCTCTTTTATGTCATTTTCATTCAACTTTTGCTTTTTTGGCAGAGGCTGAACACCTATAAGATGCCACATTTTGCCTGTTTTATAAGGTGGGAATTGTGCGTTGTTTTGAAATACGAGATGTTACAGTATAGCTGATACGAATTATTTAAAGTAAGAAAAGGTATGGCACAGTAAGAAAGTCCGAGCAAGAAACACATTTCAAAACATAGAGCATCTACTCCCCCCCCCCAATTAAATGGCTTCTCCCTAATAAAATCTGGACTTCAGCTGATGTTCTGCAGGATCAAAGCAATGATTATTGTAAACACTGTTATGAAATATTAACATCAAAAGAGTAAACAAACACCGACGTTGATAAACAAAACTTACTAGCCGTTCGGACTAATAACATTATGATAGTTACTAGTCCGACAAGAAATCTACTAGCCTCGGGCTAGCAGACTACCGCTAATTTCGAGCCCTGTGTGTGTGTATATATATATATATATATATATATATATATATATATATATATATATATATGTATATATGTATGTATCTATATATGTATGTATCTATATATATATATATATGTATGTATATATATATATGTATGTATCTATATGTATGTATTTTATATATATATATATATATATATATATATATATATATATATATATATATATATGTATCTATATATATATATATATATATATATGTATCTATATATATATATATATATATATATATATATATATATATATATATATATATATATATATACACACACATACATACATACATACATACATACACACACACTCACATACGTACATACGTTGAAAATGTGTATAATTGATCCAAACATACAGTGTGGGATGGTTTTGTAATGTCTACAGTGACTGAGAAACTATTCAGTGGCTCACAATATATATATATATATATTGTGTTATATATATATATATATATATATATATATATATATATATATTTATTTATATAAATGAATGTTTGTTTGTTTGTGTCGTATGCATTCCTATACCGTTCATCCGATTGCGATTAAACTTTGGTGAGTTGTTCTGCACACGCCCGTGAAGGTTTCTGAATTAGTACAACCATTAAAATTGTAACAATTAACAAATGTGTTTTTGTGACATTTACCGTGTGTTTCCTGTGAACTGTAGGCGCCTTTAGATACGTCACGTGATCGAACAGTAGGCGCCTTTAGATACGTCACGTGATCGAACAGTAGGCGCCTTAGATATGTCACGTGATCAAATAGTAGGTGCCTTAGATACGTCACGTGATCGAACACAGTCTGTAGTGATACCTAATTTTGCGTGTCTTCGGTGTGAACTGTAGGTGCCTTAGATGCATCATGTTTACTTAGTTACTTTTGGTTCGCGCCTTGGTTACGTTAAACAATCGTGGTGTGAATTTGTACGTCACGTGATTGAACAGTAGGCACCTTAAATACGTCATGTGATCGAACAGTCTGTAGTGATACCTAATTTCACGTGCCTTCGGTGTGAACTGTAGGCGCCTTAGATACGTCATGTTTACTTAGTTACGTTTGGTTCGCGCCTTGGTTACGTCAGACAATCGTGGTGTGAATTTGTAATAGTTGAAACAGACGAGCAACAGAAGCAAGATTGGAAACCGTTAGAGTTCGCACTGCTCAAGCTCGATCACTTTCACAAACACTTTCTTTCTTTCAGTGGCATTGCAACGCATGCCAGGATTAAAACACAAATACTTTCTTTCTTTGAGTGGCAATGTAACGCATGCCGGGTACTTGCTAGTATATATATATATAATGTCTCTGTTTTCCATTCTAAAGTTTATGTTAAATGTTGTCTGTTTGTTATCCATTCTAAATTGTATGTTGAATGTTGTCATTTTGCTATGAAGGCTGTAGTGTATGTAAATTATATTTCTCTTTGTTATCCAGGCAATACTGTATGTAAATTGCATTTCTCCCATGTGATCCAGGCAATGTTGTATGTAAATTGTATTCCTGTTTGTTATCCAGGTTATAGTGAATGTAAATTGTATTTCTCCCATGTTATCCAGGCTATAGTGTATGTAAATTGTATTTATCTTTGTTATCCAGGCTATAGTGTATGTAAATTGTATTTTACTTTGTTATCCAGGCTATAGTGTATGTAAATTGTGTTTCACTTTGTTATCCAGGCTATAGTGTATGTAAATTGTATTTTACTTTGTTATCCAGGCTATAGTGTATGAAAATTGTATTTCACTTTGTTATCCAGGCTATAGTGTATGTAAGTTGTATTTCACTTTGTTATCCAGGCTGTATAGTGTATGTAAATTGTATTTATCTTTGCTATCCAGGCTATAGTGTATGTAAATTGTATTTCTCTTTGTTATCCAGGCTATATTATATGATGACAAGAAGACAAAATTAGATGCATTGTATGTAAAGACTGAGGACATCGCCTCAGGAGAGCATCTAGAGAGTGACAGATACCTGATATTAGTGGAGCATGAGAAAAAGACAGCCTGTAGCGGCAATCAAAATGGTATATGCCGTAGACTATCAGTACCGTGTTTTTGCGTATCAGGCCCTTACACCATTTTGATCTTTATCAGGAATTCCTTATAAATGTATTCAAGCAAGATTTGTCTCCTGTTGGGAACTCTTCTTATGAGAGATGAATGATTTTCATATCTAAGGACAGGTGTTTTTGTTTTATGGCTTTGAAAGTATTTTTTCTCTTTTATTGATCTTTGAAAAGAGCTTTAAAAAAATTAATTAAAAAAATTAAATTTAAAGTTTACCTTCATTGCTATATTGTTTATTGCTATGTTGTTTTCCTTGCATTAAAGTACAAAGTATGATATATAAGTAAGCATGATGACGTGTTGCCCAGTTATCTTATTTAGACTATATGTCCTGTTTGTTTTTTCAGTTTTTTTTAGAGTTTAATGCCATTTTTCAGCACATAATAAGCTATACATGGCAGCCAGTGTTAAATGGTGGAGGAAGAACCAGGGAAAACCCCTGGAAAGAACCACCGACCCATGAGAAGCTATTGGCAAGCTTTCTCGCATATCCACATTGGCCGAATCTGAGACTCGAACCCACGCAGAAAGAGGTGAGATGGCAGTGATCCGTAACGGAGAGCGCTTTAGACCACTTGGCCGCTCGGGGCCCCCTATAAGTCCTGTGAATCCAGTTTTGTTTAAGGGAAACCGCTTTTCATGGATTTTGTGGCTGAGGCAACAAAAGTGACCGACTCTGGTTTCGTGGTGGAGAAGTCATGCAAATGAAATAAAATTCTTGCATGTTTGATATAATGATGCATGATTTTTACACTAGAAATATTGTAAAATCTCTTTCTAACATAGTTCAGTTCCTATTTTGCATACGAGTACCATTCAGCATGGTTGATAAAGCTCTACCTTTCCATCCTTTTGCTGCATGAATATTTTTTAGCTTCCTCATGCTGTGAGAAATTATCATTGGAGGCAATGAATATCCTGAAGCAGAAACTTTTCCTGAGAACCGCTCTGGTGGCCTAGTGGTTAGAGCAACCACCTTGGATATGGGAGGTTGTGGGTTCAATCCCGGCCACTTCATACCAAAGACTGATAAAAATGGTACTAACAGCTGCCTCGCTATGCACACAGCATTAAGAGGTTAGTGCTAGGACTTGTCAGCCTGGTGTCAGGATAATTTGAATGGGTGGGGCATGATGCTACATGTATGCAGCATGATGCCCCAGTGCTAGACATCACTATACACTCACACACAAGACATTGTAGTGATGAGACTTAAAAATTGTTAAAGTACATTAAAATTCCAAATCACACACACACAGACTACAAGGACTAAAGTAAGATTTCTTTTATACACCAATTGTGCAGATTCCCACACTTTTAACCCCTTATTGAAAGTCCAGCCATGAATGAGATCCAAGTACACTGGAATTTCATACATGTTAATGTTATAAGCTAAATCTACTGGCCTTCTTGAATTCATCAAATGATTATATTTTCTCTTCCAAATTTTCTAGGAGATGCTGGGTCATCAATATCCATACCTGAGCACTAGTTTGTGTTCCTTTAAAAACTGTTTTCAATTTATGTTCAAAATTCTCATGAAGAATGCTGGTAAAACGTAACCAATCTCTCTCTCTCTCTCTCTCTCTCTCTCTCTCTCTCTCTCTCTCTCTCTCTCTCTCTCTATATATATATACATACATACATACATACATACATACATACATACATACATACATACATACATCCCTACCTACCTACATCCATCCATCCATCCATCCATCCATCCATCTTCTCCTCACTTGATGACCTATATGTTTAACGACTGCCCGCACTCTCCAGTGCAGGCAATCGAAGGAAGGCTATTGATCTTGAGATGAAAATGAAGATCATAAATGACTATGAAGCTGGATAAAGATAAAGAGTGAAGGAGACAGTGAAAGCATCGACAGGATTTAAAGTCATAATAACTAGGTAGCGGAAAGACCTCATTCATGAAATGGAGAAATTACTGGCGATCTGGTTTGACGACCAGATGCAAAAAAGAATGCCGACAAGCCTTTTTCAAGCCAAGGCATGCAGTATCTTTGAGACTTTGAAGGTGTGCGAAGGCGAAGAATCAATGGAAACATTGACTGCAATCCATGGATGGTTTCATCGGAGATTCAACCTGCATAATCGGATTATCAGTGTTGAGGCAGCAATTGCCGATGTAGAGGCAGTGGAAAAATTTGTTGATAAATTTGAAGAAATTATCATGAAAGGCAGCTACTGCCCGGAACAGATCTTCAATGTGGATGAAACCCGACTTTGGAAAAAAATGCCCAAAAGGTCCTACATATACAAAGAAGATAAAACAATGCGCGGTTTCAAGGCTTTTAAGGATAGGTCACCTTGTTGGGCAGGAAATGTCGCTGGGTTCAAGTTATAGCCTTTCCTCATCTATCGCTCCGAGAACCCACGTGCATTGAAGCAGTTTAGTAAGAATACGCTGCCCATTTACTATTATGCAAATAAGAAGGCATGGATGATGCAAGCTTTATTTGAGGATTGTTTCATCAGCTGCTTCATACCCTCGGTCAAGCATTATTTTCTGGAAAAGGACGTTCCTTTTAAAATTATCCTTCTGCTTGATAATGCCCCAGGCCACCCCCAGCATCCAGATGTAGTGTATCTGCCAAAAAAAACGACTGCTATCCTACAGCCAATGGACCAGGGGGCTATTGCTACGTTCAAGGCGTTATGTTTGCACACAGGTTTTTTGAAAGCTGTAGCAGCAACAGAAAGTCATGAAGTAACCCTTCGTGACTTTTCAAATTCATACAACACTTTAACACTACATACAGAACATTGAATCAGCTTGGGAGGTAGTGACGGAAAAGTGTTTGCAAGGCATATGGAAAAAATGCCTAAAACGTTTTGTGAATTATTTTGAAGGGAAGGGTTGTACAAAGACAAGCATATTGATGTCATACATAAAACAATTATAGATCTTGCTAACATGCTTAATTTAGATGCTGAAGTGGAAGATATTGAAGAATTCGTGGAATATGCCAAGGGAGAGCTAACTAATGAAGATTTAATGAAGTTGGAAGCGCAGCAACACTTGGAAGAAGAAGAAGAGAAAAGAATGGAAGAAGTACAAAAGAAGTTCACTATAAAGGGGTTAGCTGGTGTGTTCACGAAGTAAATTCGGCTTTATTAAAACTAGATCGTATGGATTCGAATATTGAACGGTTCACAAAAGTTGAATGGCAAATGAATGAACTTTTATGATGCTATATTGAAATGTATTATTTAGAAAGAAAGAAATTTACAAAGCAGACTACAATAACGAGATTCTTCTCAAATGCTACAACCTGGACCCCTACCCCTACAAGTACTTATATTTCCTTGCTGTAATCTTCCTTACCCGATCCTTCTACAGCTCCTAATAACCTTGCTGATAACTTTGATGATGACACTGATGACCTGGAACCACTACCATCCTTTTGAAGGATTCAATGACTAAAATGTTAATCTGAATGTCTTTTTTAAATGAATAAGCTGATTTTTTGGTACATCATTTTTATAATTTTTGCTGATTGTATTTTTATGTTTTGTAATATGTAAGAGATGCAAATTAAAACAAAGTTATCAAGTTAGAGTTTTCTTCAGACCTTTTCTTTTATCAAAATCAATACAATGATTAAGCTCCTCGCTTATCAACCAATTCACTTAACGACCTAGTCGGAGGAACAAAACTCAGTTGTTAAGTGAGGTGTGTGTGTGTGTCTGTGTGTGTGTGTGTATAAAGCGCTTAGAGTTTCTAAAGATTAGCCACCATACAAAGTCTTTATTATGATTATTATTATTATTATTTAGTTGTTGTTAAAAAGGAAACCCTTTTGCACCCTACGTATATATTAGTAATTGAACTTATTCAACTGGACCCAAAGAACATTGTATTGCTGGCATTTTCTATAATGAGTAGTAGTTCATATTAGTGCAGTTTGTTCAGCTATTGATGGTATTCAATTATTATTTTTCATTGTCCTTCAGGATAATCAAGCAGACTTTTAATGACTTTGCCTTGATATCAGGTGTTTACTGTTATAATTTTAAATCAAAACATGATTGGATAGGAGATTTATAATGTTCAGGAGAAAACTAGGAGTTGGTGCAAGCCAAGAAAATTTATAAAAGATTAAAAAGACATCCCCCCTCCAATCCTTGGAAAATCAAATAAGTTGTTGAAATATTCTGCTTTACTGCAGATCAAATGGAAGACTTAAATTCCATCTTTGGGTGACTGGTTTTCATCCAAATGTCATTTACATGTTCTTGGATATGAAGATTCAAAATTGCCCTAACAATTTAAGTTAATCTCAGAACAATAACCCTTACACATTATACTTGACATGATCTGGCATCTTTGTCCTTGTCATGCCCATTTTAGAAATGGTGTGAGTTTTTCTGCCTGGAAAAGTATTAAGAAGCTCAGAGATGACCATAATTTGCTAACTTAAGATATTTGCTAATGGATGAGGGAATGCTTTCATGAGAAAGCCAATTTATTTAGGACTGTCATCAAAATCAACACTCCACAAGCCTCCTTTATCGTTGTTCAAAATAAATTCGTAACTGTTAAATAAATTTTTTAAAAACCCTGCCCCACATAATGTTTACATTCATATTTGTTGCATGAAATAAAGTTGTTTAAATATAATGTTCTCTTTACGTGAGGGGCCCTGAGTGGCTGAGTGGTCTAAAGCGCTCACCGTTACGGATCACTGCCATATTACCTTTTTCTGTGTGGGTTCAAGTCTTGGATTTGGCTAATGTGGGTATATGAGAAAGCTTGCCAGTCGCTTCTTGTGGGTCACTGGCTCTTTCTGGGATTTTCCGTGTTCTTCCTCCACCATTTATACTGGCTGCCATGTTGTAGCCTATTTTGTGGCTGAAAAATGGCATTAAACCCTATAACAATAACTCTACAGGATGAGATGTATGACTAGATCTTGTTTTGCTTGTTGTGTTTTCTACCTATATTACATGTACCAACCAGCCATGTATACAGCAACAAATTTTGTCAAATGGCATGTGGGAGTTTTAATGTTGAAAATGGCCTTTTGTTTATGTCTTGTCTGTGAATGGTGCAACATTGGCTTCACTCCTCCAGTGGCAGTTGTAATGGCTTTTGTGTCATCAAACAGGATGAGAGCCATTGTTACAGTTTTTAAAATCCAAAATAAGGGAGATGAGCTATTGTTTTCTACTGAAATATTACAATAAAATAAGAGCTTGCATCAATTCTAATATGCTAGGATTTCCTGTCGCACCTGTTTCAGCAATAGATTTGTCATCATAATTAAACATGAGATGTAGCCTTCAACAAAACACTTTTTATTTTAGGTGAACTTAAAAGCAAAGCGACATCATCAGCAAGTCATGGATCAGATCTGTATTTTGCTGATTGTTCTAAAACAGCAGCACCTTCTCTTCCCATGTCAAGTGTCAGGATTGGATTGAAGAGGAGAAACACGGTATGTTTTATTATTACAGTAAAACCTGTTATGATAGACCGCCCATTCTGCCTACAAAAAACAGGTGGTCTCTCATAGCAGATTTGTACAAAAAGTCCAGTTTTCCAGGTCCCGTTTCAGAACAATTTCAAGAAAAATAGCCAAAATCACTGTACATGTATTCTATTCTTTATTAATAGTTCTTGCTAAAATAGTGGATGTGTTCGTCTTAGAACAAACTGATATAGCAGTAAAGATATAATAAATCATTAAACATGAAATCACATTTACTGTTAAAGATCAAATATTTTAGCATATTAAATTGTTTCTGAATTACTATACAAACCTAAATTTGTTTTACTGTTTTTCACTTATTTCAGTTACAGTAGTTATTTTCTCCAGCCTTAAAATTTGTCTCTTTTTAGTCGGTTCTTCTATTATTATTAAGGCTCTAGATGTTAATTATTAGTGCTCAGTTGCGATATCAAATGTAAAGACAGTTTTTACTGGTCTGTGAGAAAGTATGAAAAATCTATACATGTGCAATGCATATCTAACAATTATGAAATAAAAAGAAACAGTTATCTCATCCAGTACCAGAACCATTTACTCAGAGACAAAAGTCAATGGCTTCATTTAAAGATGGCATACAGGTATTATTTAACCCCATAAGCAAAGTGTGTAACCTGGTTTCACCAACTTAAATGACAACAGCTTTGTGATTGGGATGTCATCACTTAACATCGGTGGGGAAAAACAACAAACATCACAAGTCTTGAACACTATCAATCAAGCGGTCGTTGAATCAACTGGACACATAAAGGTCATTGCTGTCTGTTCTTGCGATACAGACATTAATAGGGATGTTGGATCCTTCAATGAGGCCAGGAAGCAAGCTGAGTGTGAGAATAATTAGTCAGCCTGTTTTTTATGCTCCCTGCATTGCTCAACCCTATATGAATAGTGGAGAACGATGCAGGGAGGAAACAAAGCATGGAACCAGTCTAGGAAATAATACACATATACTTTAGTTTGGATTATGACAGAAACTATAAAGCACTAAAAGCATAGTTAAAAAAATTTAGACATCAGTAGTCAGCCGGTTTTTAAATAATTTTTTTAAAATTTAGAACAATATGACCTGTTTTGTTAAAAAGAGATTAAATAAAGGTCGGCTGAGTTTATCCTCATTTTTGCAATGTGGTCGTTGTTACTAGCAGAGTCGAAATACGTTTTGCCAAGACATCATAGTCAGCAGTTGGTCGCTTATAACAGCATCTATATAATAAAATCAGTTTGTGCATTACAGTTGTGGTCAGGAATGACAGGTGTTCATTCATTGCAGAGGTCGCTCATAGCAGTTTTTACTGCAGAGTATTTATTTGTCCTCATAATATTATCAGAAGGGACATGGAAATACTGAACAGATTAAAAGCAAATGTAGCATGAATATTAATAACTCGTATATCAATTTTACCTCAATATTTTGTGTTTTGGCTTCTTCCAGACTTAAAAGTTTGTCATTGCATCATGAATTTCCATTCAGTCATTTTCAGACTTGATTGGTTGAAATCAAACATGATAGAATGATTAACATCAACAAGACATTGATTAAATTCACTATTCTCTTGTTTTCATGAAAATTTGACCCTATTTAACATTGAGGCTTGCTTTTGCATCTTAAGGCTTCTTCGATTATACCTTATTTGTAGCAGCATCCTTGTTATGCGTATTACATAGTCTAATTAACTTTTCTTTGAAAGATAGTTCATTAAAAAAATTGAATCAGAAGCTTGTTAACTCAAAAGATGATTGATACATGCAACACATAAAACATACATCTAATATATATATATATATATATATATATACACACACACACACACACACACACACACACACACACACACACACACAACAGGCATTAAAATAAAGTTTTGTTCCATTTGGTGCATATGTTCCAAAGTTAACAGTATAGACCCTGATCTACTGTCACATGGTGTCTGTTGTTTGTTCTGCTGATTATTCCTACAAACTGCAGAGATTCAGATCTGTAAGCATATTATAAAATGGCAGATATGGATCTGTACAGTTTTCAGTTGGACTCAACTTATAAGCTTGTGTGTGTGTAGGGTGGGGTGATTAGGAGATAGCAAATATTAGCTATTTCGTTTCCAGCAGTGACAAGGTTAGTTTAATAATTGTATGGTTGTCTATTTGAAAGGCTTACTTGTGTTCAGAAGTGAGACAGTGCATTCTGAGAACCATTATGCTGGTTTTGTCAGGCAAATACTCATAACATTTGTTTCCTGGATACTTTTACCAGGGTAGAAGACTTCTTATATAATTCACATCCATCAATAGTTACAATTCTCTCGCAATAACCTGCACACAGTGGGGTGTAAAAATATGAACTGCACTAAAAGTGGGGCTCGAGTTGCAGAGGGGCATAAAGGAAGGGAATACCATCACTGCAGATGTCACGGAATTGTATAAACCCTTTTTATTTATTAAATATATGTATTCAAGTTTTGTTTTTGTGTACAATGATACCCGAGGTTGATTAATGTATATTGTGTTGTATTTTGAAATAGAGAGTTCAGTCCATTCATCCTATGCTGCATGTGCTAAGTGCTTTTGGGCAGCAGCCAGTTAGCTTTCAGTTGATTTACAACAAAAACAAGATTCCTTTTTTTTAAACTGAAGATATTTATTTTGTGAATTAACCATCAGCTACACAAATTGATTTTTTAAAAAAATTATTTTGCAAGTAAAATATTGATGCCATGATTTCATTCCAAGTAATAGTGAAATTTCTGCTTATCCTTGAGAAAACTACACAGTGCCAATTCTGGAATTTTAAGTTCACTACAAATTCTAGAACTTTCTTCTCCATAGTGAAGCTCACCTGTGAAACAAAGCTTTTTATTCACCAAGTGCTCATTTCGCATAGTTGCCTTGCTGTCTTTGAAACTGCTCCAGTGGCCTAGTGGTTAGAGCATCTGCCTTGGATGCAGGAGGTTGTGGGTTTGATCCCTGGCTGAGTCATACCAAAGACTTATAAAAATTATACTAACAGCTACCTCGCTTGGCATTCAGCATTAAGAGTTTAGTGTTAGCACTGGTCAACCTGATGTCAGAACAATGTGACTGGGTGGGTCATCATGCTAAAATTGTTAAAGCTACATTAAAAATCCAAATCTTTGATCATATTTGTGAATTAATAGGCAAATATAAGGTAGTTGAATTATATTGCATGATAATATTTATAACTTTTTCAATTGATCTATTGAAATGACTCTACCTGACACATGACTATTTAGGTTTTATTTGCGGGTTCATATTGTGAATATCTTAACGTTCAACAAATAAGGGCAAATTTTCTCCTTCGAATATGCTTCCCAATCACACACCTGCTACCTTATGAATCCATGAAGCTAACAGGTTGTGTTGATAGATCTAGTTGTATCTGGTGGCCTTATCTTCTGCCGTCACTGGACCTACCAGATTCAAGGTTGTTCTCTGTTTTTATGCATGCAAAAGCTTAAGCTATCAGGAAATATGAATTGTATGATAGTGAATTTAGCGAAGTGTGGGTTAAAGGTTCAGTTGAATTTGAATTGAGCCCTGTTAAGACCCACAATTGGTTCTATTTGTAAAAGTGTTAGGGATTTTGGTCTGATTTGTACTTTGATATGGAGACTGTTGCACCAACTTAGAAACTGCCAAACAGGTTAGGTGATTTGCTGCCTCCCTGTATGAGAACCTAGTGAGGACCAATTTTGCCTGAGAATCAAACTTTTAGTAGTGAAAGGCGGTTATGGAAGTCGTTTCCCTGGCTCTGATGTGTCACTGACAATAGTGAAGGCCAGCAACAAGTGGGCACCCCCACCATGCACACTGGAAAAATGTATCTACCCGGTACTGTTATTTCCACTTGGGGCTTCTCCAGCAGGATTCTCATGGTCTGCCAACCTGAGTTGCAATACTGATGTAGGAATGATTGCAAAAATTCTTTTGCTGAAATCCAAGTCCTATTGGAAAAGGATTTGATGACTTATCAATTCAGATTACTTGAACATGAGTAAGTTGCACCAAATTTCATTTGGTTAAAAATTCCATGTCCAAATGGACAAAGTCCCAGCATGGACAGAAGTCTGACTTTTCCCAGTTCACTACAAAGTCGGAATGATCTAATGAAGATCATTCCTGTCTTGGGTTAGAATAGAACTTACCATATGTTTATGGAGAATGTTGTCCAGGTACACTGCCATCATTGTAGATGATGTTGATCGGAACAGGGTGATGATTTAATCCATAATCTTCATATAAGTCCAAATGCTGATGTTGAGGTCAAAGGGAGAACTTTGAACTGATACATTGTGTTGCTGTAAGCAAAACGGTAAAACATTTGTGACATTGGGCGGAGAGGGATGTGACTTCGGTCAGATAAAGACTTATGGAATACTTATCCCATTGAGCAGATAGCTTTCTGAAAAAGAAACAGCCTTGAATAAAACTCTATGGATTGTGATTTTTGCACAAGCTCCACTGCCTGTTATTTCTTTTTTAATTCAGTGAACATAACTTTTGTAGAAAGGTATCCTTCTCTTGATCTAATGGTGCATTCCTGAAGAGGGGAGAGGAGGAGAGGGGAGGGGATTGTTCAAATCAACCTTAAGACCCTCCAAATGACCAGGATTACAACCACCCCCACACCCTATTTTAAGGGAAAATGGAGGCCAATGAGCACCAAGTTTGGTTTCTTACTGCCTCTTTATGATTGCTCCTATGGATTGATATTGGTACACATGTGACTAAGAAGATTTCTTGTCCTGATGTCGATTAACATCCCTTTGCACTGGCAGGGGCTGAGTGGTTCCAAACACCAATGTGGGTTGAGCGGCAAGGTGGATGGGGTAGTTCCTGAGCTGCCTGGCTCCAACTTCTGTTCTGAAGTTTGTCAAGCTTTCATTCGATATATTTTGGAGCAAGTATTATGAGCATGCTGATTTATATAGTATTTGATGTTTTGTGGAATCTTATTTGGAAGCAGATTTCTGTTGGACAGTTTTTGGCTGCTTTATCTGTTCTTTCATTATCCTTTATACCAATGTGACTAGGATCAACAGTACAGAATACTTTTCCCAGATTGTATGAGCACATCATGTTTCTGTAATATTTGTTATATTATTGGGTTGCCAGATTTTAGATCTTGCAAAGCATTCAGTGTGGATATGGAACTGAAAAGAAAGTAATGAGAGGTTTCAGTGTATTTTAAAGCTCGAGTATGGCTGTACTTTCTGCAGTAAATTTTGATGCATTGTTTATAGTCTGTTTTTCAGCCACAAAAGGGCGTAATATAGGCCTGGCCACTAAGCAATGCACACTGAGTGAACATCATGGCATGTATCTTAATACATGTAATGCTAATAATTTCTTGTCATTCATGTTTATACCTTTAGGTGTTACTACTTTATTGTTCCAAGTTTGTTTATAATGTTTGTCATTATCATGCTGATATTAACAGAATGGCAGGTACTTTTCCTCAAATACAAGTCCATTCCATGGGGGTATCATTGTATACTAATCCATATATTCCAGTCTCAGCATGCAGCATCATTTGGGCACTCTGTCCCTAATCCACTCAACTTACAGACATAGCAAGTTATGGTGACACTGTCTTAATACAGTGGCAATCCTGCTTTAACAGTTATGTCAGTCAGTCGTACTGGTGAGTCTATCTCAGACATTGGCATTTCTCAAAGAAAATATTTGATTCAGTCATGCTTGTGATTCCTCTGCATAGATATTGCATGTCGGCTATTCAGCCTTGACAGTTCTGTCATTCGGCAGTACGGGCAATTCCATTGCTAATGCATGTTGGTTTTTCGGCTTGAAGCCTGTCGTTCATTATTACTGGTGATTCTGCCTCATATACTGCATCCTTCTCTAACAGCCTACCACTTCTAACCTCATGCAGTGGAGGAGGAGCCCAAGGAATGCCACAGATGAAATATTTACTATTTAGTAATAATTTACTTGTTGTTAAATAAACAGTCTACCTGTCCATCAGTCCAGCTAACTGTACATAGATATTGAATAAATTGGCAGTTTTTCAGGTTTTGATCCACCTTCCCAGGATCCCATCTATGGTATATTGTGTATTTTGAGGCTTTATCTCATAACTGGCATGAGGTGGTAACATGGAGTCTGTTAGCTTACCTGTGCAGTTAATCTTTTCAGACATCTAACTTTATAATCCTGTGTCTCATACAAGAGAACTGAATTTGGTATTATAACTGGCTGCTGCCCAAACAATCGCCATAGAGATCAGATGCTTAGTAATTTCCCATATCTCCAATTTTCATAATTTAATGTGATTTGGTAATGTATTGAACAGATAAATTCAATTTTTATTATACCTTGCGTTTTTCTCGAGAGAATACTTATCAGGTCATATTGCAATGAAGCCCTCTCACACCTCTCTGCAAGTGGTAGCATTGTTGTTGAGGTTTTATTCAAGCTTAGACTGAAGAACATTTGGTAGATGGGTAACCACCAAGTGTTTTGTAAGGGGAGTTGGAGTATTTTCCCATAAATGATATATGTGTAGGCTATATGGTAAATAGATAAAAGAAACCCATAGCATTTGTTTCTGGATTTGAGATAAAACAGAGTTTAATTCCTCATGTTAATTTGATTGGGTAGTTAAGTAGTATCTGAGATAATTTATAACAAATATTTTCTCTTTATACCTAGCATGCAGTGTATGTGTGTCCTCTGGTTAAAGTGGAGCACATACCAAACTAGGTCACTGTTGCCTTAGTTTCAGGGAGTTACTTGGAATGGCATGTAATTTTTTGTATTTGTACTATATTTTCCTTGCCTTTTCCATCTTTTGCCACAAAATCTGATGTGTAGAGGCATTATAATTGGGGTGAATGTATGTTGCATATATCATTTATGGCATGTTTGGTCTATTATATTAATAATAATCCATATAAACCAAATATCATTAAGTTTTGACCATTTTCAGATTAAGTGTACAATATGCAACAGTAACTATTAAATATTAATTTCCTTTTTCATTTAGGGATTTGTGCCACCAAGAATGGTAAAGCATCCAAAACAAGATGAAGAGGGCACAGCAATATCATTACAGTTGCCACCCAGTTCCAAGCGGGAACAAGATTTCACCTTTGCACAACCACTTGTTTCAGGAAGATTGGACATTCTGAATATGTACCCATCTAGAAGATGGAACTCAACATGTTCTAGATCTGTAAGTCAAGATTCCAAACCATATTATTCCCAAGATAATTTCCAGAAGAATACACTTGCACAGGATTTGCAGAAGAAAAATGTAATTGTTGCAGATTTAATCAATGAAAGTTGTAATGCTAGTCTGACTGGAGCAAGCTGTAATGTTTCTCCAAAGCAAAGTTCGCCATGGACTTTATATGGTTCAGGACTTTCCTCTACAAAATTCAACAGTCCAGTGAGACAGGCATGTCCGATGGACAGACCTGCTCTTAGTCTTCCACAGAGTTTAAATTTAATCAGTCTGCCTGAAAGTTCCAATACATTTGATCATATACCAAGTGAATGTAATGGAGGTCTTGTTAAAAACTACCAAAGAGTTGGTGATGTTTCAATTCCAAAGGAATCTTTTAATGATAGTACGAATACCCATGAATTGTCAATTCACCAGAAGAGGACAGCTTCTGAAATCATGGCTTTATTAGGAGGTCAGAAAACCTCCAAAAGCAGTAAGCTAACTTCTAATTCTGAGAGCAGATACCTGCATATTGGACATAATTCTTACGACAATGTGCCAAAGGATGAATCCAAAAATGCCCATAGTAATGTATATGGCCAAATCAGAGATCCAGATAAGCTTGTGCAGAAAACTTTGGGTAAAGTTTCCATGGATACAGAGAGAGTTTTATCCAATTATATTTCAAACAAAGTGTCTTTTGATGTGCTACCTAACTTGGACAGTGGATCTGTTTACAAAATATCAAATTCTTGTCATAATAACTTGGGTTCAGAGCTGAGAGATGATTCTTTTTTCAAGAACTCAAAACAACTCTACAGTAAAAGTGATATTTCTGTGCAAAGTCAGGGCAACATTGTAAATTTTCACTCAGGAAACACAGATTGTGATACAATTGGGAATGGAAGATTATACAAGGAGCCACTGAATAAAAGAGAAGTAGATACATTGAGAATTGAAACAAGAAATAAATATTTGGAGTTAGACAGTAGTCCAGAAATTCCCAGTCAGACAGTTATTAAAGATGTGAAGGACATTATCGATAATAATGAAGACAATTCAGGCAAAAGTATTAATCTACATAGGTCTGATTCTGTATATCAAAACAAAGAGGAAAATTTATCAGATGAAATTAAGTTGGATATACCTGAACCAATGGTTATGATTGACTCAATCACAGTAAGTTGCAGTCAGAGTGACAATTTTGTAAACTCCAATATAGATTGTTCAGATGGAAGTGACCATAAAGAAAAGGAGAATTGTGAGAACAGTGAAACTGATGCAGAGCTCATTAGTGATGGAATCGGTCCAAATGAGACAGATGACTTCACAGCAAATTTTTCTATCAGTTTCTCGCCACTGTCTCAAGGAGCTGACAGTGAGTCTGAAACTGAGAGCTTGCCAATGTGTGGAATTCAGAGAAATGACACAGGTTTTAAGGCAAAAACTGCACAGTTGAATGAAAGTTTGAAGATCAGACTAGACCTTGTGGATGAAAATGTTTTAATAAAGGACACTTTGCAAGTTGAACATGAATTTGAAGCTGGAAATATATTTGCAAGTGACACTTTAAAAAGCAAGCAAGAATTCAAGACAGTGAATGCACAAAAAGGTGATAGCTCAAAGATTGAAGAAGAAATTGCTGAAGAAAATTCAGGTATTTTGGAAAACATAACACTTGTTAAAAATAATAAGGAAGAGAATATCAAAATTAGTGACAGATTAAGAAACGGCAGTGACCTAAAGGCTGAAAGCACACATATTTGTTTCTCTTTAAAAAGTGAAAAAGAAGCTGAAAATGAAATTTTACAAGTAGGTGAAATTGTGAGAAATGAAATTAAATTGGAGATCCAAAATATATCCATGTCCAAAAACCCTGGATTTGATAAAAAGGAAGTTGAAAACATAGAATTATGTGAAATCATAAGAAATGGAAAGGACTTGGAAATTCAAAACATACAGTTACATATTGTTTCAAATAGTGCACCAAAATTCAACATCTTTGGAACTGAAATTGAATCGGAATGTTCTGCTGAAAGTTATTATGTGAACTGTGCAGATAACAAGTTTCTCAAGAAAGATTTGGAAACTCATCAACCAGAGAATAAATTTGAAGAAAATGGTGAATTGCAGAATGTTTTCAATGATAACATTAAACCAAATGATATGGAAGTTTACAGTCAATCTAATATAATCCTAGAAACTGATATTCAATTGGAGACTAGTGTGGAGGGCAATGATCAACCACAGAACACATTAGAAGCATCAGTGGATCAGTCAGGAGGTTCTCTGACTACTGCAGAAAGGCAGGATTGTTTGTTTGATAGCAGCTTGGAAAATAACAGTCAGTCCAAGAACAACTTTGATGGTAACAGTCATTCTGATAGCATCAGAGAAGGTAACAGTCAACCTAATAACAATTGTAAGGAACAGAGTAAAAGGAGTGAAGATTACTTATCTGGATTTACCAGTAGTGTTTCATATTTGGATGAAGATTATACAGGGAGTGAAGGGATTTCAGCAGGTATTCCAAAAGTGAATACTAAGGATGATCTGACTGGTTTGAATCAAAGGTCTACTGTGTTAGAAGGGCTTGAATTTAGTCAGGACAGCTTGAAATTATTCAGTACACAATCATCTGTCACAGGGGACATTCTTGGTAAAGAGTTTCCTATGACAAAACTGTTCAATAATGACACATCAATGTCAGGTTTTACCAAAGAATGTTTCCCAGGTATCGAAGATGGCCATTTACAAGTTAAGGAAATTGCCATAAAAAATGGAGCAGAAGCGATCAGTAATGGAAAAGATAAATTCAGACCTGATAAGGAGTCGGGTTTTGTTATGCATGGATTTGATTATGATTCAGAAAAAAAGCATACCACTGAAACACAGTTTTCAGAGTATATGAATGAGTCTGTATGTTCCACAAGTGAGATCAGCAGTTCTTTAGGTGATGAAAAAGCATATATGAAATCCAGTCTGTGTTTACAGAATGAAGATTTAGGCAAAAGGTCATCTTGCACAATTGGTGATGAATCTCAGTCATCAAGTCTTTCACAGAACTCTTGGTTAACCATTGGTTCACAAAGTTGTGCTCAGTCTGATGGTATGATACCAGAGCTTTATTCTGCTTTGACTTCTGAATCAGAAATGAGAGTGAAGCCAATGGATCCTTTGTTTAAATATACGTTTCCACAAGAACCAACTGTACAGAGCAAAGAAACATCATTTTCTGATTGTATTTCCTCGAAAGAAATATCCATAAAAAAGGTATCTCATGACTTTGCCAATGATTCATACAGAGACATGGAGGTCAGGAGACCTGCAAATTTTGGTGAGGAGTTGAGAAACGTTTATGTCAATGATACTAAAGATAGTAAATTGTCATATCAAAAAAGTTCAGCTACAAATGCCAGTGACATTCTTTACCATCAGAGAGCACAAAAGTGTGATGAGGCAAAGGATCCCGGATGTATTTATCCAGATGATAGGGAAAGTACAGTTTCATTCATCATTAAAGATCCTGATCTACTATTAGATCGCATCGAAGGTCAGACAGAGGCAGTTGCAAAATCATCTGATGTCATGCAGGGTAAAGCTGGGTTTACTTTGTGGAAAGAGGAAGATGTCCATGGTCCTGATGTTGCATTTGCTCACAAACAATTGCATCAACAAAATAGGATGGAAACTAATTTAGGTAAAGAGCGTGAGGAAAATTGTAAGAATTTGGGTTCAGCCTGTGAAACTCCTATATGTAGGTGTATACAGTTGAATGTTAATGTTGGGCCCATCTCATTTTCAGACAGTTCATTTTGGACTCTCTCTCTCTCTCTCTCTCTCTCTCTCTCTATCTCTCTCTCTCTCTCTCTCTCTCTCTCTCTCTCTCTAACTCAAAAAGTAATAGTGACCATTACTACAGCTTTCTTCAGTTGTCAAGCAGATACAAATTGAATGAACACAAAAAATGCATGATGAAAGTTTTCTCATAAATTTCATCTTGCTACATTTGCTAGTGCATGTAACAGTACAGATTGATGCATGCAGGTAGGTTACATCTTTGAATCTGGTCCAAATTTGGGACTCAAGTACTTGACAAATAAAAGAAAGCTCCTACAGACAATTTGGATGACATGTTAATTGATTTATCTCCTTAAGTAAACTTTGCCTTAGAGCAACCACATGGAGTCTTGTTCTTTCTTTGCAACTATGAATATATGACAATAGGCTATGGCACCAAAGCTTTTGATTCAGGTTTTAATTTTGTAAAGACTTTTTAAAACCCCATGCTAGATTTTCATCATTCTTGGTATGAAATGTTATAAAGTCAAGACAGTTAATTCTGTTACGAATTCTCCATCCCCTTTGGCTTTGCAATCAAGGCAACAATAAAAACAAAATGAATGTAATGATTTTTTGATTCAAGTTTTATTTCCCATTTGCTTGTATCTTCTAAACCACTACATGGATATTGTTCATACTTGAGATGAGTCATTATAAAGCTAAGACAATTCTCTTTACAAGCTTGCTTGCCCCATTGACCTTAGGGTCAACAACATTTGTTTTATCATTTTGTATGAAGTTTTTTTGGTTTGTTTATATTTCCTAAGCCCTTTTTGGGATTTTGTTCATGCTTACTATGAATAATTATGAAGTTAAGAGAATTTATTTTCTTTTACAAGCATGCATACCCAATTACTGTCAAGGTCACCATCATAGAAAAGTTTTATTAAGGTTTTGATTCAGGCTTTTATTATTTGCTAATGAAAATGTTATAAGACAATGCAATGAGTGACATGCTTACATGTCCCATTTACTTTATGTTCAGGGTCACAACAATAACAAATTTGTATTCAGATTTTGGTTGAAGTTTTTACATTTATTTGTATTTCCTAATCTCACTACTAGACTGTGTTTGTTCTTGGTATGAATTATTATGGAGATGTGACAGTTCATTGTGATGCAGTTGTTTACCACTTTGACTTGAGTAAAGGTTATTGTCATTGGAAATGATTGTGTTTGTTCTCGGAATGAATCATTATGTAGATGTGACAGTTCAATTATTTTGTTTGTTTGGCCTTACAGGATATTTTGACTAATGGATTAAATGTTTAATTATTATCAACAAAATGTTGCCAATTATTTAAAATCATTTGTCAGTAACAGATGACTATTATTTCTGATTATGTTTACCCAAGATTGGGACATGAACTTCACAATTTGCTACCTTTGGACTATTGGAATGGTCAATTGTTGTGTGTTAAACTCCATCTTATTACTTTGGGATGTATTCATTTGTAATGTTTATCTATTGTATTAAACTGAGATACCTTGAGGAGATACACCATGTATATTTGTACTGGTGACAAAAGCATCAAACTTAGTTCCCCAGAAATCTAAACATAATGGAATTGGACAGTGTAGCGATCATTATATTATATTAGTTACTCTCATAATTGTCAAGCATCAGAAGCTGAGGATGGTTTTAATTTTTTTTTAAAATGAGTGAATTTATGATAAATAATTTTATAGTATTTAGTTGTCAATAATAATAATAATGAATGTATTAATGGAAGGCAGACTGGTCTGCCAGTGCATTACATGCAGATTCTGTCAGGAGCTGAAAATTGGTACGAGTTTGTAGAATTGCATTTTTTTGGGAAATTTACAAAAGAAGAGGTTTTCCAAATATTTTAAGGTTACTGGTGATGAAAACAAATATAGTATAATTGGTAGAAATTTTTGTGTGTCTTGTAGTTTTGCATCTGTGTAAATGGAATCTTTTTATGTCTGAGTTCATAGTTGATGATCACTATAAACAGAATAATGCATGATAAGAAATATTACTATATTATATGGAAAGTAATGTTTTCTTCAGAGGAGAAAGAGAAAATCCAAAACAGAGACAATGTTTATCAACTGGTAACCAGTCTGCCACATCCATCAGAACTGCTGAGATCACAATCCATTGCTGGGGGCCAAAGAAAAATCACAGTAAAGGACAACAATATAGCAGAGAAGGTAGCTTATGTTGATGAATTGTGAGACAGTTGTCAATACCAAGCAGCAACATTTTTGTAACAATAATATGATTTTGTGTTAAATATTTTTGAAGGTCATATAATATTATGACATTGTTTAAAGGCATGAAATAACATTGTCCAGTGTACTGTATATTTATTCAAGAAGTTAGAAACAGTATTTCACTACCTGTTTGTATTGTACAAGTATGATACACTATAACAGGGGTGGGCAAATTGCAGCCTGCGGGCCCACAGAGTTTTTTGTGGCCCGCCTAGACATTCAGAAAAACCCACCTTGAACTGAGATTTGCTTCCTGTGTGTGACCGAAAATTCGTCTCGTGTTTTCCATTAGGGCGGCTACGTCAATGCGCATGTGCAGGCAGTGTAGATACACACTTTTTGGCTTGGTCTGTTTCATTTCAATTTTGTCTTTGCAACAGTAAAATCTATAAATTTCCAATTTAAGTAGGGCCATGAACCCTCAGATAAAGCGTAAAATTGATGATGAATCCTGTGTGTGTAATGAAGAATGGACACACAAATATTTCTTTGGTAATACAGGCAATAAAGCAGAGAGTTTACTGTGTCATGAAACGATTGTCGTATTTAAGGAGTACAATCTGAAACGACACCACGAAACAAAATATAACGAATTTGGCTGCAAACTTTCCGAGGAAGAACGCAAGAAAAAAGCTGTAGCGTGTGTTACAAAGCTGAAGAAGCAACAAACATTATTTACAAAGCAATCAACACTTCAGGATAGTGCTACAGAGGCCAGTTTCATGATAGCCTACAACCTCGCTAAACACAACAAGCCTTTTTCGGATGGCGAGTTTGTTAAGCAGTGTATGGTAGATTGTGCAAGCGTATTGTGTCCTGATGTGAGAAGCAAATTTGAAAACGTTTCATTGTCAAGATGGACTATAGTGTGCCGCATTGACTCAATCAGTGACGAACTCACAGAACAGCTGAAGACTGTGAGCAAAGATTTTGTTTGGTTTTCTTTGGCAGTGAATGAGAGCACAGATAACAAAGACACTGCGCAGTTACTCATTTTTAGCCGTGGAATTAATGAAAATTTTGTCATCACAGAGGAATTACTTGGCCTGAAATCAATGAAAAGTACAACCACTGGTCAGGACTTGTTTGAGTGTGCTGTAAATTGTGTTTAGAAAAGTGGCTTGTCAATGGCAAGCATTACAACAGATGGTGCCAGAGCTTTTACTGGAAAAAATGTGGGTATGATTAAGCTTTTAAAAAACAAGTTACAGGCACAAGACACAGACAGTGATGTCTTGTCATTTCATTGCATTTTGCATCAGGAAAGCCTTTGTAAAGCTGCACTGGACTTAAAGCATGTGGTAGAACCTGTTGTAAGTGTGATGAACACAATCAGAGCAAGGGCACTCAACCATCGACAGTTCAAATCAATGCTTTAGGATATGGAGGCAGAGTATGAAGATGTAATTTACCACAACAGTGTGAGGTGGTTGAGCTTGGGCAAAGTGATAAAAAGAGTCTGGGTATTGCAGAATGAAATCCTCTTATTTCTGGACATGAAGGGGATTTCTTGTGATTTTGTGACCAAAATGGGATGTGATGAGTGGAGATACGAGATGATGTTTGCAGCTGATGTATTTGAGAAATTGAATGAACTGAATGTGACATTGCAGGGAAAGGGGTTGTTTGCACATGAAATGTGGAAGCATGTAAAATCATTCAAAGCAAAACTAGGTCTATTTGCAAGGCAAGCAGGTGAGGGCAAGTTTTGTCATTTCCTTTTATTAGGAAAACAGAAAGTGCCTGAACGTGTTTCCGCTAAGATTAGGGATCATTTGCAGAGTTTGGAGGACAAGGTCACAAGAAGATTTCAGGACTTCAAAAAAATTGAGCCTAAATTTAAATTGATTTATCCTATCACTGCTGATATTGATACAGCACCTGAGGAGCTGCAGCTTGAACTAATTGACATGCAGTCAGATCACACAGTGAAAGAAATGTTTAATGCTGTGACATTAGTTGACTTTTACAAATCTTTGTCTGCTGACAAATTCCCATGGGTGAAGAAATTTGCTGGGAAAATGTTCTCTATATTTGGATCTACATATATTTGTGAGCAAAGTTTTTCTTGCATGAAGATCAACATGAGTAAATATAGATGCTCTTTGACAGACATAAACTAGTAGGCAGTGATGAGAATCTCAACAAGCAACTTCACTCCTGATTTCAAAATTTTTTTAAAAAAGTGTGATAGGGTACTACAGGCCCGCACCTGGGGGGGGGGGCAACCATGGCATTTGTCTGGGGCCCGAGCAAGATACGCACATAAACGCACATATTTGAAACACGAAAGGGGCCCAAACTCTGTCAGCTGCCTGGGGCCCAGAATTTCCTAGGTGCGGGCCTGGGGTACACTTGTCTCATTAAACTGATTCTATAATTAAATGTGCTAGCAGCTAGAAAGCTAGATGATATGAAATTAGCACAATAAATAAATTAAATAAAACTACCACTACTGTTTAATTTTTATTTATTTATTTTTTTGATACAATTTATACTTTTTCTGAAATGAAATGTAATGTTAACTAATGAATACAATCATTTTAAATGGTGTGGCCCTCTGCTAACCTCCGCTCCCACAAAGTGGCCCCCGAGCCAAAACAATTGCCCACCCTTGCACTATAAGCAAAACCAAACTGTCTGTTACAGTTCTTGCTTGAAAGAAGTTTGTGTTTATCCTACTATAGTTGGTTTAATAAGGTATTATGAATATTATCCAGTGGTGCAAGTGTTTTAAAGCAAAATGCTTTTATTAAAAGAAATTGTAAGTTCCTCATACAGTAAAAACTGTTATGAATGACCTCTGCAATGAGCAACCACCTGTCATTTCCGACCACAATTGTAATGCATGGATTGATTTTATTATATAAACGCTCTGTCCTTAGTACCACCTGCTGAAGGTGACTAGTGACTGCAACATCAAAATATGCATTTCAACACTGCTATGAACGATCAGATCACAAAAATGAGGATATAATCTACCAACCATTATTTAATCCCTGTAACAATGACAGCTCATACTGTTCTAAAAAAAAAATAATCTGGCTACTGATATATAAAATTTGATTATAGGGTTTTATAGTTTCTCCTTTAAATACGCTCCCCAAGCACATTAACGTTAGGAATATAAGCCTGCTACCTCTAGAATCCAGCCCAACTAAAAGATAAAAAATCGTCTTTTCTGTCTATCTACTATAGACAAAGGGCGAAAACTCTTGCCACTTACCTCCCCTTGCCACCACCAGGTGTCGCTAGTTTTTAAGCTTCACTTGTACTGTTCACAACGTACATTTACACCTCCATATAATCCAAGCCATCTTAGTGTAAAATCGGATCATCCGAAGTTAAATTTGGAATTATTGTGTTGGACAATCATAATCATTCTTCTACAGGTTGTATACATTATTTTTACAATTTTTTCAAATTTTGAGTGACTTTGTCACCTTTTGCGGACTTCGTCTATTGACGACCACATTACAACACGCTAATGCGGTACTCGTGTTGTCATTTACGAGTTAACGCGGCACTGAATAATTTCGCTTACTCCATTAATAACGGGTGTGGTATTAGCGAATTTATAACATGCTGAATTGCTAATTTGTGCTTTGTTTTATCTTCTTTTGTCGTTTCAGTAGAAATGTCAACCAAATGCATGAAATGCATGAAATGCAAAAAGTTCAAACAAAAGAAGACAACCATGACACTTGTATTGTATGTACTAAGTGTACATCATCTATACCATGCATCGTGTGTAATACGTGGACAGAGCCAATGTGGGCTGATGTAGTCTAGAAGGCAGCAAAAGGGAGAGATAGACGGAATAGGTCAGAGACCCCCCCCACCTAAAGTTCGTCGTCTGCAAACGTCAGCCACAGTAACATAAGCGGCAATAGAGGAAAATAATGTTGACATGGTACAACAGTCTGCCTTTGAACAGATGTGTCGTTTGATCCAGGAAACTACGACAGAGCTATTGACATCAGGCCAGATATTACCTCTTTGGGGGTGTTCCCCCAATTTTCGCCTGCCCAATGGGCGTAAGTACCCCAGCATGTCCGAGCATGACCTTCGGGCCTGTAAGTCAGGACGCATGTTTTTTTTTTTACCGGATCCATTGGCTCTATTTCATTATACAACCTCGATGTCACCAGCCATCCAGCCATCCCAGCATGGGGACTTTATTGCTAAAACGGTCCGACCAACTTTGATTTATGGGGATTTTAGTGACAAATCCGTCTGTCAAAATGCACCGCCGGCAACATGCCAATACTATGACGGAGGTTTTAGTGAGAAATCTATCCATCCATCCAGGCCATTGGAGCGGCCGGTACCAGTGTTGGCTAGACCGTCACTGACATTCAGGCGGACAACACGCCAGACAAACCAGCTGGCAGTGCCGTCCCAGTATGGGGACCTTATTGCTAAAATGGTCCGACCAACTATGATTTACGGTGATATTAGTGACAAATCCATCCGTGAAGCTGTGATGGAGATTTTAGTGAGAAATCTGTCCATCCATCCAGGCCATTGGAACAACCAGTACTGGTGATAGCCGGACCGTCACCGACATTCAGGCCGACCATTTGCCAGACAAACCAGCCGGCAGTGCTGGCCGTCCATATGTTCATGGCTTCTCCACAATGGAGAATTAGTCAAATTGTCAAGGATGACGGAATTGCATCATCTATGTCACCTGGTATGCTGTATCCAGAGATGCAAGCTGTACCAGAACCAACAGTCCCTCTAAGTGAATGGTAGATGTGCGCGCAGTGCTTGCTGCCCTGCGCAAGCATTATGGAGATGAGCAAAATTTAACGTTGGACTGAGCAAAAATTGACAATTCAGCTGCACAGGGATGCCTAAGCAGCTGCGCAGCTTAGAGGGAATGTTGACCCAAACACGACTAGGCACACATTGAGTGTGATGAAACTCTTGCAATGAGCCGTAAACAGATCCAAGGATGACGGAATTGCATCATCTATGTCACCTGGTATGCTGTATCCAGAGATGCAAGCTGTACCAGAACCAACAGTCCCTCTAAGTGAATGGTAGATGTGCGCGCAGTGCTTGCTGCCCTGCGCAAGCATTATGGAGATGAGCAAAATTTAACGTTGGACTGAGCAAAAATTGACAATTCAGCTGCACAGGGATGCCTAAGCAGCTGCGCAGCTTAGAGGGAATGTTGACCCAAACACGACTAGGCACACATTGAGTGTGATGAAACTCTTGCAATGAGCCGTAAACAGATCCAATCATGGAATGGATTGAGTTTAGCTTCAAGGCCGCAGTGGAAGAAATTATAGGGTGTTGGCAACTTCATAATACCCACCACCTCCTACCACCATTCATAACTACAAAGTTCAGGCGTCTGTAGATCTTGAATAAGAGAAAGAGGAAATGTCCTTCCTACTCCTTCCCCAGTCAGCAAAATTCAGAAAGCCAAGTACCAGCGACGTTATAGTGTAGCTGGTACAAAACTCAATCAGACGCCTTCAGTACTGATCTCCAATGCCATGTCAAAGCTAGTCCAAAACGTGGTTGCTACGTCTTCAATGTTAGACTCAGCTTCACTAGCCATTTTCCGACTCCCAGGAAAATCCGGCAATGACCACGCTTGGGAAGCGACGGCCCGGATTGCTAGAGTTATTAACAGGGTAGCTCACCATTCCATGGCCAATGCGTTGACTGCTTCTGCCAACTTAGACCTGATACGACGTGACGCATGTCTGCGGTCCATGTCGCTCAAGTCTCATCCTACTCTGGCTTTACGGATGTCTCCATTTGGGTCATATTTACTCTTTGGGGAAAAATTGAAGAAGTTTGGAGGCAGACAGCTCAGGAACTGCCTCTCCAACTCACCGCCCAACCATCGCAGGCGTTTCGAAACAATCATCCCCTGCCACAGCGGAGGGATGATAGGTGAACCGGGGAAAAGGGATCCTTACAATCAAATGTGCAGTATAGATCCCAACCCAATGCTGGGAGACAAGTCTAATCAAGTTAGGAGGCAATGATACAGAGGCGGCAAGAACCCAAGTTTCTTCGCTTTCAAGCCTCCTAACTCTAGACGTTGACATACCCTTCCCACCGCCCCCGGACAGCCTACCTGCGGGTGGCCGCTTCCTGCAATTTCAGGACCACTGGACCACTTTATTACCCCAGAGCAATTGGGTGATCCAGGTAGTTTCGGAGGGACTTAGGATTTCATTTATCCATTCCCCTACCATGTCCTCCTCTCCCCTCTTCACGGACATACTGTCAGATCGAGAGAAAGATGCCTTTCTACAAAAAAAAAAAAGTTAAATAAACCCCGCAATCGACCGGTGTTTTATTCCTGGCTGTTTCTTATCCAGAGGCCATTCATCAACCTGAGTCACCTCAACCAATACATTTTACCACTGAAATTCAATGTGGCGATGGCGAGATCAATCCGTCTTTCCATCCGATGGGACGGGTATGCCGTCAGTCTCGATATGACCGACGCATATTTTCACGTCCATATCCACCGAGTCACAGAAATTTCTCCGTTTTGCTTATCGCGACTCGGTTTATCAGTTCCAGGTCATACCTTTTTGCATTGTCACCCTGTTCCGCTCAACTTCATCTATAGTGACGGCAGTGTACTTGGACGACATCCTCCAGAAACATGTTAAGTTCTACTCTGCTCAAAGGCAGAAACAATCTTCTATCACTTTTAGATCATCTAGGCTTTCTCGTGAACTGGAAAAAGTCTAATCTCTGTCCATTCCAGAGTTTTGGTCCATCTGGGTATGGAGTTTCTCACCGATCTGAATCTGGTAAGGCTTTCGAGATCATTCGGATCATTGAACTCCTCAAGTCCGTTTCCAACAGGATGTGCATTTCAGCAAGAGAGTTCTTGCAACTCCTCGGATTATTCAATGCGGCGGCGGACTTGATCCTGCTCGGCCGTCTTTTTTATGCGCCCCTTACAAATGACGTTACTAGCACAATGGTGCCCTTTTTTTCAAGTCTCCTCAATCACACAATAATGATCACACCCGAGATACTATCATTCTTGCGTCAGTGGCACAACCCCCGTTGGCTGTCCACAGTGATTCCTCTGGAGATACCCCAAGCAGAGATAACGGTATGTACCACTGCCAGTACATACGGTTTGGGTACCCATGTGTTGCCGGACTTCGATACCGTCAGTGGCACGTGGGTGCCAGGGAGAGCCCTCTCCAAATCAACCTTTCAGAATCGAAGGCTGTTATCAATGCCTTTCATTTCTGGAAGGATCAACTCTTAGGCAAAACTGTCCTCATTGTGTCAGACAACTCTTTGGTGGTGACTTGCCTCCTCAAACAAGGGGGCACCAAATCACCAGACCTGTGCAATCTGATCTGGCAGTTTCTATGTTGGTGCGACAATTGCAACATCAATGTACAAATCAGACACATTCCCAGCAGACTCATTGTCGTGGCTGACACTCTATCCAGGAAAGGTCAAGTTATTCACACGGAATGGTCACTCCATCAATCGGTCTTTCTTCGGATCTGCACACTTTGGGGGTGTCTGATGATCGATCTTTTTGCAACAAGGTGGAATTGCAAGTTGCCCACCTTCGTCTCTCTGGTTCCAGACCCAGAAGCTTGGACCGTGGACGCTCTGTTAATCAGCTGGGAGGGGTTGTGGGCATTCTCCTAGCCTCCCACGGTCTTGATACTGAAAATAATCCAGAGGTTAAGGGGTCATAACTGTCAGATGATTCTGATTGCCCCTCTCAGATGGAACAACTCCTGGGTCACCGATCTACTCGATCTGGCGATAGATCTACCCAGGAAGATTACAGTCAGCCCAAATCTTCATGGTTGGCACTTGTCCAGACGGTCTTGCGAGACAAACAATTTAAACCTTTGATTGTGGAGAGAATCTCGAGAGCAAGAAGGCCTTCTACTCTGAAGGCATACGAGGGAAAGTGGCATGTTTTCAGGGACTGGTACCATATCAATAACATCGTCCCTTTGAGTGTCTCAATCCCTCAAGTGGCTGACTTTTTATCTGACTTTTCGAGGAGAAACAGTTGGCCCCAATTACTATCAAATGCTACCGCTCCATGATATCAGACACATTCCGCCATCATGGTAGATGGGATATTAGGCATGACAAAGATCTGTCAGATCTTTTAGCCAATTTAGAGTTCAATCGACCAAAATCCCTCACCCTGTTTCCAAAATGGAATCTGTCCTAGGTTTTAACATGGCTCAATTCAGACAATATTGAGTCTTTAGCCCACAATTCATTAAAGCTACTATCATACAAAACAGGTTTCTTGATAGCCTTAGCTTCAGCATGCAGGGTGAGTGAGTTACATGCTCTTTCCAGTGACCCGAACTATCTTCAGTTAAGATCAGATGGTTCGGTGGTCCTCTCGATGCAGCCAGGCTTCGTAGCTAAAAATAGGTTACCATCCATTGGCAATCAAAGAGTCGTCATTGGCTCGCTTTCTTCCAAAAATAAGTCAAGAGCAGCAGCCATGCAAGATCCTGTTTGTGCACTCAAGCAGTAATTTAAACGCACAGAGGTGAGTCTGGTCACATGCAAGCACCTCTTTCTTCTGGTGACGGCTGGGAAATGGGATATCACCCCTCAAGCCCTTGCTTCTTTGTTGAAGTGGGTTATACGCTCAGCATACTCTGAGGTCTCACAAGATCAGAGTTGCCTCATGCAGATTACCGCTCATGAGATTAGAGCAATCTCAGTGAGCCTTGCATTTGAACGCAATGTTTCGATCCGAGATATAATAGAAGCTGTTGGCAGGCATGCAGAGTCAACCTAATCCAGTTTTATCTCAAAGATTTGACCTCGCAGAGGCAAACCTTGAACCCATTAGGTCCGGTGTTGGCAGCCCAGATGACCACCAGACCCATTTAAAACAATCAGCACAGCCTATCAGCTTTGCTGGATTCGCCTGAAAAAATTTGTGTAGGTAAGAAGATTTCAATAACGATCTTCTTAACCGTATAAAGGGGTCACATATCACGTGACTATGGGCTGTGTTGCTGATGAAATTAGGGGAACGGGTTATCTTTCAAATGGGGAACCCAGCCATCATTCCCTAGAGGATACCCAGGGTAGAGGTAGGATGCTCAGCATTCCCTCCTCCTAGTACCTATTCTCCTAACGTTAATGTGATTGGGGAACGTATTTGATGGAGAAAGCAAATTTTTAAGGTAAATTATGTTTCTCCGAGAATACTTACCCAATCACATTAATTAAAAACCCTCCCAACCACTCTGCCATGCGAGCATCCTCGTTTAATATATATCGCTCAGCTTAAAAACTAGCGACACCTGGTTGTGGCAAGGTAAGGTAAGGGGCAAGAGTTATTAGCCTTTGTCTATAGGAGATAGAAAAGACAATTTTTCATCTTTTAGTAGGGCTGGATTCGAAAAGTAGCAGGCTTATATTCCTGACATTAATGTGATTGGGTAAGTATTCTTGGAGAAACATAATTTACTTAAAAAATTTGCTTTCTGTTGTAAACCAGACTAAAGTACATGTAGATTATTCTAGTCTGGTTCCCTGCTTTGTATGCTACTTTTGTTGTTCTCTGCTATTCGTTATGGGAGAGCCACGCAGGGAGCATGCGAGGCAGGGAACTAGACTAATTATTCCCACACTTAGCCGGCTTCCTGGCCATATATTGGATCATATGTATGACCCAGCATCCCTATGAACGACTGTATTTTGAGAATATAGACACCATTGACATATATGTAATCAATTTTTACAACAACCACTTGATTAGTAACAATTGTTCTGATAGAAAACAAACAAAAAGGATAATAATAATTTTATTTTGTGGCTACCATTGATAGATGCTACAGTCCATAAACCAGTCTAATGTACATGTCACAAATTGCCATTGAAGTGCCAAATTTGAAGTTGTGGTCACGTATATTCTTTTGAGTTAATCTAGGGGTGGCCAAACTACGGGCCTGTGGGCCACATGCGGCTTGCCAAGGGCTTTCATGCAGCCCACCAAAGGTTTTCATGCGGCCTAGGAACAAGTCGTATGTTCACGTTGTTGAATTTTCTCAAGGGTAAAATTTCTTTCTAATTTTGATAGAAATGTAACCACGTGATGCTAAATACCAACCAGTGGGATAAGCCATAGAAATTTCAGTAGAATTTTCTTTGACTTGTTTCGCATTCTGTTTATATATCTATGATTTTCCACAGGGCCGTGGAAAAGCCATAGAAATTTCAAATAGAACTTTGTTTGGCTTGTTTCACAATCTTTTCATATATCTTTGCTTTTTTAAGTTTTAAAATATTAACAACATATTAACAACTGAAAATGAATTATGATGTTATTTAGAAAAACCTTTTGCATTTGCTATTTTAAATATTAATTATTTTACTTACTGAGCTATGCGGCCTGCTAAAGTTGTAAATTTGTGTATACGACCCTTGCACTGGAAAGTTTGCCCACCTCTGAGTTAATCCATATTGCCTTTCGGTGAATAGGGTCAATTTCTTTTAAAACAGCAAGAGAGAATCATTTGCTATATGTAATTGATAGTGTTCAAGACTTGTGATGTTTGTTGTTTATTTCCCTGATGTTAGGTGTTAACATCCAGACAGAGTAAATGGTTCTCTTTTTGGATGAGATAATTGTTTCTTTTTATTTCATTAATTGTTAGATATGCAATGCACATGTATAGATTTTTTATATTTTCCTACAACCCAGTAAAAATTGTCTTTACATTTGATATTACAACTGAACACTAATAATTTTACTACTTAGAACCATAATAATAATGGATGAACCTCGAACTAAAAAGAGACAAAATTGAAGGTTGGAGAAAATAATTATTGTAACTAAAAGAAGTGAAAAAGAGCAGACCACTTGCAACAAAAACGGTTACATGTTGCAGAAACAAATGTAGGTTGTTATAAAGGAAAAAGAGAAATCAGAAACGATATCATATGTTATTATATGTGATCTTCAATGTAAATGTGATTTCATGTTTAATGATAGAAGTATATCTTTATTGATATATAATTTTGTTTCTAGATGAATGCATACATTATTTTTGCAAGAACTATTAATAAAGAATAGATATATGTATAGTAATTATGTTTATTTTTCTTCAGATTGCTCTGTAACTGGACCTTAGAAACTCATCTTTTTGTACAAACTTGCTATGAGAGACCACCTGACTTGAGAGACCGTTTTATGTTGGCAGAAGTGGCGGTCTCTTATAACAGGTTTTACTGTACATTGCTTTTAATAATTCCATACTATTCTTTCTTCTTTGAGTACAAACGGGATGCATCCTATATAATGGCACTTGTAATGTTAAAATTGTCCCTATGTTGTTTCTCTATGCAGGGGTACACTGGTGCCATTTTTTTTACCTTTTCTGGTCATTATATTTAGTTTTATGAAAAGTTCACCTTTTTCCTAATATACTTTAAATAATTATTTTGTTTAAAAACAGTATGATTGCCAGTAACAGTGTTGTATAAAAGTGAAGATCTTTCTATTTCCAGAGGACATTACCTTTTGTATTTTTTGTTTTTTGTTTTTGTTAGATTGTGACTCAGTTGGAGGGGTACAAGATGCGTGGTAGCATCAGTGGAGTTGCAGCTATGCGGAAGACATTAAGCATGTCAAAAGATTTCCCAATTTTTGAACCACATCAAGGCTTTCAAGGTGATCATTCTCCTCTTTCACAGAGTCTAGATGGTACCAGTATTAATTTCACTGATCTTTTTCTTCCATTATTACATTTTGCTTAAATCTTCTAACCATTATGTTTTGTCTTTATTTTTTAAAGGCAATGCTTGCTGTTACAAATGTTATTAAATTATATTGATATTATTTTATTTGGTATTTCTTGATTCAGGTGTCTATAGGGGTTCAAAATTTATGTTCCATAAATTTGAAATTCACAAAAACTATAATACTTTGAGCTGCTAAGGTCAAGAATTTAAATTTACATGCATCTTTAGATTAGTCACCTTTGCTTGTCAAGAGTTATCAACCCTTGGAATATGTAACTAGCCCAAACAGTATCAAAACAATATCTACGGCTTCACCTTTTGATTGGATGCTGCTTAAAGAAACTAACCCATTCATATTGCTCATTATATTTATCTAAAATAATAGGTTAAATAATCAGTGTCCACTGTAAATAGTGATGCATGTCCCTCTGAGTTCTTCAATTTCACCTTTAACACACAAGTTATTTGTCGAGTCAAGGAATGGGAGACTATATATTGAATACCTAACAGATCATGTAAAGATTTATCTCATTGGTCAGTTGATTTGCATATTACAGGTAGTAATAGTAACTATTTTTTGTTTCTTACATGTGACAAGGGTTGATGTGGAATGAAGTTGATTGCTGACCATTGACTAGCAAAGATGGTTGATGTACATCCTATCATATTGACAGATGTTTACGATGGAATAAATTTACTCTATAGATTGTGTGCACATAATATCTTCATATGATTACTACTTATTTGTATAGGATGATTTCAAGGTTGGTTACTGGTGGAGTTCTTATGAATGCATCAGAAAACAGACACCATACCTAGTTGCTGATGCTGTCATCAGTGTTGAGTACACCATAAAATTGATTCAATACCGTATGATATTGTACAAGTGGCGGGTTTAGTAGCCAATCCATCCCTTTATGACAGATGTTTCACTATTCTGTTTATATGCCATGCAGTGTTGCACTTGAGAGTGCAGCAATTGTTGGTTTCCCTGCAGTATTTAGTTTCATATTTGCCAAAATAATTACACTTCGGAGCCCTTAGGGTTGTCTGTTTTCATCACTGCCTACAATTTCATTTGCTTGACATTTATGTTGGTGTTAATAATAGCAATCAAAGTTTTCAGATGAAATGTCACTTAAAAGTAAAACTACAAATTTGGCAGTTGAATTATTCAAGGCTTTTGAGTTTGAAATAGTGACAAATGGGATTAGTGTTTTATCAGAAGAGAGTTACATAAATATATACTTGATCAATCGGGTATTAGCTTGGAAAGAAAACTAAATTGGAGCAAAAGAGGATTATTGTATAAAAAAGATGTACATAATGGGTGAAGGTGAATTAAGTGAGAGCAAGAGCTATAATGGAAAATTCCTGTGTCTCTTTAGGTACGCTAGATATTGGAACATTTTGATATTTTGTGGGTTACATGAATGCTTGATGAAACTTGTAATACAATAGTGGAAGTGTTCACAGAAAAGATTTTAGTGCAATGCAAGAAGCAATGTTTAGATGGCAAATTGGAGCTGTAAATGCATAACTTCATGACACCATCTTGAGTCTGATACTGGATAATGCCTATTTTTTATGCATAAAATATGGCCATACTAAAAGCTTTGAAATAGATTGAGACCTCTGAAAAAACAATTGTCATCATTGTTTCAGATTTACTTTTCAGATTGAAAACCCTGGAAAACCTTAAGTCTGACAACTTTTTAATATGAGACATTACAGAAACATAGTTTGCTGATACAGTTGGGAAAATGTAATCAGTACTATTGGCTTTTTATTAGTTATGTAAAGGGTAATGGAAGGGCAGATAAAGCATGCAAAGCAGCCCTGCAATCACCCATTTCAGAATAGAAGATTCCATAGACTAACTTAAGATATTGTAGGAATTAACTTGAACATCATAATTTACAAAATATGTGGAATTCAAACTTGACAAATTTTAAAAGATCAAACCCACTATAAGAGAGTGGTATGATATAGAACAAATGGCAGATATGATGTGGTATTGTGCTTGTTTGGTATTGGACACACCTACTTAATTCATGAATAAAGTTCCGAACAGTGAACTATGACCTGAGTGCTTACCAAATGTGTGTCCACTGACAGTGGAACACATTGTATACCGTATCTTCATCCTGAACACGCACACACACACACACACACACACACACACTTAAAGTATCTTAGTTTTTGCAGCTTCTGGTACCTCAAGAATTCTTTAGTACATGCATTTTTCTTTGTCCATCTGAAATGCTGTGTCTTACAGATTTAGAAAACAGGGTGTCACAGTGTCCCCATTGCCTGGTATCCTGGGTGCAACACTGCCCTTTTAGCAATAAATGACTCACTGATGGTCAAACTTTGTTCACACCATAGCATAAGAAAGAATTCAAAATTATTTCTTTTTTATATCAGATGTTCAGTCTGTCAGTGGATCCCCAAGTTTATTTGTGGACTGGAATGAGGGTAAACCTAAGTTTATAGAAAAGAGAGACACCAGAAAACTACAAACAGAAGAGGTAGGTATGAAGTCAGCTGTAATAGCTTCATTTGAAAATCTGGTTTGAATTTTATTATGTGGTTTTGTTAGTTAAAAACAGCTCATATCTGTTTGTGAATAATATTATAAATATACTTCCAGAAAAGTTGATTTTTTTATGTTATCAGTTTCTTTTTGTTGATGTATAGAACTGACATAGACATAAGTAAATGTTGACCAAGTTCGCTAACAAATTGAATTAAATTTAACTAATTAACCCCTGGAGATTCTTTTTTATTTTCTTCTGAATTGGGGATGGAAAATCAGTTCCATTCACAAATATCTAATGCCACTAAAACACTTGTGTGTTCATTAGTACTTTCAAGAGTGGACTATTGTAACTCAATTCTGTCTGGTTTGTCATAATATCTACTCCAGAAACTTCAAAAAGTTCAAAACACAGCTGTTCAGATCATCTTTAGAGTACCTCGATCAGAGCACACCTCACCACTGCTCTGTACCCTATACTGGCTATCAATTTGATACAGAATCAAACACAAAATTTTTTCTCTGTGATACGTTTCACTGACAGTCCAACATACCTATCCGGCCTCACCCATGTGTACACACCAGCAAGATCCTTATGCTCCTCTTCTGACAATCGTATACTCATTGTTACCACTATGAAAACGAAGTCATATGGACAACATTCATTTGCATACCAGGGCCCGGCGATGTGGAACGATGTGGAACGAATTGTCCATTGAAATTAGACACAAAGAGGCAGTGGTCCCTTTTAAGAGTGCTCTTAAAACTCACCTGTTTCGACTGTAGGAACAAACTTAAGAGACCTAATAATGTTTTGTACCTTATATGTTTTCAGCATGTTTTTATGTTTTCCAATTTCATAGTTTTTGTTCTTTGTTTTTGCTGTAGTGTAGTCGTATCATTATAGATGTTGTAAAGCGCTTCGAGCTTCTAAAGATAGGTGCTATACAAAGTCATCAGTATTCTTCTTCTTCTTCTTCTTCTTCTTCTTCTTCTTCTTCTTCTTCTTCTTCTTCTTCTTCTTCTTCTTCTTCTTCTTCTTCTTCTTCTTCTTCTTTTCTTCTTCTTCTTCTTCTTCTTCTTCTTCTTCTTCTTATTCTTATTCTTATTCTTATTCTTATTCTTATTATGGGAAACACATTTTAGTGGCTATTTCTGAATGCTTCCAAATAGATCTGCTCCCGAGGTGTATAAAAAGATGTTTTCAATTGACTTCTTTGCTCATGCATGAGCAGAATGGAAACAGTTGGACTTTTTTTCTTGGTTTTATTTTTGTGTGTGTAATGCATCCATGATATTTATATCCTGGATGATTTTTACTCCAAATCTCAAACTTATCCTACTCTCTGCAAAGGTTCACTTGTCTATATGTAGTTCAGACTGGTCTGCTTTAGAGCTCATGCGAAAGTCTAAAATCCAGACACAAACTCCAGTTCCAAAACAAGTAATTTGTTACTTGTAAAAAAAAAAAGTGGGTCTCAAAAAGTGTTTTTTACCACCACTATATTTTGTGATGTGAGTTGAAAGTCTACATTTTAGGGTATAATTGTAGAACTACCCATGTCTAATTTTCTGTAATACCACTCACTTTGGTTTTTTATTGATGATATTGAGGGTACAGCTCGGAAGAAGGGTACAACCTCATGATGCATAAACATGACACACAGGGATAATTTGACTCCTTAATAGAGAATATCCTGAGAAGAAAACATCTTTTAAATTAATTTTTTTTAGTTAAACAATTCTTTTAATAAAATTTGATGATGTATCATATTGGAATTGAGATCATTCAACCCATTTTAACATGTCAGATGCTGTTCATTTGACTTTTGTATGACATTAGTTGTGAGTGATCTCTTGCCCAAATTGACCTTTTTTTTGTCACAAAATAAACTACCTATGTTAGCTCATGATAAAAGTTATTTGTGGATCTTTATGCTTTGAAGTTTATGAGTCACAAATTAAATTCCCTTGCTAGTAATTCACTGTCAAAGAGAAGTTTCAAGAGATTTATCATAAAAGTGTCGGTGATATTGGAAAATGGTTGGGTGGGAATGGTTTTCTGTTTTCAGATCAGTTCATTGTGATGTAACCAGAATTTAAACAGTGCTAAACAGTAATCTAATATTTATAGATTAAATGCAATAATACAAATTAAGAAACATTAGCAACAGTAAATACAATTATATTCACTTTCAGTTACCATTTCAGCATGTACCAGAACAACACTTTCCTAGTCCTAGGGATTCAGGTAAGTTGAAAATATGATCCTAATCTAACATATCTATGCAATGTTCTAGTGTTACCAATTGAAACATTTCAATAGCACATTTTTGGTTTTAACTGCTGTTATGGTTGACGACGACTCAAGTTCTTTACATCGGGAAATTTTGGTCATAAAACTGGATAAAAATGTACAGATGTAGTTTTCTCACTGTTGGCTTCATGAATATGAAACCATCTTGATTAGAGTTAACATCAGATATTTTGGGATTTTGGCTAAACTTGTTTGCATATTTTTTATATTATGTCCTGAGTTTTCAAACACTATGCAGGCATATCTTGATGGACAAAAATTCATAGTTCACCATGCTTGAAATTAACCTACAATATGTTTAATGCAGACCATAATTCATAGTACATTAAAACCTGTCTTGAGAGACCACCCATTCTGCCAAAAAAATCAGGCTCTCAAGATATGTGGTCTCTTCTTACAGGGTTGTGCAAAATTTAACAATCTTTTAAAAAGCAAAAATACTGTACATGAAATGTATTTTTTATTCATAGTTCTTGCTAAAAATATTGCTTACATTCATATGAAAATAATTTTGTATAGCAGTACATCTGTCATAAAACATTCACATTTATTTTAGATGACATGTACATGATTCTAGCATACAAACTAAGGTAATATTTATTTATCAAGTCCGTAAATTAACCTCGCTTCTCTCAGTTGCAATAATTCTTTTCTCCATCATGTTAAGATATTTCTGTTTTCATTGATTGTTTCTCTGCTGTTGAGATATTGATGTTATTACCATATGACTAGTGATTTTTATTAGGCTTTGGGTAAGTATAGAATATTCCATGTACCGGGGAATTAAATAAAAAAACATGATGAACTCATCCAGAAGCAATAAATGTATATAGCGACAACAACTCAAAACTTTCTTCACCAGCAGCATTAAGAGATAAACTCTGTAACTCTATAAACAAGAGTGTAACTAGTTTTACTAAGGTGCACAGTTGATGGCTTTATGTGTAGGTTTAAATTATGTTCATCATTGTTACATAAAGGTTAGTGGTGTTTGTTTCAGATATGGCAATACAGTCAATTATAGCAGTGATGTTTAGAACAACCTGCACATTTCATGTGAACCATCCAGAGCAACCATGTGTACAAAGGATTGAATCAAGGTTAATGACGTTGAGATGTATTTTGTGATGTGCAATCATTCAATGCAGTGTTGAAATGCATTTTGACGAAAAAGCATGGTTGCTGGTCACATTCTTTAGTTGATCACTCACAAGAGTATATCTATATTTTAAAAAAACACTGTATGCTGATTATGGTAGCAAATTACAGGTAGTCACTCTCAGCAGAGGTTGCTGAAGACAGGCTTTACTACTGTTGTTTTATCACTATTGTTAAAGTCAGATGAACCCTTGTAGCTTCAAGGTCTGAAAAAGAAAGCTAAAATCCTGAGTAGTTTTCCAGACCCATGAGGTTACACTCTCATCACCCATTAGTGTCTTTCTGCAGGGATCATTGGAACCAAGTTTCCTGAATGGTGACTCCTCTGTTTCATCAACTGGTCATTGTCCAGTAACTGGCCACCAGAAAACGTGTGCAGATCACCAGGTAGTTAAATGCATCAAGTGACAGTCACAGTGTTTGTCACCAGTCATTGGGTACTAAAGACCATGCACCAAGTCACTGGGCATCAATCACCAGGTTTAGTGTTTTATACTGGTCTACTGTTTTCTGTCTCTGTTCACCGAATGCTGTGCAGTAATCACTGGCTTTTGGACCTTTACCTGGTTTTGACCACTAGCTTAGGGAAGGGGATCAGGTATATGCAACCCTTTCTCTTTGTTTCTTTTCAGCCACATTGGGAGCAGGTTCTGAGTTTTGAGCCATCTAGGGGAAGCATTGGGTTGACACCCCTCCTTTTTTGATGTTCTCATTCAATCCTTATATAGCCAGAGAAATCACAACACCTAGTAGTAAGTTGGCCATTCCTTGCTTTAACACCATCAATGACTTTGTTGTGGCTCCGTAGATTGGAAGACTGGGCAGGCTACATATCATCCATGCCTCCTTTGGCCATGTTAACGAAAGAGAGGGAGTGGGACACCCACTTGCCTCCTGCAGTATCAACTTGAAATCATGAATCCTTTTCTCCAATGAGAGTGGAGTGATGGGCGATAAGAAGGATAATCTGTCTCACCCATAGACCAATGACAGGTCAACACACTGTTAATTTTGGTTCATGCTCATGATTTTCCACAAGAACCAGTTCAATTAAGGCCATTCTGTTTTTTGGTCTCTATCTTTGTCACACCTTTGGAAGCTTCAGATGCTTGTGTTTTTGTCAGTTTGGAGATGCTCTCAGGGACACTGCCTCAACTTGACCTACTGCTGCACTTCACTCAGCAATGATGAGAGAGCTAACTCATCAGTTTAGGCCAAGAGACAGACAAGACAGAAGGGGTTGTTGGTCCAATAGTATGTTTCAAGCTTTAGTTTCAGCCCTCAGTTGTAGGGTCCATTTTCCTACTTAACTGCTTAAGTCACCACTGGAGCTTTCCACATTGGGATTATGGCAGTGACCAATGTGTGTCTCTCCATTAAATCTCTTACGGCTTTTGAGCTGATGGTTTGCACACTTGTTATTCTAGCCTCCCATGCTGATCTTTTTTTGTCTGCCTTATTCTGTCTGAAAAAGTAAGAATTGTTGTCTTTTGCTTTTTTACAGAGTTTGTCAGAGGCTGTTGTCGAAACATTGAAACATATGCTCACAATATGTTGATGCTGCCATAGAAACAGATACACTTGATAGAGATTATATTCAAAGGGCTAATCCATTTAGTGGCATTGCAAAACTAAAGGGATGAGAAACACCAGTCCCTGGCTGCTGCACCAGGCCCAACTGAACTGGCAAAGAATTGCCCTCATTCCACAAGGTTTGTGACTCTCCCTCCAAAATGGTTTGAGCTGATGAATCAACAGAACCTTGAGGTCCAGTTTAAACTTATTTCATTTGTTTTTCTCTAAAGGAGATGGCTGGAGGGGCCAGTTTTGGAAATCTATGTACCCATTCCCTTCCTATGATTTCTTACATAGTTCCAGTGTAAGTGACATGTACACCAGTCAGCAGCATACGACACTTTTTCATCTATGGAGAAAGCCAATGATAGACTTGTTAGCAGCAGTGTTGAATAAGTTAATTCTTTGTTTCTCTAGAGCAAGAGCAGAAGGGATGTGCATTGGATGCCTTCAGTCTGAGGTGGAATCAACTGCTTACCCATTCCCACCTTTCAGAATAATCTCGCAGATTATTCTCAGAGTTAGGATGTCCAAGTCAAAACTCATTCTGATACTTCCCCAGTTACCCCATTAGTTGTGCTTCAGTGATCTCAGCTAGTTGCTCAAGAATCCCAGGAAATTATTCTGGAGGGATCTGCTATCACAGCATAGAGGGTCCCTTTTGCATGACACTCACCAACTTCTACATCTTTACGCCTCATACATATCAAATGATCTATCGGCAAGGGTCAGTTTTCAAGGAAGGTTACTGAAAACATCACTCAGACTAGATGGCATCCATGGTTTTCAATGCCAAGTGGAGAATTTTCTATAATTAGTGAAGAAGGAAACACATTGGTCCTATCTACTTATAATTAATTGCAGTTGCAATCTTCATCTTTTTTTTTTCGTCAAGGAAAAGATGGCTCAGTATTTACCATTAAGGGCTATAGAGCATCACTCTCTAATAGTCTTATTTTCTAGTAGGCTCCATTATCACAGTGGACCCACATCTTTCAGAATAGGTGGTTACTTTCAGCTCCAGAGATGAGTCTGTCATAGTTTAATGACTTGCTGTTATTTTTCTTTTGCTCTTCGGTCATTATCTAAACCTCCTTACGAACCCTTGCATGAAGCTTCCTTTGACAAACATTACCCTTAACATTTGACATTACCCTTAACATTTGACATTACCCTTAACATTTGATAACATTGCCCTTAACATTTGACATTACCCTTAACATTTGACATTACCCTTAACATTTGACATTACCCTTAACATTTGATAACATTGCCCTTAACATTTGATAACATTACCCTTAACATTTGATAACCTTACTCTTAACATTTGACAACATTACCCTTAACATTTGATAACGTTACTCTTAACATTTGACAACATTACCCTTAACATTTGACAACATTACCCTTAACAATTGATAACATTGCCCTTAACATTTGACAACATTACCCTTAACATTTGACAACATTACCCTTAACATTTGATAACATTGCCCTTAACATTTGACATTACCCTTAACATTTGACATTACCCTTAACATTTGATAACATTGCCCTTAACATTTGACAACATTACCCTTAACATTTGACAACATTACCCTTAACATTTAACAACATTACCCTTAACATTTGATAACATTGCCCTTAAATAACATTGCTCTTAACATTTGACAACATTACCCTAGAATTGGTGAGGAGGAGGAATGACATTCATGCCATGTCAGTGGAAAAGGGTTATTTATGTTTCAATGGTATGTCATTTGGTCTGGCATCTTGGCCAATCTGGGTTTCTGGCCAAAGAATCTGCTTCCTATTGAAATCTACATTCTTGATGATCAGTCTGTTAGATTCCTTTGACCAGTTGTAGTTTTATCTTCTGTCTAAATCAAAAGGGAAAAGAAAGAGTAAAGAACCATCTTTTTGCTTTCAGAGGTAACGTTTTGCAGCCACCATTTCATGGTGGATTCTTCAGGCTACTAAAAGAGATTATTATTTCTCACATAAATAGATTATTCTTTCATGAAAATTCAAAACCATGAGGTCACAGCTATTGCTGCATCTTAGGTCATTCTAAATTTTTCTTCATCACATGATGTCATGAAAACTGCATTCTTGCTGTCTCACTCAACATTGGTGGCATTTTACCTTCAAACAATTTCACACCTGGGTGAAGGCATCTATGCATGGGGCCCAGTTGTGTCAGTTCAGCAAGTTGTTAAACCATCCTCTAGAGTAGAGTAGAGAAGCTCCCTACTTTTTAGTTGTTTTAGGCTCTCAGCCTTCCACTGGACTGGCAAAGGTTACAGTTAAAATACTGTTTATTGAGGAGTATTCCTTCTCTCCCTGCTCTAATAGTATTCTTTCATTCTTACTTGAAGCCAAAGATAGATGATATTTTAATTGACCAAAAGTGATTAAGGTATCTGAATATGGTAATATTTTTTTTCTTCTTTCAATTCTAAACCTCCAGTTACTAATTCAAAGAGATAGTGACAATCATGGACTGGGGACTACAATCAGGAAAAGATGCTGCATTACAATAATTGCAGATAGGTGTTACATAAACTAGATTTATCATGAAAAATATACATGTCCACACATTTCAAGAAACTCAAACTTTTTTGCTGGTGTTTCATTTGTCTGAATTCAGTTTTTGTTCTATACAGGAGATAGCGAAAATGATGACAAGATTTATCAAAGAATATTTCAACCCCGACATCTCCTCAGCTGGGATGAAGCGGATGAAATTGAAAATAGTAATACTAGGAGCTTCCACCAGCGAATCTCAGAGCAAGTATGTCCTGATGAGTCAACAGACCTTGGATTTAAAAGCCAACAAGAACATTATTCTTTAGATACAAATATCTTTGACCATTGCCGCATGTCTGTTGACAGTAGGCTTTTTTCACCTAAGTTGGAATGTGTGGAATCACCAAACTTTCGCTTTATAAATAAAAATTCACATTTGACCAGGTATGAACAATTTGAACATATTGAATCAAATTTTCCAGGTAATGAAAAATTGATGCAACATTTTAAAGTTAATTCTTCAGATGATGATGCATGTTTCAGATTCAGGAAGCCTAGAGAGCGCCATCTAGAGAGGAACCCAATAGTTACTACTCCGTTTGAAATAGGAGCAGCTATTATTGTTGGAAATAATGATAGGATATCTTTTAAACAACCAGATTCTCTGGTTCCCAGTGATTCCTTATGCCATGAAATTACTTTTGAGGTTGATAAAATGGGTCTAGATGAAGAAGGTGAATCACAACCTAACACAGTTTGTGATAGAGATAATCATTCAGATGAGACATGCATGGATGCTGCTGATAAAAATCAGTTAGTGTCAGCATTACCAGAAAAGAGTGGGTTGCAAATGCAAATGTACCAGGAGCAGATATTAAGAGGTTTGCATGGTGATGATAGAATCAGTAGCAATAAAAAGTGGGACAATTTTGAATTTTCATCAAGATCTACAGAAGACACCTTACAAGGAATCAATTTTGAGCACAAGTCATTTTGGGGGAAACCTATAACATTTCATGATTCACAAGTGCAGTGTTTGGAACAAAATTCTAAATTCAAAAAGACAGTTTTAATCTCTGGTGCAAACGGTACTAATTTTGATGAATGCCCCCCAAAATCTGAAAAGAATTCAGTTCCAGGTTCAAGATGGGGAAAGTACATTCTTGAAGAACCTGATGATGAGGAGGGCATTGACAGCTTAATTAAAGAAGATAGGAAAGCACCAGCTAATGTGTCTTCAGACCACAAGAGTGCTTTTGTCAGAATTCTCTCACAAAGACCAGAGTACTTCAGTGGGCTAGATCAAAATCGATTCAGCAAAGAAGATTCTAGAGGGAAGTCTGATCTTGATACCTCAACAGATTCTGTTGATGCAGAACTGGATTCTTTCAATGAGGATTTTCTCAAGTCTCGTCCAACTGATGTGCAAAGGGAGGAATTATATTATAAAGATGATTTTGCCCAGATATTTAGAAAACCATGTATATTTTCTAAACAGACTACACCAGTCATAAATGACTTTCAAACTAGGACTCAAAGACCCTTGGATTTTTTCTCTGATTCCAGCAGGACTTTAGATGTTTCAGATGGAAAGAAACAAATTCATGTGACTCCAGGAGGTTCATGCAAAACGTTACTTCAAGGTGGTTTGAATAGTACTTTGCCACAGGGAGGTTCAAAGGAAACTTTGCTTCAGGGAGGTTCAGTCAATACTTTGCTTCAGGGATTTTCTAAAAATGCTTTGCCACTGGTTGGTTCAACCAGTACATTGCCTCAGGGAAGCTCAAGGAATACTTTGCCCACTACGGATTCAGATGACATCTTTAAGCAAACAGAAGGCAGGTCTGAGGTTTTGTCTAGACATTTTACTCCAAATGGTCAGTTTAGGAGTCCCATACTAAGTCATTCACCATATGATGAACAAAACAGGGAAAAGGGGTAAGTTCAAATGTGTATTAATTTTAGTTACCAGTGATTGATTAAAATTGAAACTTGGTTACTTGCAGTCTAATTCCATGAACGTGATTGGTAGAATTCAGTTACATAAAGAGTGAAGCTGCTGACAATGAAATTCCATTTTACTGGCAAATAAATGAGCCAATATAGTATTTGTCTAAATCATCAGTACAAAGTAGAGCTATTCAGTGTAATTTTGCACATGACTGACAAGAGAGGTATATTTTTTGTTGATCAGTGCCTTGATGGACTACTCAAATTTTTATGGGCATAGTCAGATACAGAGAGTGAAAAGCATGTGCTAAATGTGGATGTGTTACACATGAAAATGGCAGATGTAAAAAAAAAAATATTTGAACAGTTCTACAGCTACACCCCCCCCCCCCAAAAAAAAAAATTAAAGAAAAACTAAAATGTGGATATTTTTAGCTTTAATGCCAGAAGCGGTTATGGGATGATTTGTTGCTTGTCGCCAGTCGGTCCATTAACACAAATATATTATTCCTAATCCTCCTGAACTATTTTGAAGATTACCTTATAAATTTACACACATTGTTTCTTGATTTTTGTGTTCTTTCTCACAATATATGGATATGTGTTCTTTCTCATGATATATGTATGTGTTCTTTCTCATGATATATGGATATTTGTTCTTTCTTATGATATATGTATGTGTTCTTTCTCACAATATATGGATATGTGTTCTTTCTCATGATATATGTATGTGTTCTTTCTCATGATATATGGATATTTGTTCTTTCTTATGATATATGTATATGTGTTTTTTTCTTATGATATATGTGTGTTCTTTCTCATGATACATGGGGGGCCCCGAGTGGTCTAAAGCGCTCTCCGTTACATATCACTGCCATCTCACCTCTGTCTGTGTGGGTTCCAGTCGGCTAATGTAGTTATGTGAGAAACCTTGCCAGTAGCTTCTCTCGGGTTGTTGGTTCTTTCCATGGGTTTTCCTGGGTTCTTCCTCCACCAATAATACTGGCCACCATGTATGGCCTGTCGTGTGCTGAAAAATGGCATTAAACCCTACAATAACAATCATGATACATGTATGTGTTCTTTATCATGATATATGTACATGTATCTGTTTTTTCTCATGATTCATGTATATTTGTTCTTTCTCGTGATATGTAACTACATGTACTTTGAGGAGTGCCTCGGTGATTTTACATGTATGGCGACATCGCTTAACAGGCTTGAGGTAGCTGCTCCTAATTTTTATGTTCTTTCTCATGGTATCTGTTCTTTGATAGTCTTCGTCTGCATTATTATGTTCACCCTGTGTTGACTGTTCTGATGGAATATGTTTCTTTATCTATTCCTAGCCCTCCCAAACAACTATCAAAATTAGGACTATTGGTTGCCCTTGAGTTTTGTCCATGCTTTATAACACAGAAATAGCTCTTGTTGTCCATCTGAGTGTGACTGAATTTACTGCTGTCCGAACGATCACTTCTAAGAGCTTTATCACACTTCTGAAGCTTGTTACAATCTTCATAAGTTTAATCCAGTTTTGTGAAAAGTATTTTTGTTTAAGTCATGACATGTCTTGATTATGAGGTCACATGCACTGCTTATTTTGCTACATTCAGAAATGAACACAATAATAAAAACTAACATTGTTTATTTGATTACTCTTATAAATGACCACATGTACATCTCTGGGTCATTCTGACTGAATTCAATCACTGTAAATATCAGTTCGTTTTCCCACCTGGCTGCCAGTCAGAGCCTTTGAATTTGCCACGCATCATGTTCTTTTGATGTAATCTTATAATGGCACGATGTATATCAATTTGTCTTTCAGCCACTGAATTATGTCCATGTAAATATCAGCACAGCTAACTGATCAACAGATTTTCCGCACAAAGCAGGTGTATGAAACAGGACTGGCAAATCTTTGAATTTTGTCGCGCACTTATTACATGTGCACAGAGGAATCTGACCCAGTGATTTTCTGTGCCCCAGACAAAAAATTGCCTTCCAAATACATGTGATTAAGTGTTTCCAAGGCCTCTGAGTTGTTCATTAATTTCTAATTCTTAACTGATTCTTGGTAGGTTTAACAGTTTTTTTTATCAGTGTAATCTTGTTTGTGTTCTGTGCCGATTGGAAGTATCCAGTGCTAACAATGAGTATACTCGAGCTTATTTTCAAGTTCATTAAGATGTCCATTTTAGTGAAAAGGAGGGATTTTCAAATAAATAAACATTGAAGTTAAACACTGTGTCATCTATATTCAGTAATTTTAGTTTCAAGTTTTAGTATTTTTCCACCCAAATAATGAAAAATAGAAATGCACAGTAAGTAGTTTGAAGAATTGTAAATTTATCGTACAAATTAATCAAAATAGACTTGCTCACATAAACATCAATGCAGTATTAACCCATTTGGCTTGAAATAAAGTTAACAACTACATAGTATCAAGTAAGTTGTTAATTATGAATGAATTATGTCTTTACACTCTGTATCGTTCAGGCTTAAATTTTAAATGCATTTCATTTTAGTTTAAGCTACACTATTTATTTCTCTTACTTCTTTTGCAAAGGCTAAATATGGAATTTTAATGTCTCGAGCGTGTGTGATTATCTGTAGCCATAGACCAAAGCAGTCACTTTAGTTTGTCAAGTTTTAATTTCAGATAATTACATGGAGCATTTTTTTTATTTTATGCGAGCTGTTCACCAACCTGTTAATGGTGCATTAATGAAAATGTTAAATTATTGAAAAGTGAGCTACCTCAATTTAATGTTTTACCATCCTCATCATCATCAGTCTCTTGACCTAGTGTGGTCGTTGAATCACTATGCTGCTGAACAAGACCAGTTTCTTCCACTTGTCTCAATCATGTGCCAATGCCTGTGTGTCTCCGCAAAATTTTTCCTGGTCCATTCTGTGATGTTGTCAGTCCACTTTTGTATCTGTCTAGCTCTCCTTCTGCCACCCTGGATGCTGCCATGCAGAACTGTTGTGGATAGACTGTTGGCTTTAGTGACATGGCCATACCATTTCATCTTTCTCTTTTTTGTCAGTGGTGAGATCTTTATATTGGCCTACTTTGTGCATGATGGTGTGGTCCATGTAAGAGTAGCCAAAGATGGTTCTGTAGCATCTCATTTCAAATGCCTGGATTCTTCTTTGTAATTCTGCTGTCAGGATCCAGGCCTCACATGAATTAAAAAAGACTGAGATGACTAGTACTCTCAATAGTCTGATTTTAGTTTTCTGACAGATATTCTTGTCTCTCCAGATGGGTCTTCATTTTGACATAGCTGCCGTTGTTTGTGCTGCTCATGACAATATGTCTGCTCTTGATCCCTCTTCAGTGATTATGGAACCAAAATATTTGAACTGGCCCACTGTTTCCAGTTCCTGTCGTCTGGCTTTAATCTTGGTTGTGATATGTTTGCCACTATTTGTCATCAGCTTTGTCTTCTCAGCCCTTATCACCATTTCAAATCTGGAAGATGTTTCATCCAGGTTACTCACTAAGTTGGCAAGCTCATCTTCACTGCCTGCCAGTCCATCAATGTCATCTGCAAAGCAGAGACTGCTGATGTTATATAGTGTTGTTCCGATTATCAATTATAATCGATCATCAGTAGGTTGAGCAAACCAATAAGATAATCGATTGTGAACTCCATAATCGATTGTGTGTAAAGGGAGACCACTTTTTAGGTGTATGCAAAGCACAAAGGTTAGTAAAACTCCCAGCCACAAAGTTGACCTGAAATTTATTAATCCCTTCACAGCTACAAATAAAAAACCTTACAATTCATAATTAGGAATATATAGTCATTATTACATGGTCAAGTTGTTAAATTGTTGAGTTAATGCATTTAAACACATTTTATTGATTTGTTTCAGTTAAATTGCAACATCTTTTGTAGTATTTATAAACAATGACAAACAAGAAAATCATGTCCTTCTATACTTTAAATTACAGACACATCATATATGAATGAAAGAATTTTGGGGGATTGTAGCAGTATTTCAGTGACTGATCAGCCATAAAAAGTTGTGTTCATTGAACAAACTTGTAGAACAAAAGTAACACACAATGTAATACTGTCAGATTAAAGTATACATGTCATGAAAAGAAATTACTCCTGTAGATTTATAAACATATTGAACTCTTGATCAAAGATATAACTGTGTAACAAAAATTTAAATTTGCTCTTTGTAATTATAATTGATGATCAGTTGCTTAAGGGGAACCAATTATCGATTATGAATTTCTAACCGAATCCCATCACTAATGTTATGCCCTCCAATGCTACCTGTCCCACAATGGTTTTTCAGGGCTTTGCTCATGATGCGCTCTAAGTAGATGTTTATTGATGTGTGCTACCCTAGTTCCCTTTTAATAGCCCTTCAAACTACCACAACAGATATTAGATATTTTGACCTTCCCTGGGTGAGACATGGTACTCCATAAATCAGTTAATTTATTTTATTATTTAGTCCTGGTAAGATTATTGAAAATAACAAAAGCTAGCAAGATGTTGCTTCTGTTTGGGCTTTACCATTTGGAAACCAGACTAATCGTCATGGTTAAAGATGTAAAGTTGTTGATATATTTCAGGCTTTCCCCTTTTGGAAGCCAGACTAATCATTATGGTTGTAACATCATGTGGTTGATGCTTTTCAGGTTGTTTTCCCATTTGAAAACCGGAATAATCATTATAGATAAAAACATCAGATCATCCACTCATCTAAACATGGTAATTTCTTGAACTTACAAAAAATAAAAAAGTAAGAAATTCAATATATTTTATCAAAATTTCTGAGTATATCTTGGACTTTTGGACACAATCTTTTTTCAGGCCTGATCTTTTGCATTTTTGATGTTCCTTCTCAGATTTCCCCTAAAGAGTCCCACTTTGAGTACAGGTTCAGCAAAGAGTTTTAGAAATCCATTAGTCAGCAATTTATCTTCGAAGACTTCCATGGCTGGAACAGAGGTAAGTGACTCTACCCTGTCACTGCTCCCCCATGCCAACAAAGTAGTGGTGGCAAATGAAATTGGCCACGCTTATGGTGAATGTAAATTATGTGCTGGACATGACCACAAAGTTCAGTGTGTCATCTAGGGCTTTGTAAGGGTGCAAATTTCAATCGATCTATAAACAGCACATTAATTTGGGCAAAAGAAAATTAATTAGATTTGTGGGACATGTGCATGTTAAATCGCTATACTGAAATGATTTTTAATGTCAGTGTCATGAGAGGAAGTGATTCTTAATTAAGCTTTCATTTATTTACCTGTAAGACAGACTGGAATTAAAAAGTTAACTTTAATCTTTGTATCACAAATTTCATAGTTGAGATTGTCCAGAATCAGTTATTTGGAAATCTGTCAGTCATGCTGACCACAATTTTGGTGCTTAGTTATAAAAGATGGTAGATATTTTTAATCCTGATTGGTTATGCTAAATAAGAGGCATGTTTCCCACACAAAATTTCTTGGTTTTTAATATTGCCCCATTGAAAAATCTAGGCAGTCTACTTTTTTCCAGCAAGAGTGTAAACATTAGAGACTCTGAGATTGAATTTAGAAGAAATTCTCGTAAAATTTTCATCCAAGGGACCAGATGTCTGGAAAGGCATTAGACCCAATTCTGGTGGTAAAAGCGAGCAAAGCTTGAAAGCACATGGAGAAATCGCTCCACTGATGTTTGCGCATACCTACTTATTCAAAAATCTACATACTTACATATCCACCTACAAACACAAAGTTTGAAAGCTGAAAAGAACAAAGTGAAAGGACGGAGAAGAATAGCCAAAATGAAGTTGGTATGAACTGGTAAATAAGCAGGTTATGAATTTGTATATGACAATGAGTTGGATTATTCACTTGATTATATGATTAACCAATTCTATAATTTAAAACAGATCAGCTAAGTATTCCTAATGTAATGTATTATCACAGTTGTATTTTTAATTGATTAAATTGGTGTTTTCATGTACTTGACTTGTGTTATTCCGTTCTGTTTATCTGCTCAGATCTCTATTTATTCCACCTATAAGTTTCACACTTCATGTTTTCTCGATCCAGGCAACAATATTTAGGGTGAATACCCTCTAGATAACGAGAACCAAATAAATCAGACACCTTTCTAAGAAGGTACAATCCACCAATCAACCCAACACCCCCACCCACCCACCCAACCTGGCTTCAAGAGTGAGAGTTAAAAAATTTCTTGGTGTCAAAACTGGGGTCAGACTGAGTAAAAAGCAAACTTTGGTATCAAAGCTGGAGGTCAAATACAAAATTTGGGAATCTGAAGCGCAAATGAGGGTAAAGGGAAACACTGAAAGTTATAATAACAGCGGAAATTTGAACGCCCCAAGTACACCATCCATTTACTACTCACAATTGCTATTTACAATTTCTAGGAAACCACTCAGCAAAATTTTACCAGATTTGAAAGAAAGTATCCTGGCATGAAAATCTTTTGAATTTGTTCACATGGTGTCATTCTACCATCAGATATGGCCATTGTTGCTAAAAATGAAAAGGCCTTTAAATGACTTCTCAATATCGGCTAAAAAGCATTAGACTAAACTTACCAGAATGAATCTTGGTATAGATTGCCTTCAGTTTTATTATTATGGTGCTGATCTGCAATTAGATATGGTGGCCATTAATAAATGTAGAATGAAACTGATTAAAAAAAAACAAAAAAACTTTGTAATCAAACACTATTAATCAAAATTTTACCAAATTTGACAGAAAGAATCCGGACATAAAGAGCTTTCAAATTTTTACAAATGATGCCAATCCACTATCAAATATGACTGTCAAGAGTAATAATAGACACAATTTTAAATGACTTCTGTTTTAGAAACTACTTAGCAAAATTTACCAAACTTTTTGGAAGGCATTCTGGTAATAAGGGCTTTCAGATTTGCACACATTATGCCAATTTGCCATCAATTTTACAACCGGTACTGAAAATGGAACATTAAACGCCTTCTTTTCAAAATGTAATCAATAGAAAAACCTTTACCAATTTCTTAAAGACCATTTAACAGACTTTGATCAAAATTGATCGAAAGCTATCCTAGTTTGAATACTTTTTCGATTGTACAAATGATGCTTTTCACTTATAGAACTTTATTTAAAACAAAAAGTGCTAATATTGGACAAATGATGTCAAATGTTGATGATAAACTAGAGAAACCTTGAATCAGTTGTTTTTATAACATATGCAATAAACAGAATCTAGGTTATGAATCAGAGCCAAGTCATTGGGCTGAGAGAGATCAATTGCACAATGCTTGTTGTATAAATGACATTTACATGTATGTTAACAAGGGTTTTATGGACATGGTTTTAGGACAAAAGATCAATCACACTGACATTATCAGATAGTGTAGCATCTGTGAGTTCCAAGTCTTACCCTGTACAAATTCAACTCATGTGTGTATTGCATTCACAACCTGATATGTTTAATCTATCCACGTGAGCAGTTTCAGGTGTACTTTGGGCTCTTGGTTCATATGATTTTTACATCCCTTAATCTGCAGAACTGATAGTTAAGCATGTAATTTGATAGATACCGAGTATTTATAATACACTCATGCACAAGAAGGAATATGAATACCATAACATTGAATGGATGTCAATTGCCAGTCTGTGCTCTGATAATATGATTTCACCATGCATGGATTATTTTAGTAATTTCCACTTTGGCCATATGTTACTAACAGCATTATCAGAATTATCCTCATCATCATTAACAAGTGATGAGTGGAACATACCGTCTTGCCTTTATATATATATTTTTATATATATTTGTAATCGTGTAATACCCCAAAAAATGACTGCAAAATCAAATTTTCATGACATTCACATAGTGATTTAAATTATGTTCATAATTAATTTTTTTTAAATGACAAATTAGAGCATTTTGCATTTTATTAATAATACAGAGAGATTTTCATGACTAAATTTAGTCATAACATTTTACTGTTTATTGCTGTAACTATGTAGGATGGTTGTGGAATCAATGTGAAGAATATTTTAAAATTTTCAGACAAAACGAAAGAATTACTTTTAGAAATGTTGGACTGAGACTTGTGTGGTCTTTGAACAAAAAGTATGATGTCTAAATATTCGAACAGTATTATTTATAACTTTGCTTAATTTTGCCCACTGCAGATTGCTTGTGCATGTATATTGTAAACATTGAATAGAATCATCAGATTGTAATACAGAGATGTAGCTGATAAAAACTAAACCCAGTATTTGCAATACAAAGTATCACTATTATTTGTGTTATACATGTTATAGAAATGTAGTTTATACTCGGTAAGAAGAGCAAACTATTTTGAAATACACTTGTATATTGACAACATACCTTTGTGTAATACAATTCATAATGTATAATGTACTGTCTATGTAATCCATGAATTTGATTATAGATCACATGTTATACAATTGATATATTAGCCACATCCCATTAGAAAACACAACATGTATAAAATTGGTAGTCCTCATTTGATTTACATCCCTTTGTCACCAAACACCCAGTAAACAATTCACTATGATATTCATTGTTGACTGTAGCATGTGGCTATAATTGTTTACATGCTACATGTACATGTACATAAATTGGCCTTGATTTTGGTCAGCTGGAGATGGCTATCATCTTGCCAAGGCTACCCAGGGGATGAGGCTAATTATAAGGAAAATAAATATATATACAACTATTAGCATACATTCATGTGGAGAGCAGTTGTAGTCAATCATGCATACCACTACTCCACTACCACCATCACCTTAATTGACTCCTATATATTTTCACATAGCCCTTTATTCAAGTTTGAATGGAGCTGTGGTACATGTATTATCAATATGCTTAAAATCAGACACAACCTTTTTCTTTATTTTCTTAACATGTAGTCTGAAGCCTCCATCATTAAGTTGGCAGAGCATTGGTTTTATTGTAGGGTTTAACGCCATGATAGGCTATACATGGCGGCCAGTATTAATGGTGGAGGAAGAACCTGGGAAAACCCTGAGAGAGAACCACTGACCCACGGTAAGCTACTGACAAGCTTTCTCACATACCCACAATGGCCAAATCTGAGATTTGAACCCACGCAGACAGAGGTGAGATGGCAGTGGTCTGTAATGGAGGGCACTTTAGACTACTCGTGGGGTCCCCGCATTGGTCTTGTAATCGGAGGATCACAGGTTTCATACATGCCCAAACCAGCCCATGTTATCTGCCTTTATCCATTGGATCAGCACTTAGCTTCAATTTCCTCCACATCATATGGCCAATAAGTGGAAGTGCCATTAGAAAAAGCAACCAATCAAATTAAAATACAATTGGTAATGTAGTGGGTGGAGGTTGTCTATCCTAAACTTCGACATAACGATGGATTCTTTTCTTTTCTGAACAAAAAAGTGAGGGCAGAAGTCAAAATGATGTATTTGAATATTGCTTCAAAAGGCAAAACACCCACTGAAAATTTCCTTACCCTAAGATAGAGTGTAAAAAGTTAGTTTTTTACACTGAAATATTCAGTGTAAACTTTAAGCATCAATTTATCAGATTCTAGCTTTCATAGAAAAGTAGTTAAAATTGCTGTGGTCACTGTAATACACAGCATTTGTCTACTGCAGATAGCTTGTACAGTGATACAAATGTGAACTGAACAGGTAAAAAAATCAAGTTAATCTGTATCCATAATATTAATCAAGATGCAAAAAGCTCTGATTTTAATTGATGTACATTTTTAAAAAAATGAGAAAATGAATTTTTTTAAATAGCATTTACAAGTGATTTTTTTTACTGGAAATACACTGAAGAAGCTGTTCAAGTAGTTTAGTTGATTTGTGTGAAATGGTCTTTTTGTAGGACACTACTTTAAGCACTGGTTGTTTTTGTAAGTAATAACAGGTATGTAAGTAATGTTTATATGTATTGTGATTGTGAGAGATGTTCAAGTGATGATTGAAATTGTCAAGGTTTTGCTACATTGTTTAAAAATTATTGCAGAAGGTCAAAATGGTCTACAAGTACGGATAAAGGTCACATGTTAGGCAGCAGTATAGAGCTGTCTATCCCACACTGGTGTTCCACAGGACAAGTTGATAATTCACATACAGGAATGTGCCAAATATTGTTCTGTAAACTCATGATTGAAACCTAAAACATTTGAAGCAGAGATTTGGACCAAGCTATAGTGAAAGAATCATTATATTTTAAGTCCAGTGGATGAAACTATGTTCTTTTAAGCTGAGACACATTCATACATGCTGTAAAATTCTGCTGGCAGTGTGAACGTTGAGTATGAACACAAGAACAATTGATTACACTTTGAAACGTTGTGGAATACAATCAATTACTGTGTCTAAAAGAGAGTTCTGTGAATTATATTTGTGATCTTAATTCAGATTTTGTACTGCTATTAGAATTCATTTGATTCTATTTTTAACGTAATTGCTCTCTGGTCTGATTGCAACTGGGAAACTGATTTTTAATTAAACTTAATTAAAATTTCATCAGTCAGTTGTATGCACAGTACAATTTTATTGGGAAACAACAACACAAATTGGGCCTCAAATGTAGCTTCTTCCATGCATTGATTAAGATTCCTCAGAAATGTAATCACATTTGATTTCATTTTCAGAAACTAATTGAAGCTTTAACAATTTGCTGAATATCAGTCAAAATTAGCTGGCAAAAGTGATGTTCATTAAGGCCTTGGCAGCCTTGATGAGAGCAGGACAAAAATTTGTACTGTAAAGCTGGGAAAGTAGAAGAACAACAGATTAAAATTTATTATGTGGCTATGAAGGTGACATATATTTCTATATTAGTTTTAAATTTTTACAGCTTTGGAGTTGATGCTAAACTACTTTTCCAAAAATGTATGGGTGCAATTTTTTGAAGGTGACACTGTAAACCACTTTCCTAATTTGTACAGCTTTGAAGGTGATTGTTAACTACAGTATCAGCTGTAATTTTCACAGCTTTGAAGGTGATAGAAATTTTCTGTAATTTTCACAGCTTTGAAGGTGCCATTTCATGGGACTGCTACCAGTGTTGCACATAGGTTCTAAAGAAGAAAGAACACTGTGGCCTGCCCCCTACTCTAGAATTTTGGGAACTCAGAACATTTTATTGGACAATGGAAAATAATAATACATAATGCAATACTGCTATAAAAATGAGTTGTATTTACTTAAGTTTTGTCAACTTAACTTTGTCGTCTGCACTGTATTATTGTATTTTCGTTGTACACTCACATTATTGCAATAAAAGTTTTATCCTGTTCTAAAGTAACTCATGAGAACATTGGTATGTTTTAATATGAAGTTAACCTAAAATGAGCAGCACGATGGAATTTTCCGTTCTGGATCATGCAATCTGATTTAACTTCAGTCACACTCATTATCTACAAATATTTATTTTAAAAAATGTTTTCCGAATTACTTTTCTTTCCTAACTAACAAATCATAAATTAAATGACAAATTGTGCATTTGCATAAATTTTGTCTCTTGTCATTATTTAAACCTTAAAATAAATTAATTCTTCCTTGCGGTAGAGGTGACTTTAACCTTGAAATTATGCTACACTAATGGCCATGACCTACTTGACATCAGAAGTCAGGGATTATCACAAAACCTTAATATTTTCATGGCCAGATACATCGCTTTAAGATAAATATTCATTGCCATCTTACAGTCGTTCATCACCTATCATAAGGTTTGCCATTGCTAGCTCCAACAGAGACATGGATGGACATGGCATGTTTTTCAATTATTTTTTGAAGACAGTGTCAAGTGTATAGGACATGTGGGAAATACAGTTGTGAGTGCAACATAGCTTTTTATGAATTGCAATGAAACTTGGTACCTATTATCTAAGATGTACACGTTGACACATCTTTTTGCATCCATGTTTTTTTTTAAAAAAAGTTACTGCCCTTTGTGACTTGCAGCTGGATGCCTGTGACTGAATTTTCTGAATGCATCTTCTCTTGGGGATTTTAGTGGATTACTTTGAAACTTAGCTGATATTATAGCCATCATCTGAAGACGTGCATGTTGACAAATCATTGAACTTAGTAGTTTCTTTTTCGTTCTATATATTTTGCACCATTAGGTTGGGATTAGGTGCAGGAGAGGTGGGGATATATTTATGTGAGAAATTTTCTCACCATTCTTAGAGTTCATTTCATTGTTCAAATGAATTTCCCACATGATTGAAATTCTTCAGAGATCTGTTTATATTAGTGACAGAAACTAATTAGAATTTGAACAAGACTGAGTCATTATCTAACCAAGAAGGCAATTTCCCATCCTGAATACTTTCTCTTTTTTGTTGTAATTTAATTCTTTGTGTTTCTGTTTATGTATATGATTTACTCCTTTACTTTAATTGCATCAGTTTTCAGTAGTTTTTATTTTCCTACAATTGTGAAATAATTGACAAATATAGTATTTGGGATTTCCTATATGTTCTCATTTCGAGAAAGTTTAATGAAGAGATGCAGTGCTTTTCTGAATCTCAATTGTTTTTATCGCTGATTTGTTATCTTGTGGGATTTCAGAGATCACTGACAGCAGAACTGATTTTTCCCAGTAAATCGGAAGTTGAACACAATAGATCCTTGCTGAGAGAAATGAGAATTCCAGTTTCTTTTCCATCAGTTGCTGTGTATAAACAGGTCCTGACAGCTGTAATTAAAGGTATTTGTGTTTTTATGCCCCCAATGCAATAGTTAAACAGGGAATTTTGTTGTACTGCTGTCCATATTCCTGCATGTTTATGCACATGTTTCGAATCTAATTTTGTATGATAGCACAAAAACTAATTCACTTTGAGGTATCAAATTTGATGCACTTTATCATGGTCATAAGTATTTGATAGCCACCTGCCTTGAGAGACCATTTATGGTGTTTAAAAAGGGGCGTTCTTGTAGGACAGGTTCTGCTGTATTTGACTTGGACCTGTAAACTACCAAATGTACTTACTGCAAACTGCAGTAACCCAGATCTGCTATTGCATAATGTGCTGGCAGATCTGGGTCTATGCAGTATATTAGGAGTAATCAGTACAACAGACAACATTGACCATGATCTACAGGTGCATTGTACTACACAGATCATGATGTTTGCAGTTTGAGTCAACTTATAAGCAAGTATGTATGGTATTATATTTCAAATAAAATATTGGAAAATTACCAAGCAATAGGTATTTTATATAAATGTTAAAGATTTTTCTTTATTTACTAAAATATATATCTAATGAAACTCTGTTTCTTCAGAACACCTGAATCTTCAGCTGTTTGAAATCAGCAAGAAGTATCACTATAGCCTTGCTAAAGTGGACACCTCAAGTTACCAGCTTCAAGATTCAGGTAAACTTTATGAGGTGTAACCTACTGCCATAAAGCTAATCGATTTAACTGACCTCATGACCGCATTTTGACTGTCAATCAATTATTGCTTAACAGAATTTATGTAATTTTATTCCTGTTTTGCAGCATAAAGTATTTATGTTCCATTTTTAGGAAACGTTATGTATATTTAAAACTGCTTCTGAATCATCACATTTTTTGTAAATAGGAATTTTTAAAAAATAATTGGTTATTCAAAAGACATAATTAAGCAGAGGATGATTTTTCATTTTTCTAAGAGATTTTTTTTTATCATCTCATTCTATCATTATCTTGTGTTGTTGATGTTGTGTGTGTTTGTGTCTGTGTGCAGGCACACATAGGTCCTACTTGCATATTAAATTGAAAAGAGGATGGGATTATGTGATATCCAGACATGCATTTGTCAAGGTTACTGATTCAGCAAAGACAAATGTGTTTTTTAAATATATAATAACTTGAGTTCTGTGGTACATAATATCACCAACCTGACAAAGGAGCCTTTAGATTTCAAGACTCTTAGGTCAAATGTCATGGTCACTGATCTGACAGTGAAATAGGTTTCTGCATAATTGATGCAGGTCAGCTGACATAAAACATCGCAGATGTAATCACCGGTTTATCTGGCATTGAGCCAGTATTCATGGGTACTGCCATTCTGTGATGTGGTACAACAACCATCACACTCAATACTGTGAATTCATAGGCCACAGTATCAGCTGCTTTGTGGCTACATTTAGTGTTTCTCGATTGTACATATATTGTTGTTTTTATGATGGATATAAAAGCAAAGTATAAACTTCCTGTGCAGTCAATGGATGTACAAACAACTCAAGAAAAATAATTATGGAAAGAATCCTTATGTGAAATACAAACAAATCTAGTGATTGCACACGTCTAGTTCCTTACAGATGTCACATTATGCTGTCGAATGGGTCTCTGAATTTGAGTGGATAAAAGCTTTAAACAGAAAAATACCATTGGAAAAGGTTTTTGTTTGTTCAGAGCATTTTTTTTTCAGATGGAAGGCTGATGGAATGAAATCCATTTCCAAAGCTTTGATACATTCATTTCTCATGCAAAAATACAGCAGACATTACTCATCCCAATTAAAGGTTCATGAATTTTTTAAATTCTTGAAATAGCATCAGATAATCCTGTTCTAGTTCATCAACTAAACATCGCATCATCTTCTTGTAATATATAATTCATGAAGTTACAGTATCTGATTTTTCAAAGTGATCATCATATTCAACATCCACAGACTTCATCATACCACATAAAATGTTGGCACATTCTCAAACCTGTGCAAAACATAGTGTTACATGCTTAGGCTCGAATAAGCAGCAACACAGAAAGAGTGAAAACTAACAAGCTTGTATAAATTGAACAATGAATTTATTAAGTACAATTATTTTCATAAAATAAATAAACTTACAGTTTTAGAGAATTAAATCCAACATTAATCCAATATAGAATTCACAATAATTATCCACTAATGGAATTGTAAGAGTCCTGATAAATAAATGTTCTAATAGTTCCAGGTTCGAATCTTGACGATGTAATCCAAAATGGCTGACAATGTCATGTGATGCAGTTCTTGTTTAATTTATCATCCAAATGAATTATGAGCACATGTTTTCTCCTCCAAATAGATAATAAATCCTCTTTCTTCAATGAATTGACACAAAGTCCAAAACAAGAATAATAAAAATTATAACTCAAACATGAATACACAACTGTTCATTTTAAAGCCCAAAATTCTACTGAACTCTTCTATCCAAAACAACAGTCTATATAACTGTTTTTTTAAGTAAACAAGTGATCACGTGATTTTCTAGAAATTGATAGAGGTTCATGGAAGGTCACAGAAAGAGACTGCCTTCACTAAAAATCACGTACTCTAGATATTTACTACCCCCAATAACTAAAAATAAAACATTGTCCTTGAAATTAACCAATAGTTTTAGATGCTTGTTGACAATATCTAAAGCAGGGTCAGATAAAGAGGTAACCAAGCCAAGGTCAGCCTGTTTACAACTAGAACCCAGGTCAGCCTGAATTTTCCAGAAAAAACCAAACTAATGAATATCAAACTCCAAATGACAAATTTGGACTTAACAATAAAAAATAAATTAATTAAATCCAATAGCCGTAACAATAGTTAATTGAACTTGTAAATAAATTCTCTGCCCCCTTTAACTTTTAATACATTTCCATTTTGACTCTTTACGTTTATATTTGCCACTAGCAAAGAATTGCTCTAACACTATCAATTTAGAATTAAAAGAATGGACTTTGAATTTCTAGGAAAGTACCTCCATTTAAAATCCCACCAGGACTTGCACATAAACATTTCTCCTCCACTGACTCATACAGTCCAGTCACTTACAGTATATCCATTTAAATTTGAAAATGTTTTTGCTTTCACCTCACTGACCTACCCATGTTTTGTAAATTTGTTTCCAAATAAATTCTGAATGTAAATGATCCTTGATGAAATTAATGCAGTCATTTGTCTCCAATGGATTTTTTGTGTGCACTGCTAGCTGTAATTCACAATTTTTTAGTCTCTCCACAAAGAACATTTACTTTGACTGACAGTTTCATTTGCAGTTTATTAATATGATCGGCAACCTTGTGTACATATTTCTGAAAAAATATTAAAGGTTTCTCCCAAGAAGATAAGCTTTCATGACTGCTATGATAATGGAGTGATGTATCCCCTGTAGGTTCACTTGTTAAACTTTTATTGTTTCTTTAATTTGAAATAAATCTTTATTTGTTTATTTGATTAGGATTTTTAACGTAGCTTTAAAAAAAATTGGTCATATCGCTACGATGTCTGCAGTGAGGCAGTTTATAGTGATATCTAGCACTGGGGCATCACGCTGCAGACATGTAGCATCATGTCCCACCCAGTCACATTATCCTGACAGCAGGCCGGCCAGTCCTAACACTAACCTCTTAATGCTGAGTGCCAAACGAGGCAGTTGTTAGTACCATTTCTGTAAGTCTTTGGTATGACTCGGCTGGATATCGAACCCATGACCTCCCACTTCCGAGGCAGATGCTCTAACCACTAGGCCACCAGAGCGGTACAAATAAATAAATCTTTAAGTGATGAATTGTCAGCAGAGGTTTTAAAATCTGTATTTGTCAGATAAATGGTGTGTTTCGGGCACAGGCACTACTTCTCTGTCATCTTTAATGGGCTGTCACGCATTTTTTTTTAAAAAAAAAAAATATTTGCAAGGTATTTTAGTTTGACATTTCTCTTCGTACCTCTGTTCCACTTAGTAGCTGTCTTATCAACTTGTCTGACCCCAGTAAGATTATCTATCACATGTTCAATTTTCTCAACAAAAAACCGACATGACTGAATGAGTGTCCTTTCTCAGCCATACATGTTCACCACCCGTTCTCAACAACCCCTTACATGGTACAAATAACAAGCTTCGTTTACTGACTCTGATGAGTGTATTTCTCTTTTTTCATGATAATTTTATTCTCCAAATTTGATGTATTGTGCAAAATTGTATACACATTTCCACTCTGGAAGTATCGGTAGTTTTAACTTTGTAAGCTTTTAAAGTTCTTCATTTCTTTTCCATCTGCTGTCAATGAGATTAACTAGTTGTAAATGTCACCATACATGACATTTGGCCACTCTCATGTCATCAGTCCATTCATTTATATTGCAAAATACATCCGGCATTAAATGTCTTGCTTCAGGCATTTAACTGTTCAGTATAAGTTTCAGTTTGATTATCTTGCTCTGCAATAACATAATGGCAGACACAGCAGTGGTGCTTCAAATGGATTCAATCGATTCAAAGGTTGATAATTGAAAAAAAACTATATTGCTCTGGAAGGTTTAAAGGTAAAAGAAACCCACTGTGTTTAGGGCCAAGCTGTCCAAAGATAAGGTCACATGATTAAAAAATAGGAGATATTGATTCTGCATGATAAATTTAAGTCTACTGCACCTACCGCTGTGTGACAATTTTACTGTTGGTTAGCCTTTAACAATACAAAGAATCTTGTAAATTTTAGAATACAAAGTTTTAACGACAAGATCTTAATGAAAAGGCAGGTGGAAAAGTATTCTGTAATGCTTGCAATTCTTTTTTTTCTCCATCAGTCTCTGTTAAAGCCCCAAAACATGGTGGTAAGAGTTTCAGACAGAACCCTCCCTGTCACTGTCAGACTCCATCCAAAATGGTACAGGTGAAAAAAGAAGGGCCCAACAAAGGAAAATATTTCTATTCCTGCAGTGCATCCAGGAATCAACAGTGCAAGGTAAGTGTATGAATACAGAATAGAATTTATTGAATTAGACTAGATAACTACAATCACAGCAAAATGAACAGTGCACCATGTAGTGTCATAATTTTAGTGGTGGAGAAATTGTAATGATTGAAAAGTAGGCCGGTATGAATGTTTTGATAAACTGTACCATATAAAAAATATTACGTGCTGATACAAAAACAGGCAAACATTCTTAATTGTATTGATTCCATAAAATGTTTTAAAATTACAAAGGCCTGTTGACTTGTAATTCAAATTATGTTCACTAAACAGAATGAATAAATTGAAAGTCTTCCATATGAATCACTGTATCACACACAACAGTGAGTAAGAAATGAAAAACTAGGTACAGCTACATGACTTGGTCCTAGTTTCTGTTCTTTCTGTATATGGAGGGTTGTAAAATATACGATGTACAATGAAAGATGTAAAATAGGCCTGATGTACACTGAGGGATGTACAATAGACCTGATGCCTGATGTACAATGAGAGATGTAAAATAGGCCTGATGTACACTGAGGGATGTACAATAGGTCTGATGTACACTGAGGAATGTACAATAGACCTGATGCCTGATGTACACTGAGGGATGTACAATAGGCCTGATGTACACTGATGGATGTACAATAGACCTGATGCCTGATGTACACTGATAGATGTACAATTGACCTGATGCCTGATGGATGTACAATGAACCTGATGCCTGATGTACACTGAAGGATGTACAATAGGCTTGATGTACACTGATGGATGTACAATAGACCTGATGTTTGATGTACACTGAGGGATGTACACTGATGGATGTACAATGGACCTGACGCCTGAAGGATGTACAATAGGCTTGATGTACACTGATGGATGTACAATAGACCTGATGTTTGATGTACACTGAGGGATGTACACTGATGGATGTACAATGGACCTGACGCCTGAAGGATGTACAATAGGCTTGATGTACACTGATGGATGTACAATAGACCTGATGCCTGATGTACACTGAGGGATGTACAATTAACCTGATGCCTGATGTACACTGAAGGATGTACAATAGGCCTGATGTACACTGAGGGATGTACAATAGACCTGATGCCTGATGTACACTGAGAGATGTACAATAGGTATAATGCTTGATGTACACTGAGGGATGTACATTAGACCTGATGCCTGATGTACACTGAGAGATGTACAATAGGTATAATGCTTGATGTACACTGAGGGATGTACATTAGACCTGATGCCTGATGTACATTGGGGGATGTACAATAGGTATAATGCTTGATGTACACTGAGGGATGTACATTAGACCTGATGCCTGATGTACATTGGGGGATGTATAATAGGTCTTTTACCTGATATTCATTGAGTGATGTACAATATACATGTTGCCTAATGTACATTGGGGAATGTACAATAGGTATAATGCCTTATGTACTCTGACGGATGTACAGTAGGTCTGTTGATTGATGTACACTGAGAGTTGTAAAGCAATGCTGATGCACACTCTTGTTGCACAAGTAGTAACTAATGGAAGCAAATTTTTACCCTTGGATGTATCCCATAATGAGATTCATCCTGAAAATATGTGAATGTTTTAATGAAATCAACTTATTTATAGAAGTTGATGATTTACATTACAGTATTTACCTTTTTTGTTTTGTTTTGTGTCACATTTTTAAAACCCTAAACTTATTTTGCATTATATAGCCAGGATTGTGCTGATTTGTCATTAAACACTACACATAAATATACTGTCAGCAAAACTAATTCTTAAGCTGTGCAAAAAAAGTACATTTTCATTTTCTTGAACACAAAGTTGAAATATGATACCATTTATGTTTTAGTATTTGTTAGTTTTGGTGAAAATGGCTGAGGGTTTTCCCAGTTAGTGTTAATCCTATCTTTAGTATACTGAATAATCTGTCTAAAAGTCTGAGGTGTAATATTTAGCATTAGAGGATGAAACTATATGTTTGCAGCACTCAAGGTTGCAACTAAAATGGCTGCATTTGCAACTGACAATTTGGAATTGGCAAGTGGACATTTTCAGCTGGTCTCCTGCTGGCAACTGTCAGAATCATAAGGCATCAAGTTTTAAAAAAATGACAACTTTTACTAGCAGCAGATTAAAAATTGACAGTTTGACTGCTAAGATGGGATCACCATCAGCTGTGGTGTGCTGATCAGGATTAATGGGATGCATGCTGTGTTTAGGGCACCTATTCTAGCTCCTTTCTTATGCAATGGAGGTGGGCATAGTCATGCTAAAATGGGCTGCTCAGTCACCCGCTAGGCTGCTGAATTCCACTGCTGTTTTGGTCTTGTGAAAATTGACCCTATGCACTAACCTGCCCATGTGCAGGTATGCAGTTTCAGCTCCCAATGTTTCCTCACCTGCTGCTTTACCACTCACCTGCAAGCACTTGAATGTATTGGGGGGGGGGGAGATTAGAGTCATGACTTGTGTGAGTTGATTTAAGTGAGGGAAAGTTTCACTCACTCTATCATCCAATACTGTCAGAATCCAGTGTTATATAACATACACAATGAACAGCATTGGAATATTTTAACAGAAAGCATTCCAATGATCTAGGTTTCTTGGCCATCTTCTATCATTAATTTCCCAGTAAAGTGACTTCCACTCATTTGATCGAATTAATATTTAATAGGTACATGGAACAGTGTTATGTATCAACACAATAACACATCCATACATTGACATAGCTGCCAACTGTCCCGTTTTTTCCGTATTTGTCCCGTATTTTGGACCTGAATACGGGTGTACGTTTTTTTGGCAAAAAATACGTTTTCTAATTAAAAAAAATAGTAATAAATTTTTTTTGGAATTGTCAGTTTAGAACGGGCATTTGGTTCTATTTTGATATAATTTATCACTTGTGTATACTAATAAAGTTCTACAATACGATTTCGATTACAATTCGAAATCGAGGTTACCATGCCTGTCGTTATCCGCCATATTGGATTTCGCAATAGTTACCGCTGTTGCTGTATCTCGTTTTCGTAATATTCAGCTTCTAGCCATGTTAAATAGGAAAGCGGAATATTCAAAATTTTCTCCAGGAAAAATAGAAGGAAACAACTGGAAAGACATTTCTGCTGTCTTTTAGATTTGTGAAAACATAACAGAAAAGGAGAAAACTTGACGTTTTGCAAAGTGTGTAACGTGATTTCGCTAATGGGCATGGAGACGCCCGTGAAATGCAAGAGCACGAAAAAGCTAATAAACATCTGCTTCCTGTTTCATCACACACAGCTCAGCCTGAACTTACGACGTAGATAAATGCCAGAGAGAACCTTAATGTACATCGATCAAAATTTGATTTATTAAATTTCTTTTAGAAATAAACCTTACTTTTTCAGTTACTATTGTTGCTGGCGATTTATTTTTCACACGTTTTTCAGACATTAAAATCGCAAGGATCACTCTTATGCTTGAACGAAAACAGATCAATAAATAAATCTCAGAATTGAGATAATCAATGAAAGTTGGTACATTGGAATCAATGATTGAAAAAGAAACAAGGCGTGGAAAGGGCTCCTATAAATAGCTTGTGTTTGAGTGTGTTGCACTTTTGCACCTTCTGAATGGGCACCCGAATGGAACATGGTGCAACTCCAAATCGTACAAGTGTGCAACACGTGCATCTTTGACATTAAATAATTATGTAAGGCACAGTTACTGATGGTTGTATACGTAAAATTACATATGCATTAAAATTTTAAAAAATCAGTATTTCTTCCTAAAAATCAGTATTTTTGTCACAAGTAATCAGTATTTTTGTGCTCGGGGGTTGGCAGCTATGCATTGATCTGACACATTGTTTGACTGAATATCAAAGTTTGCAGCACTATAAGCTGACAATTGTCAAGAGATGGCTTGAAATGTGACCTCATAATGTTTATTGTGACTTACACCCAGTAAAATGTTTTCCCACAACATCTACATACATGTGAAACTCACTTTTTAAACTTTTAAAACAACAATATTGGTTTCACTGTCATAAGTATTTTATCTGCTCTTCAGAAGTGCCATTGTTAAATATTAATTTGCAACTGCTTTTGTTTGTTTGTTTGTAATGTAATGTTTGTTAATGTAGCTTTAACAATTTTTCAGTCATATCACTACAATGTCTGCAGTGAGGCAGTTTATAGTGATGTCTAGCACTTGAGCATCATGCTGCAGACATGTAGCATGATGTCCCACCCAGTCACATTATCCTGATACCAGGCCATCCAGTCCTAACACTGACCTCTTAATGCTGAGTGCCAAGCGAGGCATCTGTTAGTTCCATTGTCTTTGGTATGACTCAACCGGGGATCAAACCCATGACTTCCCACTTCCGCGGTGGATGCTCTAACCACTAGGCCACCGGAGCGGTTATTTGCAACTGCAATTATCTTCATTTAACTGTCACAATGTGTGCAATGTATATTTTATGTTGACCTCATAAGTTTGAAAGGGTACATTACCAAGAGATTAATAATAGTCATCCCTGCCATAGTGGACATAGGAGAAATACTGTACCAGTGTATAAAGGTTACCTGTTTACAAAGACCATGTGGCTGATGTTTAAAGACAGGTTTTACTGTATAAGAGGTATGTATGAAAAAAGCAGGATAAGTTACCTGCAAGGTACATAGTGGTGAAAATCATATTTTGCTTTACTTTTCAGTTTTTCCAGTGGGTTGATGGAAAATCTAAAGGATTAGGTTCACAAACCAACAATAAATTGCAACTCAGTGATGCTCAAAGTCTGATGACCTATTTTAGGGATAATAAAGTCATTTTCTTCTCTGAATGTATCTTCTTGAAAAGAGTCAGGGAGAGTGTAAAACACTACTTCAAGGGAGTTCCAGTAAGTAAAAATCGAAATCATCCTATGATTTAAACTTGCTTATAAAAAGACATTATTATTATTATTATTATTATTATTATTATTATTATTATTATTATTATTATTATTGTTGTTGTTACTGTAAGATTAGTAAATACTGCTGACTTGGATTCCTTAGTAAAGACATGGATTTGGAGACAATGATTCGGTCAATATGAATAATAATTATAATTTATCATTGGCATTAATCTATTTCTAAAAACAATTAGTTATAATGGTTTGAGGAAAACAAAGTGTTTGAGATTTGTTTAAAAGCTACTTTGACTTGCTTGAAAATGTCTGGAAATGAGAATGTCAAAGTAATTGATTTTTTTGTTTAGGGTTGAGATGTTTCTATCAAATATTTCAGTGCTAACTTTCTTTAACTCTGATTTCTTGTATTTAACAGATTTCTTGTATTTAAATTTCTTCTTACAAATTAATTTTTTTTGCCTATGATCAATAATAGAGTTTCATAATCAATTGTCAAAACGTATGGAATAGTGTAATATTTACCTTTCTGGTACAATAGTTATTAATAAAAAAAACTGAGAGGAATTAAACATTCATAGATTGTCGTAATTGATGGAATAAACAGAGCGATATTTAACTTTCTAGTACAATAGTTATATACAAAAAATTGAGAGGAATTTAACATTCATAGATTGTCATAATTGATGGAATAAACAGAACAATATTTACCTTTATAGTACAATAGTTATATACAAATAAAATTAAGGAATTGAACATTCTTGCTAATCAGCATTTTGACTGACAATGTTGTATTTTTTAACCATTTGCTGCTGTTCAATATTTTGATCTACCATGCACTAAATATTCCCTCATGTAATTATCAGGTTTTTTTTACCTTGAAACACAAATGATGAACCATGCACTAAATATTCCCTTATGTAATTATTTTTTACCTTAACACTCAAATGTATGGTGATACAAAAAATATTTCAAGATGAATGGCAACTGTATTGTCTTGGAATCATTTATACAAACAGAAACTAAATCAATAATAATATTGATAATAGACTAGCAGTGACAACAAGAGCAGATCAGACAGAAACATACTGACTGGTATTATTTAAAAACATTTTAATTTGTACTAGCTTTTTTTGTGTGATGTTCTTGCATGGGTTTAAACATGACACGATTTGACCCCAGAGTGCATGTCCATTCATCTGTCAACATCAAGGTTATTTCTCTTAGATTAAGCTTAAAGTTAGGGATTTTGCATTGCAACTAATTAAAAACAGGATTTACAAAATGGAAATTTCAAATATCTTTTTCCAGTCATGGGTAAGAAAATGTGCCAAAGATAACTCTGAGCAGAAACCATGTATGTTGATCAAGCTACCAAAGAAGGACCCATCATCATTTTATTCAAAAGGTACTGATTTATTAATACTGTGTGACTGTGTATAACACATATACTGCTATGAACAATGTAGACCCAGGTCTGGTCTTAAATAACATGCAACAATATCAGTTTTTACAATTGATTATTTGGGGCCCCGAGTGGCTGAGTGGTTAATAGCGCTCTCTATTACGGATCACTGCCATGTCACCTCTGTCATGTGTGGGTTCAAGTCTTGGATTCAGCCAATGTGGGTATGTGATAAAGCTTGCCATTAGCTTCTTGTGGGTCGTGGTTCTTTCCGGGTTTTTTTTTCTGGGTTCTTCCTCCATCATTAATACTGGCAGCCATGTATGGCCTATCGTGTGCTGAAAAATGGCGTTAAACACTACAACAGCAACAACAATTGATTCTTCCAATGAGTTCAAGCAAATATCATAAGTGATGAGAGAATTTGTTGTTTTCATGGAAAATCGCAATTGGAAATTTTTCTGCATCTCTGTCTTTCACATATACATTGTACTTGTACTCCATTCAGAATTCAGTTTAGTCTGTGCTCACCAAAAATAAATGTGCTAGTCAAAAGGGCTAGTTCTAATGGTGCAAAATGAAACTTGATTGAGGTACATTTGACATTAATTGTTTTCAGTAGAAGACATTGATTGCATGGTGCACAGTTTTGTCTCCATTTGGAAAATGACAATAGTCACAGGGGCCTGTCAGTCAGAGCAAAAATGGCATTTTTCTGGTCAAGCCAGAAAATACCTCAGATGTACGAGGTGGATCATGTCATGTCAAAGGTTAATTTTCATTAAAGAAATTTGTTGAATTGCCCCTATGTTCCTACATTTTTTGTTGCATCCTCTATTTTTGGCAAGACATTATCAAAAATTCTGTATTATTGTAATCAAAAGACTATTACTGCTGGTAGTTCTTAACTATCCTTCAGATATACTTTGTTCCCTACAGAGGATAGGCTTGATCATCATTTCAAAAGCATTTTAGCATCTGTTTGTGTTGGTCTACTAGAAATCTCTCCATGTACTTCATAATGTAATCTTCATCATTACAAACTTGTAAGTTTGAAAAACATTAATTTCCTTTGAATACTTGTGAAAAGTATTTATTTTCAATGAAGACGCAAGACTTAACAGATTGAGTTAGTGAGTGTGCATGCTCTTTCAAATATATTGAAACAGTTCATGACATATTTTGTTGTAAAGAAATAAAAACAGATTTGATACATACAGTGGAACCCACGCTAAAACGCGATAATCGGGGTCTAAGAAATTGGATTGCGTTAAAAGCGGGGTCACGTTATTGCGGGGATTTACAGTATTTTAATCTTTTCTCAGCGAACACCACATTGGCATATATACGTGTACTCGTGTCTAATGTAAAAAATATTAAATGGAATGCAGTAGTAAGACTTATTCAAAAAAGTGGATGGATAATATATTTATAGGTTATTATTTTGCATTAAATAGTTTTCCTAATTTTTATTGTTTTTCCACCGAAAATACACGTTGATCGATAACACCCCGACTGACGTTATATAAGGAATAGGGTATCAACATCGTTTACTGTCATGCCGTCGTGGCACACAGTTCATCCATAATGCATGTAATTCCATTGGAAAATTGCACAGATTTAAAATATTCAATAATTTTGTTCAAGATCGTTGTCTGAATTCAATGTCCAATATATAGTATGAACAGAGTATGAACACCGTTTACTTGCCGTCTGATATAGTACTGTCATGGCATGCAGCTAATCCATAATACCTGTAATCCATTGCAAAAATTGCAAACAAATTTAAACTATTCAATATTTTTGTCATTATGTCTGAATTCAATGAGAACAATTAACAGAAAATTAGGTTACGAAAGACGAAACAAGTGTACATTTCATTACCTTCCAGGGTTTATGAACGGTGTCTATACAAATTGTAAACATGATTTTCCATAACGGTAAAATATTTTTTTATATACAAAAAATAGGAAAGTAATGACGAATTCATAAACAAACACCATACACATAAAATCGGAGAACTAAATCATAAAATGCATCGAGTCTGTAATGGTCACGTGCCACTGATATAAAAGTTTTATCAGCTGTATGCATGTACAATTTTATACCCGTTCAATTTCCAGCTAACAAAGCCGACACTTTTTACTAGTCAAATGATTCCCTCTAATAACACCGATGTTTATTAAATTGTGAGAATCTTGTATCAACCACCACATTGATGGCTACTTTTTTGTTAATGCAGTTTAAGAACACGTGTCTTTACTCTTGGATTAATAATAAGTTATATTGCCGATGTTTATTTAGGCACAACAATTCAAGGACCTGGTGAAATTAATACGTTTCAGAAGCCATGTTTTACACACTATTTCTCATACTTTATCGTATTATATATTGTATTATATTAGAATTCATCCACGATCTCTTTCCCAAAATCACAATAAACTTTTTTAGTGCACAAGGTGCAATGAACGACTTCCATTTGTTAACTTGCTTTTCTGTAACGCTAAAATATTTATTTTAAAAGAAAGAAGGGGGAAATTAATAACCATTTCATAAGCAAACCCCATACACATGTAAAACCCAAGAACTAAGCGCAGTAGGCTTGCAATGGTCACAAGTCACTTTTATAATTGTTTTTAAGCTGAACGCATGTCAATTTCATACCCTCTCAATTTCCAGCTAGGGAAGCGGACATTATTTACTGGTCAACTGATTGCGTCTAATAACATCGCCAAGCCCAAAAAACTTGTTGGCAGCTTTCATTTTTTTTTATGTTTATTAAACTGTGAGAAGCTTTTATCCACCACCGCATTGTCTGTTGCTTGGTTGTGCATGCAGTTAAAGAAGAAACACACGTCAGCTGTTGTTAGAGCAATGATTGTATACAAAATTAATTGAATACAACCACAAAGACCACATCATGTTTATTATGGCATGTGTGAATAAATATACGAAATTTCGGGAGTCAAACCGCAAATGCATTATATCTGAATTCGTGTTATGGCGGGGCGTGTTATAACTGGGTTCCAGTGTGTTACGTTCTTAGGCATGAATAAGCAGCAACACAGAAAGAGTGAAAACTAACAAGCTTGTATAAGTTGAACAATGAATTTATTAAGTACAATTATTTTCATAAAGTAAATAAACTTATGGTTTTAGAGAATCAAATCCAACATTAATCCAATATAGAATTCACAAAAATAATCCACTAATGGAATTGCAAGAGTCCTAATAAATAAATGTTATAATAGTTCCAGGTTCGAATCTTGACGATGTAATCCAAAATGGCTGACGATGTCACGTGATGCTTTTCTTGTTTATAATCATCCAAATGATATTATGAATACAGGTTCTTTTCCAAATAATTCTTCTTGCTATGACGAAATGAATTGACACAATGTCCAGAACAAGGTAATTAAAATTAACACTTAAACATAAAAACACAACTATTAACTTTATAAAAGCCCAGATTCTACTGAATCTCTCTTCCAGTACAATGATTTAAATACCCGTTTTTAATATGTAAACAAGGGATCACATGATTTTCTAGAAATTGATAGAAGGTCTACCTTCACTAAATCACGTACTCAAAGAAAGATCTAGATTTTTCCTACCCCCAAGAACTAAAAATAAAAAGTTGTCCTTGAAATTACCCAATAGTTTTAGAAGCTTGTTGACAATGTCTAAAGCAGGGTCAGGAATTAGGTCAACAAGCCAAGGTCAACCTGTGTTTATAGCTAGAGTCTAGGTCAGCCTGAATTTTCCAGAAAAATCTCCCAGTTAATGAATATTAAACCCTAAATGACAAATTTGGATTTAACAATTAAAAATAAATAATTTAAATCCAACTGTATCATAATTTAATGGATTAACTTGCAGTCTAAGGAGATAGAAAGAGATTGCATTGTTATATTTGGTAGATACCCACTTTAGTTTTAATAATCCACTTTTGTTTTAGGTAGATAACCCACTTTAGCTTTAGATACATAACCCACTTTAGCTTTAAGTAATTAACTCACTTTAGCTTTAAGTAGATAACTTTAGTTTTAGATAGATAACCCACTTTAGCTTTAGGTAGATAACCCACTTTAGCTTTAAGAAGATCTACTTTAGCTTTAGATAGATAATCCACTTTAGCTTTGGATAGGTAACCCACTTTAGCTTAAAGTAGATAATCCACTTTAGTTTTAGGTAGATAAGCTACTAGATAATCCACTTTGGTTTTAAGTAGGTAACCCACTTTAGCTTTAAGTAGATAATCCACTTTAGCTTTAGGTAGATAACCCACTTCAGCTTTAGGTAGACAACCCACTTTAGCTTTAGGTAGACAACCCACTTTAGCTTTAGGTAGATAACCCACTTTAGCTTTAGGTAGATAATCCACTTTAGCTTTAGGTAGATAATCCACTTTAGCTTTAGGTAGATAACCCACTTTAGCTTTAGGTAGATAATCCACTTTAGCTTTAGGTAGATAACCCACTTTAGCTTTAGACAGATAACCCACTTTAGCTTAGGTAGATAACCCACTTTAGCTTTAAGTAGATAATCCACTTTAGCTTTAGGTAGATAATCCACTTTAGCTTTAGGTAGATAACCCACTTTAGCTTTAGGTAGATAATCCACTTTAGCTTTAGGTAGATAACCCACTTTAGCTTTAGACAGATGACCCACTTTAGCTTAGGTAGATAACCCACTTTAGCTTTAAGTAGATAATCCACTTTAGCTTTAGGTAGATAATCCACTTTAGCTTTAGGTAGATAACCCACTTTAGCTTTAAGTAGATAATCCACTTTAGCTTTAGGTAGATAACCCACTTCAGCTTTAGGTAGACAACCCACTTTAGCTTTAAGTAGATAATCCACTTTAGCTTTAGGTAGATAACCCACTTCAGCTTTAGGTAGATAACCCACTTCAGCTTTAGGTAGACAACCCACTTTAGCTTTAAGTAGATAATCCACTTTAGCTTTAGGTAGATAATCCACTTTAGCTTTAGGTAGATAACCCACTTTAGCTTTAGGTAGATAATCCACTTTAGCTTTAGGTAGATAACCCACTTTAGCTTTAGACAGATAACCCACTTTAGCTTAGGTAGATAACCCACTTTAGCTTTAAGTAGAATAACCCACATTAGTTTTTAGTAGACAACCCACTTTAAGATATCGGAAAAATTAAAAGTTTCTTGCCTGTTTTTATAAAATGAAATCAGTGCCATGCAGGAATTGCTACTTTAGTGACATTTTTAAATTCCAGGTAGTATGCTTGCTTAAATGTCTATTGAAACTGCAAATAAAGATCATGATATGCTGTAACATAATGCATATGCAGATCAGAGTCTATCTTGTTTGTAATATTGATTTCTCCTAATAAACTTCACAGACCCAGTTCTTCCAGTGTAGGGTGATGACATACTGGGTCTGTAGCATTTACAATTATACTCAACATATAAAAGTGTATATATGGTATGCCCATGATCCCTTAGTTGTGCATTTCATAAATGTTGTAAAAATCCCAGTTCTCTTTTTTTACAGATATAAACATGGTTAACTGAATATTTCATGCACGTCAGTAAGATTGTGTATGCAAAATAGTTTATTTTATATTTTAATACATTATACACTGTCATAATTTACATGACATGTTTTATAATGAAATTAAAAAATTAATGCAAACTTTCAGGTAATGGTTTGATTTCTGGTAGACAGTCTATACAGATGACATGTGAGAACCATTCTTCTGTAGGGATTTAAAATGGGTATGGTCTGTAGTAAGAGTTGAAATGAGGTAAGGATTTATAACTCTGCTTTGGATAGCAATGCAGCCTTACTGTTGTTCAAGTCCTACTTAGTCAACAGGACACAAATTGTATCTGCAAATGGAATACACTCCAGTCCAGTTGATCTATTTTGTGTTGCTTCCACAGGGGTCTGTTCTTGGACCATTCTATACACTCAGCCGCTCTCAAGTGGCATAGATCATCATCCACTTTCTCAACAATTGTACGCTAATGACACCCAAATATACAAATCTAGCAACCCAACTGAGGTCGATACTACGCTACCATCCAAGAAGTAGAGAGGTGCATTTCTGATGTGAAATCATGGATGACATGTAACAAGCTGCAGATGAATGATGATAAAACTGAGGCCAGTATTCTCACATTGCATCAACATGTCATGAGCATATGATAGGCTGCATATCTTGAGCTGAGACACATCAGCTCCATTCACACATGAAAATGGTGACAATCTGATAACCAATATGGCCTCGGAGGCAGTCATCTTGAATATTTTGATTTTATTACTCTGCCACAGTTGATGGCCATATTGAAAAATTTTCATCAGAATTACTTCTTATGATATCTTTTTTGTCCTGAATGAAAATAGTGCCAATTCAGTGTGTCTACCAAAATCTTGTTGCCAAAGAATATTAGAGATGGTCTCAACACTCCTCAGTTCAAAAGAAGAAATAGTCGTATGATGAATTCCTTTAAAGTCTTTTTGGACAGTAGAGCACAAATCTCTTCAGATGATCTTGTTTATTTATGAAGGAAAGGTTTTATTATAAAACTAAACAATTCAGATTCGTTACCATGGTTAATAAATTTCTGTTTGTTTTCTCAGTGTACCACAATTGTTCGTGTTGTATATTTCAGATGATCTTTGGATTGTGTCCCAGCATCTAGAATTTGATCCTAACTATACATTTCTGGCCCGCAGCAGCTACTTTGGGCCAAATTCTAACAATGAGGTGGAGGTAGAACCACTTGCAGGATTCTTGCCTTCTAACTGGCCCAAAGATGGTATGTTCCAGAGCATTTGTTTCCATTTTAATGAATAGAAGAAATACAACAATCTTCCTCAGCTAGAACACAATTCCAAATTACTATAAATTAGTATATTTCTTTGGGTATAAATTAGTGTGCTTTTTATTGAAAAATGTCATTTTTATCAGTACATAATTTGTGGATTGTTTTGTTTCCACAGAAAGATAAAAATGCCTTTGGTCTTTATGTTCATGGTTAGTAGCTGCCATTGGAAATTTGTATCATGAAAAATAGTGATGTCAGACTATTACATAATATCTGGTCGCATTTAAAATGGGTGCCAGACATATCTGTACATATGACTGAACCTGGATTTACAGATTTTGATCAGTAGATTGACTTCTAAACCAGTTTATTTTGTATTGGCTAAACTTTATGTTCTTCAAGGAGATTGAAATCAAAATAAGCGCATTTATTGGCATAATATGTATTCTCTTCATAGTATAATAAAACATAACAAATTGAACTTAAATCAGATTTAGATTCTGATGGCAATGTTGCTTTAATAATCATAATGAGTCAAATAATGAGAAAGAAAAAGTTATGTAGCTTATATATTTTATTGCAAAGTTTTCTTTTCCTGAGTTTTCCCTGAATTGCTTTGTATTTTGCAAAGAATGGAGAATGTCCTCTGTGTATCAGCATTAGAATGTTGTAATGACAATGATGCTTAACCTGGGAAAAAATCTGTTTTCCTGTTGCTGACTACTCTCTAGTACTCCTCCACATTATGTTCATCTAACTGAGTAAGTCTCATACCCAAGGGCTTCTTTCTCATCATGTCTCAGATCCAAAATCTTATGGCATATGTCACCACTGTAAATTTAAAGAAAATTTAAGTTAGACTTGAAATAAACAATGAAAAATACATTATGTACCATATATACCGTATATGTTGGGACACAATAAAATAATTTTGTTCCTGTCCCATAATTTATGGTGAAACATTTTTTCACTTTGGTCATATGTCCCAAGACATAAGAAATGAAATAAATTTGTATTGCATTTGTGCTCACTTCCCCCCCCCCCCACTGCACATTGCAATAAAATGTTTAATTGATAATAAAAAGTAAGAAACTAACCTTGTGTTGTTATCATTTATTCTTTTTTTTCAACATGAGCATTAAAGAATTAAATGTATCCATTAAATCTGTATAAGTAGTGAAGCCTTCCATACTGTAGCTAGTATCAGTTATGTCCAATAACACATGCCGTGTTGTTTATTGACGTGAACATTGAGAAACAAATTGTGTGTGGTTGTTGTCAAAGGTTTCAATATATTATCCTACTGAAAACCTGATCCAACAAAGTCACAAACACGCATGTTAGGTGCAAAATAATCAAGATTGGATTATATCCAGGTCTACTGACAGTATCTCACAAATAAAAATCATTTGAAAATACATTCACTTGAGTGTAAGTGACAATCTTTCCACCAGCTTATAACAACAGATGCCAAGCACATAGAAGCCCTGGTGGTGAATAAACACAACTACCAGTGAACAGTTATTAACTCCTTTGAACCTACCGCCAATACATCAGAGACAATAGGTTATATTTATTTCAATGCAAGCCGATCTCAGAAACTGACTTTGGTTACTTTTTTTTGTAAAGGATATCAATACAAAGGTTATTTTATTATAAAACAAGCTGACATCGAAAGTCAACTGTGTTATTCTTAAAAGTGAGCTGATTTTTGTTTTTGAGTATATAAAGAAGGGCGAGATATGGAAGCAACCTTTGGTTCCTTTTCACCTGTATAATTTTGAAAATCAATTGAAAAAATGAAGAAAAAATTAAAGTTACACAATATATGCTTGCATGGATGTCAATGACCCAGCATCGCCAAGAATATTTGGAGAAAATACAATCATGTGATGAATTGGTGAAGGCCTGAATAGAAGTGAGTGATTTCGCAAACGAGAGGGAAATAATCAACTGATATATTGAAGACAACTGCCATTCACTCATGACACAGTATTAAGTGCTAAATAGCCAAGATTGAATTATATCCAGGTCTACTGACAGTATCTCGCAAATAAAAATATTTTTTTTTTAAAAAAAATTTTGGCCAGCATGGGTTACTAAAGTATCATTACTATTTATCCACAGACATCAATATTCCTTTGTAATCATTTTAACTACAGATGCCAAGCACATAGAAGCCCAGGTGGTGAATAAACACAACTAGCAGCCAACATTTTACTTCATCTTTAAACTTACTGACAGGACATAAAGACAAAGGATCAAGCCGACCTCAGAAGCCAACTTTGGATTCTGAAGCCGGACTTTTTAAAGAAAAGGATATCAATACAAAGGTTTTTTTTTATTGCAAAACAAGCTGACCTTGGAAGCTGACTATGAATTCTTTTAAGTGTGCTAATTTGTTATGTTTTTATTTTTGAACATACAAAGATGGCTGAGATATGGAAATAACTTTGGTTCCTTTTCACTAGTATTCACGAAAATTTTTAATAATAAATTGAAAAAAATGGAGAAGTTTTTAAAGTCATACATTATAGAACTTCGTTTGCGAACATCGATGACCCAGCGTCATCCAGAAGATTTGGAGAAGAAAAAAAAAACACATGATGATTTTGTGAAGGCCAGAAGAGAAACAGATCATTTCACCGACAAGATGATCATTAACATTGTACTTTGATCACATTTCCGGATGGACTGATGGTAAGATGGGGGTCAAAAGTGTGAGCCTTAAGTGGTCACTAGTGTTTATCTGAACAAGCTACAGTTTTGCTTCATGATGCAGTCATTATTTAAAAAAAAGAAAGATGATGTGAATCTATGTTCAGACATATCTTTTCTCACATGTCGTTTCATACTCAAGTCACAATGAGTGTAACTCAAAGGTGCAAGATAAATGTACATGTACTAAGAAATATTTTCCCCAATAATATATTGTTATATTTGATTTTTTTTTTTTTAAATTTAAAATTTTTGTGGTGTGTGTTATTCTAACAGATCCTTCCTGGATTTTGATTTTAAGTTTGTTTGCTTAGCAATTTCAAGCAGCTTTGTTTGGGGATAAGTAATTTTTCTTAGTGTTTGTGTCTTTGAGAAATGACTTTACTTTTCACCAGCATACTGACCCACCATGCTGAATAATACTTTTCTGTAAAATGCTTGTTAACAGGAAGCAGTTGCACTTAAAGCATTTTTAAAAAAATTTATTCCTATTAACTGACATTTTTGAAAACTTAACAGTGTGTGTTGAGTACATTTCAGTAGTCAATCTAGTATGTACTTTTTAATTGACCTGTCTTGCTAATCTTTCTGTTTTCATTTTTTTTAATAGTAATGTGCCATGCAATATTAGCTGGAAATGCATCTACAGAGCTTGGATGCCTGCAAAACATCCAGGAACATGTCCAGACTAACTGTCCACCTGTTCTGCCTTGCCTATTATATAGGTATGATGCTGTATAAATTAGATGTAAATATTATTTACTTTACATATCATGCTGCAAAAAAGAAAACCCCTTCAATTTTGGGAGCAATCACAAATTCATATCATTTTGTACAACCTCATCTGATGGTGTTTGTCAGGGATGGGCATACCAATAGTGGGCCAGATCCAGCCCTTGCTGGTTTGTATCTGTACATTTACATCATACGGTGTGGCTTTAAAAATCGCTTACCTGGCCATTTTTCAGCACAAGATACGATATACATGGTGGCCAGTATTATTGGTGGAGGAAGAACCTCGGAAAACCCCGAAAGAACCACCGACCTACGTGAAGCTACCGGCAAGCTTTCTCACATACCCACATTAGTCAAGCCTGAAACTCTAACCCACTCAGAGGTGAGATAGCAGTGATCCGTAATGGTGAGCACACTTTAGACCACTCAGGGCCCTTTCCATACATAGTTTATACTATTGTATAGGTGGATAATATGCATTTATGAATGGAATCATTGCAACAAGGGCATATTTTAAAACTGAAAATTCAAGGAGGAAAATGACCATTCTTTTTTTAAAACAACAGCAATTTTTGAATGTTTTTCATTTGCAGGAAGTGCAATGTGACAGATTTTATCGGCATTCATCCCACACCAACTCAAATACTTTGTTGGGATGAGATTTTCCTTGCACAAGGAAATTGCACTATTTCTTTTGTTTTGAAGATAACATTACAATGTGTTTCCAAGTTTAAAGGAAGACATACAATTGTTAATAAGATGTTTTTAAAGCGTACATGCAAGGCAAAACTAGATATGGTGGACTAGATGATTGTTCAGTTAAGATCATTGACAAGTAAGAGGTAGTCTGTCTGAATGAGGTTTTCTTGTCTTGTCATTGATGAGAATGGCATAGAAATTGATGCTATGTCTATATCTGTCTGTAATTGACATGTTGTAGATCTTTATTAACACACATAAAAGGCACCACATATAACTGACAGACCTTCTAAAGCTGAAAGTACCATAAAGTTTATATGTGTATTGATAGTGTATCATAACATTGGCTATAAATCATATCAATAGGTGGCACCTATGGATAATTAAGCTGGTTCATATTTAAACTCTAAATTTTTTCAGTGATGAAAGTTATATCTTCACATTGTTTAGGAAAACATTTCATAAGCAGATTTATTTGTTGTTGTTACTCTACATCACTATGATGGGGGGGGGGAATATAGTTTTTTTTACCTGTTCATTCATGTATTTATTGCATCATTCATGTGTTTGTTTGCGACACCTACAGTATGCAGTATAGCTCATGTGTATTTTTGGAACCCTATGCAGTGCAGTGGCAGACTTAATCCCTTCCACTTTCACTCCTCTATAACACTCCACAACAGAGCAAAACATACTTACATTTTACCAACACACCTTGGAGTGGCTGATCAGGATTACTGATTGATATTTGAGCAGCCAATCACTGAAAACCACACATGGAAGACTGAGATATCATAAGTAATTTACAGTGAAATACCATTTCAGCAAACAGTGATCTTTGTTTTGATTATATACCATAGTCCCCGACTTGAATGTCCCCCGCGTACATGTCTCTGCTAACCTTGGGTGTACCATTTTTGCTCCCCAAAATTTTGGGAACAGGTAAATTTTATTTTTATTTGTGAAGAGCATGCAAAGGGAGGTAATAAATCAGGGGAAATAGCAACCCTTATTGAACAGGCTTATAGATAACTTAGCTATAATTATAAAATGATTGGTTCTGTCAGCCTTCAGATAACTTAGTTATAATTATAGAATGATTGGTTCTGTCAGCCTTCAAATAACTTAGCTATAATTATAGAATGATTGGTTCTGTCAGCCTTCAGATAACTTTGTTATAATTATGAAATGATTGGTTCTGTCAGTCTTCAGATAACTTAGCTATAATTATAGAATAATTGGTTCTCAGCCTATAGATAACTTAGCTATAATTATAGAATGATTGGTTGTGTTATCATTCAGATAACTTAGCTATAATTATATAATGATTGGTTCTGTCAGCCTTCAGATAACTTAGCTATAATTGTAGAATGATTGGTTGTGCCTACAAAGAACATAGCTATAATTGTGGTAGTCTACACATAATTTAGCTACCATTACAGAATGATTCGTGTATTAAAACCTACACATAACTTTGCTATATTTATAGATTGATTGTTGCAGCCTACACATATCTTAGCTATAATTATATAATGATTGGTTGTGACTACCTACAGATAACTTAGACATAATAATATAATGATTTGTTGCGGCAGCTGTAATTATAGAATGATTGGTTGTGGCCACCTACACATAACTTGGGTATGATTATAGAATGGTTGTGGAGGCCTATAGATTACTGTGCTATAATTATAGAATGGTTGGTTGTGGCAGCCTACATTTAACTTAGCTATGATTATAGAATGATTGGTTCTGGAAGCCTATAGATAGCTGAACTATAATTATAGAAAGATTGGTTGTGCCAGCCTATAAAGATCATAGCTATAATCGTAGCAGCCTACACATAACTATCATGATATAATGATTTTTTGTGCCAGCTTATAAAGATCATAGCTATAATTATAGAATCTTTGGTTGTGACTACCTACACATAACTTAGACTTAACTATAGTGTGATTGGTTTTGGCAGCTTTCACATAACTTGGCTATAAACTAAAAATAATTTTTTAGTGGAATCCTAGAATTTTGAAATATTTCGTTTTGCTGGCCTACACATAACATAAGCTATAATCATAGAATGATTGGTTGTGGAGTCCTACAGAAAACTTTGCTATAATTATAGAATGATTTGTTGTCTCAACCTATACACAACTTAACTATAATTATAGACTGATTGGTATCGGCAGCCTACAGAAAACTTAGTTTTAATTATAGAATGTTTGGTTTTGGCAGCCTACACAGAACTTAGATATCATTATAGAATGATTGCTTGTGGCAGCCTACACATAACTTTGCTAAACATAAATAAGGTTTTATTATAGAATGGTTGCCTACAGCCTACATTATAACTTAAGATGTATTTATAAAATGATAGGTTGAGGCAGCCTACACCTAATACTCTATATTATTATAGAATGATTGGTTATGGTAGTCTACACATAATTTAACTATAATTATAGAATGATTGGTTGTGGCAGCCTACATATAAATTAACTATAATTATAGAATGATTGGTTGTGGTAGTCTACACATAAATTAACTATAATTATAGAATGATTGGTTGTGGTAGTCTACACATAAATTAACTATAATTATAGAATGATTGGTTGTGGCAGTCTACACATAAATTAACTATAATTATAGAATGATTGGTTGTGGTTGTCTACACAGAACTTAGGTTTCATTATGGAATGATTGCTTGTGGCAGCCTTCATATAAGTTGGTTTTAATTATGAAATGATTGGTTCTGGAATCCTATAATTTTTAAATGATTGGTGGAGGCAGCCTACTAATATTGTAAGCTATTATTATAGAATGCTATTGCTGTTATTATAGAATGATTGGTTGTGGCAGCCTACGCATAAATAAGCCTTAATTATCGAATGATTGGTTTCAGCAACCTACACATAAATATAATTATAAAATGATATGTTATGGCAGGCTATACATAACTTTGCTATAGTTATAGAATGATTGGTTGTGGCTGTCTACACTTAACTTGGATATAATTATAGTAAGATTAGTTGTGGGAGCCTACACATAACTTTTCTTTTAATGTAGAATGATTGGTTTCAGAAACCTATAGAGAACTTAGCTATTAGTATAGAACGATTATTATAAAATGATAGGTTCTGACATCCTACACGTGACTTAGCTTTAATTATAAAATGGTTGGTTCTCACATCATTTGGATAACAAAACCTTAATTATAAATGATTGGTTTTGGCTTCTTACACATGATTTAGCTATAATTATAGAATTATATTTTCTGGCAGCCTATAGATAACTTAGCTATAATTATTGAATTATAGGTTCTGGCAGGCTATAGATAACATAGCTAAAATTATTGATTGGTTGTGGAAGCCAAGACATTACTTAAGCTATAATTATAGAATGATTTCTTGTGGCAACCTACACATGACTTTGCTCTAATTATATAATGATTGGTTGTGATACACCATACATAACTTGGCTATAATTATTGTATGATTGGTTGTCTGAGCCTACACATAACTTAGCTATCATTATAGAATGATTGGTTGTTGCAGCCATGACATATATTAGCTATCATTATAGAATGATTGGTTACGGCTGCATAGACATACCTTAGCTATAATTATAGAATGATTGGTTGTGGCAGCTTCAACCTAAGTTAGCTTTTATTATAAAATGATTTGTAGTGGCAGTGTACACATAGCGTAACTGTGATTATGAAATGATTGGTTGTAGCAGCCTAAACCTAAATTTTCTTTTGTCATGAAATAATTGGTTTTGGCAAGGTCTGCATATCCCTAATTATAGTTTTGGCAATGGTTTTTTGTAGAAGATTCACCTTATTACCTGTTGTAGACAGGAATTCTGCACTTTGGCCTTTTTTGTGATGTATCATGCATATTTATATATATACACACATTTTGAATTCAGCTTTCATATCAATTTACAAGATTCAGTGATAAATGAATCACTGCTGAAGACAAAAGGTACCATCTTTGCCTTAAGATTTAAATTATGAATTTGATTATAATTCTTCCTGCAAAACAATGCAAATTAGTGAATTGTTATTATGGATGAGCACTGAGAATATTTTTTTAAAGGTACTGATAATGTAGTCACTATCATTGAACCCAAATTCATTGAGCCAGTCTTTTAAGTTTGAATGGAATCGACAACATTTGGTCAAATATTTAAAGCATTAAAATAATTTCAACAGAAAATACTTTGACATGTTGAGAAAGCGTACTTTTATCTTATTTAATATATGGATTTGTAGTGTTCCAAAAACTTATTTAGAAGCTATCTACATGAATCTCATCCAGTTATTATTAATTTTATTCAGGGACCAAGCTGAAGCAAGGGGGACAAGATATGCAGGCTTCAAGGTTCCACACATGGTTAACTCCCCATGGAATAGAAATGCCCATGTTCCTGAGGAGTGTGTGGTAAGTCTTGATAATTTTTATAAAAGTTTTATATGAGAGAGGTAAAAGAAAATAATTCATATTGTGTTTTGTTTTGTTTGTTTGTTTGTTTTTTAGAGTTTAAAGCTATTTTTAAGCACATGATAGGCTATACATGGCGGCCAGTATTATTGGTGGAGGAAGAACCTGGAAAGAACCATCGACCCACGAGAAGCTACTGGCAAACTTTCACACATAACTACATTAGCCGAATCTTAGACTCAAACCCACGCAGACAGAGGTAAGATGGCAGTGATCCGTAACGGACAGCGCTTTAGACCACTTGGCCACTCAGGACCCCGCAAATTTTGTTCTGATCAATCTAAATGACAAATTGTTAGTGTAGCTGATTTAGAGACCTTTACAAACATTACCTCCAAAACGAGGAGATAGAATCATTGATGTTTGAAGATTGTCTCATCCTTGCTTGATCAGTTTAAATGTTAAATTGTAAACTTGATAAGCAAGTGAAAAGTTCCAAAAATTTTGCATGTGGAAAAAAAAGTGCAGAAAGACCTGCATGGTTTTTATAGCACTTAAAAAACACACTATGCATAGTTTCAATAGGCTCTTTATTGCACATATAAAACAATCTTTGGCTTAATAGGGGCAAGTCCTGTCACAGTACACTGTACCAGCCCAGCTTTGATTTTTGTTTTGTATAAGAATGCCATAGGAAGAGAGATGCATGGGAATTTGTAGGGTTGTGAAGTGTGTCTGACACCTCTATGTTGAGCCATATGAGGTCTGATATGAGGTATATAGGGACCCCGGATAACCGAAGCTTGAGTCTGATCTTGAGGATCCCATGGCAACAAACATCAGTTGATACTCCATACGTGCACCATAGGAAGCAGGTATGAAGTATTGGGCATTAGGGCATAATAGGCAAAGAGGGACTCGTCAAGTGTCTAGAGAAGAATGCACCGTGCATTACTCAAACTATATTTAATCAAGAAAATTTCAAAAAATAAAGTCATGTGTGTCTGTAAAAGAATGGTATTTTCTCAGTAATGATTGGTTATTTTAAGTGTTGTTTAAGTGGTCAGTGTGATTCTTTATCAGGTTCTGATTCTGTCTGTTTGTTCTTGCTATCTTACATCCTCAATATATTTATACAGTATACCTTTAATACATTTCATGTCAAAAAGTGCTTAGTGAAAGTCAGTACATATGGACCAGATTTAAAAAAATCTGCACATACAGATCAAATTTTAAAAAAGAAACATCTCTGCATGTGATCCAGATTTTATAGAATGTTTACTTCTGGTAAGATTTCCGATTTTGAGAACCTGAAATTGAGTTTTCAAAACCTTTTAAGATTATGAGAGCTAACAGGAAAAATAACCTATAATGCCATAAAGTGAAGGAAAAAAAAGTCTGATTAGACTGTGACAGTCATTTTGCTATGTTATTTAGCAGCATGGAATATGGATGGTGTTAAGCTGCACATTTGCATCTTGGGTGCTCTTTTCTCTCAGACACATTATTTTACTTTAACAGTATTTAAAATGTTCTCCTAAAAGCCATTTCCCAGTCTGAGTGGATGCAGAATTTTGTGCCTGTCCATTACAATAAATTTTATTGATGTTGTTTATTTACACACATTGATTGAGCATGCCCTTTTCCAATTGTCAGGTTAGTTCACATTTGTGTGCATGCCCTTGTTGGTTGTCATTAAAGATAAGTGATAACCAGTCAGTATTCTAGAAGCTTACTGAAGAATGCAATCATATGTACTATGGCAAAATAGTACCATCCCAAGTTTGCTGTACAGTAAGCTGACTTAGAGGATGAGCTGTATGATGCACTACATGCAGTATCATTAACCCTGGGGGAAAAAAGAATAGTTCATGTCATTTCTTGCAAGGGCTACTAAAGGATAGATGTTAGTGATATTCTTATAGTTCAGGAGGATGATATATCCTCCACAGCTGAACCAGGACCATCAACAATGTGTGACTTTTAGTTTAATGAACCGAACCCCAAAATTTCAGAATTACATATTCCCATGGACTGAGAAATCCTGGAAATGGAACAATCATTTTTTCCAAATAAAGTATAAATCAGTTGTGTCACTCATTTACAATGGAGGGCCAGATATGGTATAAATTTTCTTCACATGGGCCATATGTTTGATGAATAAGACAAGCATGCAAATTTGACATTAACAAAAGACCTGGTCGGTGGGCCAGACTAATAATTAGATAAAAGCCATATCAGGCCCGTGGGCTGTATGTTTGATAAATGGTTTCCAATTTTTAGGGTGGTGTCGGTTTTAAAACATTCTTAATGCTATCCTTGTAAGAATTCAGGAATGTTTTTAAAAAAAATAAAACAAGTCATTGTTTCCCCTTGGTAAAGAGGAGTGGTTAATTAGATTTGGCTATCATTATCAAGTTGATGACCTCCCTCAATTTTATTGCCCGGTGTGAGTGGATAGATAGAATGCCAACAGAGAACTGAACATAACTATTGAGACAAAATTATACAATATGAGACAAGAGAATAACATTTTTTATTCAGTGACATGAACTAATAGTGTCAGATTCAATTCCTTAAGTTAAACTGACCAATGGTAATCAGCTGTTCCTAATTGTTCCCCAGGATAATTATTACTTCCGTCAGATTTTGAATCTAAGAAATATGACACATACCAACTTCCTTTCATTAAATAACTATTTGATATAACGTTCCCATTAAGCGGATATGGTTGGCATCTTGTTGTTTACTTTCCCATGACAGCTTTGTGATGCCTGGGTCAATTCCAAATTAGCCACATATGCTGGCCTCTCCTTGTCCCATAAAAAAATAACAACTGACATGGGATAAGGTCGCAGTGACTCTTCAACATAAAACTTTGCTGATGTGACTATACTAAATTTTTATTGCACAATGTATTCAATTTTAAGGTTCAATACTTATTCAAAATTTGACACATTACAAAAGTTATATAACTTTATTTTACTATATTGTTAGGCTTCATGTATCCTTAACATTATTTTGCCATTTTACAGAGCAGTTTGACAAAAGAATATATTGTGAAGTATAAATTAAACCCAGATCAGGCAGAGGCAATCAAAAGAATGGCTGCCATGTTTACTGGTACAGACGGCAGTGCTGAACCTATCCTTTTGATTCATGGTAAGCTAATGTTTATTGATGCCAGAATAATTTACTTTTGGAACAAATATTTAAAAGTTTAATGTTATTGAATCATTAATTAATCATATTGTAGCTTTTCATTACCAGAATCATATCAGAAAATCCTCAGTGGGCATTGAGTAACTGAAATGCTTTATATTTTCATACCCTGTTGTTAGGCATATACTTGAAATCTGAGATGTACCTTTATGTCCAAAATTCCACTGATTCTTGGACTATAAAAAAGAACAGTTTATGCTTCAAGAGAAAATTGAAATATAAATAAGTCAACTATAGCTGTCATTTGGCAATGGACCCTGTCATAATGCACGTTTTGGACAAGTTGCTGTTCGACCGCTACAATGGCCTCGGATGCGGGAGGGTGTGGGTTCAATCTTCAGCTGAATCATACCAAAAACTTACCTGAGTCATACCAAAGACTTAGAAAAATGGTACTAACAGCTGCCTTGCTTGGCACTCAGCATTAAGAGGTTAGTGTTAGGACTGGTCAGCCTGGTGTCAGGATAATGTGACTGGATTAAACATCATGCTACATGTCGGCAACATGATACCCCAGTGCTAGACATCACTATAAACTGCCACACTGGGGACATCGTAGCGATATGACTGATTTTTTTTAAAGCTACCTTAAAAATCCAAATCACACACACACACACTCACACAAGTTGTTGTTCTGATATCAAGCTCTAAAAATCAAAATGAGGCTATCACTGCTGGTTGAATGTTCTTTATATAGACATGGAAGTAGAGGTCGGCGTTAAAAATAATCATCATGATATCATGTACATGTACTTTAGTGATGATAAACAAACAAAAAATTAGTATGAGCATTCATAATAATAATAATAATAATAAAGATAACAAACATATTCCTTGTTTTTTTTTTTTTTAAAGTAAATGCTTAACTATCCAAGCAAACGGAAATTTTTTCTTAGAAATTGGTTTTATACAAAAGATTTGTTTAGAATGTATTTTATCTTATTTTTTGCTAAACCAATTTCAGCAAGTTCTTTGTAAGGTTTAATAATATTTGTCAAATCATGTTTATATGTATATACAGTTTAGCTTTCAAAGCATGTTTAAAAGTGTGTAGTTTAAATAAACTGTCAGTGGAAAAACAATCACTGTCCGTGCAGATTTAGAATGCAGCAGTTGTAAGCACCCATTCTTTCGAATTTAAATTTAAAATAAAATTGTCCTTGGTCCCATTAGACTAATTCTGATCTACAGATTTTAGTCTGTAGCACACTCTACATGTCTTTGACTAAAGGGCTATTGTTAGCTTCAAACCCCAAAATCTTTTACCTAAACCCATTTTCAGAACCCTGGACCTAAGTCTGACAATGATCTAAATATTTTTTATTTAAAATGATATTATTCTAATGTTTGGTATTTTGAATTAAAATAACATTTTTCTTTAGTGTGGTATTTTAGTTAGAATAACATGATACAGTATTTTGGTATTTTAATTAGAATAACATTATTCTTTAGTTTTACATATTTAATTTATCTATAGTTTTGGTATTTTAATTTTATTTAATATTATTCTATAATTTTTGTTATTTTAATTAAAAATAACATTATTCTATAGTTTGGGTATTTTAATTCAAAATAACATTATTCTCTTGTTTTGGTATTTTATTTTTCATGGATGCAACCACTTTTCAAGATGCAAATAAGGTCTGTTCTTTAAAACTTTAATCTCAATGACATGCCTTTCAGCAAGAAATGTAAATGCAATTTCATTTTGTCAAAATTTGTTCCTTTCATCTCAGCTTTAGTTTTCTCTACTAAATAGCCTTAAATCTTATGTAAATTCATTACTGATACAAATGGATGAAATCTTTAGAAAATTGAACAGTGCTAGTACCCAAAAAAAATAATGCCTGCTTGTTTTTGTAATTTTTCTTCATTTTCAAAGCTGAATGTTTCAGTGCAGAATGATATTTTATGTATTTTATATGTTTATGTTTTTACAGATGCCTGTGCATGTGTTCCAGGCTTGATACTTTGAAATTTAAAATTCCTTAATTATTTAGTGTCGAGGCAGACTATTCACATGATCATGTTGTATGTATTGTATATATTGTACATAACAGATAGAAGGCCTCAAGGTAGATTAGTTCTGTAACAAATTAAGTTACCTTCTCAAAATAAAGTCTGTATTATTATTATTATTATTATTATTATTATTATTATTATTATTATTAAAAAATCTAGAGACAATTAATACAGATTATAAAATGTTGGATGTCAACATCACACTTATACATATTTTGTAAACTGTGAGATATCCTTCTCCCTGCAAATTAGGGCATAGTTGCTAGATATGAGCATGGTTGTATGTCTTCTGACGCTAGGATTGTTCAGATTTATGATTTCTTTAATTGTTTGATTGTTAAACACTGGAGATCCTCTATATTATAAATGTTCTGACATTTTGATTATCAATTTCCCAGCAGTGAGTACTTCATTTTGGAATTGCAAGATAAGTGTGTTATTTTCAGGTATTGTAAAACTTGACCATTATACCTGACAGCTATCAACAGGGACTAAGTGACCAACATCTGTTTGTTATCACCCCAATCACCCCAAAAAACCAAAATATGCTAGTATTCTGAGATTTAAGAAAGAATCTAGTTGGATGCTTTTTTTTTTCCCTGCAGGTGTTTTTGGTGCTGGGAAAAGCTTCCTCTTATCTGTTGCCATTTTGTTTCTTGTCCGCCTGTTTGAGGTCAGTGATTCCTATTCACCAGGTGTTCCATATCCATGGAAAATCCTCATTTCTTCTTACACTAATGTAGCAGTGGATAGAATATTGCTCGGGTAGGTGTTGACTTCAGACTTTTAATTTCATCTTAATTTTAGAATTTTTTGGGGATCATTTTATATGATGTAGTCTGAAATGGTTCAGATGCTGGTATGAGATGGTTTATCAGACAATGAAAAAAAGAATATGGTGGAAACCACTTTTGATGTAGAAGGGAGCCAGTTGTGTGTATCAAAATCAGCACAGAATGAATGGCTTTCAATGTTACAATTGCTTTGCTTGTAGATCTGGGTTTTGCCAGTCATATTTTATCACAACATGTATCATAACAGTTGCTTTCAAAACAATATGTTGTACAATATTATCTAAAGCTGTACTGATTAATCGTCCGTACTCATAATTGGGCCGATTATTAGAACAATCGGTATCGGCAGAAATAATCGGTGCCAATGCAAACAAATTTCCAAAATAAAAAATTTCCAAAATATTAATTCAATCATAACATTCATCATGTCATGGCTTGAATTTTAAATCAGAATTAAATACAGTCCTATCCGTTTATATTGACATCACTTATATCGACAAGCCGCCTATGTCGACAAAAAAACAAAGCCCAGTCCCTTGGTCTACTATTACTACCAAATTGTAATGCTTATGTTGATGTTGAGATAAAAGATAAACGTACATGTCAACATAAGTCCTTGTTCCCAGCTTGAACAAATCCTTTGTTTACCAATCATTTATGTCGACAAGCTGCCAGTTCCAACCCATGCTTTGTTCAACAATTAATTGATCTTGCCGCCAGGCTTTAATGTCGCAGTCAGATATAAAAAAACACAACCACCCTAGGCTTTTGTTTGGGCTTATAAAGCGGGCCTCTCGCGGCAACTTAAAGAAGTGAAATCTGATAAATTCTAGCATTTTCCAAAGAATGCACAGAGGTAGGGCCTAACCGGAAATCGCCTCAGACATTCGCTTCGGCCGAATATCCAGTTTTACGGTACTATTCGGAAGTATTCGCCTCAGCAAATAATACGCGCACAAATGGTTACAAGTAAAATAATTCAATAAATATCGAACTTTTAAAAAAAGTTTTTTAATGCATAATAATTTTAGTTAATAATAAAACATTTCATCTTACAGCCGATATATACGATATATGTGACACGAAAAGTTTAAGCTTCGCTTACGATAATGAAACGGTACTCTCCAGAGTCGCACCTACTACTCGGTTCGTGCCCGGATCTGGCAAATAGTACATCCAAATACTTGGATTCGGTACTCTGTGAAAATTATCTACAGTATTTTCGCACATTTAAGACGCACCTAATTATAAGACGCACCCATATATAAGACGCGGGTTTTGACAATTTGTTTAAAAAATATTTTAAATAAGATGCCCACAAATATAAGACACACGCGGCCTAGCCATCAGCCGAACTGAGCAATTTATCTCCAGTGGTTACCTTTCCTTTATCATAAATGAAAATTTGTTCAATGTTCCATCACCTGTCGACTGTAAACAAGGCTTCATTACCATTTTTAGTTGACATCAAAGGCCTATAGCTGATGGATTTAGTACCTGGTATCTAGATTCTAGAACAATAAACGCGGGATGTTATATATAAATGAGTGATCAATTTTCTTAGCATTTTTAAAATTTATAAAATTGTCACGATGTCGAAGCGAAAATCATATATGGCATGGGAGAAAGTGAAAATTACGACAATCATCAATGGCTTCAGAAACTGTTTGGATAATTCCCGAGCCGGCTAGCTATATCAGTTCTTCGGACGACGACTCAGCTGCATTCGATACCACTGACACCAGTGAGGATGAATTAGCATCAATTATGGAGTTATTCCGCGACGACAGTGAATTTGATTCAAGTTTCGATGGATTTGAAGCCGAAACTGATGACGATGAAAATGAATAGAACAATACGGTACATAGATTTTTGATCAAGTCAAACACTATTTAGTAACAGTTTATTATATTGTGAACACTTACCCAATTGTTTTTACAGCTAGGAATGAAAATCGTGGAACGTGAATATCGACCGCAATAATCGTCCTTCAATATTACACAATGTACCATTCGTTTGTGTTAAAAAATACTTAGATAAGACGCCCATTAATATAAGACGCACCCTGGGTGCGGGGTACGTAAAATTTTGTATAAGATGTGTCTTATATACACGAAAATATGGTACTCTTTTAGGCCCTACACAGAGGTATAGCTAGGATTTTAAAACTAAGGAATTCAAGAGTACCACCAGAAAACGTTGCAGTCCCCTACCAGAAGCAAATTGGGCATACCTGAAATGGCTATATTTCCAGACGAGTAGAAACAGCGGTTGCCATAGAGTTTAATTTTCAAACTTCTTTACAGCACTGACATGTAGCCCTTGTTTGTCCATTAGAGTGAGAATGAATTGTCAGGTCAAGATGAGGTCTTATTCCAAGCACTAAAATAGTGTTCCACATGAAATGTCAGTTTTAGCAACTCTGTTGAATTTCATTACACTATTTGCCAATTAGCCATTTAACCCTTGTTAAAATTTGCAAACAGCATTTTGTTTAACTCTCAACATGTCTTGATTTTGAGGTCACAAGCACGACTTTGATTGCTACACTTGGAAATGAAAACAATAATGAAGGCAAAAGTTATTCATTTGATGTACTCTTCTTATACACAAGTACATCAATGGGTCATTCTACCTCTGAAATCAGTCATTGTAAATATCAGCACATTTTCTCACCACTCTGCAGCTAGTCAAGTCTTTGATCTTGCCACCTATCTTATGGGTCATGTTCTTCAGATGTACACTCATATAATGAAACATGTACATCTGTGGGTCTTTCAGCCACTGAATTTTCTGATTGTGAACAGCTAAAATGATCAACACATTTCCTACTCAACAGGTGGTCGAAGCAGGACTAGCAAGCCCTTAAATTTGCTGTCCAGCAAATTGATGCGTACTGAGGACTCCTGTATACGTTATTGTCTGAATCCCAGATATAAAAAAAATAGCCCAAATACACGTGATTACGCTTTTCCGAGATCTTTGAAAGTGATCGGTAATTGAAACAAGTTTATTTTGCTGTGAAAGTTTTGTTTTTAACTTTATTTACATTTACGAGGCAGACGTATCCAAGGCTTTTGGCACAGAAACATTGGCAGCTTTCCATGACATCCTCACCAGTCTCTGAAATTTTTTCGCTTAAAAAAGGATGAAAGCTGCTGAATCTATAAAGAAAGAAAAATTGAAGGTAACTGCTCCCCAAAGGAAGGAGCAAAAGACTGCTACATTTGAAGACGTGGAGGAAGCCACAAAATGGTTCAATGAAACATTTGCGAAAAAAACTTAATCTGGAGAACTTCGCTGCAGCGAGTGGTTGGTTCAGTCGCTTTAATGTTCGTCATAGCATTCGATACAAAATTATTTGTGGAGAATACATGTACTGTTGACAGCTTTTCATTTCCCTGTGAATAGCACCATCCCCTTGGTAGCCTCAATAAGATGGGAAGAGACTGACCAAAATCAAGGCCAATTTAAGTACATGTACATGTAAATAACAACTATCCAACCATGTGCTAATGCCGACATTGAATATCGTACTGTTTTTCGTATCAGGATGTGATCGATGCAATATTTTATTGTGGATTTTGTTACACAAAGGTAACTAGAATGTAATTTGTCAATATACAAGTGAATTTCAAACTGATTCTGTTTTCATGTACTCAAAATTTCCATTTTTTTCTCAAAGTGTAAATGCTACTCACTGACGACGGGTCACACTTTGCAGACGAATATAAAATTTTCTTGTTTAAATCAATGACAGTACTTTATAACAGTTTAATAATTGTCGGGTCACCAAAAGTTATTTTTTAATATGCCTATGTCTTAGGACACAGAAAAAAATTATTGTTTCATGTCCCAAGATTTACATCCATTACAGTCGTCAACAAAAAGACCTAAAAACGGTAAAGTTTAGACATTGGTCCGCAGATAAGCTGACTGCCCCTATCCCCTTATTCCAGGCCTTTATTTTTTTCCTAAATTATTCAGCTTATACGCGAGTATATATAGTGATAATTAAATAATTGGTCTCATAATCGGTGTCGGCAATTTTAATAATCAACTATACACGGTATCGGCATAATCGGCAAAGAGTGACATAGGTACAGCTTTAATATTATCACATAGATAAACTGGAAAATATATAGCTGATTCCACATTTTCAAAACATAAATTGTATGATTTCATAAATCTAGTATAGTCTACACTTCATTTCCATATAAACCGAAATACCTTTATTTTTTTGTCTTTTTCATATGTATATGAAGTAGAATTGCAAAGGTCCAATAGGCATGGCACTTGCAAAATCGTTGTTTTGTTTGGTAATTTTATATTTGTAGATATCTTGCAGATGTAAAATTTGCCCGTTAAAGGTTGTAAATTGTTCTTTCTTTGTTTAATTTTTCTTATTGGATATATCTAATTTAAGATAGTTGGACATATTTCAAAGTGTGTGGGTATGGTGAGGTGTTATTGAGATAGATGTGCTTATACAGTATGCATTTTTGGGACAGTAGATTAATAATTTAGAGAAATTGTATGAAAATGTTAATGGTTTATGTTTCATTTTGCAAAATCTGTATCAGTAGTTTGGGTCATGATACAGAATCCCCAGAGTAATTAATGCAATTTGTTGATGAATTAATCATATTGAAATACATATTTGCATTCGGATGACATCTTTGTCCACATTTAACCACTTCTGCAGGCCTTCATTTTGTTATTTGATTTCCAGAATAAATGTAAGTAAACATTTCAATTTGCAATAATTGTCATACTTACATTATAAATGTAATGTGATCTATTACCACCATCAGAAAATGATGAGATTAATGGAATCCATCATATGCATTGGTGAATGAATTTAAACACCCACCAGGTGATCAGAAATTTCATTCACAAAGAAGGCTTTGCTGAGTTTCTGCCCACAGATTTTAATCTGAAGGGTAGTATTTCTCTTTCCCATGCTAATGCATATAATAGATTACAGACCTGCCAACCCATAACATTTGACCACAAATCCTAATGAAATGACCCATTCATTACAGAATTATGGAATAATAGCAGTAATTATGAAAATTTGATCATTGTGGTCAAATCTGAATATAAATTGGTACATGTCGGATCTGGATTTGAGTTCCATATTAGATTCAGTGCAGTTGCTCAGGGAATCAGACTAACTTTATAGGAGTAACTCAGATGCTTTAAACTAATCATAGTTTCATGAAAAACCTCTTTCTTGATCATGCTATTGCTTTATCATATTCAAGAAATGTCCAACTAACAAAAACATATTGAAGGTGACAGGGACAATAAGCTTCTTAAAAAGTTGAAACAGGAGTATTCAGTTTCTAGGGAAAAAAGCAAGAAATGCAAAATTACATTTATTCGACAATATTTCATGTTGATTTAAGTATGTCTTATTGCATGAGACATGATTGTGGTCACAATGTGAAATTGAAATAAAAACTACCAATGGAGATGTCAAAGTTTAGAAATTTAGCAAGAAACCTTGGAGCACCATGTGGGTTTGGAACTGATTTCTTTAACTGTACTTAAGTTAATAAACCTGTAAGTATAATTTACATACTTTTTAGTTGAATATAATATGTGTCTTCACTGCATCAGACTTATATCACACCTTACTGAATATTGGTCTGTAGTACTTAAAAATATTGAATGCTTTACTGAGAAGGTGCTGTTAGGGTTGGAAGGTCTGTGATTATTCTTATATCTAATATTGATGGAAAAATGACCCAAATATAAATGGACAAATACATTTTTGTTTCAGAATGTTTTTAGTTTACACAAAATAAACTGTTGTAAATAAAATGTGCTCTTAATAAGCCTGGAAAATGTTTCTTTTCTGTATTCAAACAGCTAGAAACATTCCAGATTTTCATGATTTCATAAGCAAAAGTCACAAAGTGTCTTGATCAAATTATACCATGCATATAGAACAATTACAGAATAATAGACTCCTTCATTAATATAAAAATTCCACCTATTGGTTAGAAAATTATGTTAGACATGAGACTGCTGACTGTCAGACATTGCGAGAGTGGAATTTTCCTGTCATACACTGAAGCATAATGAAGGTTTCTTTTTCTCACATTTCTGAATGAAAACCAAGGGTCAATGTAAAAATGGCATTTTGTGAATATGGATTTTACTTTCAGAGCAAAACAGCCACTAAAATCTTCCTTTCCTTAAATAGAGCATAAAAAGTTACCTTATATACATGCTTATAAGTCCAGTCCAACTGCAAACAACAAGGATTCTGATCTGCCATGGCATAATACCAATTATTCCTAACAAACTACACAGACTCAGATCTGCCAGCACTTTTTCAATGGCAGATCATTGTCAGTGCAGTTTCTGTTGTACTTGGACTTATTCGTGAGTATATATAGGAGGTTTACACTACCAACTGGAAAATGGACCCGGTTCAAAGAGATGGCGATTGAAAGTCAGTCAGACCTGGTTCGTAGAACAAGAGTGCACCATGAGTGGTTTGATGAGGACATCAAGATACTGATTGAAGAAACGAACAAGGCATTCTTTGCAGAGTGGAGAAAGACAATAATTCAATCTCTAGGAGAGACAAGTTCAAGCACCTGCAGGCAAGGTCTGGACGGAAACTCCACAAAATGCTGGATCAGTGGTGGGAAAACAAGGTTGAGGAAATCCAGTAATATGCTATTATGAAGAACTCCAAAATGTTCATTAGTGCCATTAAGGCCTTCTCAGATCAGGATCCACCCCTCTGCTCTCAGAAGATGGCACCTCGACCATCAAATACATGTAAAGGATAAATGATGCAAAATGGAATGAACACATCAGCCAGCTCCTCAATTGCCTATCTACAGAGCAAAACTACAACAAACCCATCAGAAGTATGTGAAGTGCTGGACTTACCTGCATCTGAGGAGGAGGTGTGGAATGCCTTTGAACATATAAACTATATCAGATTACCAGGTAAAGATGGAATCCCTGCAGAGGTATCCAAGGCCCTTGGCACAGAAGCATTGGCAGCTTTCCATGACATCCTCACCAGCAACTGGGACAAGGAGGAGATGCCTGCAGCTCTAAAAGATGCCACCATCATCTCACTATACAAGAATAAAGATGCTAGACCTGACGGCAACAGCTATAGAGGGATTCCTCTGCTGTCCATTGCAGGTAAAATTTTGTTTTGTTTTGCCCACACTATCCTGAACAGACTTGTTGCAACCATCTCAAAGGAATTGCTTCTTGTATCACAGTGCAGATTCCGTCAAGGTTGCAGCACAACTGACATGATCTTCACTATGAGGCAAACACACGAGAAATGCATGGAACAACAGATGGGTCTTTATACAGAGTTCATCAACCTCACTAAGGCTTTCAGCTTTGTAAATACTTAATCCCTGTGGTTTGTTCTTTGAAAAATTGGCTTGCCCAAAAAGTTAACCATCCTTATCCAGTTGTTCCATAATGACATGATAGCAGAGGTCTTTACCAATGGGGAGTACTCAGAGCACTTTGGTGTCTTGACCAGAGTGAAGCTGCTCAACTTCTTCTTCACCTAAGTCATACGCTAAGCAGTGAATAAACTAGGCATTGGAGTCAACATCAAGTATCGCCTCTATAGATCTCTGTTTTGACTTGCTTTGGCTCTCTGCAAGAACAAAGACACTGGACAGATTACATGTACTTCTCAAAGCTCTGTTAGTAGATGATTGTGTACTTCTGGCACACAAGGAAAACCACCTATAGAACATTGTGAATAAGTTTTCAGAGACATCCAAGCTGTTTGTTTTAACAATAAACCAGGATAAAACAGGTACTCCTACATGAACACACCACAACCCACCATCAAGATGGAATGGAGACATTTGAAGAACATCAAGACCTTTTCATAGCTGGGAAGCACAGTGTCTTTAGATGGGTTTCTGCACAATGAAATTACAGCTAGGATCCGGAAAGCAAACTAAGTCCTATTAAGACTTCGTGTCAGAGTCCTGCAGCAAAAAGACATTTGTTTGCTCACCATGATTAAGGTCTGTCAGCTGTCGTTTTCACCACCCTGCTCTATGACAAAACTTGGACTGTACACTGCAGACATGTGAAGCAGCTCAAGCAATTCCACATTTGCTCAATATGGTCAATCATGTGCATCCGATGGCAATACAGGGTGTCCAACTTAGAAATCTTCAAAATGTCCTGTGTTCCTAGCAATGAGACATTGCAGCTGAAACCCCTAGATCAGATAGTCAGGCCATGTCATTCAGATGGAGAAGACCAGAATACTTTTCTATGGTGATCTCAAGCAGGGAAAGTGGAAATGAGGGCATCTTAGGAAAAGGTACAAATACAATCTTAAGTGTAACCTGAAATCCAACCCAGCAATCTTAAAGTCTCAGCCAAGGAAAGGTTTACATGGCACATGCTCATCACAAAGGTTGTTGAAGTATTGGATGAACTTGGATGAAAGGCATGGCATGATATCAGATTGTTTCTATGAAAACTGCAGGAATAACAAGTGCAACATCAGATTAACACCATGACATATATGAGAATTTGGTTTTCTCTCAGACAGCTGCTGTATGGGCATAGTTTGCCTTGATTGAAAGAGACAAAACATAGTTTTACCTTAAAAGACCATGGGCAGTGTCTAGGGAGAAACTTTTATTCTAGCTTGGGAGCTATCTTGTAAAATTTGTTTGATATATAATGAATGACACAAAATTCAGTAAGATTTTGTAAGCTCTATTATTTACATGTGTAAACGTATAAACTATTATAGGTTTACCAAAACATAACTTTAACATGTTTTTGACAATAGTGATAATGGATTAAATAAAATCCTAATTTAAATTGCAGATTGCTTGAACTTGGCTTTGAAGATTTTATTAGAGTTGGAAGTATAAAAAAAATAGCAAAACCAGTTTTGCCATACAGGTAAGTCAGACATTTGCTGGATATGAGTGGTAATTGATAAAAGGAGGTGATTGCTTTGGATGTTGCCATATATACTTGCTTATAAGTCGAGCCAAAATACAGATAATAATGATCCAGATCAGATCTGCAGCAGCAAAATGTGCCAGCAGATCAGGCTCTGTGTTATTTATTCTACTGATTATTCATTACAAACTGTACAAACCCAGATATGCTGGTGCATTATGTGATGGCATATCTGAGCTAGTACAGTTTACAGTTAGACTAGTCTTATAAGTATGTATATATGGTACCCTTGATAACTTAAATTCATTGAATTTATTGAAAAATATATTGTTTTTTCTCCCACTGTTTTTTATCTAGGTAAATGTGTCATCTTAAACACTGCATTTCCTGATGTTAATCATGTGGGCCAGTGAATCTGTAATTTTCATTGTAGAGTCAGTGTAAAGTGAATTTAAAAAAAATATGCACAAGTGATGTTCTAATGTGGATGGAATTACTGTGTATGCCTCTGTCGGAAATGCTTATTCATTTTTTTAAAAGAATAATTAAGAATTTTATTTAAACCAGATGATGAACTAAGTTGATCAGGCCTGGAGGTCACAACACTTGAGTTCAAGTGATGAGCATAGTTGATCAGGCCTGGAGATCGCAACACTGAGTTCAAATTATGAGCTATGTTGATCAGGCTTGGAGATCTTAACACTTGAGTTCAAGTAATGAGCTATGTTGATCAGGTCTGGAGGTCATAACACTTGAGTTCAAGTGATGAGGTAAGTTGATCAGGCCTGGAGGTCACAACACTTGAATTCAAGCTTGAGATTGAGTTATCACATGGACCCAATCAGCAGCAAAGTCTTGTATGATTGGTTGACACAATCCAAAACTTAACTTCAAGCGTAATATTATTTGATCTCTAAGGCTGGATTAAAGATCCGAAACCAAGTAAATATAAATTGTTTATGGTGTCTTGGAGTAATTAAATCACAGTATCAAATTTATCTTCCCATCATACTTTTACTGGTATCTGATTTATGCACATTGCATTCATTTTTTAGCACAGTATTCTGTTATTTTTCAAAATAGTGTCCATGCCACAGGTACTGATAGTCAAGAGTTGCAGGAACTTCAGAACATGCTGCGCAGTGGAGATCTCACTCCAGCCGAGAAGCAGTAAGTTTTTTATGTGTAACAGTATATAGAATCTTCAAAAATTTAAGCATGTCCAAGACATTTCAGTGCATTTACTTATGTATGTCTATTTATCTCTTTCTGGTTACTCATGGCATTTGTTCCATCCTCTAATTCAATTGTATATGTTATGTAAAACCGCTCCGGTGGCCTTGTGGTTACCCAAACCGAAATCGCAAGCTCTTAATGCAAGCTTGCGCAAACTGATATCCACAAGCTAGTATTTGGAACCTTGCATCAAGCTTGCGCAACCCAAACCAAAATTGCAAGCTTATTTTTGCAAGCTTGCGCAAGCTAGTATTTGGAACCTTGCAGCAAGCTTATTTTTGCAAGCTTGTATTTGGAATTGCCGCAAGCTTATTTTTGCAAGCTTGCGCAACCCAAACCAAAATTGTAAGCTTATTTCATGCACTCAAGCCATTCCTATTTCCACACATTTTTAAAACCTTTTTAAAGTTCATTCAAACTTTTTGTGTCCTGGTCTGTCAGTAACCCTAGAGTATAGATGCCATGTTTGTGGAAAAATCACAATTAACCCTTAAAGTGCTGAATTGTTTTGCAGTAAAAGGTCCCTCAGTGCTGAATTGTTTCAGGAGAGAAAAGAAGAAAACTCCACAGTCTTTAAATTACATGTATTTCATTAAATATACACAATTGATAGACAAACCCTATATGAAAAATAATGGCGCGTGTCTATACTTTAAGATTGGCATCAAGACACATGTGTAGGTTTAACATATTTGCAGGTACAGGTGTAAATACAGGTAAAATGACAAGCTAAAATTGTATTTCATCAGTAATTTTGTTTGGTTTTTTTATGGAAAAGTTCAAATATATCTAAGAAATGTTATATTCTTTAGTAGTCCAATCATGCACATGTTATGTCTGTCACAATGTTATATATAAATTGTGAAAATCACAGGTAAAGGAAGGGTGACAGTTTTGCAAAAATCCACTCCATGAATGTCACAGGTAAGTTTAAACCCTCCAGTCAGCAATTAATGTTCATGAAAAACTATCACCTGTTATTTATTATAATATCATCAAACCGAGGTCCATATCTGGTGATTAAACCTCAGCAAAGACTTTATTTTTGTTCAAACATTGGGTTAATTTTGTGTGAAGAGTCACCTTAATTGTTCTCATTGTCTGACAGGTGTAAATTGATTGGAATAGCTTGAAATATATCCCATCCTAACTTTTTTTCCTGAAGTATGCGGTTGATATCGCATCATCAATAGCCCATTAGGAATCGGGAACAGACATATGTACCAAACCCATTGTTTTAATTGATGCGAAAACGTTTTAGATGCTCAGGTGTGACAGGCCGCCATTTCTTCATGCGACTTTTTTCCTTCAAGTCTGGCCCATGAACTCTCTGATCTGCATTACGATTTGTTTGATCTACTATCAGATGCAATAGCTCGTCATCTAAGAAAAAGTCTTCAATAGTCCGATTGTTCATTATTCACCATCTCGACATCTAATTTTGAATTACCAGTGAATGGGGGTTGACAGGCGCGAAATCTTGTCACGTCAAGCGAGCATGTACATCCGACGTAAATTACTGGCTCAAAATCATTCATGTGTATTTCCATCAATACCTCGCTTGCTCCAATAATGTCATTTTTCTCAAATTATTCAAAATCACTATTAGCATCACTATCAGACGCGAATATTTGTTGCAAGAAATCACCTTCGTATTCAGCGTCGGCCATTATAGTTTTGGACTAGTACCACGTGTTTAGAAGCGAGCATTTGTAAAATTACATCATTAATAATATAGTAAAGTACTGCAGTATGCTTGTTCCGGGCCTTTTTAAACCAATCAAATATAGTTTTACAGGCATTTATGGCAAGATGAAGTTATAGGATGCTATCACTGTTGCTCACCTCGAAAATAGCTAGAGTCGCGACACGCACTACGGGCCCACATACAACAGCGCGGCTGGAGTCGCGATACGCACTTTAAGGGTTAAAATAACATTGAGCATTAAAAAAGTAACAACAATTTCAAACAAAAGTGCAGTACATGATATAAATTGTTGATGCCCTGCAATCTGTAGCACATTTATTGATAACTTCATTGAAGTTAGCTTCAGTAAGATAGTTATAGGGCTCTCCTCCCAATTCCTTTTTAAAATGTTTCAAAACAAAAGCATACGAGTTATCCTTTGTGATTTTAATGTTTGGAAAACGTGTGCAAAATAACTCACCAGCAACACTAGTAACTGAAAGATAAAGGTTTATTTCGAAAAGAAATTTAATAAATATAATTTCGATCGAATTTTATTAAGGTTCTCTCTGGTATTTATATATGTTGCAAGTTCAGACTGAGTTGTGTGTGATGAAGCAGGAACCTGATGCTTATCAGCATTTTCGTGTGCATTCATGCCTAATAGCAAAATCACATTACACAATTTGCAAAACGTCGTTTTCTCCGTTACCATATGGTTTCGTAAATCTACACAAGACGGTACATTGTCCATCCAGTTGTTTCCTTCTCTTTTTCCTGGAGAAAATTCTGAATATTTCTCTTTCCTAACCTGATGCTTATTAGCGTTTTCGTGTGCATTCGTGCCTAATAGCGAAATCACGTTACACAGTTTCCAAAATGTCATTTTCTCCGTTACCATATGGCTTCATAATCTACACAAGATGGCACAATTGTCCTTCCATTTGTTTCCTTCTCTTTTCCTGGAGAAAATTCTGAATATTCCTCTTTCCTATTTAACATGATTAGAAGCTGAAGATTACAAAGACGAGATACTTCGACAACGGTAACTTTTTGCGAAATCAAATATGGCGGATAAAGACATAAACAGTAGCCTCTATTTCAAATGAACCAATCGTATTGTAGAACTGCATTCAAATAGTATACATGTGATACATTCTATCAAAATAGAACCGAAAATAGAAACTGAAAATTCCAAAGAAACTGTTATTATTTACTTTAATTAAAAAACGTATTTTTTGCCCCCACAAAACGTATACTGTATTCAAGTCTGACATCATCTGACCCTGTGTCAGGTATACCTCATATTCTGGTACAAGTTTGATTTTCTTACATGGCTTTTTTGTGGAATTGCAAAAGTTAAATTATGACTTACTAAATGCTGAGAAGGTTAAAATTTCCTTGACCTACCTGCATATTTAATGATTAAATAATGTAATCTTATAGTTGGAATGTAGTGGAAAACAAATATGTTCAGCAAAAACATTATGATAAATTTCATTGTTCAAGTTTATTCATTCACTGCAAGCATGTGCATGAGAGTTTGATACATGCATGGTCTCAATCTTTTACAAGAATGGTAATTTATGAAGAAACTTATTGCAAGCTATTTTAAATTTATTAAATTAGTTTTACTTTCTGAAGAAAAGAAATAAGCTTGCGCAAGCTAGTTTTACTTTCTGGAGCAAATATATAAGAAACCTTGTACAAGCTTGCGCAAACTTGTACAAGCTTGCGGTAGGCTAGTTTTACTTTCTGAAACAAATAAGAAACCTTGTACAAGCTTGCGGTTATATCCAGCTTGTTTGCCTTAAGCTTGCACAAGCTTGCGCAAGCATCCATGTTAGCTTATAAACATCAAATTAGCTTGCCACAAGCTTGTGGCAAGGATGCATTTTGGTTTGGGCATCCACTGCAGTAGCGGGAGGTCGTAGGTTCGATCCCAGGCCAAGTCATACCAAAAGACTTGCAAAAATGGTACAGTAGTCCCCCTCTTGAACGGCCCCCCTGACCAGCGGCCACCCACTTACGGCCAGAATCCCTTGGCACCGTCGAGTTTGTATTCAAAAGTACCCCTCAAGAGCAACCACCCCTCTAATGTGACCAGCGGCCAGCATTTTAGTACAAAAAATGAAAAATGTCCCCGTCATGAACGGCCACTTTTGTTTCTTCAAATGTATCCAGAACCAATAATTAATTCAAATCTTGACGTAAGGTAAGCAATTTTGATTATCTCTATTGTAGATACACGTCTCCGAGTGTCAAGTCGCCGTTAAAAGTGTTGACTAAAGATTTATAGTATATCATTATCTGTAAAAGTCGATGTTTACAGGAAATGGGCTCGATAATGTTATGATAGAGTTTGAGGTTTAACACTTATGTCGAGTTCTTCTCTTTAATGATTATAACCAGACGTAATTGTTATAATCATAACAGGGTCAGCATAGGCTAAAAATAGATTTTGTACATTGGCACACACAGAAAACCTTAAAAAAATACAACAGGTTACCAAAGACCGGAAAAATCATGTGACCACACATTATGGCTTCCTTTACGATGATTGTATTTCGTACACTCGACATAAGTTTTGTCTGCATAATTAAATCGCATACAGTCAGCAATAACCAAATAAATCATTACCAAACATTAAAATGTCATCACGTTAACGGATACATTATTTTAGAAGAAAGTCAATTATTCTACTCAACGACATCGGGGAAGGGGAGGGGGGAATGCCAAACAATTTTATGTAGAAAAAGACTTAAAAAAAACAAGTTTATGTTGAAATAATTTGAATAAACAAAGTCATAACCGATAAGAAGGTTATTCAGCAGCAGTGGGAAAATGGAGCAAATGGAAACATAATTATGTATGTACCAAGATGTAAATGATGTTTTTGAATCTATTTGCAATGTGCATGACAACAATACCCTCTCGCATATCACACTTAAGCCAAGAAAGAAAAAAATAGTAATGTATATTCAGTTGAAATAAATTTGTTATTATAACAAAAAGAACCTTTTAATGATTAATGTTTCATTTAATGTTTTAAAGTATGTAGCTTTCTTACTACGTACATTACATATACATGTACTTCTCATAATAAATTTAGCCCCCCTCTGGAATGGCCACCCGTCTTATAAGGCCATTTTCCCAGTGCAGCAAGGGTGGCCTTATAAGAGGGATACTACTGTACTAACAACTGCCTTGCTTGACGCTCAGCATTAGGAGGTTAGTGTTAGGACTGGTCGGCCTGGTGTCAGGATAATATGACTGGGTCTGCAGCATGTTGCCCCAGTGCTAGACATCACTATAAACTGCATCACTATAGACATCGTAGCGATATGACTGAAAAATTATTATAGCTACATTAAAAATCCTAATCGAACAAACAAACATATTGTGTAAAATTTGTATTGAGTATTGTTTGGTGGTTTGGTACAGTGAGTAGCTTGTATGATGAGGTATTTTGTCTTGAATAATTTGTTTGAATGCATGTTCAAAGACTTGTATATAAACTTGTACTGCATCTCTGTCAATTTATGCTTCTTCCAGAGACTCCAAAGTAATTAGTAAATAATAAAATTACTTTTTAATTCTGGGTATCTGATACACTGCATGCTGAAAAATGAGAGAATTGTTCTTTGAGTAACTGTTCCTCACTGAAAGTATCTTCCCAGGGTTCCAAATATGCTTTACTTAAAAAGTCCTTAGTGTTGTGATTTTAACACTGTTTGTCAGCATATGAGAGGCTTTATATGGTGGCCCATATATTATCTGAAAGAAATCTCAGGGGGAACCCCAGTAAGAACCACCAACCCATGGGAAGCTACTTGCCAGCTTTTTTACATACCCTCATTGGCTGAGCCTGAGACTCGAACCCATGTGAACAGAGATAATATAGAAGTGATCTGTAAAAGCAAGAGTTTGAGACCACTCAGCAGCCAACAGACCCTTGAAAATGACAGAGGAGTTTGTCTTTTTGTTCAATAATATTTATGACATCATGATTGCAGAATTAATTAATCTGTAACAATTTACCTACAGCAACACTTAATTTATAAATCTTAGAATCTGTTTATCACCTGATAAACGAGGCATGTGCTTCCTATGGCATCTGTGTGCCGAATCGAGCTACATCCTGGTTTTATTGACTTCTTTACATCATAAGGTGTGGCTCAGAAATGCAGCTTGTACCCTGGAGCAAGTTACACAAGTATATATTAGACAAAAAAAATGGTGAAAAATCTGTTCAAAATGGTCTTAATTTTTCTTAATAGTTTGTATTATGGTTTGTCTTCATACTTATCAATTTTTTTTTATTAACAGCCATGTAAGACAGAGTATTGACAAGCACAGATTGGGAGAAAATAAAAAGGTAATTTAAAACGTAAATTAGAACCATTTATCACATTTCAGCTGCAGTGGTAGCTGTAACAGCAGCAGCAAACTTAAGGTCTTGTTTCAAAATTTTGTTTATAGTCATATGCAGTGTGACCCTGCTGTAACACAATTGTTGGGGTACCAAGAACCTGACTGTTATGTATTGAACAGTGTTATAATCAACCAAGTCATTTAGATGAAGAAAATGATGCATGTACCCCAAAAAATGGACCAGGGTGTTTTATTAAAGTGGTTGTAAAAGCACACACTTTTGTTAAATGAAGACAAATCTAGTTTGAAACAGACTTGTATACTGACAGCTTACTTTTGTGATGTACAATCCAAAATGCATTAAGTACATGTAATGAACATGTATATAAAAAAAATCTATGAATTCGAGTGTAGATCACAGGCTATAAAATTCATGTATCAGTCAAATCATGTTAGAAAACACAAATAGCACATGTATTAAATAAATGTTAGTCCTTGTTTGATCTATATCCCATTGTCAACAAATATGTGTCACTAAACAATCAACTATGATAGTCATTGTTGCCAGTAGCATGTGGCTATAGTTTTTTACATGCTACATCTACATGGTCTAAATTTTGGTCAACTGGAGACAGCTGTCATCTTGCCAAGGCTACCCAGGGGATGAGGCTATTTACAGAGAATCCAAAACGTGTGAACAGATTTAAAAGTTTAACAAAAAGTTTTGCAAGGTGCTGCAATTTCAGTTAACTTGATGATCAGATATCTAGGGTTTCAAAAGATTGGAAATTTCATTTGCATTTTATGCTGCTGATGGTAGCTATCAACCTTTTTCCTGCAATAAGGAAACATTCATGACACAATAAACATGTTCCAGTCACTTTGAAAAATACAACAATCCATCCGATTCCTTTGCTTTTATTTATGTTTGGTGCTGACTTCCTTTGATGAAAGGTGCTTTTTGATTGTTTTTTTTAATTGAAGATTGTAATTGGCTTGCTTTGATGAAAGGTGCTTTGTTTTTGTTTTTTATTGAAGATTGTAGTTGGCTTGCTTTGATGAAAGGTGCTTTGTTTTTTGGGTTGTTTTTTTTTTTAAGATTGTAGTTGGCATGCTTTGATGAAAGGTGCTTTGCTTTTTAATTGAAGATTGTAGTTGGCTTGCTTAGATGAAAGGTGCTTTGCTTTTTTTTATTGAAGATTGTAGTTGGCTTGCTTTGATGAAAGGTGCTTTGTTTGCTTTTTTAATTGAAGATTGTAATTGGCTTGCTTTGATAAAAGGTGGGGTTTTTTGTTGAAGATTGTAGTTGGCATGCTTTGATGAAAGGTGCTTTGCTTTTTAATTGAAGATTGTAGTTGGCTTGCTTAGATGAAAGGTACTTTGTTTTTTTGTTGAAGATTGTAGTTGGCTTGCTTAGATGAAAGGTGCTTTGTTTTTTAATTGAAGAATGTAGTTGGCTTGCTTAGATGAAAGGTGCTTTGCTTTTTTATGAAGATTGTAGTTGGCTTGCTTAGATGAAAGGTGCTTTGTTTTTTTTTTTATTGAAGATTGTAGTTGGCTTCCTTTGATGAAAGGTGCTTTGCTTTTTTATGAAGATTGTTGTTGGCTTGCTTTGATGAAAGGTGCTTTGTTTTTTATTATTGGAGATTGCAGTTGGCTTGCTTTGATGAATGGTGCATATATTTTTAAGTCACTAGTAAAGGCCAACTTTAGAGGACAGAACAAGTTATCATTTGCTATTACTCTGGCATCGTTAGATAATTGTAGAACATATATTGAGACTGAAATTTTTTATTTGCTTAGCGTTTAGACAGAATTATTGGTGCTTCAAAGGTAATCAGTTTTCTTTTAAGTTTCAGAAGAAAAGAAATTTGGGTAGTGTTTTAAAAAAAAGATTTAGCTTTTATTTGGTTGATTGTAGCCATTCTTGTTACAGCCTTCTAAAGTTGGTCGATTGTAGCTTGTCTGGTAGCACGACTATTTGAGTGTATCACAGCATACATTAGTCAGGCCAGATGTTAGCATAAGTGGATTATGATATAACAATGCACTGTTAAGATGGTTTGTTAATGTAAACAGGATTTGTTATGTAACAGTAGATAGATTCAGTGCATTTTATATCTATGTTTACAGCATCATTTCAAGGTGCCTTTGAATTTCTCAACTCAAAACACAAGATTGTATATTACAAGTTTAAACAGTCAGCAATCTTGTTGCCAAAAAAACCCACAGATAGTATACTTGTTTGCCAGTAAGAAAAATAAATCTTAATTTGTGACATTAGTGAAGCCCAGCACGATCACTGAATAAACGTTTTAAGGAGAAATTTTGTGTACAAGAAAATACATGCATATGAAATTTCAGGAGCCATACTATGATTGTGTTTTATCTGAATTCGGGATAGAAGAGAGCATGCCACCCTGTTAATGATAGTTTAGAAAGTATGACAGGTTTCTGGTGAACCTTTCTTTTATTGTCTGTTTTAGCTAATGACATGACTAATAGAATTAAACACATCCACAGGAATGAATGAGGTGCCCTTTTGAATCGCTGAAGAGAAGTATTTCATATTTTATCCCAGAGTACTGGAGGTAAATAAGTTCATGTGCAAACCAGAGTTGATGGACTTTATTGGAAATTTGCAAAAAGAAGCATAGGCAGATTGCAAAACTAACTGATGCCATTTTTATTTGTTTCAACTAAGATAAACATGATTTCATCACTTTCATTGGTTATTTCAGCATTACAGTCAGTTGATTGGTTGTTGGTTTGTAGCAAATACTAAATATCTTCAAGACTTGAAAATAGTTCATGTATAATTTGTCGGTTTTTTTTCAAAAATAAAAAAGATGATAAAATTAGGTGACATCAGACTAGATTGACAGCATTTTCTCATGTTCATCAACCAAAATATTTCACTAATTGTCTAACCTTTGTAGGTTATCTTTGTTGTTGTTGTAGGGTTTAATGACATTTTTCAGCACATGATAAGCTATACATGGCGGCCAGTATTATTGGTGGAGGAAGAACCCGGGGAAAAACCCAGAAAGAACTACTGACCCACGAGAAACTACTGGCAAGCTTTCTCACATAGCTTCATTAGCCAGATCTTAGACTCGAACCCACGCAGAGGTGAGATGGCAGTGATCCGGAACAGAGTGCACTTTAGACCACTTGGGGCCCCTGTAGATTATTGTTAAACAGTTTCATCTATGCATACATTGCTAAAGGAAATACTACTTTTTTTATGTACAGCATTGTACAGTATGCAAACAAATATACAAGATGGTCTTAAAAATGCCATATTATGCATTTTTTTCTTTTATCAAAATTCAAAATCCAAGTGTCCATCACCAGAAAATAGAAAGACTCTGTTAATGAAAGTAAACAATGTTTCAAAGTGATCTACAGCTGTTTGTATAGGAAATGTTGATTTTTTAAACCATGTTTTTGGTGTTTTATTATTTAGGCCAGCTGTAGATCACTTTGAAACATTGTTTACTTTCATTAAATGAAAAATTATTTCAGTTTTCTCCGACTTTTAAGGGGAGATAATAAACAAAATATGGAACTAACTTTTCTTGCAATTTAATATTTTTTCTTTGAATAATAAAAACCATTATACCTATTTTTCTTTATGCAAACATAAAAAGATGAAGGTGCCAATTCACTTGGATCAGTTTAGAAAATGTATACTAAATAATGTACATTGGAGCATTTTGTGGAATAATTTGCAAATCATGTATTTTCCAAAAGGTTATAACATCTTTTGCTGCCAGTTACAATCTTATACATATGCATATATACGTATAAAAGCAAAAATTATTAATTTGTGTTCGTCTGCAAAAAAGAATGACAATTTGCTAGAATAATAAAGGTTAAAAAAGAAAAACTGTCCAGATACTAGTCTTGCTCACTGTCTGACACATTGTCAAACTAGAAAGATAAAAACATAGTGCTTGAAAAAGCCTAAAACAAAACATGAACAATGTATGATAAATTGACAGACACGCAAACAATATATGGCCTTACACAGTATGTGACTAAAATTTTCAGGATTTTTCTCATCTTCAATAGCTCCTCAGCTGAAACATTCAACTCATGCTTTTAAACTTTCTTACCAACTTTACCAGCAGTGTGATACATACTTAATTGATTTCAACACATTTGGTTGTGACATATCTAATGTCTTCTCATCTGATGAGTTCCACTCATGCTGTGAATTTTTTTTACTAATTGTACATGCACTGTGGTACTTGGATGATTTTGACACAAGATGTTGTGACATATTTAATGTTTTCTCATCAGATGAACTCTAGTTACATTCATCAGCTGGATTTACACCATTTATATTTGGTAATGAATTCAGGACTAACTTGTAATTCAGAATTATAACTTGCTTCATGCATGAAATTCATTTGGACCTTGACATGCTAGTAAATCCTTTCATGCAAACAAGATTTTCAACACGACACAATCTATTGACTGCCCTCCACATTCGAATTAGGTCCAACTGTTGCTATTTGTACATATTTTTCAAAGCTCTATGGTCTCTACACAAGTGTGTTCCTGCTTGCAAAATTTGCTCCTTCTGTTTTTGTTCGTGTTCAACTCACATTTGTCAATGTTTTTTAATTTTAGTATCCTTCTCGACCTTCCCTTCCAGAAATTGCCATTTGATTTGCTCTTTCTTTGTCCATTCTTCTTGGTGCTCAGACTTTGCATACTTGTGATGCCTGTTGTACAAAGAGCACGTAGAGCTTTGTATTCTAACAGAGAATTTGTAAAATGACAAAGCTATATTGTCATAATTTCTATCCATAATGATCCACAAGTAGATTCTTTCTTGACAGTGAGGCTATAGTTTTTGACAGTATGTATTGGCAAAGATTAGAGCTGTACCGATGTCACTTTTTGCCGATTATGCCGATACCGCGTATAGCCGATTATCAAAATTGCCGATACCGATTATGAGACCGATTATTTGATTATCATATTATGTACTCAGGTATAAGCCGACAATCTATTCGGGCTCTTGAAACAATGTGTCCAAATAAATTACTACTCTGTTGTCCACAGACCGTGGGGGTGGGCGATTTTTTTTGTTGGCAAACAGGAAAGTTTCGCGGCACAATAAATATGTTCCAATCACTATGTAAATTGAGGCAATGCTTTTGAGTTTATTGCCGACTTTCTATGAGCAAAGGTCGTCGGCTTGCTTTGACAACAACAAATACTCGTTATTGCTGCGGCAACATCAGATAATTGTAAAACATTGATATAGAATTGTTTTATTTGTTTAGTATATGTTGGTGCTTCAAAGGTACAGTAAAACCTGTTATGACTTATGAGAGACCGCCCCTTCTGCCAGATGGTAGCTTGGTGAAACACTAACAAAAGAAATAAAAAAATAATTTTAAAAAGTCCGGAAATGATTCTCACTTACTAGTATTAAAGACAATGAGTTCTTTCACCCTCCATGCATTACGGATTAACTGAAAGACAGACGACGTACTCAAACCTACACTGAAGCCCTTTCAAACAATTTCTCACTGGGACATAAGGACTATCGGTGTTTTGTGAGTTTTCATAAAGATAAAGAAAAAACACAAACCTCAAAATTGACTGTGTATATATCCATCATTACTCCCTTTGATGTTAATCTTACTGGCTATTCACATGACTTTGGCACTACAATGGCGGTTAGCGACATGTACTTTAATCTGGTTTACTGCAGTTTACAAATGTTACCGGACGCTGGAGTTGAAAATTTCACACAACTGGCAGCAAGATAAATTCTTTTTAAATACTTTATTAGAGCAATCTCTTTGTTACAAAAGATTAATTGATGGTTCGATGTGTTTATCTCGATATATGGTTATTCGACTATACAGTAGTGTTAGTTAATGAGCAACTTGTTTGCATACTGCATTTATCCCGAGCTCTAGTGTTACAAAGGATTAAGTTACGGTCAGTCAAAACGTGACTGTATATAAAACGTTTATCAGGAAAAATTGGTTATTTAAAAAAATTATTTGCATCGGCACCGATTATTTTTGCCGATACCCGATTATACCGATTGTGCTAATAATCGGCCCAATTACGCGTACGGGCGATTAATCGGTACAGCTTTAGCAAAGATATTGTCCTGTTGTGAGATTCTTAAAATAATCCAAAGTTCCAGACAGCACGGGTGGATCAAGTGTGAGAAAACTTTCCAAAGACTGAAATGGCCAGTTTGGAATCAGATGACTCGTGTCTTCAAACTGAATATCACCTTCTAGAAACCCTAGTTGTGCATACATATCTGAAAGACAATTTAGCTCAAAATTTAATTCAACTGTATGGAATTAGTAAATATAAATTTTTATCAAACATGTTTATCGTGTCATTTGAGTTTTGTCGATAAATGAATTAATGAATGTCTGAAATTGATGTCGATATTTATGTTTCTTCAATTTCTAAAGGGCTTTAACATTATTTTAACCATTTAAGGAAAAATTGGGGTCTGTGTTGGTGACAGATAACATGTCCTTATAATTATTATAATTGAAAACGCTCTAAATACAAAGACTTTCAATTTCCTTTATATCTTACTCAATGAAAATTCATTAATAAACCAGTAATGCTTATTAACACGTACTATTGCCTTGAATTTAAATAAAAGCAGAGGGGTGGTGATCTTCAGAATGCAATCAAAACATTCAAATGCTGAAATTTGTATATACATGTATACCGGTTTTAAAACTATAAACTAATGAACAATTGATTATATTAATTAAATTGACCATAAATATCATATTAAAAGAGCACAAAATAGAAGAACCTTTGTTCAGATTGATTTTTCATGGTTATGCCAATTTATTGTGAAACGTGTATTGCATTTTCCCGGTAAAGTCACATCCCCAATGAAAATTTAGAAACAACATTATTATTAACATACTTTTTAAGAGTTGTGCTAATTGTTTCCATTGAATGCATACAGAATTACATACTCAGTGAAAATGTGTAAAAATTAAAGGTTAATTATTGGATTTTCACTGATCTGCCATTGATTACCTATTAAGGTATACATGGGCCTCTCTATGAATCTAAATAAAGAAAACATCATTACCAACATTTTGTAAAAGATGTATCATTTTGTTTCAACACCAGAGCTGATGATAACCCCTGGGATGTAATACCATCTATACACATGTACAAGACATGTCCTATGCAAACTGAACAGACCTAGGCCTGCAGTTGTATAGTGTGCCAACAGATCAGTATTTAAAAAGCTTGTAAGAAGTAATCAGTAAAACAAACAACAGTATACAGTATGTGACAACAGATCAGGGTCTCAGCTGTTTGCGGTTGAATTCAACTTATACGCCAGTCAGCTTGGTCTATATAGTGATATGTTGATGGTATTTGACACATTATGTATTGCTGACAATTTTGGTTTGAATTACAAAGTAATAATTTAAACTGAATTTCATCAGATTCCAAAGTATCCTTCAAGGTAGTTGTCATTTAAGTTAGGCATTGCTGTAGGTTTTAGGTCAAGTTATGACTGCTGATATATATGGAGTCAATTTCAGAAGTATATTTCTAGATATAGGTTTAATGCTTATCTGGAGGCTTGGTAAATAAAACTAGATCTATGAAAATGTACAAGTTTGTATCAACAGAGGTTTTCTACCTGTAAAGTTGAATAATGCTAATTTATAAAGTTTTTGCAACATGGGCATTCTCTCTCTCTCTCTCTCTCTCTCTCTCTCTCTCTCTCTCTCTCTCTCTCTTCTCTCTCTCTCTCTCTCTCTCTCTCTCTCTCTCTCTCTCTCTCTCTCTCTCTCTCTCTCTATATATATATATATGCATCCATACAGATAAATGCATATATTTGCAAGTGCCAACACTCATATATATTTCTGATATTAACTGCTAATACTTTTAGCAATTAGTGTAACCATTGGTCAAGGCCTGAATAAATGTGTCAACTTAATACCTATTTCAGGTGGTGTAGTAGATGCTTTTTTTTATTATATAAAAGGTCTTTGATCAGAAATTCATATCAGTGCACATGGTTACAGGAAATTTATATCTTGCCCAGCCTATACAAAATGTCAGTTTTTAGGTCACTATTAAACATTACATTGACATTAATCAGGATGATTACTGTACTGAAAATCTAGCTAAATTTCTTTGTTTCTTGAATTTCAAACAGTTTTGCTGCCATTAAATTTTGCTTATCTGTGTAACTAGCTTCGCTCCACAAACGTGTATTTGTGGTTCTTTCATGGATAGCATGCTAATAGTATTTGAAAAAGGAATGAGAGAAATTTAGTGTTTCCCAGTTCTGTACAAAATCTATTCTGGTTTCAGAAATTGGTCAGAGTGAGAGTAGTTGGTGTAACCTGTGCCTCCTGTACATTTTCCTGTCTTGACAAAATGAAGTTCCCAGTAAGTAATGTAACAAAATACCATGTTTAATGTGCTGCTTGTTAATATTTTCCAGATTTGTCTGAAATACCAAATTCATACAGCTGGTTCATAAAACACATTTAACAACCAGAATTTCATTTTCAGGTAATAACAATAAGTATGCTATCTGTATTGATCACAAAGTTTTGTTAGTTTCATTGCTTATAGACCAGGAGAGCATATTTTATTGCCTGTTTTATATAATCTGTGATCAGTCATTAAACACTAATTGGTTATCACTATTCCTAAGTTAGTTGTAGAATCGCCATGAAACTCTACATCCACATTCATCCCAAGGTTTGGTTGGTCCTGAATGAAAATGGTGCTGCTTACACATTCAGTATGGCTGCTACAGCCATGAATCTTGTTATGGCTGCTTCTCATTTGATGGTCATATCAGCATGTGGTTTTCAGATACAAGACTTGTGATGTTTGGTTGGTCTCATTGAAAATGGTTTTCATCAGACATCCAATATAACCACTATGACAGCAATTTTTAATATCTTGTTATTGCTACTCATTATCAATGGATGGTCATGTCAGTATGGGGTTTTCTTTCAAAGACTTGTTATGATAAAAAATGGGGGCAATTTGCTGTCCAGTATGGTCACCATCTTTCAAATACTTCTTGTTCCCCTTCCTAAATGGAAAGTCATATCAATTTGGTGTTTATACCTTTTTATTTTTGTCTTTTTGGTCCTGAATGAAAAAAGTTCCACAGCCACCATCTTGAAAATCCTATCACTACTCCTGAATGGATGCTCATGTCAGCATAGGATTTTCATTTAAAAACTTGGTATGATGTCTTGATGGTCCATAATAAAAATGGTGCCACACACCATTCAGGACTGCCTATAAATGAAACTAGTACCTATTGGATGGACATTCAATATGTGTACCATCCCAGCATATCAACATGAGTTTTAACTAGAAGACTATGTTATGAGAGCTTAGAGCTTCTAAAGATTAGGCGCTATGCAAAGTCCTCATTATTATATTATTATTATTATTATTGTCATTTAATAATAATAATGAGGACTTTGTATAGCGCCTAATCTTTCGAAGCTCTAAGTGCTTTACACAATCAATAATGTTATGACTACACAAAAGAACTACAAATGACAAAAACAATGAAAATTGGAAAACATAAAAACATGCTGAAAACATAAGATACAAAACATGATTAGGTCACTAAGTTTGTCCCTGCAGTCGAAACAGGTGAGTCTTAAGAGCACTCTTAAAAGGGACCAAAATGTCTTTGTGTCTAATTTCAATGGGCAATTCGTTCCACGTCGCCAGGCCCTGGTGTGCAAATGAACGTTGTCCATATGACTTTGTTTTCACTTTGGGAACAATGAGTATACGATTATCAGAAGAAGAGCATATCTAGTTGGTGTATACACATGGGTGAGGCTGGATAGATATGTTGGACTGGAGTCTGTCATTGAAACATAGCACAGAGAACAAATTTTGTGTTTGATTCTGTATCAAATTGATAGCCAGTATAGGGTACAGAGCAGTGGTGAGGTGTGCTCTGATCGAGGTACTTTAAAGATGATCCATGCAGCTGTGTTTTGAACTTTTTGAAGTTTCTGGAGTATAATATTGTGATGAACCAGACATAATTGAGTTACAATAGTCCAGTCTTGAAAGTACTAATGAACACACAAGTGTTTTAGTGGCATCAACTGAAAGATATTTATGAATGGAACTGATGCGTCTCAATTCAAGATATGCAGCCTTGCATATGTTCATGACATGTTGGTCCAATGTGATAGTACTGTCTAGAGTAACGCCTAGGTTTCGTACTGACTGAGAATTTAATGTTGGTGTTGCTGATATTTATTGTCTGAGGTATAGGATGTGAATGAGAAAGTCTTTGTGTTGTGATCAGAATAGCCTCAGTTTTATCATCATTCATCTGCAGCTTGTTACACGTCATCCATGATTTCACATCCGAAATGCACTTCTCTACTCCATGGATGGTAGCATCAACTTCAGTTGGGTGGCTAGACTTGTATATTTGGGTGTCATCAGCATACAATTGGTGCGACACTGGGTGATCTATGACACTTGAGAGTGGCAGAGTGTACAGAATGAAGAGAACATGTCCAAGAACAGACCCCTGTGGAACACCACAAAATATGTCAACTGGGCTGGAGTGTATTCCATTTGCAGATATAATTTGTGTCTGTTCACTAAGTAGGACTTGAACCACTGTAAGGCTATATTCTGAATGCCAAATACATGCTGGAGACGGTGAAGTAATATATCATGGTCTATTGTGTCAAATGCTACAGATAAATCCAGGAGAGTGAGGACTGTAATCTTTACACTATTGAAAGCAGAGAGAATGTCACTAAATACTTTCAGAAGAGTAGTTTCCATACTGTGGCAAGGGCGATATGCAGACTGTACATTGCTAAAAAGATTGTTTGAATTCAAATGAGATACAAGTTGAGTTAGAACAACCTTTTTTAAGATTTTTTTATATGAATGGGAGATTAGAAACTGGACGGTAGTTCTTTAAATCATTATGGTCCAGTATTGGTTTCTTCAGCAGTGGCTTTATGATGGTATTAATATTAATAACATCAGTTAGTGAAGGCAATATTTGGTCTAAGCACTCCAGCATCAATGATGTCGGAATTGGATCAAGTTCATAAGACTTTGGTGCATTTTTTGTCACGATTGTACGTACTAAATCAATAAATTAACAGGTTAAAATGCTCCTAACGGTTGCCGCTGAAATTCTGTATCATAACTGTATGGTGAAGAATCAGTTGAAATTGTGCTGTCAAGTGAATTAGCGAATGGTTTGTACTTTGTCATCGAATAAATTTGCAAATTGGTCTGGTAGGTCTAGTGGAAAGAAGGTTGATGGAAGTGGTGTACATTTGTGCCTTGACATTAGTTTGTTAGTTATCTCGAAGAGCTCTTTGCACTGTTTGTACTGTGCTGCTGAACATCTAACCAGTTCCATCCACTTGTCTCGATCATGTGTCGTTGCCTGTGTCTCCGCAAAATGTTTCCTGGTCAATTCTGTGATGTTGTTAGTCCACTTTTTTCTCTGTCTACCTCTCCTTCTGCCACCTTGGATGCTGCCCTGCAGTACTGTTGTGGATAGACTGTTGGCTCTAATGACATGGCCATACCATTTCAGCTTTCTCTTTTTGACAGTGGTGAGGTCTTCATCTCAATAGTCTGATTTTAGTTTTCAGACAGATATTCTTTGTATCTCCAGATGGATCTTAGCTTTGACATAGCTGCCACTGTTTGTGCTGCTCGTGACAAAATGTCTGCTCTTTATCCCTCTTCAGTGATTATGGAACCAATATATTTTAACTGTCCTCTGACTTTAATCTTGGCTGAGATTTGTTTGCCACTATTTGTCATAAACTTTCTCTTCTCCGTGCTTATCTATATGTCAAATCTGGAAGATGTTTCATCCATGTTCTTCACTAAGGTGTTATGCTCATCTTCACTGCCTGCCAGACCATCAATGTCATCTGCAAAGCATAGGTTGGTGATTTTATGCCCTCCAGTGCTGACTGTCCCACTGCTTTTCCAGGGCTTCGCTCATGATGTGCTCTAAATAGATGTTGAAAACCGTAGGTGACAGGAGACAGCCTTGACATACTCTCACCTGTTGTCTTGAACCAGACCCCCACAGAACCTTAAGCAGTTACTGCACTGGTAGCTTTGACATACAGCTGCTTGATGGTTTCTGTCAACTTTTGACCCATGCTATACTAATTCATTGTGGCTACAATGCCTCATGCCACACTCTGTCAAAAGCCTTTTTGAAATCTATGAACACATGATAGATGTCTTGTTGATATTGCAAGTACTTTTCACATAGAACCCTGAGATTAAATAATCGTTCTGTTGTGCTTCTTCCACTCTGGAACCTTGCCTGTTCTTCAGCAATTTTTTCTTCTGCTTGTGGTTTCAGTCTTTTCAAGATGATCTTCAGCATCACTTTACTAGCATGGCTTATCAAACTGATGGTTCTGTAATTTTGGCACAGCTTGAGATTGCATTTTTTGGGGAGTGTTATAGTCAGTGACTAGGTCCACTGTGCTGGCCATTCACGTGTCTGCTAGATCTTGTTGCAGCGTTTTGATAGTAGCTTTATCACTGATTTCCCTCCTCCCCCATTCTTGATAAGTTCAGCTGGGATGATGTCTGCTTCAGCTCCCTTCACATTCTTCAGTGCTCTTATTGGCTGACTCCACCTCTTCTTTGAGAATGAGGAAATCATCATCATTTGTGGAGTTTCGAATTTCAAGCACCTCTGGGTCTCCTGTGGACGGATGGTTATAGAGTTCTTTACAATACTCAGTCCATCTTTCTGCAATGTCACTTATTTTTGTGAGGCATTTTCCATTTTCTCCTTGAATGGTACTGACTCTTGGTTACTTCTGTCTGGTGAGGTCTTTTACAAATTTGGAATGCCCTTTTCTGTTATTCTTTTTCTCTCTCATCACACTGGTACAAATTTGATACCAACATGCATAATTCTGATGTACCTGGCCTAGAGAAATATATTACTACCATTAACATGTCTGCTGCAATCAATTATAAAAAAAACTGGCATCTCTTTTAATCTTTCACCTAGCCAAAAAGACTGGAAGCAGTTTTGCCTGGGTTTGATTTTGCAGCTTTGACTGATATGTTTACGAAGTTACTGCATGTAAGACAATAGCCAGGTGTGGGATCCCTTAAGAATAAACTTTGTTTCAGAACATTGTGTTTGGTTTTGTTTCCTTCATGATAGGAGAAGTTTGTCCATTCATGAGAACACTCACGCTTCTACAGGGTGACATGGAGAGAGTTTGGATGTCAGGCCGTTCCTCCTCTTACCTATTCTTCTTATGTTTATGTGATCTGATAAAGTATTTGACAGGGAAAGGAAATGTTTTAATATATTATGTTTATCTGAAAATTCTTATCCAATATATTACTATCAATCTTTCCCTTACTTTACTTATCTGCAACTGCAACATGATAGCTTTTCCTCAAGCTCCAACCAGTAATATAGATAGCCACCTTGTGGGTACAAAGGGGGAGTAATCTGTGAGTTATTTCCCTCTATATGATATTTAGATAGAAAGCTGTTTGTCTTCTTTCAGTTAACATGACCTTATGTGTATTTTCAGAGAATTAAAAATGGTATCTTCAGATATGGCATCCATTGTTTAGATCTTCTCATCATATAAGCATGGAGTTTTCACCAGAAAACTAGTTATAGTGTCTAATTACATCCAGACATGAAAATTTTGTTATCTAATCCTTCAGAATTGAGTGTAATAAACTCATAGGGTTTTCACAAAAAGATGGATACCTTGCTGAAAGTGAATGAATATGGTACCCTGCAGACCATCAATATGGCTGCTACAATGAACATATTAAAAAAAACTTGTCACTAATTCTGGATGGATGGTCATTAGGTTTATCTAAAAATTCTTCTTAAAATGTCATCTTATGATGTCTAGTTCATTCTCAGTGAAAAAAATGCTATCTTGCATTCAGTATGGCTGCAACAGCAGCTAATTTGCAAATCTTATCATTTAATAAGATCAGAGCTGGTTTACATTTCCTCTGGATTATTCATCCATATATACAAATTTAGAATTTTTTTCATGTGATCTCAATATATAAAGTACCCTGGCATTTATTTTTTTATAACTGCCCTCTCTCTGCACCATGTAGGTCAGATGGGACAGCCCCTATCTTTAATTCCCTTATCCAGTAGAGCTTCAGTTATTTCAAGGTACTCCTTTAATTAATTTTCCACTCATTTACCTTTTGAACTGCAGTGGGCATATTTGTTTTACAAAAAACAAATCTAGTTTTGTGTATATTTTTAGTTTGTGTTACTTGATGAATGCAGCCAGATGACAGAGCCAGCATCTCTGTTGCCTATTGCCAGATTTGAATGTGAGAAGCTAATCCTAGTTGGGGATCCCAAGGTAAGCTGGAAGTTTTTGTCATTTGTAAGATTTTATTACTTTTATGGATCTATCAGAAACAGAGAAAAATAGCACACACCCCCACCTCATGTTCTATCTATTTGTATGTGTCCACAGAATAAGCAGAGCATGCATGTATATCATCTCCAACTGTCTGTTATCAAATTGGTTGCCATGCAATAACTCAAGTTATGAACCTTATACAGTTACCAAACTTTGTACATTCTTTGTTCTTGTGGTATTGATGAAACCTGTCATTTTAAGGCTCAAAAGGGATAAGAATGAATACTTTCAGTTGGGGTCAGAACTGAAGGTCACTCTGACTGAAGGAAGAATTATGATTTTGCACAATAACTCAAGTTCTCCACTATGTACAATTACTAAGCTTTGTCGATGACTTGTACTTTTTTGAGGATGAACACTATTGACATTGGAGTCAAGCTGTTAAGTTCAAAGTCAGTAACTGAAAGAAGGACAAAATAGTTTCTGCATAATAATTTGTGATGTCTGCCAGCTCAGTTTCCAAACTTTGTGGATAACTTGCAATTGAGGTAAGTCTCAATTTTGAGATCAAAGACCAGTGGCCAATATCATTATTTCTGAAAGCACATTAACTTTTTCTCCATCAGTTTTAGTTACCAAATGCTATAGATGGCTTGCATTTGGTGTGGGGAAGAACCTTTTTTGATTTTTGGATTAAAAAAAAGTTGAAACAGTGAAATAAATATAAGAAGGATTTATGCATAATAAGGTAATTTCTAGTCATTATACTGCCGCCAAACGTTATGAATGACTTGTACTTCGAGTAAGAAAGAAGGCTATCAATGTTGGCATCAGAAGGTCCAAGGTCAAGATTAATGTGGCTGAAAGAAGCGAAATGATTTCTAATAATATAATTAGTTCTACATAACAGATCTGGACCAGACTTTGGGCATAGCTTGCACTTGGCATAAAGAAGAAGCATATTAATTTTGGGATCAAAAGTAAAAGGTCATGAAAACTGGTTTCTACAAAATTTAAGTTATCTAACTAGAGGACTGATGAAAATGGAGATGAGTGCATAATGTGGCATAATGGTACTCTTGTTTTATGTTGTTGCCATCAATCATTTACAACAAAATATACACACTGCTGCTGACTAATCTATCATGTGTCTCGGGACGACAGGTTTATACATTCTGTGTGCAGAAAGAAATAAATTCACTGCTTAATTAAATGCACAAAAATAGATCAAACAAGAAAAATAAATAAAACTTGTTAATAGCATCCAATGGGATATGGCCATATGGGCCCTTGTACACAGATTACAGTTGAATGCAGGTTCACCTTTCAAACTGAGTTTGAACAAATGCCATTTACTGAATACCATTATCTTTATTAATTATTTATTTATTTATTTATTTATTTATTTATTTATTTATTTATTTTATTATTATTATTATTAATATTATTATTATTATTTCAAGCAACTGACAAATTCTGTTAAGAAAATTCTCAGTATAAATTTATTATTCATAATTTCTGATGGAAGAGTTATATATATATATATATATATATATATATATATTAGGAGGTAGCTAGCTCAGCTGCTTGGTAGTACAGCTGGAGTCTGCTCTCTCAGAAGTAACAGATTGAGGTCAGATAAGAAAAATTTCAAACCACACACTCACCTTTGTGATGACCACTCTGGTTGCCTATGTAGTTAGAGCATCTGATTAAAATGTGTGAGGTTGTGGATTCAAGCACCAGCCAATTCATATAAAAGACTTATTAAAATTGGTTCTAGCAGCTAAATTGTTTGGTATTAAGCATTAAGAGGTTAGGACTGGTCAGCCTGGTGTCAGGACAATGTGACTGGGTGTCAGGATAATGTGACGGTGGGAAATGATTCCACATTAGTAGACATCACTATAAACTGCCACAATGTAGCGATATGATTGGAAAATTCTTAGAGCTATGATAAAAATCCAAATTACAGACACTCACTTTTGTGATGACTTGCATTAAACACTGTTTCCATCTTGTATTTACTATCAAATATGTACGTGTTTTTATTCTCAATTCTGTTGTTCTTGCAGAACTTGGCATAGCATTCCGTGACAAATTTAAACTTATATGACATAGTGACTGTATTGTTGGATCATGTCTAATATTGGATTAAATGCCTGCTAATTAATTAATCAATTATATTTAACGAAGATCTGGCAAGTCCATTATGACTATCAGTTCATTTTTCTCAAACCACAATGCATTTTGTGCACACTAATTTATTCCATATTCTTACAATGTTTTAGCTGTTTTTTAATTGTGACTTTTCTTTCCATTAATAAACAATATGTAGAATGAGGTTACCACAGTCTTGGTCCCCTAACAATATGCATGCAGTAAATACTGACTTGTACATTTGAAAGTAGATAAAAGTTAAGAATGTGGATGAGTTAACTGAGTCACTGATAAAACTTTCAAAGAAGCAAATGAATAAATATAATATTCACATATGAACATGAGTGATGCAGTAATTGAAACACCATTCTGATCATTTAAAGAACTATTTAGGAGAAATATTCATAACATTTTTCTAATAGAATGTTTCAGACTAAGACAAAAGAAAGCTAAACAATAGCTAAACAATAGCCATGGGTAAATATTGCATAATTAAAATTAGTTTTATCCCACCCCACCCCCACCCCAAATACAATTTTGAACTTTTTTTTGAAGTTTCTGTAGTAGATTCTTAGACAAACCAGACAGAAGTAAACTACAAAATATTAAGTTCAGTCATGAAAGTACTAAGGAACTTTAGTGGCAAACCAAACTTTGAATTGAATTGATGCATCTCTGCTTCAGATATGCAGACATGTATGTATTCACAGTATAATGAGAGCAAGAGTGACACTTAATTTTAGTTTTGACTCTGAATTTAATGTTATTGCTAATTCTTATTGTTTAAGGAATGAGAAAGTCTTTGCATGGTGATCAGAATGGCCTCGGTTTTATCATCATTCATCTGTAGCTTGTTACATGTCATCCATGACTTCATACTGAAAATGTATCTCTCTATGAATTGGTTAATTTTAATTACATCTTTAAAATTATTTTACACCCACCCACCCCAACAACTGCATTTTAATTATTGTTTGAATTATTGATATAATCTAATGTATCAAATGTATTAACTGCTGTGGTAAATTTAGCTAAAATTGTATTGTGATTTCTTATGCTCTTTTGCATACAATCACACAAGCTCATAATTAATTTTTGAGTTTTAATTTTTTTATACAGAGAACCTTTATGAAGTTAAAATATCACAACTTTTGTACTTAAGAATAAGTTAAAATTTTTAATTGTTATTACATTTCCAAATAAAAAATAAAGCAGCACACACAAATTTAACAACAGAATGGACATTCATTGATAAATGTACACTCATTTCAGAGGAATACTGTAATTGTTTTCACATTTTGTACTTTTTGTCTGATGTCATAATTATACTTTCAGATTTTCAATTTTTATTGTATTGATTAATAAAATTAGTGTTGAAAATGAATGGCAGAGAAATGCACTTCACATGTATAGTATTATAGTTTGTGCTGATATTGTAGGAGTCAGCAATTCTTCACTGATCTATGTATAAGACTATATATATATATATATATATATATATATATATGAAATTAAACAAATAGCATAAAGTCAATTAAATTATTATTACATTTTTGGGGTTGAAATACTGTTGTTAAAGTGCATCTAAATTACTGAACTTTATGAACTGCTTAATAGAATTGACAGCAGTCTCAGAAATTCACTATATTCAATATCTTGATGTAAATCTGCCATCCAAGTTTCTTTATTGACATTAAATAGAAAACAATTTATGTATACACGAGGCATAAAGAACTTGGGCCTTACTTGCAAGTGGTCCTTATAATCATGTGATCAATTAAACCAGTTTTGCCATATTGTCCAGTCCATCATTAAAAGTTTACAGATCGTTTAGACTGAAAAGGATAGTTTAAGTAGAAAACAAGCGTCCTAATGATTGGATTTTTGTGAATTAGTGTACATTCTGTCATATTTTTCCTTCCAGCAATTGGATCCCACAGTTCAGGGATCAGAGGCAGCACACCGAGAAGGGCTGGAGCAGACACTGTTTGATCGCTGCATGAAAATGGTATCAAATTTATCTAATTCTTTTGTATGTATGACAGACTGGCTATTTTAGTAAATCATTTGGGATAAATTTATCCCACATTATTGCATAGGATAAAAAGCTGATGATGCCATTAACATCAACTTTTCTGGCAATTTTAATATTGAAAAGGCAAATTTAATATCATGAGAGCGGCAAATTTTAAATTATACATTTTATGGTATGTTGACCTGGAGGCATTTCCATCGCTCAAGACTTTAAAAAATGTATGGCTTAGAAGCCTGCAGGAAGCAACTATGTCATTATGTACATGGTATTTTAAAATCACATAAGAATATGTACAGTCCCGTTGTATTTTCTCACCTTTTAATTGGTACTTCAGGGCTATGTACCCACTATGCTGAGGATACAGTACAGATGTCATCCTAAGATTAGTGCTGTCTCCAACCATCTCTTCTACAGTGGTCAGCTGAAAGATGGAGTCACAGAGGAGGACAGGGAACCAGTCATTGTAAGTCTTTGACCGGACTTTAGAACCAAATTTCTGTGCAGATTACCACTTTTTGACAAATATATGGAAATCTTACAGCCCTTACACTAAATAACCTACTTGTGTTATTGTTCTATTAAACACCAAACTAAAATCAAACCATCCTTGTAAGTTATAAGTTGATTGCTCGTGCACTTAAATAGTATGCCATTATATATGATACTTAACATTATTGACATTTACAAGTTAAAAAAAATACCAATACTCTGTTTATGTCATTGGTATTTTTCATGGACACATGGCCGTTTTAACAAAAAAGTCTGTACTTCTTGCATGAAAAAGACGTTAAAATGCCTGATTGCTTTTTAAAATTGTGGTCAAGGAACAAATTCTTGAAATGCCATATTACACAATAATCATAATGGTCAGTTGAAGTGAATTTTACAGGTAATGTTATCATGATGTGAGAAAGAACATCGTAACATTCCTTCTATGTTTAAAGTTTTTTTTTTGTAAGTAATGTAAGGATGCCACAATTTAAGGATATTTTGCCTCATTTTATCAAGTCAACAAAAAAATATTGAGTGAAAAATGTATGTTTATCTTCTTTTTTGTTATTTTTACACTTAGGCATCCTTACAAATGATACCAAATATCAATACATTGATATGTAAGAATTTTAAGATTATAAAATACAGTTTAAGAATTTATAATATGTAATTTTTTTTAATACAAGCAACGATTTTTCAGATATTTACCTAATTTTATTAAGCGGTGTTAGGAATTTTCGCTGAAAGAAAATTGTCGATGAAAGGAATTTTTAATCGATGAATCATGTTGTTGCTTGATGTGCAAAGCACATATCTTAAGATGTTGTTTGAGTCGGGATTTTGGGTGAAAGAAAACAACCAAAATTAATTACTGCCAAAAATATTAAAACAATGCACCTAATGATGTTGTTCAAGGCTCGACTTGACATGCCCAGTATCATCTTTGTCAATAATTCCATTTTTGTGTAAAATTGGCACTGCAGTAAAAGAGTATCATATAGTTGAAGTATTTTGAGACGTATTAACACTCCATCATGTAATTAGCATAATAGTAACAGATGTTTTACTTTATTTTAGACAGAATTTCCTGCCTTGTGTTTCATTGATGTGTTCAGTGGTCAAGAGGTCAGTGATGGAGTGGCTAGTTTTTACAATGAGGCTGAAGCCGAGATGGTGGTCTTTCTGATTGAGGTGCTTGTCAACTGCAGAGTAGATCCTGCATCGATAGGAGTCGTCACACTCTACAAGTCGCAGATGTCTAAAATTCTTCATTTTCTTCATAATAGCAAGTAAGAAACATTGCAAGGTAAAGTCTTCGAATCCCACTTTTGGATTTCACTTGGTCCTTTACAGCTGAGCTTAATCAAAGTAAAAGCACAATATTAGAAAAACCTGGATGAAAATTGTTCAGTTGTTTTTAAACATTTTAAGTTTCACTGTGTAAGCCCTTAAGGGTTTTGTTGGAGACCCAAAGAATGAAGAAGCAGTCTGGACCATTTGATTCTTATGTGCTACTCTATAGCTAACTCTGATAATTTACTTTGTACAAAGCACTTTGTTATGAAAACATTATGAGACTTGATCTGGAAAATGATCAACTACCAGTTATCATATTTTAATTGTTGTAGTTGTTGTTGTGTTAGGGTTTAATGCCATTTTTCAGCACATGATAGGCTATTCATGGCGGCCATTATTAATGGTGGAGGAAGAACACGGGGGGAAACCCCTGGAAAGAACCACGACCCATGTAAAGCTACTGGCAAGCTTTCTCCCATACCCACATTGGCTGAATCTGAGATGCGGACCCACGCAGAGGTGAGATGGCAGTGATCTGTAATGGATTTTTTCTCTTTTTTGGTCCTGTTTAATAAGATTTCATGAGATGGGGATTCAACATGATGCATTAATTGATTTAAATCAAACTTAACATATGGTTATATCTTTCAATTAAGAGTTCAGTTATTTCTATCCATGTTATCAAGTCAAGGTCAAAGGCAAACCCATTAAAGAAAAATCAGTGTGTCACAGAATTGTAACTGAGTGGGTTTTGGATTAAATGAATAACTCAAATTAGTAAAGAAAAATGTATGATGTAAAAATACAATGATTATCACACACTCTCAACATACAATTGATCCAATCACTCTATACTAACATTCACACATTTAAAATAAACCAATAATATTATATCTATCTGATATACAGCTTCAAGAAACCCCAGTTTCAAATAATAGTACACACTAAGATATTCACATAATTTCACATATAGACTAGGCTTGGGATTCAAACAATCTTAAGTTTTTAAATACGTTTCAAATGTTCTGCACTGTCAGTAAGATTCACATATATGGAATTCAGCTAAGATACAAAAACAAATATACCAATTGAAACAACAATTGGAATAAACATATGATACTTGACCCCTTGTACAGTCGCACAATTCATACACCGATAAACCGTACAGTTTCACCACGTCCCTTGGGTTATCCCACTCTCTTGTATCGGCTGCTTGCACCCTTCATGGATCCACTACATGTACAGCCAGTCATATGTACACACGTACAGACAGCATACAGCACTCTTGTATTAGCTACGTCTACAGTTGTGGCTCCACCACATGTACAGACATATGTATATACATATAGACGTCTAGATAGTTCTATTCATTAGCTAGACTCATAAGTCTCGTTACATCCTTTAGACTAGTTAGACTGTTAGCCTCGTTAGCTACAATAAAACCAAACTGGTAATAATAATGAGTTCTGGAAAATACTAATACATTAAACAACTTGAAATTCACAGTTCACAACATTTCAAATCTGTGTTCTAATAAATGAATCATTACACGATATGACAATACAAACTTAATAATTAATTACTAATTAACTTCGCATATCAAATAAAATATAAATTTAACACTCACCCCTATGGCTTATAGAAATGCCTCGTGAAAATACATGCTCTCTTCACCAGATCCAAAGTGACCACTGTCTGTTATACCTTTATCTTGCTTAAATTCATAGGACAGTGAGTAATATTCAGGGTAAAATACCCTTGCGTATTGTGATAATAATGTCCATAGCTGCAGTTAGTTTACGGTGGCGAGACATGTTGTTTCCATCGCTTGTCTGGAAAAACACCTGTTCATCCTAGATAGTGTTGTACACATGCACAACACAAATAATCAAATATTTCTCAGGTCAAAACAAATTTTTTTTTTTTTCTAATTCTGTGACACAATGCACTTGTGATCTTGTTTAATAAATATTTTTGTTGCCAAAAATATCTTGTGTTGGAGTTTCTCAAAAGTATTTGGAATGATTTCAGTACTTTTATAATATAAAAAAAATAAAAGGTATGAAACAGACCACTTTTGAACTAACTGCAAATATTTTTAGAGTAGTACTGTATAATGTCATTCTCTTTTAGGGAGTCATAGTGAAAAATACTGATGCTCAACAATTGGGTTATTTGGAACAGATTTTATTTGATTTTTATCAAATTTAGCATGCACTTTTCTATTAAGGAAAGTTCAAATAAATTTAAATTTTCACTATTTAATTAAATGTTTTGGATGGGTTATTGCCCCTAATTGCCCATCCTCATGGTTTCTGCAGCACCACTTTACCTAAGATTATTCAGTTTCTGCTGAATTTGATTTACCCTTTATTTTAATGAACTGTTAATACAAGCTCCATTTCCAGTTTTTTAGGTCCCGACACATCTATGGCTCTTGATTTCCATTCTCTTGGACTTTTTTTTGTAGCATATCTTTATTCATGAATACCGTATTTTGGTGTGTATAACGCACACTTTTTTTACCTAATTTTCTTATCTTAAGTCGGGGGTGCACGTTTGTATACAAGAACTAAAAAAAAAAAAGATTTTTTCCAGGACGATCTGAAGAGGATGAAGGCACTATAGCCGGCTACACGTATCACATTCACTACTTGTGAAATATTAAATCCATTGTACATTGCATTGTAACTAAAATGTTTACCGGTACTAGCCATATTAAAGAAATAAATAATGCTTACAAATAGTCTTGTTCTTTGATTGCTTATGTTAATAAACTGGTTTCATTTCACATCACTGTGTCAAGTTTTGTTCTTTGCCTCGGCCGGAAATACATGTACATAACGACTGGCAACTTGTTCAAAAGCTCTGCAAAGTGCCACATTGAAGCGGAACAAATACCACTGTGTGGATTACCATACTTGTTCCGTAAATGTTCAGTACCGTATTCCATAACTGTTGATCTAATCGAATTTTTCTTCATTTATTATTGGTTGAATTGAAATATAATATGTGTAGAATTCAACTAGTGTTAATGTTCTCATCAGAGCATCTGTAGGGGACATATTTTTTGTGACTAGGGGTTCTTTCTTACGGGAACACTGATACGTTGTGGAACAAAATAATCAATGTATGAAGTCGGAAAACATTTTTTTCCTCTTTGGAAAATAAGCTTGTTACTTAGTTTTATTTCTCATCTTAAATCATAGTATTTGAGATATCTTTGCGATTATACAGTGATCAATGGCTTCAATGCTTCATTGGCTCAGTGCGGTCTTTTCACGGTAATCGGCACCATGAAAGCTTTGATGCGCTCAACATAGTTACAATGCTTTGTCTCGGTGAGCATTATTTAATTGATTCAGGACATACAGCGACTTTTCGAAAGTGATGATGATGAAGAGGAATTTGAGGGATTTGATGCAATAGATTGCGTCAACTAGACGAACCTTTAAAGGGCCCTTTTAAGGGCCAACAATAAAATCAGAAAGATACAATATCAATATTGCCACTTTTTCATTCACTATCTAAAATGACCAACTGTTGTTGCACTATGAAAACAGAGCGAAATACCGGTAGTCACAATTTTAAAATGCATTATATCACATGCGCGTTATATGGCAGAACTACGTTTTTTCCACTTATTTTGGGTTGAAAATCGGGGTGCGCGTTATACATCGGTGCGCGTTATACACACCAAAATACGGTATTGGATGTTGATTCATTTTTATTTGCAATGGATGAGATCTGAGATCAGTTAACTTTCACATCTACTTCATCTTATCATTTATTTATTTGATGTTTTACAGTACATCAAAACAAATAGGTTATTAGGTATCAGCAAGGCATTTGGCATTTGACAGCTCTTGTTTTTGTCAAAAAATGTTTAATGTTGCTGATTTTAACTTTGGTTAACTAAAGTTAAGTTAGGTAAGGCCTTTTTTGTATTTGTAATATGTTCTTGCGTAGATTCTATTAATTTTCCATTTGACTTTGGGGTGTTTTCTAATATAAAATTATTGTCAATATTAAACTTCCTTCCTTCCTTCCTTCCTTCCTTCCTTCCTTCCTTCCTTCCTTCCTTCCTTCCTTCCTTCCTTCCTTCCTTCCTTCACTTTTTTCTTTGAATGCTAACACTAGCATCATGTATACTTTGATTTAATTTCCAGGCATGCTGTTCACAAGGAGCTGAGATCTATTTTGGTCTCAACAGTGGATGCTTTTCAGGGTGGAGAAAGAGACGTCATCATTTTGTCCTGTGTCAGAACAGACTTTGTTGGCTTCATCGATAATGACAAGTGAGTTACAAAGGAAGGTCTCACTCAACTTTATCACTTAAAACCAACATTATTCATGTGATAATACCTTAAATGTTTGGTCATCTAATCTTGATTTTCTTTTTTTCTTGCACGCCATCACATGACTCCAGTAATTTTCATAAGGACTTGGTTTTGGGTTTGGAGATTTTTATTGATATGGTGGAGACATACCTGCCAACCCTTATGATTTTGCCATAAGTCTTATAAAAATGACCATTAAAATAAGGACTTAAAGAATAAAAGCAAAAACTAAAAAATGGAAATATGATTGTTGCAGTAAAATCCAGATAATTGGCTCATCATGTTTGATTTTGATCTGGATTTCATATTTGATTTAGTGGAGTTGGTCATGAAACCACTCTTTCAACAGAGTATCTCAGATGCTTAAAACTGCACATATTTTTTCACACAAAATTTATGCATAATCAAACTATTGAGTATAGAGTTGTTAAAAATGGTGACCAGCAAGTGATACATGTTGAAAGGTAAATTAAGCCTCTTAAAAAAAATTTAATAATCAGTACAGAGGAATCAAAAGGAATGACAACAATTAAGCTTATTGGATATCTCATGTCAGTTTGAGTATGTCTCATGGTGGCTGATATGATTGTCGTTGTCATGTGAAATTGAATAAAAATTTCCAAGAATTTTGTGAAGTTGAGAGATAGCAACAAGCCATTGAGGTCAATACAGTTTAGAAATGAAGTTGTGCAACTGTATTAGAGGTAAATAAGGTCTGCATGTGCTTTACAAACTTTTCACCTGTAATGCTTACCATCCCTGCATTAGTTTCAAATATTGAATATTTTAAATACATATTTACAGTAGCAGTAAATTATATTGTGTTACACCTTACAGAAAACTGGTCAACTTACAGACAAAAGTCAACTGCCTTACTGAGACAGTCTTTTTATGGATGGCAGGTCCATAGAAGATGAGTAGTCATTTGCAGGGATACCTACCCTTATGAATTTCCATAATTTTTAAAATTTTGGACATCTTTTACAGAAACAGGAGGGGCCCCGAGTGGCTAAGTGGTCTAAAGCGCTATCCGTTATGGATCACTGTCAAACCCGCCCCAAACTATTCTGTATCAATAGCCATATCGATAATGTGCATTAGATAGACTCGTCCAGTATGTGTTAACCAATCATTTCATCTTCATCCTTTTGCAATGTGCAAAGAAGAGCAAAGTCAGACATGGGCATGAAAAGTTGGAGAAAACTTAAAAAGTTCTTGTGATTTTTATAAATCAGTTACTTAATGGTGATGGTGCAGATTGAAGAATGTGTGTCCAGACTTGGCAAAAATAGTCCTTCAAAGCTTCAGACTCATTGTACACCCAAGAATTGCCATTTTTTTGTAGCATCACAATGAGTGATTCACTGATGTTGCAAGATGTACTGTGATTTTCTATTATCACATCATTTCAGCATTTCTGAGAACTGCTGTCATCACATCTCACATAGGAATGACCCATCTGTAAGCGTATGTGCAAGGTCACATAGTTATCAGATTTTACAGTTGGAAGAAATACTTTATTCATAATGTTAAAAAAATCCTAGATTTCCTTACATGTACACATTTATATAAGTGATCAAATCCCATTCATGCCTTATCACAACAAATCACTGTTTTGTACTTTTCTTTCATTAAATAATGCTGAGCATGATGTCAACAAATGGTCTACAAAACAAACCGATTTGAGATTTGACTTGAAAACTTTTTTATTTATGGGGGTGGGGTAGTTAAAGGTTTATTATCAAATATGTGAGTTTCATTTCTGTGTGGGTTGATAGATCAGTGGTGTAAGCAAGTTACTGCACCCTCTCATCCTATTAAATTCATCAAAGTTGTTTTAATGACATATTACAGGCAATTAAAGTTTACAAGACCTGACATGTTTATTACTGTTGTAATAGGATTAAATTAAAAAAAGAATGTATACAGAAACTTTTCGGGGTATGTTTTCAAAATAGTAACACAGTAATAGGGCATAATAGCCTATATGACTCTTGGGGTATGTTCTCTAAATAGTAACATGGTAATAGGGCATACTAGCCTATGTGACTCTTGGGGTATGTTTTCTAAATAGTAACACGGTAATAGGGCATAGTAGCCTATATGACTCTTGGGGTATGTTTTCTAAATAGTAACATGGTAATAGGGCATACTAGCCTATGTGACTCTTGGGGTATGTTTTCTAAATAGTAACACGGTAATAGGGCATAGTAGCCTATATGACTCTTGGGGTATGTTTTCTAAATAGTAACACGGTAATAGGGCATAGTAGCCTATATGACTCTTGGGGTATGTTTCCTAAATAGTAACACAGTAATAGGGTATAGTAGCCTAGCCTTTATGACTCCTGGGGTATGTTTTCTAAATAGTAACACGGTAATAGGGCATAGTAGTCTATATGACTCTTGGGGTATTTTTTCTAAATAGTAACACGGTAATAGGGCATAGTAGCCTTTGTGACTCTTGGGGTATGTTTTCTAAATAGTAACACGGTAATAGGGCATAGTAGCCTAGCCTTTATGACTCTTGGGGTATGTTTTCTAAATAGTAACACAGTAATAGGACAGTAGCCTTTGTAACTCTTGGGGTATGTTTTCTAAATAGTAACATGGTAATAGGGCATAGTAACCTTTGTGACTCTTGGGGTATGTTTTCTAAATAGTAACATGGTAATAGGGCATTGTAGCCTATGTGACTCTTGGGGTATGTTTTCTAAATAGTAACACAGTAATAGAGCATTGTAGCCTATGTGACTCTTGGGGTATGTTTTCTAAATAGTAACACAGTTATCTGGCATAGTAGCCGATATGACTCTTTGGGTATGTTTTCTAAATAGTAAGACAGTAATAGGGCATAGTAGCCTATATGACTTGGGGTATGTTTCCTAAATAGTAACACGGTAATAGGGCATACTAGCCGATATGACTCTTGGGATATGTTTTCTAAATAGTAACACGGTAATAGGGCATAATAGCCTATGTGACTCTTGGGGTATGTTTCCTAAATAGTAACACGGTAAGAGGACAGTAGCCTTTGTGACTCTTGGGATATGTTTTCTAAATAGTAACACGGTAATAGGGCATAATAGCCTATGTGACTCTTGGGGTATGTTTCCTAAATAGTAACACGGTAAGAGGACAGTAGCCTTTGTGACTCTTGGGGTATGTTTTCTAAATAGTAACACGGTAAAAGGGCATAGTAGCCTATGTGACTCTTGGGGTATGTTTCCTAAATAGTAACACAGTAATAGGACAGTAGCCTTTGTGACTCTTGGGGTATGTTTTCTAAATAGTAACATGGTAATAGGGTATAGTAGCCTATGTGACTCTTGGGGTATGTTTCCTAATTAGTAACACAGTAATAGGACAGTAGCCTTTATGACTCTTGGGGTATGTTTTATAAATAGTAACATGGTAATAGGGCATAGTAGCCTATGTGACTCTTGGGGTATGTTTCCTAAATAGTAACACGGTAATAGGACAGTAGCCTTTATGACTCCTGGGGTATGTTTTCTAAATAGTAACACAGTAATAGGGCATAGTAGCCAATGTGACTCTTGGGGTATGTTTCCTAAATAGTAACACAGTAATAGGACAGTAGCCTTTGTGACTCTTGGGGTATGTTTTCTAAATAGTAACACAGTAATAGGACATAGTAGCCTTTATGACTCTTGGGGTATGTTTTCTAAATAGTAACACAGTAATAGGACAGTAGCCTTTATGACTCTTGGGGTATGTTTTCTAAATAGTAACACAGTAATAGGGCATACTAACCTATGTGACTCTTGGGGTATGTTTTCTAAACATCAACAGGGTAATAGGGCATAATAGCCTATCTGACTCTCGAGTATATTTTCTAAATAGCAACAGGGTAATAGGGCATACTTGCCAATATGATTCTTGGGGTATGTTTTCTAAATAGCAACACAGTAATAGGGCATACTAGCAAGCATCACTTGTGCATTTTTTGTGAGATTCATTAACATGAACTTTGATGACTTCAGATCCAGAGAAGCAAAAGCTGAAAGTCTTCCACTCACCAGGAATTTGTATTTTCAAAACTATATAAAAATCTGTTGTTTCAGATTCTTTCTAAAATACTGAAAAGTGACATTAAATGTTTTTTGTATCCAAAAGCTTTTCACCTTATCCTAGGTTTTTTGACAAAAGTTTTAAATGTATTTTGCAGGAGGACGAATGTGGCCCTCACTCGAGCTAAGAAGCACTTATTGATTATGGGGAATTATCATATGCTGTCCCATAACAAACTCTGGAGACAAATCCTTCAGCACTGCCAAGGTATTCATGCAAAGATATCTAAAAAAAAGTATTTTTTTTTATAATCTGTTATGAGTCTGTGCTCTTAAAATAAGTAACAGAAAAGAGTGAAAACAACAAGCTTTGTAAAAAACAAAATTAATAAATGATTTGATTCCGTAGAATACAAAGTGAAAAATGAGTAAAAAACTTTATGGTATTGCAAGTTAAAGCCAGAAATGATCCAAGAATTAAAGACACAAACCCCAGTAATAAAAAGTCCTGAATAAAACTCAGTTCAAGTCCCAAAGAGATTCAAAGTTATGACATATCTGTTGTGGTCAGTGAAGTGCTGATGTGTCAACAGTCTCTTGTTAAATCACAGAAATATTATTCTGGGGTTGAATTTAGTATAAATTCCAATAAATGTCTTTATCCAACAAATTTGTCAGAGCACTTTGTATTTCCAGAGAAAATAATCACTTGATTCAATAATTTTAAGAAAATAAAATTCAGCTTAAACTGGACACAACATAACACAACTTAAAAGCGGTTGATCTTAAAGCACAACTGGTAAAATCCTCACAATCACAAGATAAATTAGTTCTCTGCTTGACCTCAGGACACATTAGCATTTTCTAAAAACAACCATTACCTAATTGAAATTAACCTTCTAGTATGATCTAATGAGCCTTGTTTAATTTCAACATAATAACCTTTTAAATTCAGATGGGAATCTCCCAGACCCCTGACCCTGATCAATGTATTAACCACTTCTTGTATACTTGAATAATAATTTGGTTAATGATCTAATACACATAGAGTATAATGATGCTATTTTTTTTTAATTTATGTAAAGTCATGCAGAAATGATTTCAATATTGGACAAGTTTAAGTCCAGTAAACAATGTTACATTACAATAGCATGTAATGAATTTTGAAAAATTAAAGCAGACAAACAATTGAATTAAATATACATAAGAAATTTCATGAATAAAAAGTTTTGTAAATGTTCCAATTCTTTTTCTCGCTTACCCTTATCCTTGTGTCGGATGACTCCAATTTTAGCCATGAGCCCTGCCTTCCAGAAGTGGACCAAAAGTTTATTAGCTTTTAACATGTCTGCAAACCAAGTAATTATTTAAAAATATTTGAAGTCTCTATTGTAAATGCTTCAGAATGAAATGCACAATAAGTTGAAAATTTGAGTTAACATTTTATATGGAGAAAAATGTGGGCCCACATTTTACATAGCTTTGATGTAAATATAACAAAGCTTTGAAACTCTTATTCTCACATTGGCACAGAGAGACAGGGGGGTATATGTGTTATTAAATTTGTAAATGATTTATCATAAATAATAACTGATTGCCTTAAGTGGTAGATAGACAGAAAGGCAGAAGAGGTGGAGATCAATTTTATTTGTTTTACTTGGATTGTACAAGTGTCAGTGTATCTGTATATCTTGATAAAAAGATCTTGTTTTTTTCAGGAAATCTAAGTTCTGTTAATTATTGTCACAAATATTGTGTATTTTCATTCAAAATATCACAATTTAGTTATCTTAATATCTGTCATGAAAGAGAGAGGGAAGAATGCGAATACAGTGATGATGTATTTAATGAAACCTAGTATTTTAATTACCAGGTACACACACCAATTTTGATCCCAGTAATTTTATTACTGAGTATATCATGAACGCCAATTTTCAACCCAGTATTTTAATTACAAAGTTTAAAATGAACACCAATTTTCAACCCATTGTTTTAATTACAGAGTAAATCATAAACACCAATTTTCAACCTAGTATTTTAATTACTGAGTATATCATGAACACCAACTTTCAACCCAGTCTTTTAATTACAGAGAAATAATACACATCAATTATGAACAAAATATTTTTAATTATTAAGTATTCACACCAATTTTGAACCCAGTATTTGAATTACTATATAATTCCAATTTTTATGAATGGACTACATTTTCTACAGTTTGATTGGGTGTAAACAGTCACATGATACTGATTAGAATATTTTAACATTGATAAATTCGGCAAACTATTTTGGTTACATGCTTCCATGTTATTTTATTTGAAGCTTTATCTGTATTAACGCTTTACACCACAATAATAGCATCAAGCCCAACCCCACCCCTTTGATTTGCAATCAGAATTTGTAAACCACAGATTACAATCACCCATTAGATGTCAAAACATTGTAATTGCACAGACCTTCCAGCACTCCAACACTGACACCTTTTGGAGAAGAAGGCATATAGCAGGTTTTACAAGCCAGACTTCAGGAATGATTCTATTTCACTTCAGTATATGTTCCAGCAGCTGCTATTAAAGGTCATGGTTATATGACATGCAAGGAATTGTGCTAAAAATGGATACAAGCTTTCTTTTGAAGGATCAAAATACACAGAAAGCAAGAACAACGAATGCTATAACAACACGTGCTGTATACAAGCATAATGTTAACAATTGGAATAGCCAGGTTTAAACAATATCAGCCCTTTTTAAAATTTACAGAAGGATCACAGCAAGCTCCTAATATATCTGGCATGATCCATTGCCCTATATTGCTATATGCATATTGACCACTCATTGCTGTCATGAGTTAATCTGACACTACCCTGTATTAATATTACATATTGACCACTCATGGCTGGCATGAGTTAGTCTGACACTACCCTGTATTACTATTACATATTAACCACTCATGGCTGGTATGATCTACTCTGACACTACCCTATATTGCTAGATATTACATATAAATTGACCACTCATGGCTGGCATGATCCACTCTGACACTACCCTATATTGCTATATACATATTGACCACTCATGACTGGCATGAGTTAGTCTGACACTACCTTGTATTACTATTATATAATGACCACTCATGGTTGGCATGATCCACTCTGACACTCTACCGTATATTAATACATCTAAATTGACCACTCATTGCTGGCATGATCCACTCTGACACTCTACCATATATTAATACATATAAATTGACCACTCATGACTGGCATGAGTTAATCTGACACTACCCAATATTACTATATACGTACTGACCACTCATGGCTGGCATGAGTTAGTCTGACACTACCCTGTATTACTATTATATATTGACCACTCATTGCTGGCATGATCCACTCTGACACTCTACCGTATATTAATACATGTAAATTGACCACTCATGGCTGGCATGAGTTAATCTGACACTACCCTATATTGTTATATACATACTGACCTCTCATGGCTGGCATGATCCACTCTGCCACTACCTTTTACATATTGACCACTCATGGCTGGCATGATTAACTCTGACACTCTACCCTATATTGCTGTATACATATTGACCACTCAATGAAGATAGGGATATTTGTATTATATTGCAATGAAAGAAAACTTCAAGCTACCTAACAGTGAACTCTTTGTTAATGAAATCTGCTGCTATGATGACAGAAAGAGAGTAAATTGGAATTATAAGAATTAAATAATCATAATTGGGTATTTTTCAATGCATAAATTTTACACAATCACTCACAAAGTAAATAAAGTTCAAATTACTATATGTTAATTTTGTCAGTGATTAGGCAACAATTTACACATTGATAAATACCCATGATCATTGAATCCTCTAGTATATACACCAATGTTGAACCCAATATTTTTAATTACTAGGTATTTATACACACACAATTTTGAACCCCACATACAAACGTAGGTGTTGGAACATGATAATAAATATCTTGTAAGCAACAAATCAGCTTGTCTTTGACCTGATCCATCTTTGATTGCAAAGAACTACTAAATAGACATAAATTTATGACTTATTATGAGTGTAAATAAATTTGTATTATTTCAGCCTTACCTGGAGGTATTCAGAAATCCACTGAGGTGAGATCTTGTCTGTATTATCTACACACATTGGAGGAACCAACAGGAACCTGCCTGGATTCAGAAAATGCTAAGCAATCCATATCGAAAAAGTCTGACAGAGATGTAACACCAAAGAAAAGAAGAAAGAGATATAAGAAGGAAGTCCAGGCACAGTCACCTAGTGGGTCAGAACTGTCAATTTCTGAGATCAAGGACTTGACACCTTCAGGAAATCAAGATTCATCATTCAAGAAAAGAAGAAAAGTCAAGAATAAGTCTCTTATTTCAGATCAGTGCAGCATCCTGAACAGTCCCCCGATGTCACTCTCTGGTAAGAAACTATATAGGTGTGGAAACCTTGTAATAATTCATGAATGTGGAAGAGGCAAATAGAACTACCCTTGTCCGTCTGTCTGTCTACTTATATATTGCATTAAGGTTACCGTTTTAGGAGGATTCAATCTTCATGAACATGTATATAGTTTATCCATGTGTACCGTATTTTCTGACCTACAAGTTTATACTTTTTTTTAACTTGTAAGTCAAGTCTTTGTCTTATGCTCCGAATCAACGTATATACAGATTATGTCATTGAAATCACATTGACTTATATATAGATTACCTTACACAGTATGCTATTAAAAATTGCTCTTTAATCGGCATAATTGAAAACAGGTCACAGTGAAGTACAAATTATTGTTAAATTACTATGGCAAAAAAATGTTATAAACTAACATGACTGCAATTATATTTATAAGTTTTGTAATTATTTAGTTTGCATTCTGCGTGTATTTTCTTATTTCTCAAACTTGAAATTAAAGAAGACAATTAACGGTATTAAAAAAATCACCAAGCTGCATAGCACACTTAGTCTATACTCTATAGTGTACTGTACTAATTTGTTTGTTCCTAAAAATATATAAGAAATAATTGATTTTTTTCATCCTTTTTAACCACAGCTCATTCTTCATGATTACATTTTAGCAACTGGTTCATTGATATTTGATTTTCCAGTGTACTGTTGGACACACGAGCGATTGCCGGCATAGCTTTTTCATTGATAACATTGATCCAACAAAGGGAAGTAATCCATATTAATTCTAGCATTCTATGATTATTTATAAAATACCTTAGATTTTGCTTTCTTCTGAATCCAACAAATCATGTGTTTATAATTGTATTTGACAACGTTTCTCGAATAAATATGGTTTAAGCTAAACTAAAGTCATATATATATATATAGATCATCAGTGATCCATTTTTAATTTCGCATTTCAGTTTAAAGCAAATTGTAATGTCAACAGATCACCTATAATCATTCTTAACCAGCTGTCATTTTGGTGTCTCTCTTCGATTATACCAGTAGTTGATAAATTGGTCTTTGCTTTCCAAAAAAAATTAAAGCCAGTTGCTGCGATAGTTTAAACCCTGATGTTGGCTTTGGCTACCAATACTAGTTACCATATTTCCAGTAAACCATTTTTTTTTATCATTAATCTGCATCAATTACCATTAATTCGCATCAATTACCGTATTTTCCGGCCTATAGGTCGATGCGGAGTATAAGTCGAATTGACCAATTTTGTAAATTTTCCATCCTTCGTCCATATACAAGTCGATTCGGAGTATAAGACGAGGCCAGGTCAATAACTTGGCTTTGTATTTTATACTACCGGTAGTAACTTCCGGTTGCATGAATATTGATGGTATCGTCGTATGATATTCCATATTACCGGCAATATCCATTGCAACAAGAGCTATGATCATTCCTTCCAGTTGAAAGTTTAAACCTACGGTAATTTATTTGAGAAACTTTGTCAAATACAATTACGGTACTTTATTCAGAGAACCATGCATTGGTACATACACATGTCTAATTTATATATACATGTATAATCTATTGCATGAAAAGAGTATCAACACCGTGTACTCACCATCGAATCTTGTAACATACATTGAATCCATAATACAAATATTTCCATCGAAAATATCCACACACGGATGTAAAATATTAAATAATTTTGTCACAGATCATTATTTGACTGAATTCAATGAAAAGAAAATAACAAAAATTACGTAACTGGTGTACGTAACGAATGATGAAATAGTACTTGTTCGTATATTAAATAATGGAAGTTAAGGTGTATTCTTATAATAGCTACATGTACGTCTCAGGATCTTTGTCTCTGAATTCAGTCATTGTAAATTTCAGAACTTTTTCCCACCCAAGTTGCTAGTCAAAGTCCTTTGAACTTGCCGCCCAGCTAGCCCAGCTATTGCGTCATGTTCTTTTGATGTACTCTAATAAATACAGCAGGCAGAACTGGTTGTGTTTTAACCTGTACTAAAGCAATGAAAACAATGCCCATGGCTAAATTCATTACATGTATTTAAATCTAGAGAATGGAGTGGGCATCATTTATTGTTGTACTTAATCCCATTGATATTAAACACGAGTAGCGTAATTGATGCGGATTAATGATAAAGAACAATGGGGTACCGGCAATATGGTAACTAGTATCGGTAGCTAAAGCCAATATCAAGGTCGAAACAATTGCGGCAACGGGCTTTGATTGTTGATGGAAACCAAATACAAATTTATCAACAACCGGTATAATCAAAGAGAGACACCGAAACGTCAGCTGGTTAAGAATGAATATAGGTGAAGTGTTGACATTACAATTTGCTTTAAACTGAATTGCGAAACTAAAAATCATGGATCACTGATGATCTATTAGTACTGGTAGTCCATCTATATATCTGATTTTAGTGTAGTTTAAACCTACGGTAATTTATTTGACAAACTTTGTCAAATACAATTAGAAACGTATGATTTGGGGGATTCAGTAGAATGCATGATCTACATTATTTTATAAATAATCATAGAACGCTCGAGTTACTATGGATTACATCCCTTTGTAGGATCAATTGGATCAATAAAAAAGTTATGCCGGTAATTGCTCACGTGTGTCCAACATTATACTGGAAAATCAAATATTAATGGATCAGTTATTTCATATCTTTTTTTTTTTTTAGGAACAAACAATATGCTTTGAATTAGTACAGTACACTATAGAGTATAGACCGTAAGTGTGCTATGCGGCCCGGTGAAGTTTTTACCGGTAATTGTTTTCTTTTATTTTATGTTTGAGAAATAAGAAAAAACACACAGAATGCAAAATAAATAATGACAAAACTTACAAATATAAATGCAGTCATATTATTTTATGACAATTTATTGACATAGTAATTTAACATGAATTTGTACTTCTATGTGACCTGTTTTCGATTATACCGATTATAGAGCAATATCAATAGCATACCGGATACTGTAATCCATATATAAGTCGATGCAATTTCAATGACAAAATCCATATATAAGTCGATTCGGAGTATAAGACGAAGACCGAATTTTCAAGCCAAAAAGTCTCGACTTATAGGCCGGAAAATACGGTACACTACCCGTTTTTAATTTAAGGAAGATTTATAACCACAGGAAATGATGCCCACTCCCTTCTCTGAATGAAAATAATAAATTTAGCTATGGGCTTTGTTTTCATTGCTATAGTACCAGCAAATTTTAATGAGTTAGGTATGTTTTGATCAATCTTTTTAGTCATAATCATTCATATAAATATCTCCGTACGAATCATATGTGATTCACAGTGTCCTATAAAAAATATCATCTGGTACAAAGTCCAAGAATTCATCCCGGTCACTGTAAACATTGTCAGCACCAGTTCCTTGTCTTTTTTAATGTCGTCTGCAGGTGGTTATGCAGAGACTGAAATTAAGTTCTGTATGTGACTTTTTGAGCAGATGGTTTGCATTTGTAACAAGAAAGACATTATTGTTTTGGGGGTTACAAGTTAAAAGGTCAAGGTACGATGGACTCCATGAAGGAAAATAGTTTCCACAATATGTGTAAAGTCCTATTCTACAAACCAAGACCAAACTTGGTGGATGGCTTACACTTGAGATAAGAAAGGCACCTATTAACATGCCGGAACCTTGGCTAGCAAAGATGTTTGCATTCGAGATAAGACAATTGTTTTATTTGAGGCTCAAAGTTTAAGGTCACAGTGACTTAAAGTGAGACATACTTTCAGCACTTTATGAATGGTCTGCATTTGAGACAAGGAAGACATATATCTTGTGGTCAAAGGTCATTGTCACAGGGAATTGTTATGGTCTGTACCACATGCTTGGACTAAACTTGTTATAAGGCTTGTATTTGTAGCAAGGAAGACACCTAATGTTTTGTGTTATAAAAGTTGAAACATCAAGGTAAGAAGGACTCCAGGAAGGAAAATAGTTTCCACAAAATATGTTAAGTCTTATTCTACAAACCAAGACCAAACTTTGTGGATGGATTGTACTTGAGATAAGAAAGGTACCTAATGATTTTTTGAAACTGTACAGCTGTGGGGTGTACACTTTTATTAAGACATGATAAGACATGAAAGGAATGTTAATTTTTTAATTTTTAAAAAAGCTTTCTAGTTGAAAATGCCTATTTTCAGGCCTTTGCACAATATCTGGAGTTAGAGTTCTGTATATGCATTTTTGTATGTTTTTTATGTTGCATATATGTAGCATGATGGGTGGGGGATATAGCTATCTGTCTGTCCCTAAATATTTTCATTTCCTGAGCATCACACCAAAACCATTCCAGGTATTACAACCAAACTTGGCTCACATGTCAAACAAGTTGCTTGGAGGTGCTATTTGATATAGGGATTTTTATCTATTAGGTTGGTTTTTTTTTTCTTTCTGTTTTACCTTGTAAACAAAATGTAACATAAATAGTATATTGTACTCTGTACATTTACAATTCTGGACCTTAGGGTACTAGCAAGAATAGCCAGAAATACTGGATCTTAATGTGCTAGCAAGAGTAGCCATATATGCTGGACCTTAGGGTGCTATCAAGAGTAGCCAGAAATACTGGACCTTAATGTACTATCAGGAGTAGCCAGATATGCTGGACATTAGGGTGCTAGCAAGAGTAGTCAGAAATGCTGGATCTTAGGGTACTATCGAGAGTAGCCAGAAATACTGGACTTTAATGTGCTATCAAGAGTTGCCAGATATGCTGGACCTTAGGGTGCTAGTAAGAGTAGCCAGAAATATTAGATCTTAGGGTACTAGCAAAAGTAGCCAGATATGCTGGATCTTAGGGTACTAGCAAGAGTAGCCAGATATGCTGGATCTTAGGGTACTAGCAAGAGTAGCCAGAAATATTAGATCTTAGGGTACTAGCAAAAGTAGCCAGATATGCTGGATCTTAGGGTACTAGCAAGAGTAGCCAGATATGCTGGACCTTAGGGTGCTAGCAAGAGGTGCCAGAAAATAGAGAATATTGCATCAAAGAGAACTTTCAGTAGAAGTTTTTATTTGGGAATATTGCATATCTAGATTACTCATGTGAACTTTCTGTAAAATATATTACCTTTAAAGACTTTTTATTCAAATTTGTTTCAGGTGAACATATAATCAGAAGTAAAAATATTACTTAGAAATTTCCTTTAATTCATAACCTCTACAAATCATTGACAATAAAAAAGAGAGTTCCTTGTTTTGTTCTTACTATTGAAGAACTAAAATAAAATATTTATGGAAAGTATACAATTTTACAGTATATTTATATATTTTTCACTCCTTGTGGTAGATATTTTATGACATTTATTACCTATTTTATATTGGATTCTTCTATTTCAGATGAAGAGAATCTGATAAACACTTCTTCACAGTTGCAGCATTTATCAGGAATGTCCCTTCCATCCTCACAAGAGGGGCATTCTGAGTTATCATTCATGGGGGAGACACAGAAGACCAGGAATCTACATACTAGGAAACCAGCTAAGAGAATGTGGAAATCAGATCAACTGGATCCAGAAGGATTCTGTTTGGAAACCTCTGACAAGGAAAACACAGATGATGAACTGCCTTCTTTTGATAACTAATGCATAGACATGGCATTTTGTAATAAGAATTTACTGCATTGATCTAGAAATTTTGAGTCATGATATATTTTCTTTGCCTTTTTTCCCTGGAAGAGAAAGTGAATTTGAAGAACTTATTATCAGAAGATGTTTCATGAAGTTCCTCTGTCTCCTTCCAGGAGGGAAGATTGCTTTCTCTCAGTTATACTGCATATTGCTTGTTTCCAGTGATACTTCTTATTGCCTATTTCCAATTGATGCTGCATATTGCCTATTTTCAGTAATACTGCATATTGCCTGTTTCCAAGAATACCACATATTGCCTGTTTCCAGTAATACTGTTGCTTGTTTCAGTTGATGCTACATATTGTCTGTTTCTAGTAATGGTGCATATTGCCTATTTTCAGTAATGTTGCATGTTGCCTGTTTCCAGTAATGGTGCATATTGTCTGTTTCCAGTAATGGTGCATATTGCCTGTTTTCAGTGATGTTGCATGTTGCCTGTTTTCAGTAATGTTGCATATTGCCTGATTTCAGTAATTCTGCATATTGCCTGATTTCAGTAATGTTGTATATTGCCTGATTTCAGTAATGCTGCATATTGCTTGATTTCAGTAATGCTGCATATTGCTTGATTTCAATAATGCTGCATACTGCCTGATTTCAGTAATGCTGCATATTGCCTGATTTCAGTAATTCTGCATATTGCCGGATTTCAGTAATGCTGCATATTGCTTGATTTCAATAATGCTGCATACTGCCTGATTTCAGCAATGCTGCATATTGCCTGATTTCAGTAATGCTGCATATTGCTGAATTTCAGTAATGCTGCATACTGCCTGTTTCTAGTAGATGCTACATCTTGCCCATTTCTAACTTGTAAATATATTGTAAAAACTATGATTGTTGATTTCAGTCTAATTTATTCTTGTTTTATATTCAGCTTTTTTTTTCTCTATCAAAACTATAGATTAGTCCAATTGATATATTATGATTATTGATTTTAAGGTTTGATTTGTTCTTTGTATTCCTTTTTTTTTCTATAAACTGATAGATTAGCCAAATTGTTGTATTAGGATTGTTGATTTACTTACTTTTAATTAACCTCTGAATTTGTTCCATTTCTAGTTTTGGATGTATATATTAAACTAACGAATTTGCAGGAAATTCATGGCACTATACATTCATTGGAAACTGGTGACGAATTTATATTTTTTTATTTTTATGCTTAAATTTATTGATGCAATCTATTGATTAAACTTATGAATAAATCATTCATAAATATTCAATATAAAAGAATGTGGAAATCGTGTATCTGTCTTTTCTCAATCAACACCTTTTTTCTTTTCTAAATGAAATGCTTTTTTCTCTGCAAGCAGATAGCTGAAGCGAGACATTTAATAAATTTGGCATCTAGTTCAAAATCAGTTGTGTCTTTGAGTTGCCTGTGCTGCAAATCATAGGCAATAGCTTTGTATTTTCCAATGTTCCTAGTGTTGTTGGCATGGGCATCACCTTTAGGGATTTGCATTTAGATACATATCTCAGAAATTTGTTTCTCTTACCATCATTAACTCTTTGGTGTTAATCATGAAGAATGCCTATACAGGTGTTAGACATATAATAATAATAATAATAATAATAATAATAATAATAATAATGCTTTATTTATAGAGGGTGACTCATTAGTCAAGGACTATTATCCCTTGAGGCCCTCTTAATGAGAGTATAACAAATGCACATTGTGTGAAGAAGCAATAATTAGTGCTTATATTAGCATGTTTCGTATTATAATACTAAATTCCATTATCTATTAGAAACACATGCATGCTCATGATATCTCTTCTTAAATACTCTAATATTTTCAGCCGATTTTACATGTAGTGGAAGCTTATTCCACAGAACTGTACCAGAGTATTGAAAACTCTGTTCTTGGTTTTGGTACTAGGTTTCCATGCGAGATTGATCTCAACTGGTATTGTGTTGAAAAAGGCCTAAATAAGTCCTGAAGATACTGTGGTGCAGTTCCATGTAGACATTTATATAAAAGAACTACCTTGTGAAAATCTATCCTGTCATATATTGTGAACCATTTGAGTTCTGTAAATAATGCTTTTGAGGGATGATCAACAGATGTATCTAAAATTATACGTGCTGCTCGTTTCTGGAGTTTATAAATCCTGTCAAGCTCAGATTTAGCACAGTTTCTCTATACATTAGAACAGTAATCCAATCTTGGAAGAATATACGACTTGTAGTATAGATTGCGAGTTTCCATTGGTAAATATTTCTTGATTCTGCTGAGAAGGGCAATTTTGGATGACAGTGTTTCACAAAGCTTATCAATATGGTCATTCCATAATAAATTATTATCTATGGACACACCTACAAGCCTTTCATGATTGACATTTTCTAATGGATGATTATTTATTGCAAGAGATAGTTTTGGGTTCCCTGATTTGTGTAGCTTTTGTGTCGTCCCCAGAATCATACAAACTGAGCCTTGAGGGACTCCTGAATGAATAGAGCGAGTTTGAGAGCTAATATTGCCAATGCTTACTTGTTGAGACCTTTGGTTTAGATATGATCTGAACCAGTTTAAAGAAGGATTGTCAAACCTGTAACAGTTCAACTTTTGCAGCAGAATTTCATGATCAACAAGATCAAAAGCTTTCTTGAAGTCAAGGAAAACAATCCCAGTCATATGCCCATTATCCATTTCCTTCAGCCAAAGATCAATTAATTTGGTAAGTTCTGTTTGGCACGAGTGGTACTTTCTAAATCCTGATTGTGCTTTATGAAATAGAGAGTTGGTTTCAAAAAATTTATAGACCTGAATGGCTACATGCTTTTCAAACAGTTTTGACAATACAGGTAGAATTGATATTGGTCTGTAATTTCCTGGATCCTCCTTTTCTCCTTTCTTAAAGTTAGGTGTAACCTTTGCAAATTTAAGTTTTTCTGGAAAATTACCACTTATTATACTTAAATTTATGATATGTGTTAGTGACTTTGTTATTACTGGTGCAGCAATTTTAAGAATTCATGGATTAATACCATCCAATCCAGAGGATTTATTAATATTCAACTTAATTAGCATATCAAAAACATCCGCTTCACTGACATTAGCTTTTGAAAAATAGTTATCTGCAGGAATTTTAGCTCTTATAAATAACTGTATAAATAACTGTAGAGCATCAAGTTCAATTGGGATGTTAGTCTGGTTCTGAATACTGTTATTGGAGATGCTTATGAAGAAATTGTTGAACATAGATGTTACTATATCATCATTTTGCTTAAGTTTAGGGGGAAGACAACTGTTCTTGGGTTGGTTCAGCTCTTTTAGATGCTTCCACAATGTTTTGGTACTCTTACTTTCATTAATAGCCTGTTTATAGTAGTTCTCTTTTGCCTTAGTTATCAGATGCTTTGTTTTATTCCTCCACTTTCTATAGCTTGTCATGTCTTTTTTCTTGTGGAAATTATCTCTTAGGTGCCTAGCCTCATTGATCTCAGGGGTAATCCACTTGGGTGTAATTTGGTGTTTAATCCTTTTTGTTTTCATGCTTGTCTAAGGCTGCATTGAATATCTGATACCATTTATCTAAAGCAGTGTTGACATCAGCTATATTGCAGACTGATTGAAAGGGTTTGCATACTAAATCATTTCAGAACATTTCCTCATCGAACTGTTTAAAGTCCCTGTATTTGTATTTCAGTGTGTTGCCCATTTTTAGATGATTTCGGAACATGTCTTTATACAGACTGGGTAGTGGTCACTCAGTGCATACACTGGCACATTTATTTCACTAATGTTTTCAGGTTTATTAGTATAAACATGATCAATGATAGTAGCACTTTTATCTGTTACTCTAGTTGGGGTGTTAATTAATTGAGTAAAGTTGTAAGTTTCAATGTTACTTATCCATGTTAATGGTGGAGTTTTCATGTAGTCAATGTTAAAATCACCTAATATGATAGTTTCTAAATCTTCCTTTAGTAATGCTTTTTGAATTTGAGCCTCAAATATATGAATCCAATCAGCTGTGGAACTAGATGGCCTGTAAACTGAATATAAGAGTATTGGCTTTGATTTGGCAAGGGTTACTTCGATCCAGATACTCTCTACCCCAATCGTCTCTAGATCAACACGTCTGTTATAACTAATGGAACTGTCTACATAGAGAAGAATACCCCCACCACCCATGGAGTCGCTATCTTTTCTTTCAAAGTGGAAGCACTGTATTTGGAGAGCCAAATCATCAGTATCATCGGAAAGAAAGGTTTCAAATAGACCTAGAATACTGACTGATCTAGTTTGCTGTAATATTAACTTTATCTCATTCAGTTTTGGGAAGATGTGTTGAATATTTAGGTTGATTACATGCAGACCTCTTTTGAGGTGCCCAAAGACATGACAATTTTTATTAGAGGGTTGATTTTCAGACAAGGTAGTATACCATGTATTGTTTGTAGACTTGACAGATTTCTTTACATTGCCTTGTTTCTTTACATCAACACATGAAGAAGATAACATATGAGATCCATCTGTTGTACTATGACCACATGTAGTGGATACAGGAGAATATTCAAAATGAGACTGATTTACATGCATACAAGAAGACATTGACATATTAAACACTTGGGGAACCTCAGAGGGAGAAGTAACTTGAACAGTATCACATAATTGTTTACAAGTTAATATGCTGCACTTTGTACACAAATCAGATAGTGCCTGAAACCTGTTCACAGAATTATAATTATTACATTGAAAAGTATACACATGTTCTAATGCATTTTGCTTTTGGACGTCTGTTGCATAGGCCTGTACATCATAGCCTTCTACCTATTGGTACGTGCACAACTTTTGCTTATGTCCTAGTTCGTTACAAAGATGGCAACGAATCTGTTTTCCATGCAGACACCGCTGTGGTACATGTCCGTGCTCACCACAATACATTGTCAAGCAGTTTTCTGACTCGTGCCTAACCCCTTTTATAAGTCTTATGTACTGGTCTATATTCCTAAGGAGCAAGGCAGTACCTCTGTTGGACAAGTGGATTTGGTCTCGCTGGTATAATTGTTGGTTCACACAATTGTCTTTGAAGAAGGTCCTGTATTGCGGAACAAATAGTATTTGGAAATTTTCACACAACATACTTAGGGTGTCATTAAGTTGAGTCATAAGTACATCCCTTCTTGGCGGTAGACCTGAGATGATTATTTTACACTCTGTTTTTGGACCTGATCACATACAACAAGCTTTCATAATCTTCCACAATGCCCTTCAAAGATTGGCCATTACTGTAATTATTCCCACCAATGAGAAGAATTACAGTATGATATGGTGACATATCCATTTCCAATATTTTATCTGCAATAATGTTAATTGATGCACCTCTATGGGTTTTTACGTCAGTTTTATATAACCCTCTTGTTCTTACTCCTTTGAGTATTGATGATCCTATGAGAAGAGACCCGTCTTTAACTATATTGTTGATTTTGACAAGTGGGGGGTTCAGATGCATTGCTTGAACTTCTTGTTTTCCATGACTAGACTGACTGACAATTTGGTGACTGCTGCTGTATTTAGTATTTGTATTTAATTTGGCTTCTTGCTGTGGGTAATTGGAGGTTGTCTTTAGAACAGTTTCTTCTGTGCCTGGATTTGATGATGAGTTTGACACATGATGGTCAGTGTTTACAGCATGTGCTTTAGTTAATTTTTGGTTCTGGCCATCTAATACCTGTAGAAGAGACTGGTCTTGTTTAATTGGTGTGTTTTCATCTATTTGTGTGTATACTGATTTTTTTCTTATAGCTGGTTTTGGTATAGATTGAGTGCCCTGACATGCTCTTGTGTTTTGTTCCTTTGACATGTTTGTGTATTGTGCTGACTGGGTATTCTGGCACACTTTTTTGCCCTTGGTTTATCCATTCCAACACTGTGTAGATTGTTTGATTTTAGTGCAGAGAGTTCCTGTTCTAACCTTTCTACTTGGGCCTGGAGAATACCTAACACTGCTAAGCACTGTATGGAGGTGCAAGTCTGGTTATGGGTTCCATGGAACTCAAAGGAATTTGTTGCACCTATCATAAACTGGGTTCCTGGAGTTTTCTCTACACTGATAGCAATCTGGCTGATAAGGAACAGGAACTGCTAATTGCGGTCATATTGCTATGATGGTGATCGTTTCAATAAAATAACATTGGACAGTTGAAAATTTAGACCTGAGTGTCTGTAGATATTTGCCTTGAATTCATCAATAATTTTGGTAGTGTTTAGTAATGTATTTTCAAAGTTGTATGTAATGATGTAAAGGAAAATAATTCTCATGACTGAAATATGTAGAAATAAAACTTGTATTACTTTGAAAAAGAACATTTTAGACAAAGGGGCATTAATAAACATGCTACAAATTAATAATGGGTAATGACTAAATTTGAAAAACAGGAAACAAATTTCATAACCCTTCTCAGTCACAAGAACAACCATAAAAGTCACTATTGTTTCAGAACACTATTGAATTCTGCAGAGCAGATGTTATATTTTGAGATGATCCTTTTCACCATTTTTTTCAAAGTCTGTTTTCATAGCCATGGCAGTCATTAAATTTAAAAGAAAAACTGAATTGCATTTCTGCTCTTCAAAAAGTATATAAAGCTTTGAGATTTTAGTATCAATATAAATATATATTAATTATTCAAGATATAATTTAAATCATTTAAAGTTTTAGATGTCAAGGTGCTTTGGTGTCTCTCAGTCCAAATCATTTTCCACATACGGTAACCATTTTGGAACATTTTGATGGATTGGGTCACAAGTTGATTGATATCATGATCGTGGGATGTGCATTTTGATCAGTCTTTGGATTCAATAACTTTTGTAACTCACATTTGGAAGAAAAGCATGGGACATGGTATTTGTATTTCTTCCTATCCCTCTCAATTTGTCTGTCCATCCATCACACATTTGTTTCAGCTCCATAGTTTGGTACACTTCTAAATCTCATCATTAAAATGTATCATCATCATCATCATCGTCAGTCTCATGACCTAGTGTGGTCGTTGAGGCACTGTACTGCTGAACATCTGACCAGTTCCCTCCACTTGTCTCGATCATGTGCCAATGCATGTGTCTCCGCAAAACTTTTCCTGATCCATTCTGTGATGTTGTCACTCCACTTTTTTCTCTGTCCACCTCTCCTTCTGCCATCTTCGACACTGCCCTGCAGCACTGTTGTAGATAGACTGTTGGCTCTAGTGATATGGCCACACCATTTTAGCTTTCTCTTTTTGACAGTGGTGAGGTCTTCATAATGGCCTACTATATGCCTGATAGTGTTACACACTTCTTCATTTGTGATGTGGTCCATGTAAGAGATGCCAAGGATGGTTCTGTAGCATCTCATTTCAGGTGCCTGGTTTCTTCGTTGTAATTCTGCTGTCAGGGTCCAGGCCTCACATGAATACAGAAAGATTGAGATGACTAGTGCTCTCAATAGTCTGATTTTAGTTTTCAGCAGATAATGTGTATTGCATACCAAATGGGGTATCCAGTCTTTAAGATCAAGGTTACAGCGCAGTATTTGACAATTTTCATTATACTTTCCTTTCCATGCTTTAATTTTCAGCAAGTTGAAATTAAGGGATGAAAGTAAGCATACTTTAGGAACTGACACAGTCACAGATCAGTATTTTTCCTTTTTAGGTCACTCCAGTGCTCAATAACTTTCAAGCTGGTTGAGATTAAGGGATCACACTTGGTATAATTTATATATCATGAGTAGATTTGTTTGTTGTTTTCGTGTATTTTGACCGAATTTGTAACACATTTCAAGAGCATAACAAGGCAGCCAACCCAGGCAGTCATTGGATTACGAGTGAAATGCCCAGCCATCTTAGTTACCTTGGCTTTACATTGTCATTAGAAGGTTTATCTTTTAACAAATGGGGTGTCCTATTTTCAAAGTTTAAATCAAACATCAGTACAAAGAAATGTAACTATATTCTGTGCCAGGACAGCTTCTATGCTTTTAAGCAAGATTTGTTACTCTCATTGCTTAACTCAGTCAAAGCCTCTCTGTAGAACATTGATGGCAACAGTTGCAGAAGCTCGTGATCTGGTATCTCACAAGCAGGAACAATCGACCATCTCTTTCTAATCCAACGATCAATTATGATTGAAACCTATTGATTCTCAGTGTTGTGCCAGTTGAGGTTAATTTATCTCATCACAGTCAAGTTAGCCAGATTGCCATTAGTATGAAGGGATGAAAACAATGATTGACACTTATTTGCAGCTTTTTACTCCTCTGCCTGTCATGCTGCTACCTTAATTCCTGTATTCTTGACCATGCACCACACGTTTAATAGCTAAGTGTGACTGCATCAATGTACATCGAGATGGACATGCTGGATTTACAAGACCATTTGGTACAGATGAAACTGGTTATCATTCTGTTGATTAATAAAAACCACAAATGGTGTTATTTTTATTTGCTGCTGCTGTCTAGTTTGTTATTTGAGTACAAAGCCATTTGGCTGAACAACGAATGAAGGACATTGTGGGACAGAAGCATTATCACCCGGATTGGTGTTGTCAGCTTTGAGAACTTTGACTTTCAGGTACACGTGACTGCTATTCAGATCCATGTTGGTCTGTCCTTTTATTTCAAATTCGATAGAGGCTGATGTAGTCGTAAAAGACACTAGATGACATTCTACCATTGAGATTCCTGCACCATCATCATGGCAGGTGGCATGGTAAACAGATCAAACTCTGACTTGGAACATTTGCAGAAACGTTGGTGCATCATTTTTTTTTCAGTTATCAAACGCATCAGTTTCTCTAACTGTTCTTTTTTCATATTCTTTTTAGGATCATTTTTATGTTGTCTTTCTCTGTCTCATCCTTACTGTGACATAGATTGCAAACTAATCCCTTGGCTAAAAGTTGAAGCGAATTTTTAGGGATGTCTCAGCAATAAAAATGTCTTTGCCAGTTTGAAGTAACATTTTGGCTGTTCTCACAAAGGTTTCTTTGAGAATTTGTGGATGAGGACATTTTGAAGGAATTATTTTCCTTGCATCAGAGCGGCATCTTTTAAAGTCTCAAATCGCAGTGGCGGTTACCGCTTTGTTATATCGGCTTTTGAATTATTGCATTACCAGATTGAGATTATGACTCATGGTCATTAGCATTCACACTGAAATTCGAATATAACCCCCTCCCTTTTTCTTTAGCAAATGTTTAGTTGGGCCCTTTATATGATGGACCATTTTTACCAGTCATCGTGGAATTGCGGTCTGCTGTTGATTATGTTGTTTAGTATTGTCATCGTAATCACCTGTGTGGTGTCAAGATGGTAAAATGTCAGCGCATCCCCATTTATTACATTATATATCGGACTATTTTAATTTCCTAATTTCCCGCATAAATTTTGTCTCCATCCATCAAAAAGATTTCTTTCATTGTATGAACCGCTCCGGTGGCCTAGTGGTTAGAGCGTATGCATCGGAAACGGGAGGTCGTGGGTTAGAGCCCCGGCCGAGTCATACCAAAGACTTTTAAAATGGTCATAACAGCTGCCTCGCTTTGCGCTCAGCATTAAGAGGTTAGTGTTAGGACTGGTCGTCCTGGTGTCAGGATAATTTGACTGGGTGGGATATCATGCTACATGTATGCGGCATGATGCCCCAGTGCTGGACATCGTAGCGATATGACTGAAAAATTGTTAAAGCTACGTCAAAAAGCCCAATCACACACACTTACTCCTTCATTGTAACTATTTTAATTTAACCCATTTATTTTTATTGGAATTTAATCTTTGCTTCTTATTTTAGTAATATCTAAATTATATCACCAATTACCATTTATAATCGAGACAACCCTGGGTTAGAATAACTGAAATACGTAGGGATTACCTGAAGGCATCGTCCACTAACTTCACTGACGTGCATCAACACACTCACATCACCCACCACCATTCTATGTCAAACGCATCGTGAGGTGTAAAACTGATACGGCCGTAATTAACTTTTATTAGGAATAAATTGAAATAAAATAATACAATGAAATGCGCTATTATCATCAGAACATAACTTATTCTGGACAACTGGAATATTACCCACGTGTTTTCTCGACTCGCGATATGTCGGCCTTTTCTGCGTATGTATTTCAAAAGATATGATGTTTATGCACTGGGCTATGACAATGGACTACATTACTTTAAACTAATTCCGTCAACATTTTAAACGAGGAACTAGATCAGGCTTTTAGGTATTTTGATAAAATTCAATGTAACAATGCCACTAAATGGCAAGATATAGCAATTAAATTTATATATATTTATATTTTTATATATATATATATATATATATATAGAGAGAGAGAGAGAGAGAGAGAGAGAGAGAGAGAGAGAGAGAGAGAGAGAGAGACTTATCCAGATGTGTTGGGGCGATTTCTTCCAATGCGAATTCTCCATGTACCCTACTGTGCCTTGTTCTGAAAAATAATTCAAAATAAAATGTCCGTTGTGTCTCTAGAAATTGTGCGCCAACACCGTGGCATAGCGATGGCAGAATCTTCAACGCTGGATGGCCTCTTCGCTCCAAGTGTTGTCTGTAGGGTCATAGATCCATTCGGCAAAATCGGGAAGAGTACGGTGTCCCTGAATGATTTTTTTCACATCCTCCTTTAATCTTATTACGATTGGGACAATGAAATATTATAGGTTCTTATATGTGCTTCTATCATGCCCTATGAGCAATACAGATATTAGTAATGTGAATACCAGTCTCTTGCATACATTCAGAGACGAAAAGGTAAAATCCTCTAGTTTTTTGGGGCTGGTTTTCCTTCTGGGGCCCCGAGGGGTCTAAAGCGCTATCCGTTACGGATCACTGCCATGTCACCTCTCTGCGTGAGTTCGAGTCTCCGATTCGGCTAATGTGGGTATGTGAGAAAGATTGCCAGTAGCTTCTCATGGGTAGGTGGTTCTTCTCGGGGGTTTTCCCGGCTTCTTCCTCCAGCATTAATACTGGCCGCCACAATTTCAACTATTAGGAGCATTTGAACCTGCTTTTATTGATTTAGTACGGACAATTGTGATGAAAAATCCACCAGTCTTGTGAACTTGATCCAATTCCGACATCACTGCTGTTTGAGTGCTTAGACCCAATATTGGCTTCACTAACTGATGTTATTAATATCTCTCTCTCTCTCGTCGGGGGAATTCCCATCATTTTTCAAAACTGCCATCGTAAAGCCACTGCTGAAGAAACCAACACTTGACCATAACGATTTAAAGAACTACCGCCCAGTTTATAATCTCCCATTCATATAAAAAAAAATCTTAGAAAAGGTTGTTCTAACCCAACTTGTGTCTCATTTGAATTAAAACAGTATTTTTAGCAATGTACAGTCTGCATATCGCCCTTGCCACAGTACGGAAACTACTCTTCTGAGAGTATTTAATGACATTCTCTCTGCTTTGGATAGCGGAAAGATTACAGTCCTCATCCTCCTTGATTTGTCTGCAGCATTTGACACAATAGACTATGATATATTACTTCACCGTCTCCAGCATGTATTTGGCATTCATAATATAGCCTTACAGTGGTTGAAGTCCTACTTAGTGAACAGGACACAAATTATATCTGCAAATGGAATAGACTCCAGCCCAGTTGACGTATGTTGTGGTGTTTCACAGAGATCTGTTCTTGGACCTGTTCTCGGACCTGTTCTCTTCATTCTGTACACTCAGCCGCTCTCAAGTGTCATAGATCATCACCCAGTGTCACACCAATTGTATGCTGATGACACCCAAATATACAAGTCTAGCCACCCAACTGAAGTTGATGCTACCATCCATGGAGTAGAGAAGTGCATTTCAGATGTGAAATCATGGATGACATGTAACAAGCTGCAGATGAATGATGATAAAACTGAGGCTATTCTGATCACAACACAAAGACTTTCTCATTCACATCCTTTATCTCAGACAATAATATCAGCAACACCAACATTAAATTCTCACAGTCAGTACGAAATCTAGGCGTTACTCTAGACAGTACTCTCACATTGCACCAACATGTCATGAACATATGCAGGGCTGCATATCTTGAATTGAGACGCATCAGTTATATTCGTAAATATCTTTCAGTTGATGCCACTACAACACTTGTGTGTTCATTAGTACTTTCAAGACTGAACTATTGTAACTCAATTATGACTGGTTCGTCACAATATTTACTCCAGAAACTTCAAAAAGTTCAAAACACAGCTGCGCGGATCATCTTTAGAGTACCTCAATCAGAGCACACCTCACCACTGCTCTGTACCCTACACTGGCTATCGATTCGATACAGAATCAAACACAAAATTTGTTCTCTGTGCTATGCTTCAATGTCAGACTCCAGTCCAACATACTTATCCAGCCTCACCCATGTGTATACACCAGTTAGATACTTACGCTCTTCTTCTGATAATCGTATACTCATTGTTCCCACGGTGAAAACAAAGTCATATGGACAACGCTCGTTTGCATACTAGGGCCCGGCGACATGGAACGAATTGCCCATTGAAATTAGACACAAGGACACAGTGGTTCCTTTTAAGAGTGCTCTTAAAACTCATCTGTTTCGACTGCAGGGACAAACTTAGAGACCTAATTGTGTTTTGTATCTTATATGTTTTCAGCATGTTTTTATGTTTTCCAAATTTCATTGTTTTGTCATTTGTTTTTCTGTAGTGTAGTCATATCATTATTGATGGTGTAAAGCGCTTAGAGCTTCGAAAGATTAGGCGCTATACAAAGTTATCATTATTATTATAGCCTATCGTATGCTGAAATGATGTTAAACCCCAAAACAACAACAACCTTAAAATCTTCCGCCGGTTCATCCTGGTTTACCCCGTGTTTTATGTATTATTACCTACCATTTAATTTTTCGTACACATTTATCAAAGTAAAAAATTATTTAAATGTATGGTATTTGTCGTACATGTCACTTTGTGTTTTTCGGAAAGTCCTTTAAATCGTCGTACATTAAAGTTCTAGTAAGAAGATTTATGTTTGAAAAAAGATCGAAAATACTATATTGCCATTTTGTTTTTGCAAAAATAAATACAATAATATAATTATGATCATATACAATTAAGGTGGGTTTTATGGTTGTTTTGTAGGGGAGTGTGGGGTTTGTATTATTTTCCTTGTATTTTGATGTGTTAAGACTGGGAAGGTCCCCATTTCAAACGGCATCGAAAATATGCCAATGTACGATTTAGATAGGTCAAATGACGAAATTATTGTTTTTCTTAAGCGTATGATATAAACAGTGATTAACTTTGAGTATGTTTTTAAGTGAGGCAACAAATAATAAATCAAGTGATTAAGAAAGAAAAAGAGACGCCATTTATTATAGTACTGAAAGATCACTTATCAGTTTATTTATGAATTTTTAACCACGTACTTCTGTGGGTTTTTTGTTGAATCAAGAAGAGAACTTCGCGTTTCAAAGGCTTTGAAAAATACCAATGTACGATATAGATATGTCACACTACAAATGTATTTTTCTTCTGAGCGTGATAAAAATGAAAAACAACTATCTGTTGCCACAGTTAAAACTTATCTGACTTTTTGTAAGCTTTTGTAATTGATGTGTCAAATAATGAAACAGGTGATTAGGTAATCAAAGAATTACCAGTTATAATTCATTTCATTCTTTGATTACAATTTAACCAAATATATTTTGACTCATTATTTGAATCAAGTTGTTAATTCTAATGGCTTAAAAATTACCTATGTAAGATATAGATACGTCAAACTACGACGTGCATACAGGTCACTGATCATGTCATTCTTTTATTACTTTTTAACAACGTATTTTTATTTTTTGTATTTTTTATTTGCTCAAGGACGTGCATTTTTATTTGCTCAAGGAGAAGTTCACATTTCAAACGGCTTTGAAAACATATCGATGTACGATATAGATACGTCAATCAACGAATACATTGTTTGCTGAGAATAATTTTCATATAATACCAAATGAAAAACATGACTATTTGTTATCTTAGATAAAACTTCCCCGACCTATGTTTGCTTATCACATCGGAGAATGAAACATCATGAAATAAAGAAATAATCACCATTCATAATCCTACCGATATGCCTTTAATAATCTCTCGTTGAAATGGCAAATATTTTGTTAATTTACCTCACATTCATTGACATACCCTTATTTGTCTTCTTTGTTAGTGAGAAAATACCATGGTTGATGCATAAACTTTCTTATTGTCATTACAATATCTACATGTGTTTATTAACAACTGGACAAAGGTTTTTACAGAAATTATACTGAAATATTATCGTTAATTAGTTCTCTGTATTATGTATGTCGCCGTAACAAAGTACCACGTGCATTTTAAAATGAGTTCGGAAACACTTTGATGTTTTCTTATCCAACCAAAAATTATATCTCAATACATGCTAAAGTGAAGACAATGTACCATTGGTCAGCTAGTCTTATTGTTGTCTTGTCATTTTCCACCGTAAATTTGAAACGTCAGGGTTTGTATAAGTACTATCTTTTAAGTTTTTGTACCATTTTGACTTGGATATAATTATTATTATATTCCGAATGTATTCTACGATATACCCCTCCATTGTTATCTTTATTGAAGAGTTTGAATAACAAGCAATGCGTGTAATCGCTTGTCCTTGCAACATCCGTCTTATGACAATGGCCTTGATAGTACATTGACAGATTTTCATTTCCCTAAAGAGTGCATCATTTCCCTACTGGCAGCCTCGCTGATTTTACCTCTTCTGTCGGATCTTGCACTCTGGTTTCAACTGGACTAAGCGTAATTATTTAAAGCTCTAAGCTTAATTAATTAGTGTGGTAATAACACTGCATAGCCATGTGGTTGTTGTCACAATGTATATTGTACATAAAACAAAAATGAATTGTTAATTTAAAGGTGTTATTTGTTAATGGAATATAATAGTGCACTGGTACGTGAGGATGATCAAAATAATCAGGCAACTGAAAATACAGCTTACATTTGACCTGTAACCCCTCTTTCTTCTCTTTCCAAAAACTTAAAATAAAAATCGCCCAGAATGTATAATGTTCTGTAGACTGACAAAATGTTATTTCATCCCTCTCACTCCGGTGCTTACTCTGCATATTTGTTAATCAGGCACCCCTCTCTCTCTCTCTCTCTCTCTCTCTCTCTCTCTCTCTCTCTCTCTCTCTCTCTCTCTCTCTCTCTCTCTCTCTCTCTCAACAAATTATCTTTATACGTACTTAGTTTTAAATAGATTCTTGAGTTGGGTCCGGAATGATAATGAAATATAGTATTTGGTAATCTGGCACCTCTCTCTCTCTCTCTCTCTCTCTCTCTCTCTCTCTCTCTCTCTCTCTCTCTCTCTCTCTCTCATAACAACAAAAAATCTTTATACGTACTTAGTTTTAAATAGATTCTTGAGTTGGGTCCGGAATGAGACCCCAAAAATACGTTTATTTAGGGGCCATCCATAAATGACGTCACGCAATTTTGGCCGATTTTTTTACCTCCACCCCAACCCCCCTCGTAACACGTCCTTAAATATAACGTCACAAAACTCTGCAATAAAAAAAATTAAGTGGTACTTTCAGTTACACATCGTCACAAATGTGTGACACCCCTCTCCCCCCCCCCCCCCCCGGTGCGTGACGTTATTTATGGACGGTCCCTTACGTTTGTACTGTTAGGTTGTCGAGTAGTTTGTGTTCGTAAACATTGTTGAGGTACGATCCCTTTATTTTTCGTACACGATCAGTACCACAACATGACAATATTTGTTTTTACATATACTAAGTTATTCTCTGAAATTAATGATTTTTTTCATGTATAAAAAATTACATGAAATACGGTATATGAATGCAGTATGTTGTAGCATGATTTGGTCACAGATGCGTCATCTTCTATTTCCTGACAAAGGTGTGTCTTGGAATTACTGGTTTCAATACGATGTTCCCTAGCTGAGCACAATCTCACTAATTTGCATGCACTTTTCTTCTTGTGATGTTGTTCATAATACTTAGTACTGACAAAGGATCCCTTCTAAGAAGAGCAATGAATATTGGGGTGGCCGTATTTCTTTCGCGAATGTATGTATTGGATGTTAAACAACCCCGGCATCTCTCTCCGTAATTAATATGGTGCTCCCGACTACTAAACCATTGGTCACGTCTTACAATAATAATTGTATCCGACACTTTAAATGTATAGCGAGGAGCCAAGACGTTTTGAAGTTTTTGCATTTCAGGAATACTACATCTCTTTTGATATGCCTGTCTCCTGCATTCTGCTTCTTTTTGTTGTTTGGCTCTGTCCAGTTGTCGAATGCTATCCCTACTCTTTTCCAATTATGAGGTCTCGTTCTTCTTGTCTTAAGGTCGCCCTACGATGATGATAAACACATCTGGTATTGGAGTTAGTAATTTGGACGATACTACGTTTGATACTGTGAATGCTGTCCACAAATAACAATTTTATGTGTCCACTTCCTTTAAGGCGGTCAAACTGGGTCCATTGAAGTGTAACTTTTCCATCCACGTATTAAATTTTGCCGATGACTTTGAATAGTGTTAATTCTGGCAGTGTACTAAACTCGATCCAGACGGGCGACTTCATACTATCGTAAAGGATGGGCAGTATAAAATACTCGTCAATGTCTCTCGAATATGAAAATGATTTTCGGCAGTTTCCAAAACGATTTCGTTTCGTGTGGATATGGACTGTCTTGGTGTTGTGATGCAAGTGAAAAGTGTTTGCTCAGGCTCACTCAAATCGTCTTCGAAATCACTAGCATGTACTTCAGCTAGCGTATGAGGTGACACAGCACGTAGTTGACTCATGGTTTCTTCTGGTTTTTCATTGAAATGGAGTTATCATTTCATCTTGATTACAAACTTACATTTAATTAAGTTTTACACTCACTGGGTTCCTATACATAAGACATGGTGTCGTACCCAAGGAATAAATAGTATTCATTCAGCTTTAAAATTGAAAATTGAAGAGTAAAAACAGGTCGCCCTTCTGGTCAGAGATTTGGAGATAGTCATTCGAAAGTATACTTCAGAGAAGACGACATACTATTCCTTTTCATGAGATAAAGGTCAAGCTACTTACTATATCTATCAAGAGAAACGAATATTGGGCTCCAGAATGCCTACAACGTCAAAGCAAAGGAAATATAGAAGAAAAGAGAGAGTAAAGGTAAAAATACCCGTTGTCATTGTCAGGAAAATATACATTCGTCTGCAGAATTCCTACAAAAAGAGAGAAGAATCAAATAAAAGACGAGAAGATGTCTTTAGAAACAGAAGAAGAAGCCATATCCATAAAAAGCAAGAGATCAAGACCACTAGTGGAAACTCTTAACTGCAGATGAGGAAGAAGCTATGCCGTTGAATTGAAAAACGCCGAAAAAATTCAAAACACAAGACAGTACGAGAAGAAAAGAAAGGAAAATTAACTTTTGTGATGTGTTGTGAAATTGTCATACTGATTCCAAAAGAAAATATACCAAAGAAACCGTGTATTGTCTTGGTTTTTATATTATGGTTAAGTGATTTAAACACACGCACTCACACACACGCGCTCCATTAAGCATTGGGGTAAAAGGGTTTAAGTTTTACTTGATTTAGCAATCATAGACTATTATTTCTTTTATAGAGATCAGGGTGGCTCTTATATGCCTGTTGATTGTTTGTATCTGATAAACTCGTGGACTTGACATTATGAGTTTTAATTGCTTCAAAGCCTTGTCCACCACAAAGTCATACTCAATCTCCTTATGCTGCTGATGCTTGTGTTGTGGTTAGTGTAGCAACTTCTGCTACTGGTATCTAAGTGGCGGCGAGCGTAGATCTAGTGATGGATGTCTTCGCATTTTGAAAGCCTCTCTCTCTCTTCGGTTGAGTTAAAGATGTCTGATTTATTTGTGCCAGACACTTTAACTCTGTCGAAATGTCGTGTAGCACACATAATGTTTTGTTTCCATTGTCCTCCTGTTGGCCTCATTAGCAATTCAACGTCTTTTATCTTTTCTTCTTCTTCGTCTTCTCGTTTTTTTCCCTCTTTTTATTATTACTGAATCAAAATACTTGTTATGCTTCTCTCTGTCGTTGAAAAGAAACTCTCCCATTTTTCATTCTGTCTCCTAATATCCTCGACCAAAGGCAACGATGGAGAATGTGGTGAAGTTAGTACTACTGGCGCGTGAAAAATTCCTTGCGAAGACGACAGAAAATTAACTAAATCCAAATTAAAGCCGTCCTCTTCTGGAAGCATTGTAATCGCATTCGTTGCTGTAATACTGTCGTTCAACATATCTAAAGTTGGCGCACCCCAATACATAGTCTTCATGTAACATTACCAGAATCGCCGACATAGCCATAAGGACGTGAAGAATCTGTTAGTAGAGACAATGCTGTCTGAAGAGGGTATTATTGTATGGACTCACTCTGAGTAATTGTTTTAAAGTAACTAGAATTTTAAAGCAAAACTTTACTCTGTAGTGATTTAAATATACTCAAAACTCCAGGATTTGGTTGCAGTGATTTAATTATACTCAAAACTCCAAGATTTATTAACACTAATTTTCTTCATTAATTTAACCATATCCTGTAATCATCTTCATATCTGTGACATGAATCACAATTATTGATATTCCAACTAGAGCGAATGATTTGGGAATACTTACTTTTGTCTGTTTTAATTGTTTGCCAAGCAGGATGTATTGAGTCTCCTGTAATGATCATATCAAACATATCATAAACTCCACTTGTGGTTGCTACATTTCCTGATATCAATCAAGCTTTGAACGAAATTAATCGTTGCAATGCCTTTCATTTGCAGACACACGACCATAAAAGAAATCTAACGAGTTGAAGTTTAACAAATACTGAACATACAAGCGGCGACATGCATCAAAACAATAATTGAAAAGCCATTCTTTAGACTCGGCAATTTGACAAACTGTCCTAGGTTCATGTATGACCCAAAGGTTGTCAAATCCCTGATACGTACACATATTATGATTACAATCTAACTGAATAGTTAAAATATAAAATCTTTATTATTTATTTATCAATAATTGCTTTAGCTTGTAAATATTCACCTTATCACGTCTGCGTAAGAAAATATGTGACTGACCTTGACATTTGCTACAATATGGAAATGACACATACAGCAGAGGAAAGAAAATGTAGGCAAAAGAACTAAGCGCTACATATAACGCTACATAAAGGCGTTGATACACTTGCTGTGACAAGATCGCAGGATATCCAAATTACATAGCATAAATCATTAGAAACTTAACATGACCCCTTAGCTCACATTGAGTATCATGTATTTCACCCAGGCCACCAACATTAAATAAAATGTCTTGTATTTTGTATCCCTCTCTCAATTGTGTGGGCTTGCCCGTGGGTTAAGGCGTATGGTCATTCTGAACGCAAGTAGTTTCGTACCCAGTACAAATTGGTCGTTTCGTACCCAAGGTGACGGCTGTTTCGTACCCAAGGTGATGGTCAATTCGTACCCATTATTTTACACGGTCTAATATACCGTATTGTCACATTTACCGCTCCCTTTCTAATTCCGGACCTATCTGTTGTCTAATAAACTGTTCCTGCCATAAATATTGGCATGAGTAAAGCATATCCGGGCACAAAATTGTCCACGCATTGATAAACATTTGTATTGTTTTCACTGAATAATACCATATTAAAAAAGGCAAAATTTTCACATTGCAAGTAAAAAGAAAAGAAAACGTTGATCAGGTTTAAATAATTGATCAAGTCCTTTTGAAGTCGTTCAAATCGATAAACATTGCAACTTTTCTTGGATGTATTCAGTAATGACTAACATGGCTGAAACAATTATAAATGTTTAATCACTCAAAACAACTAGAAATACTGGTATTCATTTCAACTTTTGTCTGTTGCTACTCCCTGGTACTCTAACTGTAGACCGTGATATACAATCCGGACCGCTAAGCCATTTTTCTGTTGACTACCGGCCTTAAAAATATTCATGTGCAAACGTTTTGGATAAGTTCACTGATTACAAGAAGCTAAAAGCTAGTAAAATAACTGAAATTCTCAATTAAAAAAAAAACTGAAAATGGCGAGTGAAAATTTATTGTCATTGTTTGGCATAATCTTTTTTTGTTTGTTATTGTCTGAACTCTTTATGTTGTTTTCATAAAACATGATTTCGTTTTCTCATCCTTACTAGACACTCTCCTGTCGATAAGTCGATTATGTCTGAGAACCTTTCTAAGATTATCCTCGTATTATTATAAATTATTTCCGTCCATCCCTTCGAACGTCACACATTATGTGACATTAGTCCGATATTATCTCAATAACCGGTTATTTTTAGGAATCACTAATATATAGATATATTATATACACACAGACAGACACACGGACAGACACACACATACGTGCGCAAACAGGTGTAGCCAGTTTATAAGTCGTTACAGTAGGGAATCAATAATATAGTTACCATTGAATGCATAGGTGTCGTATCAAATTACAACTTCTGAATACTGTTTCACTGTGACAAGGTCATATTAATCGGAAAAAGTGTTTATCTTCTGTCAAGTCCATTCTCTGCATTAAAAACTTATCTTAGGCCACATAATTGTTGATTGAGATCTCAGATTTGACAGCAGCAAGTTCTTCGTTTCTCAGTTAGGATTTCAGCACAATATCGTACGATTTTTGCGCACTTCACATAGACACCTTCTTCAGGGCAGATATATTTAATGGACTGTTCTACAACTCAATAAAGCTGACAGCTACTTCAAAGACAATATCTATCGAAAGGTTATTGACACCGAAACATAAACACCAATGGAGGCTAGAGCTCTTCTGATATCTATACTAATTCTGAATTCTATCAGTAGTTCACTTGAAACTACTTGGGATGCTGTTTCATATGAAGCCGTTAATGTGGCGGATAAATATGGCGGAGCGACTACCATTATTCCTTTGAATGATCTCACACAAACCATGAACGTTTCGGTTGACATGGATTTGCTTTCAATCAATAATTACGATGAGGAATCTGGGTATATAGACATAAGTGGATATCTCTCTATAAAGTGGACCGAGACTGTTTACAGTACATCACCAGCTGGTCTTGTGGCACCTGATACATCCGCTTTAGTCCTTGCCAGTACATTGTGGGTACCATCACTCGTGCTGGTGAATTCATTAGATGACGTGTCCGTAATTGGAGATAGCTCATCTAAAGTGAGAATATACTTTAAGACCGGAAAGTGTCTTTGGGAACAGAGAATGATTGTAAAGGCGTTATGTACGGCCAATATGCTTTATTATCCCTTCGACAAACAGGAATGTGTTTTAAAGTTTTCAACATGGATCTACACAGCAAATGAGCTTTTACTCTCTGTCACATCATCCACTGTAGGAACTCAAATTTACAGTGACAATGTTGAGTGGACACTCAAGAAAACCGTTGCAAGGTCTACAATTCTGAACAGCAAATCATACGTGGAGTTTGTATTGTCCATAGAGCGGAAAAGCACGCACGTCATGATCAGTCTTTTACCTCCCTTAATTGTTTTGTCCGTTCTGAACATTTTCGTCTTTCTCCTACCAGCCGAGTCAAGAGAGAGGATGGGCTTCGCTGTGACTTGCTTCTTGGCTTATGTAGTTTTCTTTTGCACGTTTATATCTTCTTTTCCCAAATCATCATCTCTCCTGTCTATGCTTAGCTACTACACGGTTATCATGATGGCTTTTAGCGCTGCTACCAACGTCGTAGTCATGATCACCCTCAGGATTTACCATAAACCCGAGAACGAACCCGTTCCCAATTGGTTGAAGACGCTCTGCGAATGCTTACGATGTATCCCATGTGAGTCCAGGGTCAGTCCATCAAAAGAGTCAGAATTGTCGTTAGTCGAAGACATCACGCAACAGAAAGCAGTGTATAACGTCAAAAATATTCGGATGCTTTCAGACCGCGAGGAGGGAAAACCCCAAGGCCAGGTGAAGTGGAACGAAATTGGATGGGTCGTGAACATGTTAAGTTTCATTGTCGTTTTGGTAGCAGAAATTGTCTTTAGTATCTCTTACCTGTTACCGATTGTTCTCAATGCCAGTTACACCAATTGATTTTCTGTGTTTACATTTTGTTTCCGTAGAAAGAGATAAATAGTGTATCACTCAGACGTTTGATGGTTGTATATATTTAACAGCAGTTAGCACTGAATTTCTGATGAAGTTTTGAGAATACATTAAAATATTGGTCTCAGGAGATAATTTGAGAGTGACGACAAATGTATCCACGACCTGCCATGGTTTGTGCTTTTTGAGTGATTTGTATTTTATGATTGCGTGAATCTATTGAACTTGCCATAGAAAGTATCCAAATATATCTGCTTAATTTATTCAAAGTTAAAAAATGTTTTAAAACTCTCAAAATTCTTTGCCAGCTACCGCTTCTACTAACGTGTCAAGATTTGTATATTTATGGATTTACACCCAAGGTTCGTGCCCCAGAAATAAATGCATTGGAACGAAAGATTGGGAATTGGCAATTAGGCCAATATGTATATAACTCGATCGCTTATGATGTCCTGCATTTTTAAAAATTTGCAATTGAAGTTTATTTTATTTTTTTTTGGAAATAAAACAACGATGACAACAATATGAAGAAGAAAAAACTAAGAGGCATTTTTTATTTTAAAAATTCCTTTCAAACGTTCAACAAAATGACTGTTTTAAGGTACGTGGAAATTTTTTATAAGATTTTGTCAAAGTTACTAAATAACAAAGATATAATTTAAATATTTCAGTGAAACGTTACATTCTTCATAGTTCTCCAGTTCGTTAATTTTTCTAACGTGATATAAGAAGTACATGTTACGGTTACCAAGTCTTTGTGTTCCCTCCTTTGCCGCGACAAAGAATATCTGTCTTGAGTTTCCAACTAATAAAAATGTTTGTAAAAGAACACGAACCAAGGACGGGCACGAAGTTAGGATTGTCGATGATATTATTTCAAATGGGGTTTCCTTTCACAATTACCTCTAAATAGTAATGGTATACTTCACTGAGAAATGTGTGATTATTATATAGCACAAGATGAGTTGTAAATTCACCATACTTATAAGTTATTTTTTTTTAAAACGCGAACACATTTTACATAGGTTGTTTTTTAAATTTTAGAAGAATCAACAGAATGCGGTTACATTTATAATTGCTAAGTTATTGGATGACGAATTTTTGAATATTTTTTTGCAAAGACTCAAATCTTTTCTGAGCAGTTTTTTTACATCTGCTATGTTCGGGATCAAACAACAAAAAGAAATTTAGTTCATAAATTTGGTCACATATTTGTTCTACAACTTTGCTCTCAACTGTATGATAAATATATACATATTAATTTGAAAATCTCATGATTTAGAGGAAGAAGAAAAACAACCTTATTTATTTCAGATATGAAGCTTTCTGTAATTCATAAATTATAAAAGTGCGCCCATATTTATCTGCACAATAAGAAGCCTTCATTGCGTTTCGTAAGTACAGATTATGGTGACGACTGGTACTGGTTTAAACAAATATTTATTTTAATAATCCCACAAATATTTATTTTAATAATTCCAAAAATATTTATTTTAATTAAACCAGACAATTTATCATTTTATCACCAACGAGATTCGAACCCGATTCCGCTCACCAACAGTCCCACCCTCTACACTTAGCGCACATACACTCAAAAATAGAAGGGAATCGAATAAGTGGACATAAGAATTAGTGCATAACGGAGACTCTCACTGGCAATTCAGTAATCAACTCTTAGGCCAAAAAAGTATGTGTGTTTCCTACAATATATATATATATATATATATATATATATATATATATATATATATATATATATATATATATATATATATGTCACTGCGGGCGATGAAGGTGTTTGTTTTCATCTCTGGGCTTGCAGAGAGGTGCTGGGTTCGAACTGCAAGATTTGGTCAGAAGTCTTTAAGTCCCAATGGCTTAATACTATTATCAAGATCAAACAATACTCAAGATAGAGAATTATACATACAGTTATATGAATTACACATACAATTATCTAGCTCTCTGCGCTGTGTATTTATTTATTTATATATATATATATATATATATATATATATATATATATATATATATATATATATATATATATATATATATATATATATATATATATATATCATAACGGATAAATACACAGCGCAGAGAGCTAGATTCAGTATTACGCCATTGGGGTTTCAAGATTTCAGACATGCTCTCCCAGGTTTTACTTATATCTTATTTAATACATATTTATTGTAATTGAATTGTTTGTTTGTCAGTTTAATTTATATATATATATATATATATATATATATATATATATATATCGCAATACTATATTTTTCTTTCATAAACATTGTAATGATATCTTGAATCCATGAATTATCGATTTTCTTGGTTCCATACAAAATGTATACATTAATCGGTTTGTTCAATTTTTTTAATGGTTCTTATGGGCTCTGAATGTGTCGATATAGTAATAATCAGTAAGGTACATATTTTTTAAAAACTTTATCTCAGTTTTGAATACTCTGTGCACATTATGTTTTTATGAAGCTAGTAAATCAGAAATCCCGGTCGGTATGTATTGATTCTCTTTTTTTCTAGACTTATATTATCAATTAAGATTGTAATTGATTTGCCTGATTTCTTTATACGACAATACATCTTCCATTCAAAAACCAAGTAAAATGTTAAATATTTAAATTCATTTACCAGTGACAAAGGTACGTCATAGCACAAAAAAATTCCAAGTTTGAACACCGACATCGACAACTGAATTCTTGTTTATAAATTTTGTTTCTTAATACAACCTCCGTGCATCTTTGCAACAATAATTATTCAACGTATTAAGCAGTTTTTGCAAACTTTAAAGATTCTGAAAACGGTGCAGTATCATTGGCAAATATAATAATACAGTCATGTATTTCAATAGTATCATATTCATTTTTAAAAATGTCTTCTTTGCATAAAACACAACTCTAACAAAAACACACTAGTTCATATCCATACATTATAGTCAAATGCAACATGACCCCGAATGAGTTAACAACAAAAGTCGCCTCTGTCATCGTGTGTTCTTGATATAGTAACAGGATGTAGCCTTGGAAAGGTTCCCTATAGGTCAAGCCTGACGTGTATGTCCTTTGTTCATTTGACATGATAACGTATGCTTCAATGATGTCACCTTTTCACTTGCCTGTGATTTGACACATTATTCTTTTGTTTTGTGGTTTTCCTCCATTCCTGAGGTAATTATCTGTTTGAAGTAACTATACCGGTAATTAAATCTTCTTTTGCCAATATACACTTGCGATACGAAGTGTTGTTATATATATATATAAGTAAGTACGAGCCCCCACTTGTCAAGGGGTATTGTATAAATATAATAATAATAAATACTATAACCCACTCCCTTTTGGTACTCGTTATCTAAGAGATGACCGCCCTCGATATAATTGCCCTGTTCGAGTATGAGAATAGAGTAAACTGAGCAGGTATATCGAACAAACAAATAGGATCCCCCGTAAACATAAACAAACAATTTAATCAAGTACATACACAATTGTGAAACTTCCTTTCATTAGGAATACACTCTACTTTAGAAATAAAACTTTTACTGAATTACAATAAAATTCGAAATAGATTTAAATAAAATAGCTGATCTGTTACTGATAGCTTTAAATCATCATAGGATCGAGTGGTACAATCGAAGTCAACGCCTTGTTCGATTTTATAACCTTATAGCCCACGGTCTCCGTTCTCTGTTCCGTTTACACCTTTGTTCTATGGGACACTTCCGATCATCTGTCTCAAGATACTCTCTACACACGTAGATTTTCCGCACGATGCCAGATTTTTCCACTGGAGTATACTTCACTGCAATCCCCGTTTCCAATTTCTTTTCCAAAGTGTACGTCTCAGTTTACGTAACCTCAATACGTCCCAAAAAGCTATTTTCTCCCCTTTAAAAGAAATTAAACAACAAATGTATCAAATGAAATCATGCAAGACCTGTAAACTAAAGCAAACATAATATAAATCGCATCAACAAATTAAATAGAATTGTGACATTATACCTTTATATTTCTTTTTTCACTCGACATTAGTTTTGGCCGCTTAGCCTGGACCACGTTTTATTAGGTTACGAGGGAATTTCTGCGGAGTCCGTACTGATTTTCACCTTAACCGCTTACATAAAAAGTTTAGCCTAACTACAGGTTTCGATAAGGCGATATTAAATCCTATGAAATTTCGTGTGGAAACACACCCCTTATTTAATCGTGACCAATCAGAATCAAATGTCTTTTGCCACGCTTTCTCCCCGAGTAGCTTACGTCGGATCAGCCTGATCTGGTCGTTTTTAAGTAACAGAATTTCTGCGTTTTCTCAAGTCTGACACTTTTCGCCTGAAAATGGAACTTTACAATGTCTATAGCAGTCAGTCTGGCTGCTGAATAAACAAAGGTTATAATTAGTAACAACAGTCCCACTATAAAGGAAACATCACTGTACTCGACAGAACACCCTCTGACACAGGCATGTCTCCATAAATCTAACTAATTGTTCTCTGGCCTCAACTAATGTATTATTAATATATATATATATATATATATATATATATATATATATATATATATATATATATATATATATATATATATATATATATATATACGTTTAGCTTCTACATCGTGGAAATGACAAATGACTAAAATTGTCTTTTGATAGATGCACATCATAAGTAAGATCAAGCTGTGTGTTCTATAAACCGAATTACATTCATTAATTATAATTTAAAAAAACGGTATTAAAAGTTATTTTATCAGTGCCTAAACTCTAAGTCTTTTTCAAATAACCAGGATAACCAGTGAGCAAATCCTGCGAAATTTCTTTTCTTTAAGTTCAACCCAATACACAGTATGAAACTTTAGATCAAAGCCTTTCCTGTTGTGAAAGGAGTTGTCATTTGAAATAACTCTTGAGTTTTGATAACTATTAGTCGGTTTGGAGATAGTTTGGTTAGAATATGATATCTTGTTATCACGATGTCGTAAAACAAGATCGTTTCCCGGATTAGAATGCTTCAATTTGATAGTGTTATAAACTGATTCGTCATTCATCTCCATGATCTACAATCATCTTTTTTACCTGCTAATTTTGATATGACAAGGAATAATAATAATAATAATAATAATAATAATAATAATAATAATAATAATAATAATAATAATAATAAGGAAATGGAGTCAGGGTTAGTAATTAGTCTTTTAATTCTAACACATCGGCATATATTAGACTTTAAAACATGATTTCAAATTATGAAAGATATGAAAAGTTTGACATGTGATTTATAATATCCAACAAGTTTGATTAGGTATATTCTCTTTGTTGAAAAAATGTGTTACTTCAACTTGATTTTTAAAAACAAATCTAACTATGGCCAGATAAAGATATATGCATATTATTTTACAAAACAGGAAGTATCATAGAGCTATGCATTTTATTTTTTAAAAAACAGGAAATATAGAGCTATGAATTCTATTTTACAAAACAGGAAATATCATTGAGTTATGCATTCTATTTTACAAAAAGGTAATATGCATTCTATTTTATTAAACAGGAAATATCATAGAGCTATGCATTCTATTTTACAAAACAGGAAATATCATAGAGCTATGCATTCTATTTTATGAAACATGAAGTATCATAGAACTAAATACTATAAAATCAACCTATTTAAAATGCTCTACAAACCAACCTATTAAAAATGCTAAATACTCTTTTCTTAAAATCAACCTACTGGAAATGATAAATACTATTAAAGATCAACCTATTGGAGATACTGAATGCTATAAAAACCAACCGATTGAAAATTCTGAATGCTATGATATACTATTGACCAAAATATATTATGATTATTTCTAAAACCTTAATCTAGAGGATGTTGGATTTTGATCACGTGTGTGAATGTGTCCGTCCCCTTCGTTTGAAAGTTTGAGTGACCCTTTGTAAAGGTTGTAAAATTATTCCCTCACGTTCTTGAACAAATTTATTCCACTTTGAAATATTGCGTTTAAATACCAGTTTCATGTTCATAAACGTTGTTTTGATATTGTGACAAGTTATAGTTGAAAACTGCAAGTAAGGATAATTGATACTCCTCGAATAATTTATAAGTGTCATTCTACAAACCCATTAGGGATGATTATGCAAACCGTCAACATTAATTACGCCCATTATGTATGACGTCTGGTATGACCTTTATACTTTTATTAAATATCTTACATGTTTGATCTGGCATTCATTACAGCTATTTAATCAGTATTTCCGTGTCACACACCCGGATTTTTAAGGTGTAGTGTAAATTCACCATTTTCTTACGTAATTAAAAAACAACATATTTTTTCAGAGGTTTATTTAATTAAAGACGAATCAGCATGCAACAGCTTAACATTTGCTTATGCTAATAATTGCAGATTTACAGAACGACTGAAATTTTCGAAAATATTTCTCGAAACTCAGTTTTTTCGTATTTTTACGGCTGCTATGTTCTGGAATCAACTACCAGAAGACATTTCGTTTATTATTCAATTCGGCGACATATTTTTCACGACTCTAAACTGTACAACTAACCAAAAGGAAATTAACTGAGTACATGTTTATTTGAAGATGGTATGACTTAGACAAAATTATTGTTTATTTCAGCTAGAAAGCTTGCCTCGAATTTAGAAATTACAAAAGCGAATCCATATGTATTTGCACATCAAGGAGACTTCATTACGTTTATTAAAGTGACCACTGATACCCTAAAAAAAAAGTAGGCAACAGAGTTGTGGATATAAGGATTAGTGCGTAACAGACACATTCCGTTAGGAACTCATTATTTAACTCTGATGTACTGCACATTCACCAAGGAATCCTTTAAGGCATATAGTAATTAACTTAGATAGTTCGACAGAGGGCAGTAAAGAGCGAAAAAGGGCCCTGACGTAAGACGCACTTGGGCCTCTCTTAGTTCTTGTTCAAACCAAAAATTTCTTTTATAAAATAAAAAAAGTGTTTTTCAGATATATCCTTGGTTCCCCCCCCCCCCCTCCTTGTCGGCCCTGATCCGATCCAGTAATTCTGACTAAATTGTTCAAACTCCAGAAAAGAGCATTCAGTGATTATACTAGAAGAAAGAACGAACACACACACACACACACACACACACACACACACACACACATATATATATATATATATATATATATATATATATATATATGCGGTGTTTCTTTGGTTAAATGCCAGTAATGACGTCAGTGTAATATTATCAATAAACTATATACATGTACGATAACATGCAATTATATATATGAAACTCTCTCAATGTTCCCTCTGTACAACCCTTCATACTGCAAATATACTATTGGTACTTTTTCTTATTGAATTACATGTACATTCAATTGAGTATATTATCTGCAGTTACAAAATGATTTCATTCTTTATTCAGTATATCTAGGCTACTTACATTTGCATCCGTTTCGGTCTGCAACCAAAAATGATTAACATTCGAGTATACGCCCTTCGAAGCGCGAGATCCAAACGCATTTGTTATGTTGGAATTTCGATCGTTTGGTTTCTATGGGTATAACACGACGCGTTGTGTGCGTTCTGGCAGTTGTGTCTTGACCGTCCAGTAGTTAACATATAATAACCTTAGCATTCACCATTTCGACTCAGAGCACAATTATTTTCCTATATAGTTTTTACACTTGTTTGTTAGTAATGAACTTTCCACTGTTACCAAATCAATACAAATATAATATCAATTTTAAAGACCTCCACAGATGACTTCAAAGTGAAGTTCTTGGTATTTCTTAAAGAGGCTGGATTGTAAACAAAGCAATGTGTAATGGAACACAGATTTCACTTCCGGGTCATGACTAAGGCCTTATTACTCGCTGTGTATTGTCGCCGAAACACACAGAGACAATCCACACCATAAGCTCATATTCTGAAGAATAAACAATTATCTTTAAATCCATAAAAAGAATGCCCAAATTAACTCTTGTATCACCACCAAAAGGAGACAAGGAAATGCTTTAAAATAGACTGAGACTACATTCTTGGGTACTGAACTGGAACTAATAACTGTGATCTGATTCCTGTCATTTGCCAGCATCGTCAGAAAAAGTCATAGCGCCAGAGTTTTGTCATTATTACAGGTGATTACCATTTATTCCCATTTCGAGTTATGATCGTCTGCTTAATAAGGTAAGTTAACCAGTTTACAATAGTAGTTTATCCGAGATAGCAGTTAGTCCCCTTTGCAGTTGAGGACTTAAATCTGACCAAATATAAAAAATAATGGCATAAGTGGCCATATTAATCCCTCTTTTTAGTAGTGATTTTAAGAAAAATATATGTATTCTTTATGTTACCTTTCTCTTGTCCATCTGACTGTCGGTCTACCTGTCCTTCAGAAATTACATAGTTATTGTAGATAATGTCTTATTTTCCACGTTATTAATTACTAATTAGCTTATTAGTTGTTAACTACTTTTTGTTGCAGTTACATGCACCCTAATTTATAATAATTATAGTTGTTTCTTTCTCTCTTCTTCCTTTGCATACACGTATTTGAATATTCACACACTAACATTTTACATTAATCTCACATACTGTGTTCCTGATGTTCTCAATCATTTGTAAAAAAAAAAAAAAAAAAAAAAAAAAAAAACTCTCTCTCTCTCTCTCTCTCTCTCTCGTCCACATTTGCAATATTATACAAACTTGGCATTTACATCACAGTTCATAATACTAACGTGGCTGTGGGTTTGTTGTTTCCATATAATATCAGCTCGGTCAGAGTTCCACAAAAAATGTCTAAAGAAAATTCCAGATCAACCACGCTACACATCACGGCAGCGGTCGGATAAATAATTTTACAATTCGACACATTGTGAACCAAACCTAAACCCAACCTGGATAAGATGGATTCCGGCGATATTTCACTATTAGACTATTCCGTGATGGCCAAGTCTGATGAAGAATTCCATTGGGGACACTACTCACTCTCCTGGATTGCTTCCATACAAGTAGGCTCTACTCGTGGAAAAATGGTTCTACGGATAAATAACCGAAATAGGAATATACATGATGAAAACATGGCACTATGGAGAACATGCTGGTTTACCTAATCATAAATATAAAAAAATTGGAAGACTTGATGCGGCAGATGGACAGCTTGCGGAATGACGATTACAACTTCTAGGTAGAATCGAGGATGTACCAATGGTCAACAAATTATCAATGTAGAGAGCAGCAGGACAGGACAAATATGCCCGACCGTTGCAGCCTTAAGGATTTTAAGAATGCTGACCCTGCTAAGAGGTCCTTAACACAAGAAGGAGAACGACAGCATTTAAGACCCTGGAAGAAAATGCAACCTATTACTATTCAATGGATCATTTGGTACTATTTGATGTGATTTCCGGGCAACACAGGGTATTAACAAATTTTTTATACAAGAAATGAGTGGAAGCTTTCTACGTCTTGTATCAAATCTGGTCCAGTTATTACTAATGGACAGGAAAATATCAATAATGTGTGAGCCACCTATGTAATTAAATCAAATTAATGAAGTCGTAAAATTTGTATAACTATCTTAACTTTCCAATATTTCTAGTACAAAGTGTACATGTATTAAGTCCATAACAAGATTGAATACTAAGATGTCTATGTGACATAAATAAGTATAGTCACTGTTTGGTAAAAATAGCTTGTTAATTTTGAACGGTGTGCAAAAAAAATGATCAAGTCAGGTTTCGTGAAATAGATTGTTTGAAGAGGGTTAACCAGGCAATGAAAGAAATCGGATTCTTTTCTGTGTTGCTTTTTCTTGTCTGTTTGAGTAGCCCCTAATGTCAGGCTGCCATCTTGTTCTCACGGTGTCCCAGCATATGGTTGTTCCCTCAGTCCAGCCATCATTTTCTTTTGTCCTGGGTTCTTTGAACTTCTCTCCTGATGTTTTTCCGGTTTTGGTCCAGCGGTAATCTCCCTTTATCCATACTATCCCCCCCCCCCCCCTAAAATTGGATGAACTCTGTGCTGTTTTGAGTTAAAAGAATATACAGCCCATACGTCCCAGCCCTTATAGTTGAGTTGGGGGCCTATATGCCTAAAGTTAGATAAAATTTAAATGCAGCCTTTTTCTGCGGGGCCTGGTATTTTTGGGCTTTTAGACTACCTCATACTGTCTAAATTGGGACCTTAATATCGGGACAGAATTTTATGATATCAGACCATCTACTTATATTTAATGTTTGGCTTTCTGACTTTAGAACTTGATAGGTATTTGGTAATTATTATGTACTTTCAATGAGGCTGTAGAGAAGGTAATAGTAGTGAGGGTAAGTTCCTATACTTATTTTATGGACTGTTATTAATACAAAACAACAAAAAAATTGTCTTCATTATCTATTTGCTGTGGTTTGTTTACCCCTATTACTTTATCTTTCATCTACTTTGTTGACTTGTTATTATTTCCGGATCATTTGATTACTCAAAGACCTTTGAGTGATTTTTCCAGGTTCCCTAGTTTGTTTCTAGGGTTACTCGAGTCTTTATTTTTCGGTTTGGTTGCTCAGTGTATGTGCCTTGGTGATCTCATGCCTACCGTAGTGTATGTGGGTTCCATGGACGGTTAAGATCTACCTGCTTTTTCCTGGTGGTGCATCCATTCCTTAAAGAGGCTTTCTTTTCGGTTGCCTACCCCGGGAATACTCTAGTACTAGTTTTTATCTAATCATTTTGGAGTGTATGTGGGTTCTAAGGATGGTTGAGATCTACCTGCTCATTCCTGGTGGTTATTCCATCCTTTAAAGAGGCTTTCATTTTTTATGAATACTTTTGGTTTGAGCTAGTACTAGGTATCTTCCTTAGTTTTTTCTTCGTTTTTTCTTCTATTATGTTCTTTTTTTTCCCTATTTTCTACATTTTCTCTAGTAGCCCTGTTTTTTTTTAAAATTCAATTATATTTTGTAATGTTGTTTGGGGTTGATATTTGTTAATTGAATTATTTCTGGGTATGTATATGGGGCGGCTATGATTTGTTGTTCGGATCTGAATTTGTTCCTTTCCTTCTTGGTTATTCTACAATCATTAAAGATATGGTGTAAATCTTCTGGGGTGTTTGAATTGTGGCAAATTTATTTTATGTGGGAAGGGTCCTATGTATTTTCCAAAGCTGTTTGCCAGTTTAGTTTTTCCTAAGAGAATTCGATTGATTATTGTTTGTTCATAGCCTGTGCACCTAGGTGGTTTTCTATTTCTATTTACTTCCTTGATTATATTATATAATGTTCTCCTTTTGTGATTTTGATTCCAATCTGTTTGCCATTTATTGTTAATTAATGTGTTGTAACCAATTGTAACGCTGATGGACTCTCTATGATACCTTGATCTTGACGCAAATTCTGTGCTTACGAAGAACCGAGGGATATAAGGTCCCCAGGAGATGATATGAATGGAGATCTCGTGGTTCTTTCACTATGAGTTGAGTGACGACCTGTTGCCGGACAAAGGGAGATGATCTCCACAATGTTCACGCGATAGACGCGATTTCGCAGGATAACACTGTTGACCACAACAAGAAACAAGTCAAAGAGCAAGCGGAAAGTAAATTATAAGTACCAAAGAATCAAGCGGAAATTCGAAATGTACAACTTTTTGACCCAGTTCTGTCATTACTACATGACTATAAATTGCTTGGAAAGAGACAAGATTGAACTGAAATTACATTACACAATGGCGAAATAAAGACACGTTGGTCTCAGTGGAACAGTGTCAAAATTACTGATGGTGCTCTGTATAAAAGATGGTCACACCTATATGTAAAAGAATCAAGAATTTCATTGCAGTCAACAGTACCAAAGAGTCTCCAATCTGTGAATTTAAAAAGTATGCATAATATATTTGGAGCAGAACAAATGATTGTGACTCGCACTTTTGAAATGCTCCGAATTTTTTTTTATCAATTTGCGTAGAATTCATTGTGATATCAATGAGCGTGACCTTCAATCCGGATTTTACTGGATCACACCTTTTTTGCTCATTTCGTCCAAAAATGTCTATGTGCTTTAACAATGATTATGCACTTCTAATGGCGTCTAAATAATGACCTTCCAAAGGATTGTGGCTGTATAAGAATCCAAATGATGTGAATACTTCCCACTAAAAGGGTATATAGAATCAAATTCTGAAAAATGACACCCTTTACTGAAATAGTCGGTAGTGAATGCCTCCATAACCTGTGTGACTTATGCCATATACAATCTGAATCAAAGGCGTGGTTTGTATCAAATCAAACCGTGAGGTTTTCTTCAATCGCTTGAAGTTACGGCGAAATGGATTCGACGAAAGCTTTTCTCGCCTATAGTTATGTCCAGTGATAATATTTGTGTTTTTTTTTTTTTTTTTTTTGCAGCCACTCATTGCTTGTTCGGTTATGGTAACTTTTGAACTGATGCCAAAGTTCGTGACCACTGTCACATCACTGGTGCGTACAGAAGAGCCGCATGCGGTACATGTAATTTACAATTCCGAATTTATCAAAACAAAACAAAACTTGCTGTAGTACTTCATATACCGTGTGGATATAATGAACGCTTAATAATGCAAGCCGTATGATCAACATAAAAATTGCCAGTATGTGTTATTCTAAACGACATGGAGAAATGCGTGACGTTCCATCTGTGACATTACAATTCTTTGATTCCTTACAGTTTCTGAATTCGTCCAAGTAACCCACACATAGACGCGTAACAGTTACATCATGTATCATGATGCCAATAAGTTTTATTGGTTAGATCTGTAGGTGGATTTCAGTGGATTGATCGACAGACGTTGATGTCCAAAACCCACATGAATACAACAGCAATAGCAACCAATAGCAATAGCAACAACGAATTATTCTTTGAAGTTGATCTATGATAACCTGAACTACTTCACCATACGGATACATATTATCCGCTGCACCCAGACACTTTGTTAGTGTCTGGTTGGTGGTTATCACTTCATCAGTTCTCGGTTGTGAATGAATCAGTGTAAATTTAATGAATGCTACGGTTCCAATTCTGAGGACCAAACACACTTATGAATTACTAAATCTGCAGTTGTACATGCATTTGGGAATAAGTGTAAGCAATATACATCAAATGATTGGATTTTGCCAGCACGCTGGGATGGCCCCTTACATTCAGATGAAGGCGGATCAGAGAACAAAGGTCAGAAAGGACTTTGAAAAAGACTTCTTTAAACTCGTGAACAATTCCTTATTTGGCAGAACGATGTAGAATTTACAAAAGCAAATATGTATCGACCTTGTTCGTGATAGTGAACAAGCCTAACTTCGAAGGCTCAACGCGGACTTGTCATTTTTATATTTGAGTGGTCTTGTTGCCTTTCATAGTGAGAAAAAAGTTGAAGCTGACAATAAAGATCAATTTATTTTGGATCATCAGTACCTGAGTTGCAAACACTGCTCTTGTATGAGTTTTAGTATGACAAAATCTAACCTTTTAAACAAGATTGTGTCGTGTCGATTTATACCAATATCTATTCGTTGCTGACGTTTTATCATATATCGCAAGCTTTCTCGCGAACCAATTTCAGGACAGATACCACTCGAAACAATACCTATGGTTTAACAAGCAAATAAAAAGTTTTTGGCAAATTCAAAGACGAATGCTCAGACAAATCAATCAAGAAATACATGGACATTGACCTAAGCTATACTCGATTGTGGTTCAAGCCAATAACATTTTTAGAAAAAGGTCTCAATCATGATATGTATGTTGAATGCTTCACGAGTGACACGAATTCTCACACACGGCAAATCATTGTCAGCAACATTGCATGGATGCTACTGACCCGGTATGGTCCGTCGATGTATTTACTATCTCGAAATAAAAAAACAACAACATTATAACCAGCACTTTATCTTTTGGGGAAGTCACTTGGTTGACGAATGGCTCCCATCAGGACATTTGTGCGAGAGGAATTACAAGTCATTCCAGTAATGCGTAATTATCACCAGGATCTATTTTAACACGTTGATGTATCTATGCGCTAATGTGTGAATCATGAGTTGATACACAACTGCATGAATCACAAAGACGTAAGTGTTCATTCTATCCATCGCTTGGAATCAAGTGGTGATAAACCCACTATGGCGCTTTGGTATACACCCACGCGACGTTTCCGACACCGTATCAGATTTGGTGTGTGAGAATTCATCTCACATACATAATGTTATAGAAGGCCGCAAAGTGTCGAAAACATGTTACAGTCGTGACAAACTGTGCTAGAAAACCTAATGGTAGGACTTAAACAAATATTTGCATCGTTGATTAAACCAACGAAAGAAATATTTGAATTCGCCGAAGATATTAAAACGGCTACATGAGCAACAGTGGAACGGGTGAAGGCGCTAAATGGAACAGAATAAGAACCGGGTCCAATTTCCAAAATAGCCAGACGCACCAAATACATTAAGCAAGCAATAAAAGCAGCTGAAGAAAGTATTGCACGCTTACCACATGCGATTGCTTAAGTCAAAGAAGATGTCAGAATTTTTTGAAAGCTTACGGAGGAGCGAACCATCTACTAATTACTACTAACCTCCAGGTACAAGTTAACTATAAAAACAATGAAGCAACATTTAATGAAAAAGGTCACCGGTTCATTTTTGAAAACCCCATCCATCTATGCAGACATGTACCTACACCACCTACTGGAAAGCTTTAGTAATCACAGTACCAACACATAATATAAAGATGTATTGGTCGAATAAGTATACAGGTAACTTACTGGGTCTCAACAAGTCTCTGATAAGCTATTTGGTCATTATGTTCAAATACTTACTATGGTTCGAGCCGGAATCGTTTCTCAACCACGTGAAACGATGACAAATTTTATGGAACAAGTACAAGGTCCTAGGTCGCTAGGCCATCTAAAAAATAGACAAAAGACGAATCTTGATTTGCATAGGATTACGCTGATAAAGCATATGTAGAACAACGACGGCGACAAGAACTAACAGAAAACAAATTTCTAAGATGTGCATTATGTGTACCCCAAGGCGAAGAGCTAACTTTGCCTCCACAAACAAAAATTTTATCACATCAGAAGAACAAGCCAAATTTTAAGATGAACACGAAGGAATGCAAATGTGGATAGAGCAAAAACATAGACCAGACGTTTGCAAACAGAAAAAGTAGTCTGACTGCTGCAACGAACAAATAAGACGATAGTACCAGCAAGAACCAAATTAAGGAGAGGTCCTTGGTGGACTGTGTAACAATTTCACAATCGGTGGTCGTAAATGGACCATCATCAAAACGTTGACACAACGTCGATGGCTTTCATCTCTGATTCACAATCGGAATCACTTTAGGAAAAAAGTTCATCACCGTAAACAGGCAATCGTGAATTCACCGGTCTGGCCTCAACGTCGGAACGTTGCGTATTGTTTATGATTATCATTTCATTGTCGCTGATCTAATTGATAATGTGATCCCGCACGTTCGTCGCTGTAATGAATACCATCAATTAATTCATTTACAAGTGCACGATACAAATATATGATGAATATTTTCCAAGTGTATAATTGCTGACAAATTTATGTGACTTGGTTGATGATATCCCTAGAATTAATACCCGCTCGTAAACCACCCATGAGAATGTCAAACCGTTCAACCTCGGTCAAAACACTTCATCTGGAACATACATGTGCTTCGTGCTAGACCGCTGTGTCGAAGGCCAATACCGGTTCGTGCTTGATCGTCGATATTTTTGTCGTCGCCGAGTAGTTATATGATAATGCCATTTTTGTTACCTGCATTAACCTGCTCGACATATCCACGATATTATGTTTTATGTTTTTATTAATTTGCGGAATGCAACTCAGAATACACAGCCAACGCATTGTTTTTCTCTGGTCGCTAATGATGTGGAAGAACCATTTGACTGTTGATGTATTTCATACACTGTAACCCCAAAAGGACAGTGATAAATTTATGACGACCTTAATAATTAAAAAACTGTGCTAGCGCCCTGTATTGTTGCGTAATAGGATCTGCAACATATTTGATTTTAGTTTGAGTTACCTTAGCAACATCCATTGCTTCATCGATTTGTTTTGGTAATAGATGTGTGGTCGTTTTAATATCTGACATATGTGCTTGTAGCGTTTCTTGTGTTACCGCCATTGTAGCAGCAATTGCTTTTGTTGGCTTCAAGAGTGTGTCAAATACTTCAAATCCACAGCAAGGTCTTTCTGCTTGCAATTGTTTAACAACGTCTCTGAGAGGTAAATATTGCGTTAATATTTCACATCGATGTTATATGTATCGTTATGTGCACGATGATCATATACTGTTTTATCTGTCATTTATTGATTTACCTATAATTGAATTATCAAACTAACACACCTGCCGCAGTAACATCTGATTTTGTTTTAATAAATGTCTTAGGTTGATTAACAGAATTGTTCTGCATCACCGACGCACGCACCGGGGTTCCACGTGGTTTTCTCTATTGCCGATGCGGGAAGCTCGATGGTATGTATCACCCATTGTGCTTCTTCACAGCTATGGTAGCCGGATTTCTATGAGCAGGATGGGATGAAACGTAAAGTGACATTCTTACTTGTTTCTACCTTTTTTCTTATTACTCTTCTACCTGTCACACCACGATCTAATTTACAATATTATTGACCAAGCACCAACCGTTGTTTAATATTCTAGTGTGATTGCCCTCGGACAAGACAGACGTGCGTATTTACAAGACCAATCGATACAGGTAAAACCAGCTATCATTAAGTTTATAAAATAAGACAAAGGTTTGAATTTTATTTCATCAAAGGGTCAATGTGGAGTAAGATTTAAAATAGGTTTGTCTACACATTCAGTTAAAAATAAACTACATTGAGCAAAATATATTGAAAATGTATCATAAACAAAAAACAAAGATAAATTCATAAATAATAGGGTCAACATTTGTTTAGATAAACGTACAGAGCCCGTGAAGGGACACACTTATAATCGGCATTCTTCTTTACAAATAAAGTTTTCAAATTTCCCTGGTGATCCCCATCATCATAAATTGTCTTAATAGGTTTAGATTAAAAAAAACTTCTGTCTCCCAAGGTGGCAATTGAAGAACTCCACAAAAATGTGTTCCACTGTCAGTGAACAAGCGCAAGGCATGATATCTAGTTAATTTGCACCCATAACAAAGTATGCATGAGTCAAGAATGCATATCCTATACACACACATAAACAGTATTTCCTTTTTGCTCTTTGTTTGATATGAGGGATATATATTTATCATACTTCGAGGCTTTTTTGTGGTTTGTCACTGATCACAGCTGACTTTGAACAACATAAAAACCACCATGATTAATGTATCATAACTCTACAAACTCAACACCAATATCCGCCGCTAACTCACACATATTATTCCAAGATGATATCATGGAATACATATTACTAAATATTGTCTTTCAAAGAACAATGCCTTATCAGCACTCAAAAAAATTGACCGAAATCTGGGCGGAATTGCTTTTATACTTTACAGATACGTTACATTATATTATTCAATATAACCATTTTGTTCACTTTTGCAATACAAATTGTTGGTCAGAGAGTGAAAAAAGTGTTACTTATTAAATTTACATTGTAGAAAGAGCTTGATATGTTCATAGTCTCCACACATAAAAAGTCGACTAAAAGGTTGTCTCCATTATGATCTTCTATTAGAAGTTCAACATTTGTAAAATTCTAACTCATCTTACAAAAAGATACATTGGAACCCTAAACACATTAAAAGTGAAATTTAATCTATTTTTTATTTTATTCTATTTTATTTTTGGGACTAATTTATAGTCATGATTTGGATCAGTTATGTACGTAATAGTCATCATCCTGCTTTAACCTCTTTTAGATCTGGTTCATAAGATTGTACAAAGAAGTTTACATACTGTCGGATCCAAATATGTCATTTGTTATATGCTCTCTGTATTCATCATATCTTTCATTAAATGTCACAGTGGTTCTGTGAATTATGTTGTTGTTGTAGGATTTAACGCCATTTTTCAGCACACGATAGGCTATACATGGCGGCCAGTATTATTGGTGAAGGAAGAACCTGGGAAAACCCCTGGAAAGAACAACAGACCCACGAGAAGCTGCTAGCAAGCTTTCTGACATACCCACATTGGCCGAATCTGAAACTCGAACCCACGCAGACAGAGGTGAGATGACAGTGATCTGTAACGGAGAGCGTTTTAGACCACTCGGCCACTCGGGGCCCCGGTTCCGTGAATTAACTCCTTTACATCCCTGCAATACAGAACTGGAGTAATTGGTATATTTCTTATTTTGTATAGTGAAGGTACTTTCGGTTTGCTTATCTACATGCAGTCACAAAAAGGTGCTTAGTTATGTACTGTTGCACGATATCAGAGTATAAAACTTGAAGAATATTAAGCACAACATCTACTTCTGTTATATTTCTTTCTACCTTGCCCTCGGATAAATAACTTGCAAAACTCGAGCATGCCAGAAACAAAATCGATATGGTTCTAGGTGTCGCACAAGTGGATGTGTATATGTCAATATTGTTATATATCAAGATTATTTTAGCCACATGAAAATGGTTGCAGATAACGGGCCTTATAGTCCTCTGTATCCGATAATTTCCCTTTTACCTAATGCTGACGTCAGTGACTTGACTTTTCGATTATATAAATTTTGGATGCAATACTCTCCCATATTCAGTCATAGAAACACATTTAATTATGTCCCCAGCAAATGTATGTGTATGTGTGGGTGGGGGTGGGGGTGGGGGGTGGGGGTGGAAGTGATTTACTAGTATCTGCTAGTTTGTATATCCTAAATCCTTTGTGTTATCTTTTTATGAAACATGCTATAATTTTCTATCCTCACTAGACACTGTGTCCTGTCGATAAGTGGATTTTGTTTGAGCAGACCGCTCCGGTGGCCTAGTGGTTAGAGCATCCGCCGCGGAAGCGGGAGGTCGTGGGTTCGATCTCCGGCCGAGAGTCATACCAAAGACTTACAACAATGGTACTAACAGCTGCCTTCTTTTGGCGCTCAGAACTAAGAGGTTAGTGTTAGGACTGGTCGGCCTGGTGTCAGGATAATGTGACTGGGTGGGACATCATGTTACATGTCTGTGGCATGATGCCCCAGTGCTAGACATCACCATACACTTCCTAATTGCAGACATCGTAGCGGTATGACAAAATTTTGTTAAACCTACGTTAAATATCCTAATCAAACAAACAAACAAACTGTCTGAGCACTACTCTAAGGATTATCCTCATTTTTATCATAATTGGTTTACATACATTCGTTCGTCAGCCACACTTTAGTCCGGCTATTATCTCACGAATTTATTTTGTAAACACTCACCTACTGCCATATCTAGTTGTTACAAATAATTGTCAGACAAACCAACTCGCCTCTAGGCTTGCGCTCAGCATAGGAAATGTAAGTCAATGTGATCTATTTCCCTCTGTGTATAGGATCACAATAATTGCAATGAACACTGGTGGAGATTTACCAAAGTGACATTATGTTAGAACGGAGGTCATTAATATAAGAAAAGATTTATTGATGTAACTCACTTTTATTTACGATCGTTTCGAATGATTTATGGAATATATTGACCATGTTTGGTAGGCCCAACATGGCTAAACACGGTGTTATGTTTATTTAATTTATATTGTGTACTTGAAATGGTTATGTTTATTTAATTTATATTGTGTACTTGAAAGTTTGTAATGATTCATAGAAGTAAACAAGATATGTACTTAAATTCAAATTGAAGACCTGGCCTTGCTTGCGGGTTAGTGATTTTTTTCCATTAGGATCAATTGATTTTCCGTATCACTCTTTTGCGAAATAGGTCAAGTGAAATATGTTTATAACTGATTTGGTAAACATTTATTCATTTCTGTTTAATATTGGTCTTTCAGAATCTACGATCAGAGTTTACGGTTGTGTTCAGATCAAATTTGACAGGTATTATTTATTTAAATTATTCATTGGAATTACGAATTCCACATTGACTTTTTTTTTTACTTAAAAACTACTTTTAGAACATTGAGAACTCATTCGAAGACATTCTGGAATTGTGGTATATCATGGCATTCTTGACTCTTATTACATCAAGATATTCAAGATTATTGGAATTCATTCGGAACATTCTATACTTTCAGACTTGTGATGGAACATTTATGTTTATTAGGGAATGGATTCAAATACTATATGTGTCTTTTGGATTTTCACCTTTTTTTGAGAAATAAGTAATTTGTTGATTTTACTCAACATGTTGGTTTCGCTTTTTCAGCTGCATAATTTTTACTACATAGGGTCGTCACACCAGGCAGACATTTGCAACTAAAACTAAATTTTTACACCTTAAACGACTGTTATTTGCGGGGAAAAAATAGTTGTTAGAAGATAAATTTCTCTAGGTTGATTCACAATGATGCCATTAACCCAAAGTGACTTATTTATATGGAAAATTTGCGTTACTGTGACTACTTTTCTTTGCAGTTTTCCGAACATGCGAATAACACCTATAGTCCAGTAAAGATATAAACTTAAAGATGGCTGAAGTGGCGTTAAAACAAAATGTTCACCGTGGAATAGAGACTACTTATGCCCCCACTTGTAATAAAAGGCGAACTAACAAGATCAACGTTAATAGCCTGTCATTAAATATCCTCATATATTACCTACAAGCTAGTTAACATAACAAATGTAAAGTTTTGTAAAAACAATTGAAAAATGTCACAGTAATTGAACCTGTTGGTAGGAAGCATGGCTTTGTGATATTCTGCTTGGATCGAAAGAAAATATCCATCTTGCAATATGGGCAATACAGCATCAAGGCGCTGGTGTTTGTTTCGACTAACTGCTTAGACACGTACAGTAACGGACAGACATGGGGTATCGCAAATATTACCGGAACTTCCCTTACAATATGAAATCATGATTATTCTTTAAAAAATTGATTGATAAATCTTATTTGAATATTTCTTAACTTATTATACATTTTATTTGAGCATTGTAATAAACCCACGCAAACCGTTTAATTGTATTTCAGACAGGTGTAACCAATGGATAGTTGTTGCATTAGGGAAATAATAATATAGTTATAATTGTAGCCATATGTGTCGTGTCCAATTACAGTCTCTGAATACTATTTACACACCATGACGAACCCATATTGATCAGATAGTGTTTATCTTGTGTCTTGTCCATTCAGTGTATTCAAAAATTAGCTTTAAACACTAATTGGTTCATTTAGATATCACATTTTACAGCCACTGATCCTTCTTCCCTCAATTACGGCAGATCTCGACACAAAATCATAGATTTCTGCGTAGTTCTCTTAGATAATTTTTCAAGGAAGAAATATTTTATGGACAAGACTACAACTGTATAAAGTCGATAGATACTTTTAAAAAAAAGTATCTATCGAAAGGCTATTAAGACCGAAACATAAACACCAATGGAGACTAGAGTTCTTCTAATAAGTATACTAATTCTGAATTCTATCAGTAGTTCACTTGAAACTACTTGGAATGATGTTTCAGGTGAAGCCGTTAATGTGGCGGATAAATATGGCGGAGCGACTACCATTATTCCTTTGAATGATCTCACACAAACCATGAAAGTTTCGGTCGACATGGATTTGCTTTCAATCAATAATTACGATGAGGAATCTGGGTATATAGACATAAGTGGATATCTCTCTATAAAGTGGACCGAGAATGTTTACAGTACATCAACAGCTGGTCTTGCGGCACCTGATACATCCGCTTTGGTCCTTGCCAGTACATTGTGGGTACCATCACTCGTGCTGGTGAATTCATTAGATGACGTGTCCGAAATTGGAGATAGCTCATCTAAAGTGAGAATATACTTTAAGACCGGAAAGTGTCTTTGGGAACAGAGAGTGATTGTGAAGGCATTATGCACAGCTAATGTTCTTTATTATCCCTTCGATAAACAGGAATGTGTTTTAAAGTTTTCAACATGGATTTACACAGCAGATGAACTTTTACTCTCTGCCACATCATCCACAGTAGGAACTCAATTTTACAGTGACAATATTGAGTGGACACTTAAGGAAACCGTTGCAAGGTCTACAATACTGAACAGCAAATCATACGTGGAGTTTGTATTCTCCATAGAACGGAAAAGCACATACTTCATGATCAGTCTTTTAATTCCCTTAATTGTATTGTCCATTCTGAACATTTTCGTCTTTATTTTACCAGCGGAGTCAGGAGAGAGAGTGGGATTCGCTGTGACTTGCTTTTTGGCTTTTGTGGTTTTCTTGGGTACGATTACGTCTTCTTTGCCCAAATCATCCTCTCCTCTGTCCATGCTCAGCTACTACACGGGTATAATGATGGTTTTCAGCGCCGCTACCAACGTTGTGGTCATGATTACATTAAGGATTTACCACAAACCTGAAAACGAATCCGTTCCAAATTGGTTAAAGATGATCGTCATATGCTTACGATGTGTCCCATGTAAATCCACTGTCAGTCCATCAGGAAATGAGTCAGAATTATCGTTAGTAGAAGACATCGCGCAGCAGAAAGCAGTTTATAACGTCAAAAAGATTCGGATGAGTTTAGACCCCGACGAGGAAACGTCCCAAGGCCATGTGACGTGGAACTCGATTGGTCGTGCCTTGGACATGCTAAGTTTTATTTCCTTTTTGGCAGCAGAAATTGTGTTTAGTGTTTCTTACCTGCTTCCAGTGATTCTGAATGCCAACTAGATCAATAGACTTTCTATACTTACATCAGAGCTGTGTTCTTGTAAGTAAATGGTTCGTTTTCCATCGAAAGAGATAAGTTATGTAGACGCTAGACAATTGTATTATTCAAGAGCAGTTGTGACTAGTTTTCTTATGTAGTTTTGAGAATAAATTCTAACGATAGTCTCAAAGGACAATATCAGAATGAAGACATGCAATTTATTTCAAACTGCATTTCCTTTTACAATTACCTGTAAATAGTGATTTTATAATTAACCCAGAAATGTGTGTTAAATATATTGCACAAGGTGAGGTGTAAATTTTCAATGTTTCTGTGTAATTATAATAAACGTTTTTCAGATTTTTATTTTATTTTAGAAGAATCAGCAGGAGTCAGGTACAAAAGCTTAAAATTTATTTACGTTAACAAATTGCAAAGTTACTGGATGACTGGAAGTTGTAAAATAATTTGCAGATCTTTCTTCTTATTTGTGCAGAAGTTTAGGATCCAAGTACAAGAAGAAATTTAATTCATTACGAAATTATGTCCAATACTTTTCAGGAAATTCGCTCTCAACTGTAGAACTAACCATTACGATAATTGAATACTTGTTAAATTGAACATGTCATTATTTAGAAAAGCCATATTCAATTCAGCTAGGAAGCTTTACTCCGTTAAGGTGACAACTGATACTGGGTTAGGTTAGGCATATTAAATAATTTGAAATTGTTCTGCGTCGACTTTTCGGGCAATATTTGAGTTGAAATCTTGCTCAGAGTTTGTTTGTTTGTTTGTTTTAGGGTTTAACGCTATTTTTCAGTACACGATAGGGTATACATGGCGGCTAGTATTATTGGTGGAGGAAGAATCCAGGAAAAGCACCGAAAAGAACCACCGACCCACAAGAAGCTACTGGCAAGCTTTCTCCATAAATACATTAGCCGAATCTTAGACTCGAACCCAAGCAGACAGAGGTGATCCGTAACGGAAAGCTCGTTAGACCACTCGGCCACTCGGGGTCCCTCTTACTCAGAGAAATTATACAAATGTGGTATTGATTTATAAGACTAAATACCAGTATATTATAATGAGGTTTCTTAGCTCTATTTTATATTAGGACGAAAGCATGATTACCCCTCCCAGACCATACGTTAGTATAAACAAAGTACGAAAACAACTTGTTGAGGCAACAGCGTCGATTTCATTATTGATTACATGTTTGTGTTTCACACAAAATTACTATACCTGACATTCACACAAAAATTACTATACCTAACACTTACACAAAATTCCAATCCGCTCTTAATAACTTGCTGAGATTTGCTGGTCATGCGCCTGACTAATACAATGAAAGCGCGATTAAAAAGTCGCTGGGAAGTTACCAAAAAGATAATTAATAATTGCATATTTCGCAACACACACTCTGAGGATGGTATGGTATAAATTTTAGATCATTCGAAATCGTCTGATTCACAATGGAGGCTCTTGACGATTTTATTTACACAGCCACTTGTCGAGATATTTGTAGAATTTCAGCTTTTTATGTTATATGGCTTTCATCGTCACGATGAAACAAGTACAGATTAGCCTTACCACTAATAAGAGAACCAGATTCTAGCATTTTGATAAAATTAATATGTGAGACTATGGATTTATCGACATAACATTTTCAATTCATCATCCACCGGTGATGTTTGTGTATGTGTCTTGTGATATTGGAATATAAAGATTATCAGCAGCATCAGAAAGTGAATATGTGACCCAGGTAAGCTTACTATAATAATCTGAATTTTCTGTGCAAACTAGAAACAATTTTTTTTTATAATTATTTTTGTTTTTGAAATCTGTGCTGTACTTTTCATCGTCAAGCCTGATCATAATATGCTTACTTTGGAAAATAATTATTTTCACCTTTAACGTGATATGTTCCATTGTAATATCTTCCATAGTTCATATTTCACACAATTTGTTTACTATTCCTTTTTCTTAATTCACATAAAAATTACTTTCCTTATTTGATTTAATTCGTACAAAATTTACTGAGGATTGTTTTTCGTATTTAGCAACTCTATTCGGTGTCATATCAACAAGCAAAAATCGTCATTGACTCGCATTCCCTGTATCATATATAACATTATCACCACTGAAATAAGCTTGAATTTAGTTTTTAAAACTTTAATAAGTCGCCAATACTTATGTACAAGACATATTTTTTCTCGTTTTTTTGGCCGAATATTTTTATTCACCGCTATTAACACAATAAATAACCCAAGCACGATCAACAATAATAGATTTCATGCCTCCCCCCCCCCCCCCCCCCGAAATATTCTACATCTTCATATCATTGGAATATAATTCAGCACGCTAATTATTTTACTATAAAATTTATAGCATGTCTGACACAGTAAAGTTTTTTATAGTGGTAATATGAATAGTATTTGACGATCTCGTTTCTATCGTTGTCGTGGAGATCAGATGAAATATGAATGAAGTCTTTTTTTTTTCTTCTTTTCTTCTGAAACTGTTTTGGTAATTATTTCAATTGCCGTAGTACAAATATTTTCAGAGGAAACCATATCGATCAGAGTACTAAATTTTGTATTGACATGGTCGGCAAGAAACTCTGAGATAAACTCGAAGCTGATCAAGAATTGTATTATAAGTCTTTTTTGCTCTTTTACATGAAGTATATTTATTCTCATAGTTTGGCTCGATTTTTAATTTCTTGTTGATTAAAAACAAAATATACGTGTCACAATTAACAATACTGGGTTTGCGGTTCTGCCTGCTGTAGCAATTTCATCTGTTCTTAGTAATATTGGAGTATAATTCAGCGCGCTAATTATTCTGCTGTAAAATTTTCTGACGTATCAGATACAATAATGTATTTTACGGTAATATTTATACTCTTTGATCAACCCGTTTCTATCGTTGTCTTGGAGACATAATGAAATATGATTAAAGTATATTATTTCTTTTTATGAAACTGGTTCTGTATTTATTTCAATAGTAAAAATGTTTTCACCTGAAACATTATCGATCAGAGAAATAATTGGATCGGCAAGATATTCTCTGTACGTATCATATACTTTAGATGAGATAACATCATCTCTAATATTTTATCGTCGAAGCAATTTTTATTTATTAAATCTGACGACTGAAATTTTCGTAGTTTTTACCTTGTTCGATCCCATATAAAGATTTTCCACCATAGTATCACCTATTTCATAAAGTTATAATTGACAAGAGTAACATTTATTACATAATCAGTATTGGTCAAAGTTGTCTATTTAAGTTGAGAATTGTTCTACCCATATATGGAGGTGGTTGAAATTCCAAACTCCACAAATGATGATTTCCCCATTCTCAAAGACGAGGGGGAGTCAGAAATAAGAGCACTTGAAGAATGGGGAGGGGGGGAATCAGCGATAGAGCTACTCACAACACGTTGCAACAAGATCTGGCAGACAGGTGAATAGCCCGCACAGTGGACCTTTTACAAAAAATGCAATTTACAGCTGTGCCAAAATTACAGAACTATTAGTTTGATCAGCCATGCTAGTAAGGTGATGCTGAAGATCATCTTGAACAGACTGAAAACACAAGCAGAAGAAATAATTGCTGAAGAACAGGCAGGGTTTCGGAGTGGGAGAAGTACAACAGAACAAATATTCAGTCTCAGGGTTCTGTGTGAAAAGTACTCGCAACATCAACAGGACATCTATCATGTGTTCACAGATTGCAAAAAGGCTTTTGACATAGCGTGGCATGAGACATTGTGGGCCACAATGAAGCATTATGGGTCAAACGTTTACCAATACCATCAAGCAGCTGTACCCAAGGCTACCAGTGCAGTAGGTTCTGTGGAGGACTGGTTTAAAACAACAGTTGGAGTATGTCAAGGCTGTCTCCTGTCACCCACACTTTTCAACATCTTTTTAGAGCACATCATAGGCGAAGCCCTGGAAAACCACTGTCACTATAGAATAGTCAGCATTGGAGGGCGTAACATCACCAACCTACGCTTTGCAGATGACATTGATGGGCTGGCAGGCAGTGAAGTCGAGCTTGCCACCTTCGTGAAGAACCTGGATGGAACATCTTTCAGATTTGACATGGATATAGGCGCCGAGAAGACAAAGCTCATGACAAATAGTGGCAAACAAATCTCAGCCAAGATTAAAATCAGAGGACAAGAACTTAAAACACTGGGCCAGTTCAAATATCTTGGTTCCATAATCACCGAAGAGCGATCAAGAGCAGAAAGTTTGTCACGAGCAGCACAAACAACGAACATAAATCATGAACAGTTCATAAATCTTCGAGATTTTTATAGTTTTTTGATAAAACATTTTCATTATATATATATATATATATATATATATATATATATATATATATATATATATATATATATATATATATATAAAACAAAGTTAAATTACTACTGTCCTAGTTGAATGTCTGATAGCGACCACTTTTGGGTCATGTTTTGGTGAACTTTGAATTGTTACATCCTTAAAAGTTCTGAAAGTACATCAAGTTATTCGGCACACATTGTGCTCTTCAGTCACACTGCTCAGTCTCTCAAGGCGAATATATAAGACTTCATCTGATTGGCTAATACAATTGGCGATTAGGATAATAACATAAGTCAGCAGAACATGACCCATAAGTGGTCGCTGTTAGATCTTTACAACGGACAAGGAACATTTGATTTTAGCCAGATTGAGAGACCGGTATAGCATTCAGACGAAGAGCATTAAGATTTGATGAGTACGCCCAAATTAAGTTTAGTTAATTTTGTTTATTTTTATAACGGCGTAAAAAAGAATCTTAGTGAAGATTACTTACGCTTTCGATGTTATGTTATGATTTTTTTTTTATCACTCATTTTGATTAAAGTGTTTAATTTGGCAGAAATCGACTTTTAGGTTTATGGAAATTCATCATGTAAAAGAATGTGTTGGTCTATAACATGGCCAGTAAAATGCACACAAATGATAGAGACGTTGAAGAAGTGCATAAACATCCGTTACTGTTCAAGCGTTAGGTCATGACATAGCAAATTTTTTTTTAAACTGAACTACTACTACTACTACTACTACGGTAAATCACGAGCACGGCTGGACTGTGGTCAAGAAGACTTGGCCGAAATATTCAGTATTTATAATAATATTTGTTTTCAGTCTTACCCTCAATGGATTATTTCATCTTTCTTCACATAAATCTGCCCCCATTATACCCCCCCCCACCTCTCCCTCTGTCTGTCTGTCTGTCTCTGTCTCTCTCCCACAGGCAACATAATTATTTCTATTGTTTATAAGCCAATAAAACTAATGAATCATACACAATCATTTTTATATAATTAACGGATGATATGTCAGATATTTAGTAACGGTATCAGTTGATCTTTGGTTATTAAAATGTATGCTTGCTGGAAGATATCAGACAACCCGTCATTAATATTAAATTAATCAAAATATCACGACACTGTGTAACACAACGCACCCTGTGTGCTTTTTAGTAACAATACTACAAAGGTAGAAAATATCTATCAAGATAAATCATCAAGTCCTAAATAAATATAGCCATTAAACAATGGCTGACAGTCCCCTGTGTGGGAGATTAATATACAATAATACTGTTTGCACTCGGAACGACTTAATATTTGTAGTACGCAGTGTCCATCAGTAGTCATACGTGAGAACGACCTGAAGTCGGTATATAAATGAACTGCGGACGCAAGGAGCTCTGAAAATTGGTCATTATTATTCATATTGCCTTATTTACGCACAAAACCTTTTCTAAACTTACATGTTAAACAATTGTTTCTTCTGCGTTCATGAATTTTGACAAACTCGACTCAAACGAGAAGATAAATAATCGCCACGATACATTTTGATACAAATATAAAATAATCGACACGATACGATAAAAATAATCGCCACGATACATTTTGATACAAATATAAAAATAAATGAATAATGAAATAATCCAATCAAACAGCCATTAAAGGGGAAGATTATTCTCTTAATCTTCATTCTTGTACAACATAGAATGGTATTATCTCTCATGGTATGCGTGTGAAAAGAACTCTCATTATTAGGATACGTTCTGATCACATCTATAAAAATAAAAAATAAAAACAACAGCTATGTGGTAGAGAAAATAATCATTTTGGATATGAAAGTTGATCCTTGTAATCGAAAAGGAAAGAATACGGAATGTTTTAGAATATAAGTGAATTTTTTTTTTTAACAAACCAGGGGTATTTTGCTTGACCGAACGGTGTCAAACACTGGCGCGATTCCGCAAGAAGTCACAAGTTTACCCCAAAATGTCCATAGACTTCTATATAACTTCAGTTATAAATTAGAAAATCAGACGTGTCCATTATGCATTAAGCATACAAACATTTTCTTTATTAAAGGACTCCTTTATAAGCATTTAGTTATTGATAATTCGCCTGAAAAACTAGCTCTTTTATGGCGCAAAGAATTTAGATTAGCATGTTATCAACCCATATGTGTGCTGGCGCTCGTGTCAAGTTTTGTTTAACTTCGCGTGCCCGTGTGACATTTTTTTTGGTCCTTGTCGTACTGATAAGCATACTACAGTACTGCTAATGTGTTCCAACTTGTGCCAGGTATTTAACAGATAAATACATTGCCAAGTTGGAATTGAGATTATTCGGTTATTCCTGGATCCAAGGCATTGCAGTATACAGAGGGTTCGGCTTTGAGGATTTGGATTTCTTTGTATAAAGAACACATAGTACAATATATCAAATATTTGTAACGAAATAAACACATAACGTGATTATGATACTTACACATCAATAAATATTTGTAAGCTTATGTGTTTAAGATCTAAACAATCGTCGAGGTATATAAATGCAGAGCACGGAGGCACATACAATTTTGGATTCAGAATTTTAATATTTCTGTCTAATACCAAAATGTCTGTGTAAATGTTCAATACATCGTCCTGGTCAAATTAAGCTAAATCAATAAACAATAACATTGATCTTATACAGTTTGATATGATCGGTAACTGTCTTAACATTCGATCAAATTATGGTTGGAGATTTTTGAAGTACAAAAATGTCCGATTGTATATGCTAACGTGTATTTAGAATCCTTTGTTGAAAAACGTTTAAGAATTGCGATGGTCTTCACAACCGTAAAAAGAGATGCTGATCTAAACTACCATGACAGCAGGCATTTAACTAATATAGAAAACATCCATGGCTTGGATTCGGGTGCTTTTTGATGAAGTAGACAGTATTCCTATGAAAGGTGAGGCAACAAGATGGACATACTTATTTCTGCGAGATCGTAATCGAATAACAGATGAGGGATCAAAAGAGTGGACCAGTCTATAAAGTCGTATGTAATCCGAAGTAGAACTGAAACGAATGAACTAACATCGAATCAAAATACATATTTGGTATTATTATTCTAACAGAATAGTAGCATTTGAATATACATATGTTTGCATGGAGAGTTTTACAGGAATTTGGTTTGAGTTAAACAAGACTACGAAACATTCATTTTGTCTGATTAGTTCGAAAATAGCATCTTCAAACCTACTAAATCAAACTCATAAGTAAAAACAATTTTGAAAACCGATGTCATATTGTCCACAAAATTTTCCCTTTCTATTAATTTTGTCATTCAGGTACTGTTGATATGAGAACATGTAATATTGTAAGCTGATGAACAATATTGTATACAGAATGAGTAGAAAAAAGTTCATGTCAAAGTCGAGAAAGACTTTAAATATCGATTAACCAGAGCTCGAAATATTTGTGAACTGTTTACAGATATTTGTTCATTCATGCGCAGTTGTAGTCAATCCCAAATATCGTTACTACTGACACACCAGATCAGCTTACTTTGATCTGGTCATGTAAGTCAATATTTAAGTATTGATACACCGATGGAATCGCCGGTATGCATACATCTGCCACATCCCTTTTGTTTTACTTTCTTCAAGGTCAGTAATACAGGTGTCAGCTACGTATCACTTAATTCACTTTTTCTTTACAATGCCTTTGAGAAAAGATTGTGGTTTGTTGGAAACACTCTGTATCCATGAAACCGCATGGTATACTCCCAGTCTTGTTTGACACAGGAAACTAGTTCCCTGGGAGCTGGCCCTGGAAGATATGACATAATAATGTTTACAGAATAGGCAGCTGGTGCAATGTACGTCTTATTTGTAAGATGCCGTCAATACAGGTTTACGGATTTCAGTTAAAACATGTATTCATGGAGTCTGAATATGAAGGTTTTTTTGTGGTTTAGCAAACACTCCCAATGTCCCTTATTTAATAACTTGTCAAATAATCTGTCATGTTGCAATTGCTGTCGTTTTTAATAAATTTCCAGATATTTTACAATTAAACTTTTATTAATTCATCAAACTTTCAAATCTTATCCAAACGCATTCACTGATATTCTAATAGGAAAATATTATACTGATCCTATTTTCATTGCAGTGGAATCTACATATGATCAAGATAGAACATGCATTATAAAGTCCAATTATAAAGTCCAATTATAATGTTCAAGACACTGCTAAAACTTAATGAGCTATTAATTTGATGACAGCCAGGCTGAGACTCAGGTGAAAAAAATTATGACCAGTTTTCTTAACTCCATATGAAATTCAAAAGTGACAGTAGACTATACCGTTGACGGTGACGGTATATTTTTGTTTCTGAGTGATATTCGTACAGATATTAAGGTTGATAACAATGATTGCAAGAACTGCTATAGTTCCATTAATACCGTAGCCACTAATCACGTTCTTTGCTTTATAGTTCTGATCAAAATGTAATAAGAAACTCACTATTTCAAATAAGGTAAACTAAAAGATTCATCAAGGGACGATGCAATATGTCTTGCTTTTTTTGGTAATCCATCTTGCAACGGTACCAATAATTCCAAGCAATGATTCTTTACTAACTTATTCAAATAATTAACGACATCTATGAAACCTTTTTAACTCTATCAACTAACAAATCAAATGTGCCCCTGGATGGATCACAACCACAGCTTGTTCCTCAGAGCAAAATGAAGAGAGATTGTCGCAAAGTCATCAGTGGCGTCCTACGACCAGCCAGGTATGGGGAAAATTAAATGAAAACTAAATTCACTACCAAATCAAAGAACATTTGCTATCAACAGAGCAACAGTTACTGTATCTTCATAGAGAGGATAAGAACATGCTTCGCTATAAAAAAAAATCCAGCTGCCTGTATTTGTTTTATCCATTTAAAAAATATTTTTTGTCTGTCACCTAGCCGCTGATTCAAGAGAAAGTGTGGCTTCTCTAACTTTTTTTTTTTGGTTATCTTCTTTATATGTGCCAGCTACCACACGTGTATCGCCGCTGCTAACATCCCAAAGATGATAACTTATAATTTACAACCAACCAGAAAATATTTCCGTTCCAGGTTGGCTCAATGGTTTTCGAACTCTCTTTAGAGCAGACTTAATCCCGTATTAAAACGTAAAACTAATGTGGTATTTGCAGACAGCGAGAAATACCAACCCGAAGAAAAACAATCAAGTTTCATATCGTGGATAAAGTTAGTTACGTTCGTGTAAATCATATTTATCGCATCGTACCTGTTGCCTATTATTATCATTACTAGCAGCAGAAACATCCTACCAGCAGAGGCTAATTCAGACATTCAGATCTTTTTCTTATTCCGTTGCAAAACAATGACTTTTTACCTCAAGGTTCGAGTTATTTCCGCCCTAATATGGTTTATGGTTGGATATGTTATCTAGACACACACACACACACACACACACACACACACACACACACACACATATATATATATATATATATATATATATAAAGAAAAGAAAACGCTAAACAAAATAATAGCTTCGATATATATTTATAGAATAATATGTGGGGTTTTTGTTTTCTTGTAGGTGTATAATAACAAATACATTTTCAACACGTGTTTAGAATAGATCAAACTTATGTCGATATTATTGAGAAAGAATTATTGTTTTTGAAAATCTAAACGATCACGTTGTGTTAAGTATTTAATATAGAATTTTATGTTTTAAGTCAGATCATAACATCATCAATCATGTTCATGAAAGGAAACCCTATTCATATAATTCGTTCGAAAGTTCGCAGATCAGACGAAATTGTCTTTATAAAGAAGGTTATAATGATTAAAAAAACTCAAATGAGAGAGAGAGAGAGAGAGAGAGAGAGAGAGAGAGAGAGAGAGAGAGAGAGAGAGAGAGATTTATGTTATCTCATCCAACATTTCGTATGTACCAATAACATTTTGCAACGATTTGCAAAGAACCATTTAATTGAATAGCGATTCAAACAAGTTTTACATTGAACCATTACACAGCAAACTCATTATAATCTAACATGTAGTCATTGTCTTTTCTTTAGTGTTAGTTATTGACTTATTGTTATGTCTTCTGATTCAGTCACGATTCTCAGCTACCATTGATTTAACAACCGTATGTATTCACTTATAAGTCCACCTGCAAACATCACATATCCAATTCTGCCGTCGCAAAATGCACGTGCAGATCTGAACCTATGCAGAGATATTAATATTTCATACATGATCGAAACAGATCCTATTCAGGACCAATGAACTCCACATAAATGGGACTATATACGGTATACTGAGTGATGACCAGTGTCTTATATTTAACTCAGATCGTTATCTTAAGAATGAATATGTTATATTAATTGCCTACCTAATTAAGACACGTTTTGAAATCTAATTCATTCAGTACAAATCACATACTCGAATATGAAAATTTTAACCAGTGCATAACTCGTATACTAATGTGAACACTGTATACATAGATAGGCCCTCGTAAAATTCGCAATGACTGGCAAACAATGCAATCGGGGCCCATCCCCTTTATAATTTCTCATGAGCTGGAGGCCCATTTAAACTTCGCAAATTAGGCAACTGCCTAGCTTGCCTATATGGACGGGCCACCCCTGATATTATATATCCTTCAACTTTGTTACGGTGTTCCTCGCATGGTTCTAAGCCACCCTAATAATAATTACGTCAATATGACCAATGTTTTCACACAAATGGCCCATTTTTATACCGTCCCGAATGAAAGTTCGTCACTATGATCTTTACTTTCACTGTAGAGTTTAGATTGCAAGGGTCATACATTCAGCAACATACTTTTGTACATTAAACTTTAAGACAACATTTGTAAACATGTTTTCTTGGATGTGATTTCAGGACATTTTTCCCCATTGGAAATTCTTGGTCTAACTGATATTTGTCAAGTGGTTTCCTAAACGTTATGTAAATGACATGACCTTGTTTATAACTTAAAATGTTCTGAAAATAAACTTTGGACTCCCATCCTAATTCTCTTTTTGTGTTTTATGTTTTTATAGTAGGATTCTTTACATCAGAACTATTTATTCATATCTTAACATCTTTAGTAAAATCAGACTTTTCGTTCTGTTCAGTTGTAATTTGAGAGGATTTATTTGTTTAAAGTATTCATTGGCATTACAAAGTGCTCATTATATTAGGATTATTGTGAATTCACTTAAAAACTTAAAAACGTACGAACTGCTCCGGTGGCCTAGTGGTTAGAGCGTCCGTCGCCGAAGCGAGAGATCGTGGATTCGATCCCCGGCCGAGTCATACCAAAAACTTACAAAAATAGTACTAACAACTTGGCGCTCAGCATTAAGAGGTTAGTGTTAGGACTGGTCGGCCTGGTGTCAGGATAATGTGACTGGGTGGGACATCATGCTAAATGTTTGCGGCATGATGCCCCAGTGCTAAACATCACTAAAACTGCCTCACTGCAGGCGTCGTAGCGACATGACTGAAAAATTGTCAAAGCTACGTTAAACATCCTAATCAATCAATGAAACAAACAAAATCACTTAAAAACGTTCTGGATTATATAATTGTGATATATCATGACTGTTAGCACATCGCCACATTTCGGGTTATTGGAATTTCAGGATACTCAAGAGATTGAAATTCATTCGAAACTCCACTTGAAATTATTCCGAACACTAAATAATTTTGGACTTGTCATAGACCTTTCATAACTATTTGGGATTTCATTCACAATACTGTATATTCCTTTAAAATTTCATTTTGTATTCTAGGAGAAACAATCAATTTCTGAAATTACAAAACTTGTTGGTTTTCGCTCTTTTCTTCTAATTCCATTATGATCACAGATTCGTAACACTTCTCCGTTGCCAAAAGCGCAAGCTTTCCACACATTTTAGTCCAGATTTATGATTTACAAGAAATATTATTATGGTGGAAATAATTTTGATTATTTCCGTCACATTAACATTGACATTTGAAGTTATGACACCAAATCGACAGCGTACTTCCTTACATGCATGCAAAATCCAGTTGGGTAAGAATACATTGGAGAATTTAAGATGATGTGAGGAAACATTTTTTATTCTTCAACTTGACAATAGACATTTCGACAACGAACACGATATGGTTCTTCTAAAACCAAAACACAAGACATTCACACAGTATGGTAAAGATATGTGATAGAGAACTAAGATTAGTGTACATAAATATACTTTCCATTACTTCATTCAGTGGCCTTGACCATTTAACTTTTTATTCCGAAATCAAAATAATTCTTTATTTCCCGAAGTGCTAGCCATCCACATAGTTTGGTAAATGTCTACTGTGGAGAACTCGATGTAGTGGTCAGAAGCCATTGTTCTTCGTCTGGTGTCTAGTGACAGTAACCTTAACCTTTGATTTTTGACGTCAATCCGATTGAGCTTTTCCTTATTTCAAGCTATAGGTCGTACTTTGTAATTTTTCTTGTTTTAACCAGAGCGATATTGAACGTTTGATCTCAAAACTGATTAATTACACCAGGTGCAAAGCAACCGAGCAGTCAAACATATTTTTCGTCTTCTAGCCACAGTGACATAGGCCGTAGAGCGTTTGAACATGAAATCAAGAGTGTTCATTCTTTCCCAAACTATCGATGGTGAACAACTTTGGCTATTTTATGGAAGTGAAATCATTGAAAGTACCGATGGATGGACCGTATAGTAACATTATACACCACACCTTACAGAAGGCGTATACACAACTGTATACCCCATTTCTTGAAAGCAAATATCTATAAATACTTAATATGTGATTATCATGTGTTTTTTTAACATTAATTAATTCAACTATATAGCAGCTTCATAAGTGGAATGCATCAAAGATGCACAATTAAAGTTTTGATTTGGTTGGGATAAGCTCTTTTAACAGTTTTGCCTTGAGTCTTCGGTTACTTGTTGCTAGGCAATGAGAGTAAGGCGTGTTATCTGAGGACACAACACATGGATCGCCGACCTGTCCTATGAATCCAGCACAACCGTTTTCCCCCGGTAACAAATCATTATTTCACAAACGTATATACAAATATATTGATATAAGACCAGGTATAAGTAGTAGACTAAAATAATTTTTTTTTAGCCAAATCCTATTTTGTATTGGAGGAAAGCATGATCACCCCTCACAGAGCCTTCCTTATCTCTGTCATATTATAATTGCTTTTCCTCTCCCTTTCCTGAAATTCCAGTTTCTTCAACTCTAATTCCCTCTCTCTCTCTCCTCTTTTTCATATTGTTATTGTCTTTCTTTCTCACTTTCTTCTTCTCCCTCTCTCTCTCTCTCTCTCTCTCTCTCTCTCTCTCTCTCTCTCTCAATCCGCATCTGCTCTTTCTGTAATTCAATTTGTCTTTCTTTCTCCTCTTTCTCTCTATCAATCCACATCTGCTCTTTTTGTAATTCAATCTGTCTTTCTTTCTCCTCTCTCTCAATCCGTATCTGCTCTTTTTGTAACTCAAATCTGCCTTTCTTTCTCCCTTTCCTGTCTCTCTCCTCTTTTTCATATTGTAATTGTCTTTCTTTCTCCTCTTTTTCAAATTGTAATTGTCTCTCTTTCTCCTTTTCCTGAAATTCCAGCTTCTTCAACTCTAATTCCATCTTGAATTTTAATTCTAATTCTTTTGATTTTATGTCAGAGTCTGATGCAGACTTACTGACCGAAATCAAAGCACTTTGTTCCAACATATCCTTTTCCACCAAATACTGGACCAAAATCTTTTTGATATCTTGTTTCGTTAAAGAAGCCTTGACTTCAGAAAAATCACATTTTCTGGCAAGTTGAATCAGCTCATCTTTTTTGAAAAGATCTAATTGCTCTTGGGTAGGATTAGAAAGAAATATTTCTACTTTAAATGTCAGTTTAGGCTCGAATAAGCAGCAACACAGAAAGAGTGAAAACTAACAAGCTTGTAAAACTTTAACAAATTTATTAAGTACAATTATTTTCATAAAAGAAAATATTTAAACTTACGTTTTAGAGAATCAAATCCAACATTAATCCAATATAGAATTCACAAAAATAATCCACTAATGGAATTGCAAGAGTCCTGATAAATAAATGTTCTAATAGTTCCAGGTTCGAATCTTGACGATGTAATCCAAAATGGCTGACGATGTCACGTGATGCAGTTCTTGTTTTTATAATAATCCAAAAAAAAAATCTATGAGCACATGTTCTTTTCCAGATAAGTAAATTATTTCCTCTTGCTTTCCAATATAACTCAAAACACAACTATTAATTTAAAGCCTTGAAATTCTACTAAATCATTCTCACTCAAACATTAATTGAAAAAGCCGTTTTTTCGTAAACAATGGATCACGTGATTTTCCAGAAGGTCACAGAAAGAACGTACGATCATAAAAACACGTACACATGGAATGAAAATCAGCCATTTCTCACCCCCAAGAACTAAAAATAAAAAGATGTCCTTGGATTTAGCCAATCGTTTCCAAGGCCTGTTTATCACTCTGAAGCAAGGCCAGAAATGAGGTTACCAAGTCAAGGTCAAAAACATGTTTACAGATAAAGTATGGTCATAGAGATTTTTCTAGAATAATCTCCCAATTAATGAATTTTAAACCCAGAATGACAAATTTGGATCAGACAATTAAAAATAAATGATTTAAATGAAATATACGTAACACCTTCCCCCATAAAATAAAAAGAAAGGTTTATATGATAAAACTTTATTTTTATCACAAACCAGCTGAGGTTAAAAGAACTAGTATAAATTACACAGTATAATAAATTGTTATACACAGGAAAAAGTGTCTGCAATTATATTATCTAGAAAAAGCCTCAACCTTTTAACTTGTTCATGTCCCACAAAATGTCCTAAGAAAGTCACACTAGCACAGCAGAAGTCACTTTTAGATAAATTAATTGTCAAACATGCATCAGTGAGTCTGTCAAAGAATTTTCGAATTGTTGCTAGATGTTCTATCCAGGTGTCGTTGTAGATGATGATGTCACAATTTTATGACCAGAGATGATCGTTTTTATGAGACGTTGAAATGGACTTTCTTTAAATTGGTAGAGTCCAGCTGGAGTCACAAATGCCGAGATTTCCTTTGCTCTTTCCGTTAGTGGAATCTGCCAAAATCCTTTCAGAAGGTCAAATTTGATGTCATACTTGGCATTCCCAATTTTATCAATACAATCGTCAATTCTTGGTAATGGGAATGAATTTGTTTTTGTCTCACTGTTCACCTTCCTATAATCAGTGCACATACGGAAAGTTTTATCTAGTTTTGGAACAAGTATGCATGGTGAACTCCAATCACTTTTACTAGCTCGATAAAATCATTCTCCAGCAAATATTGAATTTCCTTTTTTAAGTGTTCCTGTTTGAATGAACTCATCCTGCATGGATGCTGTTTAACAGGTTTGGGATTTTCAATTTCAACGTCATGAAAAAATTTGTTTGTCCTTGTAAGAATATCTGGACATAAGCGCTCATATTCAAAAAAACAACCGCTTCAGTTTATTTCCCTCCTGCACTTGCAAATATGAAAGTTTCTGGTCTAAATTTTTTATAATTTCTGAATTCGTTATTTCAATATCAGTCATCATTCAAAATCAGTAGAATCTGATGATATTCCTTCACTAAGTGGGACAGGTACAACTAAATTAATTACATGTTTAACATGGCTATCTCTTTCAATATACTGGTACTCCTATAATTTATTTAGATCCCAGGAGCACTAATACTATAATTTAACTAATTCATTTTCTTCTTAACTTTGTAAGGGCCGTAATATCTAATTTGAAGAAAAGTAAGAAGAATGAACAAGAGTAACACAACTCCATTATCAGACTCAAAAGTTCTCTCCCTTGTAGTCATTTCAAACCACAGTTTCATTCTTAACTTAATTGCTGAATGCCCAGTTCATTCATAACTTGCTGGAAAATTCCAGACATGAAGTTTGAACCTTGATAAAAACTGAATAGATTTGAGAAGGCCATACTGAGTAAAAAACTTTATCAAAGCTTTTACTATTGTTTTATATTTTATATTCCTCAATGGAATAGGTTCTGGAAACCTTGTTGACGCACACATCATGGTCAGCAGGTATTGGTTACTTGACTTGGTCTTGGGTAAGGGATCTACATAATCTACCATAATTCTACTAAATGGTTCGTCAAACGCAGGAATAGGTTGCAGATGAGCCTTGGGTATCTTTGTCACAGAATTAGGCGAAAAATGAATTTATTTCTTTTTGGATACAAATTAATTTCACCATTTTTGTTTCGTCGTACATGCGTTACCTGTGGTGAATAAGTGTTTTTCAAGGTAAGCGACATGTAGCGACTTGCATGTACCTGGCTGGAAATCACTTGAAGTCAGGAACATTATAATCACGGGGGGGTGCACGGGAATTTTGCCCTGAATTCTGCTCACCTATTTGGGGACATATAAGGCAGAAAATTTCTAAAAAGATTACGAGTCAAAAGTATCTTGTCAAAGGAGAGATGGTTCTTTCTCCAGCCAAAGGGGTGAGTGTTAAATTTATATTTCATTTTATTGTGAATTTTATTCAGTTTATCATTTCATGTAATGATGCCTTTATTACAATGCAGATTTAAACCGTTGAATATTTGGAATTACTAGTCACTATTAGACTTTAAATGCAATAGCGTAATCTAAATTTTAGATTGTTTTAGAAACAACTATTATTAGTTTGGTTCCTTTATTGTAGTTGATTGTGCCGTGATTGTGCTGTTTGATTGTGCCATTTGATTGTGCGATCAAATTGAGGTGTCTGACTGTCTGTCTGTCAATTGTCTGTCCGTCTACGTTTGTATCTGGCGTGAACAGGAGGTCATGATGTCTGAGGATATCTGTCGAGATGTGTTAAATATCCGGAACTATCTAGAAGTCTAAATGTCCGAGTGTCCGGAGCTGTCTAGAGGTGTAAATGTCCGGGGTAGCATCTAAGTGTTTGGGACCGGTGGTTCTAATAGGTGCTGTATGCTGTCTGTACGTTATTGTGACGTATATCTGTAGTGGATCCGTGAAGGGCAAGCGACCAATAAAAGTATTGGGTCAACCCTAGGTATTCGGAGAAGCTGTGCGGCGATTCAACAGTTGGTGAATCGTACGGTTGTACAGGGTCGAGACGCATGTGTGTTTCATTTGGGGTTACAATTGAATGCATTGATATATTTACACGGAGTTACTTTGAATCTCGGTAGTATTCCAATGAATTACATGAATCTCAAGAACAGTTAGAAACTTGACTTAATACATATAGATGTTTGTACTTGTTATCGCAATTCATACGTGCGATAATATGATTGAGGTTTATCACAGTTCATACGTGCGATAATATAATTTTTGTAAAGGTTTCCTTTTATTTGAAACATTTGTGCAGTCCAGGAGGCTCCTTGGATCTGTGTTCATTTTGAATTAATATTTAATTTTATTTTCAAATTGTGAATGGTTGTGAAGTGTGATTGTGGGTTGAACGCATGAGTTATTGTGTTGATACATCATTATTTTTCATTAATAATTTATTTCATAAATTTACATCATCTTTCACATTGTGTTTGAGTTGTTCATTTGATCCACCATCCACTCGGTAACAATTCTGTTACAATCTTCTGATTGGGTTTTCCTACCATTTGACAAGTATGACAAGCTCTACAATATTTGACAACATCACTTTTGATTTTTGGCCGATAGAAGTGAGTCAAGATTTTGTGATAAGTTTTATTAATCCCTAAATGACCAGCCAAAGGAGTTTCATGGGCCAGATTAAGTATTTCCTGTCTGTAAGGTTTTGGAACTACTATTTGATAGTTCACTGACCACTCATCACCAGCAGGTACCTCGGGAGGTCTCCATTTTTGACTGTCGTTTATCACCCTGATTAGAATAGAGAGAATGAGTTGTTAAAAGAGGATCACTATGATCAATACTTATTGATTGATATAAACAAGGAGTAAAAGTGACCTCATCAAAAACCTGACCTATACAAGTGTCAGCTGAATGAATACTGGCTTCTTCAACATAAGCCTGACCTATACATATGTCAGTTAAAGGAATACTGTCTTCATCAACATAAACCTGACACATGCACGTGTCAGCTAAAGGAACACTGCCTTTTTCAACTTCATTCTCAAGAGCTTTCTTTGCGATAGCTCTGATAACTGCACAAGCTTGAAATATCGCAGTGAATTCTTTTTCAATTGAATCAACTTTCTGATCCAAATTAGGCTTGTCAGTTACAAGTGGATTAACCACAACCTTGTCCCCAGCTAAGTCGTTGCCTAGCAGTAAATGGATGCCCTCAACGGGTAAAACTGAGACTGTTCCGATTGTCACAGGTCCTGACACTAAGTCTGATGACAAATTTACACGATGGAGAGGAACATTAACAATGCCGCACTCTACTCCCTGAATAAGAACACTTTCATTAGAAGAAGACTTTTCAGAAAAAGGCAAAGTACCTGACAATAAAAGACTCTGAGAAGCTCATGTGTCCCTTAAACTTTTAATAGGGGTGGGATTGGCTGAATCACCCAAGAGTGATAAAGAACCCTTCAATATGAATGTTCATAATTCTCCACAATAAAATCAGACTGGGATTTATTAGACCCAACAAATGTATTGCTTTCAATACATGACTGTGACCTTGACCTCTTAGATAAAAGAGCATTTGGAACAGGTCTGTCTAGATTCTGATGCCTAGTTTTCAATTTGTAGCATCAGAAACAACGTGTCCTTTTTTCTTGCAATAGGTACACGTCGGAAGAGACAAGGATCTAGAATCTAGGATCTCCTCCATTTTTGAAAGTTGTGTTATTTTCAATTTTAGAAGGGCTTGAATTAGGCGGAAATACTTTTCGGCCAGAAAATTATTGAGTAGAAGTCTTGTTAACATAAGGAACTTTATGTGTCAAATTCGTCAGCTGCTCGAGCAGCATTTTCCAAGGTTTCAATCTTATGTTCATCAAAATAAGTTCTAATGTCACTATAGACACAGTTTTTGAACGCTTCAATTAATATAATTTGCTTGAGAATTTGATAATCTCGTTCGACTTTCTTGACTAAGCACCATCTATCAAACAACTGCTCTTTTTCTCTAGCAAATTCGACATGAGTTTGTCCAGCTTCTTTTCTGTAATTTCTGAATTTTTGCCTATAAGCTTCAGGGACTAACTCATAACCCTTTAAAATGCATTCTTTAACCACGTCATAGTCACCGCTTTGCTGAACAGACAGTGAAGTGTAAATCTGACTAGATTTACCAGTAAGTAATAACTTGTAATAACTGAGTCCAGTTCTCTCTTGGCCACTTTAAATTTTCTGCAACTTTAAAAAAAAAATTAAATATTTGTCTACTTCTTTTTCTCTGAAAAGGGGCACTAATCTAATATTCCTTGCTAAATCAAAATTTGGATTTGAAGTATGATGATGATTCTCACTTGCCAGCCCTATTTCTTTCATTTTAATTTGATAATCCCTTTCTTCCTTCTCTCTGTCATATTGTACATGCTTTTCCTCTCCCTTTCCTGAAATTCCAGTTTCTTCAACTCTAATTCTCTCTCTCTCTCTCTCTCTCTCTCTCTCTCTCTCTCTCTCTCTCTCTCTCTCTCTCTCTCTCTCTCTCTCCTCTTTTTCATACTGTAATTGTCTTTTTCATATTGTAATTGTCTTTCTTTTTCACTTTCTTGTCTCTCTCTCTCTCTCTCTCTCAATCCGCATCTGCTCTTTCTGTAATTCAATTTGTCTTTCTTTCTCCTCTTTCTCTCTATCAATCCACATCTGCTCATTTTGTAATTCAATCTGTCTTTCTTTCTCCTCTCTCTCAATCCGTATCTGCTCTTTTTGTAACTCAAATCTGCCTTTCTTTCTCCCTTTCCTGTCTCTCTCCTCTTTTTCATATTGTAATTGTCTTTCTTTCTCCTCTTTTTCAAATTGTAATTGTCTCTCTTTCTCCTTTTCCTGAAATTCCAGCTTCTTCAACTCTAATTCCATCTTGAATTTTAATTCTAATTCTTTTGATTTTATGTCAGAGTCTGATGCAGACTTACTGACCGAAATCAAAGCACTTTGTTCCAACATATCCTTTTCCAACAAATACTGGACCAAAATCTTTTTGATATCTTGTTTCGTTAAAGAAGCCTTGACTTCAGAAAGATCACATTTTCTGGCAAGTTGAATCAGCTCATCTTTTTTGAAAAGATCTAATTGCTCTTGGGTAGGATTAGAAAGAAATATTTCTACTTTAAATGTCATTTTAGGCTCGAATAACAGCAACACAGAAAGAGTGAAAACTAACAAGCTTGTAAAACTTTAACAAATTTATTAAGTACAATTATTTTCATAAAAGAAAATATTTAAACTTACGGTTTTAGAGAATCAAATCCAACATTAATCCAATATAGAATTCACAAAAATAATCCACTAATGGAATTGCAAGAGTCCTGATAAATAAATGTTCTAATAGTTCCAGGTTCGAATCTTGACGATGTAATCCAAAATGGCTGACGATGTCACGTGATGCAGTTCTTGTTTTTATAATAATCCAAATAAAAAATCTATGAGCACATGTTCTTTTCCAGATAAGTAAAATATTTCCTCTTGCTCCAACGGACACAATTTCCAATATAACTCAAAACACAACTATTAATTTAAAGCCTTGAAATTCTACTAAATTATTCTCTCCCAAACAATAATTGAAATACCCGTTTTTTCGTAAACAAGGGATCACGTGATTTTCCAGAAGGTCACAGAAAGAACGTACGATCATAAAAACACGTACACATGGAATGAAAATCAGCCATTTCTCACCCCCAAGAACTAAAAATAAAAAGATGTCCTTGGATTTAGCCAATCGTTTCCAAGGCCTGTTTATCACTCTGAAGCAAGGTCAGAAATGAGGTTACCAAGTCAAGGTCAAAAACATGTTTACAGATAAAGTATGGTCATAGAGATTTTTCTAGAATAATCTCCCAATTAATGAATTTTAAACCCAAAATCACTAATTTGGATCAGACAATTAAAAATAAATGATTTAAATCAAATGTACGTAACAATACCTGTCAAGGACCTACCACTAAATCATTCATTATCGTCATACCATATAAGGTTGGCTTAAAAGCGCTTATTATAATCTACTATTGCGGTTATTTTACTTGAAATCACTAGCAATGTATATGCATATTTTACACAAAATTACTATTCCTAACATTCACACAAAATTACTATTCCTAACATTCACACATAATTACTATTCCTAACATTCACACAAAATTACTACTCCTAACAGTCACACATAATTACTATTCCTAACATTCACACAAAATTATTATTCCTAACATTCACACAAGATTATTATTCCTAACATTCGCACAAAATTATTATTCCTAACATTCGCACAAAATTATTATTCCTAACATTCACACAAAATTATTATTCCTAACATTCACACAAAATTATTACTCCTAACATTCAAACGAATTCTAATCAACTATTAATAGCTCACTGGGATTTTACAAAATAACTAAATAATTTACACAGCCACCTGTCGATATATAATTGATATTCACACATAATTTATATGAAATCGCGAGAGATTTACTGTAATAACCAATCTAGAAAATCCACCTTGATAAAGTCAATAATATCAGACGTTTAACAACCCAACGCAAATGTATTATCCCATTCAAGCGGTATATTTTATCATTACAATATCAAAGACAGGATTTTATGATAACATTGGTCTCATTTTATGACAATTGTTCAGTATTGATCAAATTTTTATGATCTTATTGCCATGATTTCAACATAACTAGCTTTATAATTATCAAAATTGATCACCTTACCTAATAAATTTATTTTAATTCCCTTAGCTCGTTTCTTAACTTTATTATCAAATAAATTTATAGACAGTACATTTTACTACGCAACCAAATGAACTCTACGATATGAATCAAAACTGTATCATCCTGAAATTTGTCTATTACATTTTTATGATCACAATACAATCCACTGTTTTTGAACAATCTGAAAGACCAAATTCTCTTGGTTATCATAAACTTATTGATAATATCATCAGATTTATTCTTGTATATAAGGGAGTAAGTATCTGTACATAACAGCTCTGCATCAGGCTAGGTGACAAAATCGTAATGAAATGTGTACATTAGCCATTTTGATATCTCAAGTACTGCCATACCGAGATAAACTGGCTTATTCAACTTCAAGTCTTTCTTATGTGAATTGCTACTAGATTTTCATTAAATACTTTCAGACTAACAGCACCATCACATGCTGCAAGTTTATTACGACGTTCCACGTTATTGACTATCTCAATATTGTTTTGCTTTCTAATATTTTTCATGGTTATTTTTTAAAATTCCTGTTTTATGGTTATAAGTCGCAAAAATCCGTTTCCAAACGTGAAAATTCGCTTGCTTTAAACCAACATTTCACGAATTTCAGGTTGAGAATTTCAAGAAAAGGTCTTGTGCGTAAGTAAGGCACTGTGAATAATAATGACCAATTTACATAGTTCCTTGGGTCAGCAACTCTTCTCTGTATAAACGTATGGTCGTTCTTACGTATGTCTGTACTGATCTACACTATGCATTACAAATATTAAGTCGTTCCGAGTGCAAACAGTATTATTGTATATTAATCTCCCACACAGGGGACTGTCAGCCATTGTTTTATGGCTATATTTATTTAGGACTTGATGATTTATCTTGATAGATATTTTCTACCTTTGTAGTATTGTTACTAAAACGCACACAGGGTGCGTTGTTTTACACAGTGTCGTGATATTTTGATTAATTTAATATTAATGACGGGTTGTCTGATATATTCCAGCAAGCATGCATTTTAATAACCAAAGATCAAAAAGATCAATCGATACCGTTACTAAATGTCTAAAATATCATTTGTTAATTACATCACTAATGATAGTGTATGATTCATTAGCTTTATTGGCTTATAAACAATAGAACAATTAAATTGCGTGTGTGAGAGAGAGAGAGAGACAGAGAGACAGAGACAGACAGACAGAGATGGGGGGATAATGGGAGCAGACTTATGTGAAGAAAGATGAAAAATCGATTGAGGATAAGACTGAAAACAAATATTATTATATATACTGAATATTTCTGCCAAGTCTTCTTGTCCTCAGCACAGCCGTTCTCATGATGTAGTAGTCCAGTTTCTACTAAAATTTGCTGTCATGACCTTACACTTGAGCAGTAACGAATGTTTAAGCACTTCTTCAATGTCTTTACCATTTATATGAATTTTACTGGCCTTGTCTATATACCAACACATTTTTTTTTACGCGATGTAGATCCCACTCCTCAAATATATCCATAAACCTAAAAGTCGATTTCTGCCAAATCGCACACTTTAATCAAAATGAGTGATCAAGAAACAAAACACAACATGGAAAGCTTAAGTAACCTTCACTAAGATTCTTTCTACTTGGAGCATGAAAAAAAAAAAGTTGAAAGACTCCGTTGTAAAAGTAAACAATTAGCTAAACTTCATTTCGGCGTACTCATACAATCTTAAAGCTCTTCCTCTGAATGTCAAACCGGTCTCTAGTCTGACTAAAATAAATTGTCCCTTGTCCGTTGTGAAAATCTTACAGCAACCACTTATGGATCATGCTATGTTGACCTATGTTATTACCATAATCGCTAATTTTATCAGCCAGTCAGATGAAGTCTTATATTTTAGCATTTGGGATACTGTGTGACTGAAGGGCACGATGTGTGCCGAATAATTTGGTGTACTTTCAGAATTTTTAAAGATGTAACAATTCAAAGTTCACGAAAACATGACCCCAAGTGGTCGCTATCAGAAATTCAGCTAGGACAGTGGTGATCTGATTTCAATCAGACTGACCGTTTTCTAAAAGGAGACAACATCATTAAAATTAAAATGTTTACCTTTTATTTTAATTTTGTTATATATATATATATAATCAAATGAAATGTTTTATCAAAGAAACTTTCAACATCTCGAAGATTTATAAACTGTTCATGAAATATGTTCGAAAACTATCGATTGAACCAATCTCCAGCTTTACAATCAGCTACAATAATCACGATATGTGTTTTGTTTTACAGGTGACTAGAACCTGGATCACTGTGTCCCTTTTAGAGAGGTGATTAGAACCTGAATCACAGTGTGTCCCTTTTAGAGAAGTGATTAGAATCTTAATATTGGGAAAAAAAATTTAGCAAGAAACTGAAATGTCTAAATTTAACTCCCAAAACTTAGACAACATGTAACTATAATTAGAATATGGCAAGAATAACAGAACTGTTAAATCTGGTAAATCTGATACGCTGCCGAATTTCTAGTATGCAAGTGTTTCAAATCGACCATATATATATATATATATATATATATATATATATATATATATATATATATATATATATATATATATATATATATATATATATATATATATATATATATATATATATATATATATTTAGGGTCTTGCGTAATATACCATGTATAATGTTAGGGTCTTGAATAATATACCATACATAGGGTCTCTCGAGTATTTATTGGAGTATTAATCAGAATGTTTCGAAAGAGGGGCAGGGGCACAGAACAAGGAAAAATAACTACTTCAAAATTCAACACCAAAAGTTGAATACTCACACATTTAAACCAACATTTCACGAAGATCATATTAATTAATTAATTATGATTTTATAAAAATAACACAACATAGAAAGGTGTTGGAGTACACCTTTAACAAAAAAAAAACCAAACTAATATTTATTGGACATTCTCAATCCTGTTTATTTTTCGTGCCCTATATCACAAATTAAACTCTTCAATCCACCATAATAGCAAACTGACTGGCTGCAGTCAGTGAACTCTTGAAACCACGTCCATAATTTCATACATCATGGAACAGACTCCACGTGCCGCCCAATGAAGTTAAAAAGATGGGGTAGGGGTGGGGTGGGTGTCGTATGAACCAAAGGAAACAATTTTATCTAACCTGATAAACATACAAAATTGTAGATCACAATTAAATTTCATCATAGAATGGTAGTTGCGGAACTTTCAATGTGACATGAATTTGACACTGGGATTAAACAGTTACCTATTTCAAGATAAGAAGGGACTTTTAATGCAATACTAGCTTGCAGTTCAGATTCAAAGTCACAAAGGATGGAAAACTACAACTTAACTTCCATTTTCTCGACATGATATAGCCGACAACAATTTAAATAACCAGCCATGACTTTGTACCCATCTTTGTTAGCAACTTAATGTATGGGCTCTGGAAGAAGCAGCTGTTTAACCGTGAACCAACGTTTTCCTCTTTTTGTAAAAATTTTTTTTTTTCGTTTTATTTGTTTTAGTTTTTCAGCACGAGGATATGAAGCTTTTGTATCGCGATTCATTGTGACGAACCAGACAGAATTGAGTTACAATTGTCTAGTCTTGAAAGTACTAATGAACAAACACGTGTTTTAGTGGCATCAACTGTAAGATATTTGCGAATAGAACTGAAGCATCTCCGTTCAAGATATGCAGCTTTGCATATGTTCATGACATGTTTGTGCAATGTGAGAGTACTGTCTAGAGTAACACCTAGGTTTCGTACTGACTGTGAGAATTTAATATTGGTGTTGCTGATATTTATTGTCAGAGATAAAGGAGGATGTGAATGAAAAAGTCTTTGTGTTGTGATCAGAATAGCCTCAGTTTTATCATCATTCATCTGCAGCTTGTTACATGTCATCCATGATTTCACATCAGAAATGCACCTCTCTACTCCATGGATGGTAGCATCAACTTCAGTTGGGTGGCTTTACTTCTATATTTGGGTGTCATCAGCGTACAGTTGGTGAGACAGACACTGGATGATGATCTATGACACTTGAGAGCGACTGACTGTAAAGAATGAAGATAACAGGTCCAAGAATAGACCCCTTTGGAACACCATAACATAGATCAGCTGGACTGGAGTGTATTCCATTTGCAGATACAATTTGTGTCCTGTTGACTAAGTAGGACTGTAAGGCTGTATTGTGAATGCCAAATACATGCTGGAGACAGTGAAGTAATATATCATGGTCTATTGTGTCAAATGCTGCAGACAAGTCAAAGAGGGTGAGGACTGTAATCTTTCTGCGATCCAAAGCAGAGAGAATGTCATCAACTACTTTCAGAAGAGTAGTTTCAGTACTGTCACAAGGACGATATGCAGACTGTACAAAAAGACTGTTTGAATTCAAATGAGATACAAGTTGGATTAGAATAACTTTTTCTTAGACTTTTATATGAATCATAATGAATGGGAGATTATAAAATGGGCGGAAATTCTTTAAATCGTTATCGTCAGGTGTTGGTTTTTTCAGCAGAGGCTTTACGATGGCAGTTTTGAAAAATGATGGGAATTCCCCCGATGAGAGAGATATATTAATAACATCAGTTAGTGAAGGCAATATTGGGTCTAAGCACTCAAGCAGCAGTGATGTCGGAATTGGATCAAGTTCACAAGACTTTGGTACACTCTTCATCACCATTGTCCGTACCAAATCAATAGAGACAGGTTCAAATGCTCCTAATGGTTGTCGCTTAAATTCTGTATCATAACTGTATCGTGACGAGTCAATTTAAATTGTGTTGTCAAGCGAATCTCTAATGATTTGTACTTTGTCACGGAATAAATTTGCAAATAGGTCCGGAAGTTTTACTGGAGAGAAGGTAGTTGGAAGTGGTGTACATTTGTTCCTTGACATTAGCTAATAAATTTGAAATAAACTTTTAGTAATTTGTATTATCGTAAGACACGAATCTCACTGATTTCTAGGCATAGTAAGAAGTATGGGATTAAGCGTCCAAAAGTCACTATTCCTTAATGTTTAGTGCGCTACTGTCATTACTACCTACAAGTTAAATATCTTGTCATATACAGGCACCTTGATTGTAAAGAACTCCAAATTAGTTGATAGCATACCTTTACGGAAAGGTCGTAAAAGAGGCCAACATTGATCAATGTTCGGTACTGAATACGATTTTACACAACACAGGATTCTTCTTCCGGCTTAACGGATCTGTCATAAATTGGAAATGTCAAATGATTTATATGAACCCAACATTCCTTCACATGTGAGATTTTATTTCCTTTCATAAATCTGCCAAAGAGAGACAACGAAAGAGAAAATAGCTTCTCACGGCACTAGCATTGTTTTAAACACAAATTTGCCATATCTCTCTTTTGTGACCGTTGAATGCAAGTTGGAAAAGAATAAAAGGGGTAACATAAACCCAAAATTGTTTTAGTAACTTTAAACAATAGTGCGGTAGGCTTACGATAACAATATTTTTACAGTGGTGTCAATATAAATAAAAGCGTGCTAAAATGGCGGCTAATAAATGGACCTTCGATGTCACACGGACATTATTTTTGCTATATGCAGGTAAAGGAAAACTAATATTTTATGCTTAACTTTACCGTAAAATCAATATTGTGGAAACATGATTCCTTTTGGAATTTTGGAATAGAAGCTCTAACAGGTGATACAGTTAAAACATAAGTTCTGTAACAAATTTAAAAACTTTGAACACGTATCTATATATTGATTTTCCTTGACCTATATCTCATTCAAATACACAAGTCATGACCAATCCTGAAATGTATCTAAACAAATAGAATATGTTTAAAATAAAATTATTGTTCTACAATTTTAAATTTTCATACACTAGAAAGTTAATTTTTGTTATTGCAGATTAAGAGAGAGAGAGAGAGAGAGAGAGAGAGAGAGAGAGAGAGAGAGAGAGAGAGAGAGAGAGAGAAATCAGATTTCTTAGGGGAAGGACAATAGTCCTTAAGCTAACTGTTGAATGAATCAGTCATATTTTAAAATGTAAATTTCTTTCCATAAGTTGATGATACATGGACACTTTATGTATTTTAATGACCCTTCGTCTTATCCTGTCTGCTTTGAATTAGGTTTCCTTTTAATATTATTATTCCCACAGCGGCCGCTTTTGTAAGAGGCGAGGGGTACTGCTCATGCACCAGTAGCAGTGGTAAAGGAGACAGAGAATATTGCAATTATGACTGTTGTGGCGACGGAAACACCAATTGCAGTACTGTCTGCTGCAAGTAAATACAAAATATTTATGCGATCTAACACGACTGAAGCCACATATTACAGGTTAAAAATAAATTAACTAAAATGTTTGATTCATGCAATCTACATATAAAGAACATGTTGTAGTGATGTGTTATAAGAAATGCATTTCAAATTTCACCGATCTCATCTAACACAAAGGATTATATGCATTGTTTCAACAAAAGATGTACTCTTTGTTGCTAAAACAGGGGATATTCTTTTTGTTGTTACATGGGGGATGTACACCTTGTTCAAACAGGCGGATGTACGTTTGTTGTTTCAACAGTGGATTTACTCTTGTTGTTTCCGTATGGCATGTGCCCTTTGTTGTTTGAACAGGGGATGTATTCTTTGTTGTTTGAACAGGGGATGTATTCTTTGTTGTTTGAACAGGGGATGTATTCTTTGTTTTTTGAACAGGGGATGTAATCTTTGTTGTTTCAACTGGGGATGCACTTCTGTGTGTTGTTGTGAACATAAATATATGTCGCTGTACGTCTGAAAACTATAATTTTAACTATTTGTAAGAACTTGCATGACATGCTATATGTACGTCATTGTGTCTTTGTGTATGTGTTTTACGGTAGAAAAGATAAGCATCAATATAATATGATAAGAAAATCAAAGATAAAATGGAATGTGAGATAAACAATACTCGTCTCATATTACTGAATTACTTATTATAAATAAATACAACTTTGATTATATTTACTAAGCTTAATTTGTCAATATCATATAAACGTGGTAGATAAAAAAGCTGGTATTTTAGCTCTGGTTCAGGATTTATAACTACATATGATTGAAGCTCCTCTGTCTTTTCATTGAACATATGTTGAAATCAAGATAATAATGATGAAAAACTACTTTCAATAATAGGCAAGTACGAATCTACAGTTATTGCATTATACCTAAACGGAAGCAGACCTAAGTCCACCAATCCCACTACACCTATTTGTAAAATCATTTTCACTTAAGATAAGGTATGGCCAATGACTGCATTATGATTGCGTTACTATCACCAAACTGTTTTATCATTCCTTGAAATCCGTTAAACATTGTAATTACAGATCCTTTGTACATTGTTGGATTTCAATCAATGATTTAGCTTTTTAACCTGAACCCATGCTGTAAAGTTTACAGGAATGCATTCTAGTTCAGGAAAACTTCCGATACAATATCATCGTTTCTAATAAAACAAAATGCTTCCTTTAGATTTATTTTTTAATTTTATTCTCAGGTTTAGCTTGCCAGGATTGATTGTTGGGATTTTGCTGCTCTTGGTATTTGTCATTGTATTATTGTTACTAATACGTTCTTGCTGGAAGCATCACCAACTTCGAAAAGGAGTCGTAATTAATCGACTAGCCAATGAAGGAGTCTCGTCTCAAATAGCTCACCGTTATAGTAATTTCTCTCTCTCTCTCTCTCTCTCTCTCTCTCTCTCTCTCTCTCTCTCTCTCTCTCTCTCTCTCTCACACACACACACACACACACATTCATTTCTATCTAGATAAAGTATGAACGAGTATTCACTTTTGAAGTTACTCCACTATTTCCTTGGACAATGTCCATAATATTGTAGTATCTTTCCTATTTCAGTCTTTTAATTCGACAGACTTGATTTACGGTGCTTACCTCCATCGACTACCAAGTGGAATTACAAAACACTGCATTTTGTACCATCGAATTTGCTTATAGGTACAGTCAAATTGAACACAATAAAGATCCCGATCTGCCGTAGCATAATGCGACAGTAGATAATGGACTATATTGTTTATTCTACTGATTACTCCTAACAAGATGCATACACCCATATCTGCTGGCGCTTTATGCGACGACAGATCTGGGACTGTGAAGTTTGCAATTGGACTCTTGTTATAAGCGAGTAGAATAGGTACTATAAATAAACAATACAATATGGAAAACAGACACAAAGACAGGAATGTGATTTAAATTTAAAAGGTTGTATTTGTTTTGTACGAACCTTTTCAAAATTTGGATTACAAGCTTAAAATTAGACATTTTACCGTGACATGGTGAGTGGTTTTGTCTTTACGTTTACCTCATTTTGCCACATTTAAATAGTGAAGACATACTTTTAATTATTTCAGTTGCATTTAAATAATTAACCAGAAATTTTTAATGACTACGCAATACATTTTATTTTATTAATTAGTTTCTTTTCCGGGGGATTTGAAATGAAAAGAACATACGAAATGTCCTTCTTCGCGTTTGATTAAATACTTCAATTTAATTTTCAGATCGTAAGCGGAAAAAGAAAGTTGCACCAGATTCAGATTCACAGACAGATGTCAGAAGGAACATGAAATGGACTCCGCACTCAACATCACCGCCACCGCCACCAGCATATGGATATTATCCTGCTCAGTTAGGACCCGACAAGCCATCATATCCGAGCTATCCGCCACTTCCTTCGGTCATATATTGATGGTTATATGTAGCGGTTTTGAAAATTTAATTCAGTTTAATGTCCGTGTTCTTTTCTTATGCTTTTTTAATTGTCTGACATGAATTAAACCAAAAGATAGAATTCTGAGTAAGAAGTTGGAGTTACAGTTTTCGTAAGCTTTCCGAAATACGTTCTGCATTTTTTTAATGAATGGCTTAATGTGTTGTTACTTTTTCACGAATGTACGAATTTCAAATAAATGTGTTTAAATTTTTTAAAATATATATTCTGCATTTTTGTTTCTTTTATCTTGAAATGGGAAGAAAAAGTTCGTTATTACTGATATTTGCTGTGCGAGTAAGTATACACCAAACACCGCAGAACATAAACGGTCCACCGCACACGTCATAGCACAGGACACAATCAGAAATCTGCTACTGCAGTATGTTACTATCCGATATACATAAATATAAAATAAAAGCAAATTTGCTTTTATCCGAGCGAATAATGGATACATTTCATCCTGTTGGTGGTGAAAAAGTTGAGTATTTTTACCCACTGTATGAAATATAGCCGTTATTCACGCTTTTTCTTGCTCACACATTGCGAAGGAACAAAAAGCCGATATCCTAATGTGTTCAACTTCCGTCTATACTTGCCTATGAGTCAAACTGCAAACAACAAAGACCATGATCTGTCGTCGCATAATGCGCCCAGAGACAATGTTCTATGTTTTCTTTGTTGTATTGATTACTCCTAACATACAGCACAGATCCAGATCTAGCGGCGTATTATGCTACGGCAGATCTGGGTCTTTGCAAATTGTATTGGACTCTTCTTATAAGTTGGTATATGCAGTACTTTTGGTTACATAGAACGTTGCTTTTAATTGCATTTGAACTCGAAGCAACTAGTTATAGCGCATTCTTTTTGATTATTATTATGATACACCCTAAAAATAGATATTTGGAAAATACTTTGGCGCATAAAATGTCTTTTTACAGAGGTTAAAAAGTGTATTGTAATCCAGTTTGCTGAGCTCCACAATGGTAATAATAAAACCATTTGCCGAGTTCCACAATGGTAAGAATAAAACCATTTGCTGAGTTCCACAATGGTAAGAACAAACCCATTTGCCGAGTTCCACAATGGTAAGAATAAAACCATTTGCCGAGTTACACAATGGTAAGAATAAAACCATTTGCTTATCCTGATAAGGTTATAAGAAATATGTATGAATCTGACTTAAGAACGGTTACTTTGTATGAAGATATGTGTACCATCCTGCATGTGTAATATTGGTTCCAAAAATTGCCACAAACTTGTTTCAATTGTTTCTGGCTACAAATGCATTGGATTTTATTTTGTTCTATAAGGAGGTTTAAAGGAGATGTTAAGAATTAAATATCAAAACAATTTGTAAAGATGGACTATTGGAATCAGCGATTTTTTTTATGGCAGTAATATTTTGAATATAAATTATTTTCATGGTTTAAAGATTTATGGTTACCAGTATTTTTAAATAGAAACGCTTAAGAAGTTAAAATATTAGTGGCTAAAGAGAATAGTACATAAGCTGTTCAGTTCATTTTATATGAAGAAATGAAACCATTTGAATACCACTTGATTTTTATATAGTTACGGATGATTGCGTCATTTGTTTGTTTCCGCAAGATGTTGGATTTACAATTACACAAAAAAAGGCATCTGAAGTGATAGAACGTGCAAACTACTTAATACAATGGCCAATTCTGTTAAACAGTACAGAAATGGAATATTGATTTGACAGCCAATACCTCAGCAGGATTCGTATCTAATTCAGCAATAATGAGTTTTAAAGGAGTCTGGTACTGTCTAAAAAACATATAAAAAAGCGGAAGAGGGCAAACAGACCTTTTCGCTGAAACGTCATTTTTGAAAAATAAAATAAGCTCACTACGAAAATGAAGAGAAAAATAACGCCAAACCTAAACCTCTAACCGACCAAGAGTTTCTCTAATTGGGTTAGTTTACTTTGTTTCATTATCTTTTGTCGTTTATTTTTCTCAAATTTGTATGTATCTTTTGTTTACCCACCAGACGTTTCATTGAGGTCGCGCCATTTTTTACTTAATTAAAACCGCTGTTCTTTATCAATAATGGTAGTTGAATCTTACAAAGCTATATCAGCTCGAGAAAGACTGGAAGCAATCAAGAAACTTCTTCATGTTCGTGATTCTGTTAGACAAAAACTTCAAGAACGTCAAGAATCTCAAGTTGAATTTGCCGAAGGAACGGAACAATTATTTAAACCTGTTACAAAAGCAACTGATGAAAACTGCAGCAGTTAGTGAAAATCTTCGTCCAACGTTGGAACAAACTGCTAAAGTGACTCAGAAAAAAAGGCTTTTACAAGAACTTTCAGGATAGTTGCTTCTCAGCCTCCGCTTGCTGATGGTGGTGATGAAGAAAAAAATAAAACCATGCAAATAAAAGTAAATAATGGAAGGAAAGGAACTGGTTTTAGGGAAGAATTTTTACTAGGAAAGTATACAAGTACTAAAAAAGACTAATATGCATGATTTAGATGCTCTTGCTTTTGCAAGCTTTTCTCAAAGACATGAATTTATAAAACCTGAATATGTTGAAGGAGTAAATCGTATAACATGGTACAAATGGTAGTATTATATAAACCGAACTCGTAATCAAATAGATATATCTGATCCGATATATGTGGCTTATGTTGATCGAATAAATCAAATTAGTGAAAGTAATATACAATGAGGAGGAAAACCAGCAAGATTACGGAAGAAGTTAAAATCTTCTTAACCAGAACCTCTTAAACAAGACCTTTTGGGCAAGAACAGTACTTTCAACCTCGTCCATCGCGGCAACAATTACAACTTTCTCCTACTCCGCAGCAAACATCTGCTCAGCAACAATTTTCCACTGCAGATATGTCGTCAAAACATAAAATTTCTCAACAAGACAACTTCCTCCTACTCCAAAAGACACAACTTTTTTTCCACCGCAGCAACAAATACAACTTTCTCCACACACACACACACACACACACAATCGTATCGACTTTCTCCACCGCAGCAATATACAGAACAATTGCAACCTTCACCATTAAAAATGTATTTACTAGAATCACAAATTTTCGAACAAAGAAAACAACGTACGTCTCCTGAACTTTAAAGAAATGTTTGTTGATGATATTCAATCTCTGACTGAAAATAGATCAACTGCATTACTTATTGCTAGTAAATATGAAAATAAGAGAAACATATTTGAAATCTGATCTTGTTAAATATCGAAATCATGAAAGATGGATTGCTGGAGCATATGCTGCTCAGAGGTCTAGATCGTTTAGATGATAATATTCAGGATTTTATTGAATTTAAAAACAAGATGTAGAAAAATTAGTTTCTCCTAAAAGATCTCCAACATCTGAACCTTTTCTATAAACAAAGTATAATGATGATGGCCGCATAGGAAGTGATTTTCACTCAACTACGCCAAGTGGAAGCAGTTGTATTTCTTGTCCTAATAATATAATGGCTGAAAAATAATTCTCCAAAAATGATTAATGAAATATCTTATATTTGTCAAAGGTAATTTACAGCGGTATACTGAATAGCAATGTAAATAGATATCGTATTGATGAACTTGTTGATAATTATCACAGTGATTAAATAGATAAATAACAAATAAGATAATCAAACACAATGTTCAACGTGGACCGATCATGGTCCGAGTGATAAATTTGCGATTACCTACTTATAAAGCGATCTACGGTGATGGACTCAAGTGATTTTGTTCTGGGTTTATTTAGGATAGCTAAAAAAGCAATACCGATTACAAAACAAATAAGAATAAAAGCTATTGACGTTTTTTGTGATAAAGCTCCTGGTGCTATTGGTAAATGGTTCTCAGTAATTAAGGATAGACCAGCACGATTGATACGACGAAAACCTCAACAAGTAAAATTACCAAGGACTGAAGCAATGCCCGTAAGTAATACATCAAGCCGCAAAACAGAAACTAGCTGAGTTGGCTGGTGAAGTATAACAAATATATCTGCTAGTCTGATAGCAGGAAGTTATCTTCGTGTTAGACGATTATAATTATAATACAATGTTTAAACGTATATCTGATCAAGCATTCGACATGAATGCGCCGGTTCTTAAAGATCAATCTATACGAGATTATCAATTTTATTCTTATGACGCACGATAACCTAACGCACGTGAAAGAATTGAAATACAAGTTCACGATACAAGTAGATATTTCTTACCAGCTGAAGCGAATATTGAAGGAGAATTTTGAAAAATAATGATACTGATTACGGAAATAATGATACGGTTGGTTTTGTTAACACTAGAATTATTGCGTTGTTTGTTTGCTTTTTGCATTATTATATCAGTTTCAATGTCTGCATCTTAAGAGACTGCAGTTTAATACTTTGCCCTAAATTTCCTAACATTTTCATTTAACATTTCTAAATAATTTAGCTGTAAATTTAATATGAAAAAAAAATGTTTCTTTTCCACAAGCTACTACACAGTTATATGCCTTACACCAATGTGAAGTCAAAAGAGATTTAATTTTTTTTAAATCAGACTTTGTCTGGTCGGAGAGGGTCATACTCACCATGCATCATCAGAATCTACACATTTGTGCAACTTGATTGATACATTGTTACATCAAAATGAAGATTACGGCAAAATATGTCTGTATGTATGCAATTGTGTTTCACATAAAAATGTGAATAAGTTAAACACCGATATTCACCCACTTCTCTGCATGATTATTGGTACATTTGCTTCTAACAGGTCAAATCTAACTGTTAACATTGACCGATATCAAATTGCTACAATGTACACTTTATACTCATTCAATATGGCAAATGAATAAAAGGCAGTTTTTAAACAAATATCAAACCAGTTTCTGGAATTGTGGGGGTGGGGTGGGGGTTGGGGTTGGGGTTGGTTTGGCATGGTAGAAATCATTATTTTCAACATGAGAAATTAAGTGCTGGTTCAACCGTGTTATGTTAGCCTCCTGAATCAAGTGATAACCACCAGAATCTTTCTGTGTGCAAGCCATTAGTATAACAGGAAATAAATTATTTTACCTTTTGCAAGATTGAAATGCACTTTATGTATAGTCATTTAATAAATAAACTGATTGCTTTTCAAAGGAACAAGTGCTCTTTTGTCATGGAGGTAACTGATCGCATTCATGGTAACCATGGATAATCGATAGCTTGACCTACTGTATGGAAATGACAATCACAACAGAATATGCTCAGTTTTATGGCATCCAAGGGACTGATGCTGTCCGAAATGAATTTCCAGGAATTCAAGATATTATCATTTGTTTTAAATGCTGTGTTGAAACAATCTCTGATACTCTTCAGCAGTTTCAAATTGGCACACCGACAAAAAAGCGCCGAAAAATTAGCGCAAGACAAAAGAGCTCTATACGAAAAGAGCGCAAGACAAAATAGCGCACATAATTTTAGTAATTGAAAGTCTTAAATGCTTAAAATGAAGTGTATTACAATTTTAATTAGAAATCACTTCTGCATAAATTAGGTAAATGTTTAACTAAATTATAATCATTACTTAAAAGGAATTAATAGCATTATCTTCCCCTTCTGTGACTCTATTCTTTCCATGTAAACTTTTGTACAACTATTATACTGTAATTTTGTAAATGTTGTAAAACTGCAGAACATGGTGAACTTAAATAGGGATTTGTAACTATTTATACACATCCAACATATTCTTTGATCACTAGTCTGTTTGTACCAACGTATATAGATCAAAGCTTCCGTCGTTTGAAGACTTCTCTATATAACTATTTGATATAGTTGCAAACACATTTCTTTTACTCAATAATGTTTGAAAACTTCTCTACTTGACCTCTACCCTACTTGTTAGTATAATTTAATCGGCGCTCTTTTGTCAGCGCTCTTTTGTCTTGTGCTCATTTGTCAGAGCTCTTTTGTCGGCGTGCTTTTGTCGTGCACTCTTTTCTCGGGTCAGTTTCAAATTAGCTGCTGTGGTGGACATATTGCACGTTAGACTGGCACTCTTTACATTTTCAGGGCCAACAGGTAGTGATGAGATTTTCAAGATTGCTGACCACACTGGCTATTAGATTAACATCATTTCTTCATTGGCCCATCCGGACTTCATAAGAAGTCTTTTGGTGAAAATACAATGTTAATATGACCAACCACCATGATGTAATAAGATTTTAAAGTCAATTATGGTAGCCATATTGGAAGTCAGATCAGCACCATTTACAATTACATAAATGCCAAGTTGCCAACCCCCGGCTTGGAAAAGGCGTAATCCAAGTGGTCAAAATGTGGAATCAAGGCAGAAAAGGCGTAATCCACATATAACATGCTAAAATTTCAATAAACAAGGATTTATTTGCCCCTATCGTCTTTTAACATTCTGTACTGTTTCAAGTTTTCATATGTAGCACTTTTAGCTTTACACATACATCGACTAGAATCCATCTTAAGACTTTCAGCGCCAAATAGTAAAATTCTTTCCACACGGCCTGAAAAAGATGTCACGTGATGCTGCATTAGTGTCCTAATAATTAAAGTTTAATTTTTTTAATTTTAGCTTTTGCCTTTTCTAAATTTTGAAAGGAGATAGTTTTGCTCTTATATATGTATAGACTAAAATAAAATATACTTTTTAGCACCAAATACCTTTAGACATTCTGCAGTAAATATGAATTAGAACAAAGAATCTGCGCATAAAGATTAAATTAGAAAACCAGTCTGTTCTCTCCTCACTAAGCCATACAGATGCAATAAATAGAATTCAAAGTCGAAAGTTTGAAAGTAGAGCAAGGTTTGCTATAAATAGAACATGATACTGCTAGGAAAATCCACAGACAAGCGTACTCTTATATTGTAGTTTTGGTAAAAGCCGTTTTTTTCTAACATACGGTCTGTGGGATTAATGGAATGTTAATAAAAACGAGAAAACAAATAATTGATTTTTTGGGAAGATGGATATACTGAAAAAGTGTAATCCATATATGTTTACGCATCATTTAGTGAAAAAAAGTATAATGATTAGGCCAAAAGCATAATGGTTAGCATGTATGCAATTACAACCAACCAGACATCCTAAGTCTTTAAATGAAAACCCCATACACATGTGAATATTCATTCAGGAGCAATTATAAGACTTTCAAGGTGGCAACTGTGGCATACTGAATGTCTGAGAAGCACCATTTTGATTTAATTACAACTAGACATCATAAAAATGCATATAGCAAAACATCCATGTTGATATAACCATCCATTCAGGAAGAGTATATGTAAGATTTTCAAGATTGTTGTGGCAATATTATAAACGCATGTGGCATCAGTTTCATTGAAGACCAACTAGACATTATACAAGTTTCTAGTGAAAACCCCATGGCAATACTACTTGTTGCTCAGGAGTAGCAACATTTCTAAGATGGCTGCTGTGGTCACTATATTAAACATCAGATCGGTATCATTCTTTTGATTCAAGATCAACTAGATATCATAAGAAGTCTTTTAGTGAAAACCCCAATTGTGATGTCTGATTTGACTGTGGTGGCCATAATGGACTTCAGATTGGCACCATTTCCACTTAGGACCAACTAGAAGACAGCACAAGAAATCTTCTTGTGAAATCCCCCATATCAATACGAGTTTCCATTCAGGAATCGAGATAAGAAAATTTTAAGACAGCTACAACAGCTGTCACCACAATGGTGGCCATTGTGGATTTCAGATTGTCATCATTTTCATTTCAGACCAACTAGACATCACAATAAATCTTTCAGTGAAAACCCCATGTTGATATTACCCTACGTTCAGAAAGGGTGATAATATTTTCAAGATGTCTGTGCAACAATATTTTTTTTTTAATTCAAGTCCAACTAGACTGGGATGAATGGGTTTCAAATTTTTTTGAATACAAATTCAATCATGTTACATGAAAAAATATATGCAGTTTAAAGCATCTGACTTAATGCTGTAAAGTTAGTCTGTTTCCCTAACTTATTATTCTACTAATTCTAATATGAAACCCAGATTCAAATCAAACATGGATGAACCAATTATCCTGATTTTTCAGCAATAATAATTTTTGGGTAGGTTTTGCTTTTATGCTTTAAGTCTGTATTTTATGGGTCACTTTTGTAAGACATGACAAACTCTTGAGGGTTGGCAGATCTGGAATTCCATTAAATATTTCTCCATATTTTTATTGTTTGCAGACACATACTAAAGTAAGTTATGCAACACTATCTTTTGTGGCAGGGGTAACAATATGAACAAAAATATGCATTGGTGGAAGAATATATACGTTTATTCTGATAAAAGGCATTTTCATCAACAATGTTACCACGAGATAAAAATTGCCAATATAGCAAACCATGCATATAATAGTTGCTCCTTGCAAAAACATGTCTATGATCTTAATATTAGGCCAACCAACACACAATGTTCAATACATCTTTCTTAAATATAAATTATCTTAATAAATTAAAAACAAGACCACAATATGCAGCCAAACTCCTTGAGACAGGTATTTAATTTAAAATTCTGCAATTAATTCAATAAACTAATGTGTTTATACATATGGTGTTAAAACAACAGGTAACAAGAGGCCCAAGTGTGCATGACATAGGTAGGTTAGCTTCTGAAAGAAAATTTAATGCAGTTTTGAAACTGGAGTGGAGAGAAAAGTTAGTTGCCACACTGTCCAGAATTCCTAATAGATTTAGCATATATGTTTCTAGTTGCTGGATTGGTCTTTTGTTTTACTTATTAATTGTTATCCCACTATTTTCTGCATGACCTAATCTTGTTCCTTTAAGAAAAGACCTTATCTATATTACTAAACATCACACGTTTATTTGAACAGCATGCAAAAGTATCCATTCCAGAATCATGGTTTCTAGTATATTTCCAGATCACAAAAATACTGGAGTAAGTAGTGAATGTATTACTTACTGTGATGTTTAATACTGTTACCTAGAAATTAAATGCAATCTGAACACAACAGAAAAAAAATTCCGGATTTTTAAAAAAAATCCAGGAGACTGGTGCGTCCAGATAGTTGGGTTAATAACTATAATTGGTACTGTTTCTAAAGGCACAATGGGTTACTTTTTGTTGCTCTTTTATTTATTAAAAAAGCTAACAGTACCAAATATAAATTTGAAATAATTTACGAAATGCCATAACAGAGCATGTACATGTAACAACATTAAAAAAAAACCAAATATGTCAAACATTTTAACATGGCAATACCATATTAAGGCAAAAGTGAGGTTTGTTTCTGTTTGTTGTTTTACAAAAGTGCACAGTTTTGAGTTTTCCAAGCTAATCTTCTGTATAATTTGGATTGCAACATTTTATATCTATATATTTTTCTTCAGCTTCAATCTCTGTTGCATTATTCTACTAATGTTAAAGAGTGTTAAAGAACTCTGCAAACACCAAACCAGTGATACTCAACAACATCAATTTCAGCAACATCAAAAGCCCTATATGCCTGGATACTCTGTCAAATTCTCTTTTTGGTATTTGAGAAGTCATGAAAGCTTTTTGTATATTTAGCGATAACTGATAGCACATTGGCCATATTTGTACCAACTTGAACAATGTTCCTCCAAGATGCTTTCTTTACAGTTTTCTAAAATTCTAGATGATGGTTTTTCAAGGTTTCAAGGTTTTTCTGTTTTGAATAACATTGGCATTTATATTTTGACAAATCGTGGTCATCTTTGAAAGCATGTTGGTAAGATATTCATAAGTTTGAAAGGCCTTCTTTCCTTCCAGTATGCTTCTTGTAAAATTTTATAAAATTCTGTTCAGTTTGAGGTCATTTAATGGATTTTTACTATGTTTAGTGACAGTGGCCATATTTGATGGCAGACTGGCATAATTTCTGAAAGCTCTTCATGCCAGTATGCTTTGTGCCAATCTGGTTCATTGATTTTGTGGAGAAGTTTAAAACAGCAATTAATGCTGGATGCATGATGGATATGGGACCCTGCCATAAGCTCAAGTGGCCTTATAACTAGATGCACTAAAATGTAACCTAAACATTACTGCTTATTCCCCACCTAACAATTCTTCAGCCATATGCCAAAGAGCAAATGTAAGGCATTCATATAGCTTAAAAGGCATATAATTAAAACATAACAATATCAAAATATTTAAAATAAAACCGGATTTAACTTGCTCAGTACATCAGTGCAGGTGTGTTGGTTGTATAAAAAAAAAGACATTAATTTTCTCCAATTTATGTACAAGATGTCATGAAAATGTACATATCTCTATGTTCAATTTGTACATTTGAAAATTTCAAGGCTTTGTATTTTTTCAAGATATTATTTTCAATCTTTTACATACAATTTTGGCAAAAAACTGCCACAAAGAACATCATACACAAGGCTACAAATACAATCTTATCTTCCATCGAACTTGATTACATAAACATTTTTCTTTTGGATCCTAAACAAATTGTACAATTTATGTCCAAGTTTTGACATCTGTCCCAACTGTACTGTTCCAATCAAATGACTCAAACTGTTTTTGGTCTCATAGGTAACATAATTTATGAAATGACTGCGCTGTTTCAAACTGCTGTGTACACATGAAGAAAGAAACAAAGCTCAACTTTCCCAGCTTCTTTCTTTAAATTTTTAAAAATAAAAAAACAATTGGAGAGAATAAATGAAGAAAATCCTTTAAGTACAAGTGCGATCATATACTTCTCTGTATCAAAGAATATCCATCTGTCAAAGGAAAAAAATTCTGCACAAAAAAGTTCATAGCTGTATTATATCATATTGAAGTTTCAATAAACTATTCCATACAAAAGCTACTGGTCTTGCTTATACTTTTGTGGCTTCATTAAGGAAATTGGACAGCTCCATCAAATGCATTCTCTTGTTTCCTGTAGCTGCTGAAGCAGATGGAAATCTTCCAATATACCTACAACATCAAACATGGCAGATATTATATTGCAACATTAAAAGATGAGGTTTCTTAAAAAACATGGACTGATCAGAGACAACATAGTACAGGAAGAAGGCAGAGTTTGAAATCTAGGACTGTCAACCCTAACAAGACCATCTCAGGAAGGCAGCTGATTTTTCCCCCCACAAGTCTGACCACTTTTTATAAGGTGTAACAATATATCATTTACTGCTACATGTATTGTAAAATTGCAAGAAATGGAAAAAAAAAATTAAAAATGTTTGGCATTCAAAACTGATTCAGGGACATTAAGTTCAGCTAAAAAGTTTGTAAAGTACATGCAGACCTCATTTACCTCAAGTACACAAACTTCAGTTCCAAACTCTATGGAGCTCAATGACTTGTTGCGTTCTCTCAACTTGACATGATCTTGGAAGTTTTATTCAATTTCAAATGACAACAATCCTATCTCCCACCATGAGAAATACTCAAATCAACACTTGGGTGTCCAATAAAAATAACTGCTGCCATTCCAGCTTTTAAGCACAAGAATCTGAATATTCCTTTTGATTTCTCTGCTGTGATTATTAACATTTTCGTCTTCAACATGTATCGATTACTGGTTGCCATTTGTTGAAAATTATATGACCAACAGTTTGATTACGCAGAATGTGTGTGTGTGTATGTGTGATTTAGATTTTTAACAGATTTAAAATAAAATTCAGTCATATCGCTATGATGTTTGCAGTGTAGCAGTTTATAGTGATTTCTAGTACTGGGGCTTCATGATGCAGACATGTAGCATGATGTCATACCCAGACACATTATCCTGACACTAACATCTTATTGCTGAGCGCCAAGCGAAGCAGCTGTTAATACCATTTTTGTAAGTCATTGGTATGACTTGGCCAAAGATCAAACCCACAACCTCCCGCATCCGAGGCAGAGGCTCTAACCATAGACCACAAGAGCGGTTATGCAGAATGCATGAAAAAACATGTGCAGGTTAATGCATCTGAGATACCCTGCTGAAAATAGTCCGGGTCTCAGATCAACTCCACTAAATCTAATATTAATCCCAGATCAAAATTAAACTTGGAGGAGCCAAATATTACCACAACAATCATATTTCTGAAGGCATTGCTCTTATCGCTTAAGTTCGTATTTTAAAGATCATTTTCATAAGACTAATGGTAAACTTGTTAAGGGTTGGCAGGTCTGGGAATCCTACAATACTCCCAATTTGGCTGAAGTTAAAACTCAAAATGTGTCCTATATAATGACCCCACTGCTCCACCCGACCTGTCCCATGGGAAGAAGTATTAAAATCCACAAAGCAGGTGCATGATGCTACATTCCAAAACAGATAGTCACATGGTTAAAGAAACCAGATTTTAAAAAGAAGACCCAAAATAAACTCAAAGAACCAGAAAATATGTCCCTATTACAACCTTTGAACCTGGATGCCCACCCAAAGGGCTGGGGCAGGTCTGTACCTAAAATGTACTATTGTGAAAAATAGTTCAGAATTGAACAATGCATGCAACTGTTGAAGTCACTGCATGCATGATCACACATTAAGTAAGGGTTAGGTGCACTCTGTTAGGAATCATGCACTATTTCCAATGAATGTACAAATGTTTTATTCCTGTCCAGATTTAATTGGTTGTGACAATTCCACCTGATGCGCTTTTATTTTGACCCAAGTTAGTACATGGCTACCATTGTAAAAGTCCATAGTGATAGATAATTTTCATCTGACTGTTTCTTAGTGATAGTTATGGTGCAGAGCATTCAATAATCTGGGCTGAATAAACTTTGGTTAAAGAAAATTAAGAGTTACATTTTAAAAGAACAATTTATATTTAATTTAAAATGTGTAAACGTGCACACATGACCCATGTGACTTGTACTATAGACAATCATTTCATGCAAGAAATTACACCACTAGTTCAACTGATTTTGGATTCCATCGGGTACCATCTCTTCAAAGATTTGAAAGGGTGATAAACAAGAGTTGGAAAAACTCAACGGTGTCTGGATTTACTAAAAAAAGAAATCAGTGTAAATATAGTTTTTAAAAAAAAACAATATGACTAAACTTTGCAAAAGCATCAAAATGGGACACCAACTAATGGATATTTATGAAAATTTGGATTCCAATTTTTCTTTTCACGTGGATGGAACAGCTCGACAGCACTGATTAATATGGCAGTTAAGATGTAGCCTTATTAATGACAGTGGTGTAATACTTACTCAAGCTCTTTCTGCATCTCAAGCTTTTTAAGGACAGTCCTGATGCGTGGTTCAACATATGACCAGGCACCCATATTCTTGTGTTCTTCCTGCATCCAACAGATCTTTGCATTGGGGTATTTTGCTATCTCATCTCGTACAAGGTCAAAGGGAAAAGGAGATATCTGCAATTACAAGTTTCATTATAGCATTTCTATTCAGGTACTGCAGTACATAACATGTAGACAAACACTGTTGTGTTTTCTAAAGATGCAAGTAAATTAAGAAAACAAAGTGGACATATAAAAAGCAAGCTCTGTACCTAACTTTTTCTCATACATATACAGAGCTCACTTCATGTGCACATGCAACTCTGAATATGATCAACCGTTTGCTTGGATCCAGTCCACTAGACTACATATCAAGCAGCTTTTACACCAAGAGACTTTACTCCTAATGTAATATAACTGCCAACTGGTTTAGTACGTCTTTATATAATCATATTGTTCATTCATAGACATGTTGTCTAGGGTTGCTGCTAAAATAATGAAAAAGTGTCACTTTTAACTGATTCTGTCATTTAACATGTTGTCCTGCCAAACCAGCCCCTTTATCAAACTTGCTCTTCTAACCTTTCTTATTAACCAATCAGAATTGAGCACATGACACAGAAATATGTGATGTATTTACATCGATACAAGCACAGCATAATGGTCTTGAGTTACAGCCAGGAATTTTACAGTAAAAAAATAAAATAATGCATTCTTCAACAAAAAAATGTGCACAATTCCTATTTTTGCTCGATTTTGCTTGCATAGGATTAAACTTTTGTGGGAAAATCTTAAAGGGGGGGGGGGATTTGCATGATTGCGCAACGAAGAGACAACCCTGTAAAGGCGCGCCGATCCTAATTCACTGTTAATTATTATACATCACAAATTACTAGGGCATAACCGACTTTTGATCCGGAAATCGGATTCCACCGGATAGTATGAACTACCGATTAATCGGAGTCGGACAAGGCAGGAACGACCGATTCGGATAATAAAAATAATAAAGTTGAATTTCTATAGCACCGTGTCTAACACTGCGTGTCATTCGATAGTGCGTTAATAAAGTTAAATAAGAAGTCAGAAAAGTTCAATATGGTCAACACAACCACGCTGTGAGACAATCTATTTGAACCGACGGGTGAAACCGGAAATGAAGCTGGATATGGTAAAGTACTAAGTAACATGCTAGACACGGCAAAACCAGATACCAGAAACGGAAGATGAAATTTTTTAGAAAAAAAAAATACGGATTTAGCCTTTCCGATTAATCGAATCGTATCCGGAATCGAAAAAATTTCATGACCAAAATCCGGAATCGGAAATCGGTAGAAAAATGCTAATCGGTTATGCCCTACAAATTACAGTAGAAATTATACATATTACAGCAGTTTACATTTAGTTTCCTGGCCACTGTACACCCAATTAAATCCAGCACCCTCATTCTGACCATTCAGGTGTTCATGTACCCTCAAGCTACAAAGGTGAATGAAAATGATGCATTTTTTTTACACCATTACTTGTCGATAAACCATGCAATTATTTCTTAAAGAGCTTTTCAGGGGCTTACAAAAAGTATTATGTGGAAATTGAACTTTCACTACAAGTTACATTGTTTATCACTGCTTAAAAAGGTATAAATGTAGAAGAAAAACATAGTATGACACTACAGTAATGGGTGGTTTCTCAATCTGGTAACAAACCATGTTTCATCAAATGATCCATCCAAATTAATCCTAACTTTTTTCTGTGTTTTAAAGAAAATATTTAACAAAACGTCTGAATTTGAAAAGGGATGTATTTATTCAGTTTAATGTTTTGCATTCCTTTTGATAAATTCAATGATTTTAAGAGATTTTTTTAAAAAAGGGTTTAAAAAAAAAAGCAAATTCAAGATTTATCAGGGATGAAACCAGCCTTTTTCCTTTTTAAATTCAGTGAGTTATCAAGACATTTCTTAATTTCACAATGTTTCAAGACTATTTGAACCATATTCTTGTCCAAGATTTTCAAAAACTGTAACATTCAATTTTATTGTTGGAACTACTGCCACTGCAATAAAGTATTTCCTTGTTTCTATGTATGTGTCACACTGTATGACCATATATGGTAATAATCCCATCAAGTACTCAAGAATAGATGTATTTAAATATCTGGCAATGCTTAATACTAGAAATTTTGCTGTTATATATACAGCATAATCTAGTTTACAAATCTAAGAATGATGTAAAGTGTTTTATACCACTTCTGAAAAAAAAATTTGTATGGCTACATCTGAACTTGTGATCCACCATCTTGTTTTAGACTATAATTACCCTTTGAAATATTGATTTAGAAAATAGTCTAAATTTAGTGGATGAACTGAGTCATCTCAAGTACATATAACGGCCATTAACATATGAGAGACAAAGACAAAAGCAGCAATAGATTTACAAAATATAAGGCTGGCCTTTGAGTGAACTGATTGTCTACTAACCAAAGAAAATTTTCAGGAATCTAAGACTAGATTGTTTCTTCTATTTAGCTGCTAACTATTCAAACAAACTCCAATATTTTTGAAAATTCTGAGATACAATCTGCTAAATATTTTCTTAAATGTCTGAATGAACACGTGTTCACAAGAACCTGTAAGTGTGGGACACAGTTCTCTGTCATGAGTAGTAACTTTGAACTTTATTTAAATCATGGATAGCAAATCATTCAACCAGTCTAAGGCAAATGTGAAGATTGACCTATCATAGCAACCATGTTTGGTTTAATCTATATTCCAGTTTAAAAACAAGCCCCCAAAACCCCACCAAAAAAGCATTTATTTATTTGGAGTGATTCATTGTATTCAACAGATATCTCCACAATGAAGATCTTTATAATAAAAAATAAATTTTTATTTGTTGTGTGTTGTCAAGCTCGCAAGACAGCACAGGTACAAACAGGAGTCAAGACCTTTGACTTTAAAATCAATGTCAGAGTGCTTTCTATCTTGTTCACTGGAACAAAACCCCAAAACAGACTGGTTTGATGCATGGTAAAGCAAAATGGACATATATGGGTAACACTATACAACCTGTCCATAGACATGCTGGAATTTAGAAAAGCGTAATCTTTTCTGGGACAATTTAACTTACTTTGTCTTGACATCCTATACTAAGAATATTTACCTCCAAATTTTTTAATTCAACCAAAACAAAGAGTGCATGATATTCAGAGTGGGTTAAAATGATTAAAATTGTTCACAATTTAGATGATACTCTACCTGTTCTATTCTGGAAATAGCAATAGCGCTATTTAGATTCTTAACTTCTCTTTCCTTGACCACCTCATAGTACACTTTCCCTGTGCAAAAGATGAGTTTCTTCACAGTATCAGTATTATCAGAGGCTGGACCTGTATCTGGAAGCACACGATGGAACTGTGTCCCTGGCATCATTTCATCGAAGCTAGATCTAGCCTCTGGTAACCGAAGCAAGCTCTTGGGTGTCATCAAAATGAGCTACATTAAGTAAAAGAAAGAGTGAGAGAAAAAATACAAGAAAAGACGTAAATTTTCATGAAAGTAGTTTTATACCTGCCATTCCAGAAAAAAGTGGGGTGGGGTGGGGAAAAATTGAGAGCGGAATTTTTTGTAGAGAACTATACGAACTATAAAATTTTACAAACAGTCAGGATTATTATCACCAATCATGTGTAATGAAACAAAGTGTATTCTAAACTCTTCCCTCTCAAAAAAACCATTGTTACTTCTACCTTTAAATTACAGTAATAATATTTAAAAAGTAGAATGTGTAAATTAAAAAAATTGTGATGTGAAATTTCATCCATGTAAATACACCACTTGTTTTATCGATGAAAGTCAAATGAAATATCAACAAAAGTGGTCATCAGAATAATTAAACTCATTATTATATAGAAATGACATTATTTCATCTTCACGTAAGATAAAATGAAAATATGGACGCTACAAATGCAGATATGTTAAATTAATTTTTAAAAAGCCAGAGTTACAAAAATTAGTTCAGCTTAACAACCAATAATATTTTATTGAAATTTCCACAAAAAAAAAAATGAATATCAATATGAATATAAACAACAATATAAATATGAATATAAACAAGCTGCTGGATACTATAACAATAACTGCAAAGGTGGAGAATTTTAAATCTTGGCAGACTTCCCGAAAGCCGTCGGTCCGTCGGACATGACCGACAAATTTTTTACCCGGACCGACAGTTTGTTAGTCGGCATCGGACCGACTGTCCGGCAGTTTTCTCACTCTGCACCGTTCGAGTAGTCGTTAGTCAAACTAGTTTGTTAAACAGATTTTCATTGGTTACAAGCTTTTGAGCGATCCAATCGCTACGCCTGTTATAAACAGTTATGCGGCTCACCGGTCATCATGGCATCGTTGAAATATTACGACGGAGCGAAACCAGGGAAAAAAAAAGAAAACTATCTAATTGAAAGAAAAGAAAAAGGATTTTGAAAAACATAGGGTTGAAAGAACTTTTAATGATAAATGGAAAGAAAACAGAGACTGGTTAATATTTGATGAAATAAAGCAAGTTATGCAGTGTGCCATGTGTCTCAGTTTCTACGGCGAGAAAGCGAGGTCTGATGAAAATTTGCTAAACACAAACGCGTTTATCGTCGGATGTACAAATTTTAGAATGTCAACAATAAATGATCATGAACTTTCCAAGTTCCACAATCAAGCATCAGAGTTTGTTCCAGGCAGACAGAAAACTGCTCAGGTAAAACTAGTGTCAGAAGCCGGCAAAGCACTTAGGCAATTAAAGGCAGCTGAAAGAAGTAGATTAGTGCATTTGTTCAGAAATGCACACGCAGTAGTCAAAAATAATCGTCCACTATCAGATTATACATGGCTGTGTGAAATTGACAAAGCTAAACAATTATACATAGGCAGTACATATATTAATGACAAAGCAGCTGCAGATTTCATGCACAGTATAGCACAGACAGAGAAGCAAAAAACTGTCAATCTTATAGAGTATATTCCATTTTTTGCCTTTATGATGGATGGAAGTACAGATATCTCAGGAGATGAACAGGAGACCATATACATAAGAACTGCAATGAAATGTGTTGTTAAAGAAAGGTTCCTGAACATCAGCACTCCAAACTCAACAAAGTCTCTGGATCTCTTTGAGAATGTTATGCAGGTCTTCAAGGAGAACAACATCAATGAAAGTATTATTCATTATAAAAGTTTAACAAATTCTGTAAATTTGATTAAACAAGATCTGATTTTTTTAACTCTACAAAGCAATGATTAAATTTGGTAAAGTGATAATTATTAATAGGTACATTAAAAAACTAAGATGAACTTGACAATTTTGATAAACTGATCATGTTTACAACAGACTATCAGTGAATTTGACTTAACTTTACTTGATTAACCTGTGTTATTTACACTTAGAAAATAGAAAACAAAACACGTTACAAAATACCTCAATTTTGTTATATTTTGTCGGTCTGACAGATTGTTTTTCGGTCTGACAGATTTTCAGGTTTTGTCAGACCGAATGTCTGACACTTTTTTTTAGCTTTCGGGAAGTCTGAATCTTGGTAAACAGTTTGTCAAGGGAACTATTCTATAACTGTAACTAGCTTCAGTTAGCCAGATGAATATACTAGAGAAGTAAGTGCAATTGGTCATCTTCAGGACTAAGACTGGTATTAAGGGATAGAGTGCATGTGTGTGATCTGGATTTTTCACATAACTTTATATAAACAAATCAGTCATATTGCTACGATGTCTGCAGTGTGGCAGTTTATAGTGATGTCTAGCATGTGGGCATTATGCCACAGACACGTATCATCATGTCCCACCCACTTTCATTATCCTGACAAGGTCGACCAGTCCTATCACTAACCTCTTAATGCTGAGTATCAAGTGAGGCAACTGCTAGTATCCGTTTTAAAGGTCTTTTTGTATGACTCAGCCAGGGTTTGAACCTGTGACTTCCCACATCCAAGGCAGGCACTAACCAATTATGCCAATTAGGAGCAGTCTTTTATGGGATTGTGTCAGTGTTGTCGAAGATAGATGACACATGTTTGAGTTATCAAAATGACAAAAACACTGTACCATATAAAATATAATTCTGATTTGAATAAAGTTAATTAATTAGAACAAAATGCAATAGCAGCAAGATATGTACAATGTTGTTGAATCAATGCAATGACAGGATATGCTATACACCATAATATTCAAAATTAGCCCACAACAACAGGATGGAATAACATCATTGAGAAGTTCGTTCGCAATTACAATAAAGCTTTGATTAGCCAATTACCAAATATTCCAGAGTTTAAATATATTGGCACAAATTAAACATGATCTTGAGCTACAAACTGTTAATTATATTTTGATAATTTATCGAGATAAATGTGGACAACAACTGTATCTCCTATGGATTCCCAATAAATGACACAACTGTAATTATAAACAGCTATTCATATTATCTTACCTCTGAAAACGTGAAAAATTATCACCATTTTCATTCAAATATACTTGTAGTGATCAAAACACTACAACTACAAATATGGCATTATTGACTTAAATATGTACATGAGCCAAGTCACTCGGTCTACTTCAGGAATTTAATCATGTAACACCATTATCTGTAATGATACTCTAGGAAAGGAAGGGCACCAAAACAGAAATCTGACACTGAACTGAATAAAACTGAGATGAGAAAAACTTGTGAAATTTGCATGTTGGAGATCTTTATTTGCTTTGTCCCAAATACAAAGTTTAGTTTGCTGGATTGGAAAATGATAACCTAAGTATATACTTAACACTTATATGATGCTAGTTATTCCACTTAACTGAGAAAGTTTATCAGCTACATCAAGTCCTAGAGTACACTGAGGATTGTAGAGTACAGGTAAACACTGCCTAGTTTACATTCCAACTATTTATTTTGTTGCCTTAAACCCACCCCACCCCACCCCCTGATATTGAGATTAATTACATTATGTGGCAGGATAGTTTTGTGTCATGGATGATGAATATTCATAAAATTAAATGCAACGAAATTCTCTATTTACACCCAGTACATTTTCTACTGTACAGTACTTACCGGTTTTCTGAAAGGCAGAGCAATCTGTCGACGCAACACATGGAAAACATTGGCAGGGGTTGAACAGTTGCAGACAAACCAGTTAGCCTCATGCATCTGTTGAATTTCAAAGTTAGGTCCATCCGGCTTAAAAAAAACAAATTGACAAAATTTGATTAGTACTTGTTTGTAACAGACTTTCATCATTTCTATTTCTGCTAGTTTATTTCCCTGCACATAGAAACCACATATAACTCTACAAGTGACTGCTATTGAGTCTTGATGGTCCTGTAATTTAACTTTACGTAAGTATTTTCACCCCATTTAAAAAAGACTTAAAGATATGGTACCACAGCTCTGTGCATTCATTTGTATGCTACTACATCTCCCCCAAAACTACTAGGTGTAATTTATCACAAGTCGGAGGTTGCATTGTTCCTGTGGTAACAACTGCAAGTGTTATATTGTCCCTCTGACCGAAAGGTCAAAAGTATTGAGGTTGCAATTACTGTGGCATTTTATAAATATTTTCTGACTAAACTTCAAAATCCTAAAGAAGGTGCATCTTATAAGTAATGGACTTTGCAGTGTAACGCCTGGGTCACTGGCTCAGGGTACAGGTGAGTAGATGGGGAGGTGGTAGTGGTTTCTGAAAATGCAGTAAAAGCAGAAGGCGATGGTGAGCCCATGCAGCTGCTCTAGATCTGAATTACTATTATTTTGAGAAAAGAAGAACTATGACACTGCATTTTTAATTCCATAGTCAAAGAAATTATAAATGACCCTTAATAATGTGACGTCATAAAAAAATGATCATGAGGTGAAGAGAAGCAATCATTCAAAGCTGTTCACAAACTCCTGCAAATTATTCTCATCAAGTGGGGGAAAAACACGATATTTATTAAAATTCAAGGACTGGGTGCTTTTTTTTTTGCTGCATCCTTAAATTAACTGCACATAGCTGCCATGAAATCCACTTTGAGCATGCCTTGTGTTTTGCCATGGGGAGTGGATGGATGTAGTAATGAAAATGCTAATGAAAAATCAAGCAGTCATTATGTCAAGCTTCTGCCAAGATAGACCTGAAACACCATTATATAAAAAATAAATTCACTGTAATTTCATCTTGTAAACAAGTGAATAGAAAGTTTATCACATGACTACTGTTTTATTTACATTAATCTACTCATACCATACCATTCTGTATACATATGCCTGGGAGTACCAAATTTTGTTTTCAGCCTAAACATATCAAATATACAGTAGTCCCCCTCTTGAACAGCCTCCCCTGACCAGCGGTCACCCACTTCATGTGGTCAGAATCCCTTAACACTGATGTGTCTGTATTCAGAAGAAGCCCCCAAGAACGGCTACCCCTCGAACGTGACCAGCGGCCAGCATTTTAGTTAAAAAACAAAATGTAATATTTCCCCTCATGAACGGTTCCTTTTTTTCCAAATGTATCCAGAACCAGTAAGTAATATCGTGACACAAGGTAAGTAATCAGATTATCTCTATTCTTGATACATGTCTTTCAATAGCAAGTTTCCTTTACTGAAGTGTTGACTAAAGTACATGTAACAGTAAAATTAATATTATATCATTGTCTATAAAAGCGGATGTTAACAGGAAATAGGCTCAATAATGTTATGATAGGGTTTTGGACTTCACACATCTGTAGAGCTTTTCTCTTTGATGATTATATCTGGATGTAATTTCAAGATCATAACAGGGTCAGCATAGGCTAAATATAATTTTTGTGCATTAACACAGAGAGAACCTTGAACAAAACAGGGTACCAGACAAAGACCGAAAAATCATGTGATAACACACTTATCGCTTCCTTTATGAAGGCATTTTATCCACTCAACAAACATTTTGTCTGCATAATTAAATCACATACAGTTAGCAAGAAACGAATAAATCATTATGAAACATTAGCATGTCATCACGTAAATGGAGACATATCAGTTTAGAAGAATGTAGAATATTCTACTTGACATTGGGTGCGAGTGGGGCTTGTAGACTAATTATATGTAGAAAAGACTTGAATAAAACAATTTTATGTTGAAGAGATTCAAATAAATTGTCGTAATCAATAAGAAGGTTATTCAGCAGCAGTGGGAAAATGAAGCAAATGGAAAGATAATAATGTATGTACCAAGATTTAAATGATATTTTTGAATGGTTCTGCAATGTGCATGACAACAATACCCGCTTGCATATCATGCTTATGCCAAGAATAAGAACTATTACATTTTTTAATGTATATTCAGTTAAAATAAGCCTAGTATTATAACAAAAAGAACCTTTTAATAATTAGTGTTACTTTCAAACGAAGATATTAAATGCTTTTAAGTATATAGCTTTCTTACTATGTACATTACATATACTTCTCTCAAATAATTTAGTCTCCCTCTGGAAAGGCCACCTGTCTTATAAGGCTAATTTTCTGGTGCAGAATTGGCGTTATAAGATGGGAACCACTGTATAAACTAAGTCCAACAATGTAAGTCATCCACCCATTTCATAAATATAAAGGTAACTCAAAGTCTTGCAGCTTTAATAAGAGGTACCATGATCCGTGTTGCGCAGTCAGTAGATAAGGAAATATAGGCCAAATTTTAAAACATTCTCACATAGTTGGCATTTTGCTTAGGTCATTCTATACAGTAAGTTTCATTTAAAGTGTGCACTCTACCAAGATCCTCTAGGTATGATTGAGTTGGGGAAATAATGGAAATAATAAAGCACTTGGCTTAGTGGTAGACTTGCTGACTTGAGAGCATTAAGTTACTTTATTACTTTATAAATTGATGCTGACCAATGTGAGAAGGCCATTAAAAACTGGATTTTGAAGCCATATTACATCTGCAAAGTTGTGAAATCAGTCCTGCTTATCAAAACAAACAGGTAAATAACTGACACAGATTTAGAGACTTTATTGCTATAACAGCATGAAATTCTAATCAGATACCGTATATACTCACTTGCCAGTTATAAGTGGGTCCAACTTCAAAGTACATATATCCATATCTGCTGCTAATAATGCAGATTAGGGTCTATGTTCTTTCCAGTTGGAGAAGACTTTTAAAAGAGTATTTATGGTGCATATAAACACGCCTGCTAATTATCATTTGTCTACCTTATGTAGTTTTTCCTTCTTTTTGCTAATGGTGTTAGAGTTTTTAAAAAGTTGAAAGCTGAGGGGAATTTAAAAAAGAATGACAATGAAGGCTGAAAAATCTTATCCGGTCAACAATATCTGAATACAAATAAACTTAATAAATTTAATTTCTCTCCTTAGAAAGGTTCTGCCTACATTTGCTAAAAGATTTTAGTTTTAAAAAGAGCACCAAAAGTTCAAAAGTGTGTACATTATATATATATGTATGTGTATATATATATATATATATATATATATATATATATATATATATATATATATATTTCAAAATCTAAGGCAATCTGCATGAGTAAAAGATATGCTTACAAAATTTAATTTGTCCACTATCCATGAGTGTCGCAGACATGAAGCATGATGTCCCACCCAGTCACATTATGACACCAGGCCAAGCAAGATACCTGTTAATGTCATTTTTGTAAGTCTTTGATATGACTCGGCTGGGGATCAAACCCACGACCTACTGCATCTGAGGTGGACACACTAACCACTAGGACACTGGAGTGGTGTCTTCCAAGTTCTAATATATTTAAAATTATATATGTATCTATAAATTATTCAGGACTTTTACATATGGATAAAATTATGTTAGTCAAATTCAGTTTCTCTATAGTTTGTGATTTTTGGGGCCATCCCTCAAACAAACAGGACACAATTCATTGGTTGGATGGTTCTTAATAGCAATTAAATTTGTTTTGGCTACATCATGAAGAGGAAATGGGAGAACAAGTATCTGTTCAAGACTGCTGATGGATGGACATGACCAAATAAAAACTAAACAGCAACAAAAATAAAAAAACAAACAAATGAACCTCACATTACTCAAATGTAGTGTTTCAGCCAAATTTTAGAAAAAGTCAACTGGACTCCTTCATTTGAAAAAGCAGGCCAACCCTATCTTCAAATGAGAGATCATTTATAAAGTATATTTTACCTGCTATCTGCAAATAAATTACGACATTAGCTCACTTATAATACAAGTTCAACTGCAAACTGCATAGAACCAGATTTGCCGCCGCATAGTTTGGACAGACCTTGAATTGGCTGAGTCGTTCTGGAGAAAATGAAGTATATTTTCAATATGGTTGATACGGAGGCTATAGCTGCTTGGACTGTCACCTGGGACATATTTTTGATATGAATGAAGCATGTCATAAAAAACATTACCACCAAGCTGGATAAAAATTGGCCCAGTCATTCTTGGCAAGAATTCAAAATCGAAAATTATTTTGGTTGCAACAGAAAACACATCATTACTAAAGGTTCCACACCAAGCAATAGGTTGGTAGAAACTTGTCCTAACATTCCTACCAAGTTTAACTGAAATTTCCCCAGTGGAGTTGGATAAGTTGCAATAAGCATTTCAATACACAAGCTCTAAAATAATCAGATAAAATTTAAAAAGTCTTACTGGGAAATAATCTGAATCATCACTGCTCAGCTGCAGAAACCTCTCAAGTCTTGCACTGGAGTGTTCAGGGCCCTGAAAGAAGAATTGGAACATTATGAAACAGATAAAGAAATTAAACAGCAGCAATTTAACAAGTTTTTTTTTTAATTAAAAAAACCCAACTAAATACTTGCTAATGTAATATTTTAAACTGGGGTCAACAAAGTCACTCATCCACCAATTAAATATTCACAATCTCTGTCCCTGGTTTACATGCTCTAAGGACTTAATTTCTTTTTGCCTTGAATATTCTTGTGCAACCATGAATATAGTTGAATGCTCATCAAAATCTGAAACATTTAAAATTTAGAATATACTGTTGGAAATGTATATAAATATATATATTTTCTATCCCAATGCAACAATAAAAATTTGTTGATTCAGACTGTAAAATTATACCACATCAAAACAATATTTTTATACCTTCATATAAACAATATTGACAAAGTTTAATTAATGTGTGTATACAAACATATTATCAGGATAGTTAATACACTGATGTTTGTTTGTTAGATTAGGATTTTTAACGTAGCTTTAACAATTTTTCAGTCATATTGCTATGATATCTGCAGTGAGGCAGTTTATAGTGATGTCTGCAGCATGATGCCCCACCCAGTCACATTATCCTGACACCAGGCTGACTAGTCTTAACACTAACCTCTTAATGCTGAGTGTAAGACGAGGCAGCTGTTAGTATACCATTTTTGTAAGTCTTTGGTATGACACAGCCAGGGATCGAACCCACGGCGGACGCTATAACCACTAGGCCATCAGAGTGGTCCTTTCTTAGCACTGAAAATATTGTGTACATGGTCAAGAAATCAGGTCGTCTTGTGAGAAACCTTTGTTCTTATTCTGGGTCACTGTGCCCTTTATTTTGGATCATGGAACTCACAAATCAAGAGACTTCCTCCTGCCCTAAGTTGCAGGTCATCTGCAGAGTTTAATCAAGGTATGTACTGAAACCAAAATTTTAATTGGCAGACAGATAATCTTGTTTACAAAACAATATACTCTGCTATATAACTAGTAGTATAACTGTCGCTTCCACAGCTGTTTAACTTCCTCCAAATATTTAAAAGACCTTTGCTAAAAATGTAGCAATGCAATAGACAAAAACGAATTCATTTAATGTTCAAATTTGATATAATTTTATTTGAAAATTAAAATTTCAATCAAACACTATACCCAACATTTTGTTTCTCAGCTCAGTTTCGCAAAATAGGCACATATTGTCAAGTGGGAGGTATTAAGTAATGACACAAGACCCAAATGAAACTAATAGTGAAATATCGAAATAAATTCATCTAAGACGTGTAAAATTTAAAACAAAATCGGAGTTTGTGAAGACAGACCTGCTGAACTCTAAAGAGACATTTTCAGTAAGGCAGTTATAGTTTTAATTAAGTAAGACCAGTTTTCAGGATGGTGAATAGAAAAATATAATTCAGGTACTGACCAATAAGTACAGTTTTAATAACTTAGTTAATTTCCTCTTTTTTAAAAACTTACAATATATAGTTATTACTATGCCAGGTAGGTCGGGATTTTAGATGGGGTTTTTATGTTGCTACAAATAAGAACACTCCCTCACCGCCTGCATTGGAATGTGGAACAACAAGCATTACCTTCATGATGCTGACCCTACCTTAACGATGTTGAACAAAAATTTGTATTTCAAATGACCATTTTCATCCTGGAGTTTACTGACAAGATCCCATGACTTTAATGGATTCAATTCATCCACTTGGCATTGCAAAAACTGCTTCTAAGTTATCTTTCCAGTTCATTCCCTTAGATTGCATACCTGCAAATCTACCTGGAAAATACATCATACTGCTGAAATTATTGATCACTGTTTTTGACACATCATGGCTGCACTGTATTTGAAAAGTTCATTCTTGGGAAACTTCTTACCTATACAATTATGTACATTTATGTAATAGTCCCTCACATATTTATAGAATTCACAGCAGCTACTTTTATATAGCTTACTTTCAGCCATGTATTTTCTTGTTTCTGACTTCTGACTGATCTTGCAGTCCTGATTATCAATGTAAGCAAGATCCATGGCATGTGACATTTCTGTAGTTTGATGAATCTGATCATCAATTGCTTGATTTATTCAAGCATGTTTTCTCTAAGTTTGTGATTGATTTGCTTTCCTGTTACAGGATTCAGTGGCATTTGTTAAATAATAGAATTGTGAAGTCTAGGAATAAGCAATAAAGCCTCACAATTCTAAGACTGTAAAACATTACACACACTCATTGCCTTTTCTTCACTGTAACCATTTCTTCTGAGGTATGTATGTACTGGCACTTAATTCAGGGGGATACTAATGTGTACACTCACTAATTAACACCACATAATTGGTGAGTGTACAGGTCTTATTGGACAGTTTGTCTGGCAAATTTTCATCCAACAATGAGCTATTTATTGCAGAAAAATAAGAATACATTTACATTGAAGATACAAATTAACAAATAAAAACTAATAATTTTTAAAGAAAGCATGTTTGTGAGATTTTGACTACAGCAATCAGGTTAATTCCTAATACAACTGGTGGATTTTATAATGAATCAATACTGCCAACAACCCCTTTTTTACATTCATTTTCAACAGCAAACAGCTATTTTGAATATTTTCCTGTGACAAGGCAGCCAAAACAATCAGTATGTGCCTTATGTATGAACAAAGTTCAATAGTGTTATAACAAATCTGCATCTTTTCATCACCCCTCAACCATCTTGATTTTTTTATATTTACCTCTATAGCAGACATACTTCAATACATAAGCCAAGTCGCCTGTTCTTTTGCTGCCCAATGCTAGTCTAACTGTGACCACACAAGCCAATCCATTTTCAAACCTAACTTGAAAAAAGCCACCTCTACTGCTGTGACATGCCATAGTTTTGGAAAGGTCTTTATATTGGGTATTCTTAGCGTACAAAGAGTCCTAGGTGTACTGTGTTCTTATTGGTTTTGTTTTTTTTATAGTCATCATTATTAGTTTAGTCAATTATACATGACTTAGGTTGTTATAGTGTCCATATTTGAACATGGATTTCTGGTGCTGCCAACCAAGTAATGTTTTTGGGCAATATCAATTCATTTTCAACATTTGCAGATGTTCTAAAAAATTTATTCATTACTAAATTAAGAAAAACACAAAAAGCATTTTAAAACCATTATTTTATTCTCTTCAATTCAATTTACAAGCTGATAATAGGCTGTTATATATCTATAGTTTCCAATCCAAAATTTGAAAAGCGAGACTTGCAATAGCAACAAATATTTCATGTCCAATTTTGCAAAAATAAGGTATGGATCCTCTCTGCTATAAAAGATGTGCTACACAGTAAACTATGACTGCTCTGGTGGCCTATTGGTTAGAGCATCCATCTTGGGTGCAGGAGGTTGTGAGTCTGAACCCAAAGACAAAAATAGCATTAACAGCTACCTAATTAGATGCTCAGCAGCAATGAGGGGTTAGTGTTAGGACTGGTCGGCCTGGTGTCAGTATAATTTGACTGGGTGGAACATGTCTGTGGCATGATGCCATAGTGCTAGACATAACTATAAACTGCCACACAGCAGATATCATAATGATATGACTGGAAAAATGTTAAAGCTACATTACAAATCCAAAAACTTCCTGTTTGGCAGTAGGTACATTTTTCTCAGAGGTCATTGTCAGAGCAATTGCTACAGCAAAAGATGGTTAAATCATTCCTATCTTGTTAACAAAAATTACTAGAACATCAACACAATGAATCCCATATTTAAAACCCCCAGATCCAGATGTAATATTAGTATATACTAACAGTTTTCTTTCCATCAAGACAAGCTTATTCCTCCATCCTCAGTTGCCCTGGCAGTTGGTCATGATAAATACTGAGCTGTAAACTTAATAGTTGTGCAAATAATTAGAATTGTAAGGCCATCATTAACCCTGAAAAATTCTGGCAAAGGGGTCAAGGGCAAACAACTTTTGACATATCACTTGCACCATGTAAAATTCTACTTGCCAAAACGTATTCTATTATACTACTGCAAAATATCAACAGGCCTACTGGGCACATAACTTCCTGAGGAAAAGGGGTTTGTGAAAGATTTTGACAGGAGTTTTATTATTTTTTTTTTGCAGACTGGTCACTTATTATAATAATTGGGTATGAAGCATTTTCTACTTTTACTATGCAGAAACACTTCAGCCACTCATATAAACTTTACTTGAACAGCCATAATTCAACTTGCTTGGATTGTTAAACAATTGCTTTTTCTACCCTTGTTATGAAAAGAAATATCAGATTTCTGACCTTATTTAATGAGAGCACAAGAAACTGTTCTTACCATGCCCTCATAACCATGGGGCAAGAAAAGGGTTATGCCACTCTGTCGGACCCACTTGGTCTGACCACTGCAGATGAACTGGTCAATTATACACTGAGCTGTATTGCCAAAGTCCCCAAACTGGGCCTCCCAGATCACAAGAGCATTGGGATTGGTCAAGGAGAAGCCAAGGTCAAAACCTGTCAGAAAACAAAGTTTGATTTCCATGATAATATTGATGATAATACATAATAATAGGGATAGAATTTTTAGCAACTAAAGTTATGCAACTTGTACAATTGGACCCTCCAATTTTTTCTGGACACCATATTTTCAAAATTTTTAATAGTTTTAAATAGGTTGAAAAATAAGTAGAGAAAATATTTTTTAAGGCAATGAAAAAAAAAAATTAAATCTAAATTTTTAAAATTTCAGTTGGATTGTAAAAATGCTATATTGTTCTATCTATGCTCATACTGTTGAGTAGCTAAATGTCTGGCTACAAAACAGTTATGATTAGCCAGATTATCATATGGATTAAATGAAGGTGTTGCCAATAGGTGGCAATTAAAAAAAAACTGCTGACATGCTCTTAAATAAAGCCAGAGCCTCTTAAATGCAAACTTTCATTCTTTAGACAGTTGGCAAAATTAATAAATGAATCACTTTAAGAACTGTAAAATCAATGGTCATCAGTAATGAATCAAGCAAACATGTAATTACATCCTACATTTACTTTCAATGCTTGAGAGTGTACAAAGGAGACAAAATAGCCATCCAAATAATTTCCGATTTGCATTAAAGCCAATTAACTTGTATGACAAAGTTTAAATATGAAAAAAGGCTGAAATCATTTTTCCTTTTCCAGTAAATGAAATAGGATTTACATCTCTGAAGAAGTTGTAAACTTCACTGACATGTGATTTTCAGAAGTTCCTGTAGTTGCAGTTTTTATTCATTGGTATTATTTCCCCCATGATAACATCGATTTGGAAATTGTTGGTTTGGTCTTCATACCTATAATCAATGTAAAATGAATGACAGTCTGCAATTCAATTTCTGATTCAAATGAAGTAATTTGGCTCAATTGCATATTACGAGCAATCACTGATTTATCTGGAGCTCTAGTGCCAAGATCTCTGCAAGCATTTTTAAGGAAAAAGTGGATTACCTTTTAGAAGGTAAGATCATTTAAATAGACATTATTTTGGTATTTGAACTGGATCATATTTGGTATACAAAATTTCTAGCCTGACTTATCACTAATAGCTGCACAAGTACACAATTAAAAGATTGTTTCCAGTTTTCTTTACAAACAAAATGAAAATCATATGCTAAATTTAAAAAAAAAATTAGAATTCTTTATTTTGTAAAAGAAAATAATGGAGCATTAACATCAAAGTCTTCTTTTTTATTGGTAGGCAAGGATATTATACAACCTATTTAACCTACTGATTCCAACCAGCACTGAACTTGCTAGGAACATTGATACACAATTTTGCCAATGAGAGCAGTACCTTTCTGGATTAAATATGAAGGACAATTGATCATTTTCATTAGTACACAAAAATATCTTGACTTACAGAAAAGTACTATTTACTTTTTAAAAATATGAATATTCAGCATAGAAATTGCAAGACAAATATGATCCAGGTAATGCACATTAAAGGTACCCCCACCCAAAAAAAAATTGTTTCGAAGCCTTACCTAGTACACCATACTCTGAGAGAGAGCTATTACACACTGTATAGGGGGCCTGACCTGGCAACAGGTGGTTCAGTGGGATATATGTCCGCTTATCCACTTCCTGGTCATGTAATACATGGTGCCGATGGCTAAAGAGAAACATTAAACCCATCTTGACTAAAACATCAATAACATTCTATGAAATACCAGACATTTTTATAAAGTGAACAAAGTAGATAATAAAAAATTGTGAATTCACTTGTTTTCTGTAGGCTAACAATTTTTGTGTGGTTGTTACGAACCAAAGAGTTAGGCATGAGTGAAAGACTGAAAATAATTTGCATAAATTCAAGATAAATCATTTCTTCTTTTTAACTGCTGAAATCACTACTTAAATTCTTGAACCAGATTTTCAAGATGGCTGCTGTTGTGGTCATAATGGAAAACAGATCAGAACCATTTTTTCTCCAGACCAAACTATATGTAATAAGAAGTCTTTTTGAGAAAACATCATGATGATATGATCATCCATTCAGGAAGAATAGCAATATGTTCACTGCAGTGGCCATAATAGATGTCTAAGCACGACAATTTTCATTCAGAACCTAGTACACCATGGGAAGAATGAGTGTGAAGTTCTTGGCAATCCTCAGGATTAACAGTGATAACAAACTTGTGATAACAGATAGTTGGATGATAGTCAATTTGATAGGTCTCCTGGTCTATAACTAGTACAGCTAAAAGCCCCTACCAATATGGTCATCTATTGAAAAGGAGTAGAGATAGCAAGATTTTCAAGCCAGCTGTTGTGGCAGCAATAGTAGATACAAGAATGGCATTATTTTAATCCTGGATGAACTACACACCACAATAGGTCTTCTGTTGAAACCCCCATGTACATGTATTTCCATTAAAGAGGAGTAGTACTAAGATTTTGAGGATAACCCCTGTGTTGTCATTTTGGATGTCAGTTCAGCAAAAATATTTATAAAGACCAACAAGGCAGTTTAATTAGTTTCTTTTTAATAAAAACCCCATGCTGATAATTCAGCTATAACAAGATTTTCAAGATGCCTGCCATATTAGATCTCTTGAGAGTATATACGTTCAGGACCAACTAGACATCATAAGAGTCTCTTGGTTAAAACCCCATATGGATATATCCATCAATCAAAGAAAAGTACAGACAAGATTTTCAAAAGTTGACCAATCTGGGGTTGAGTGTGTGTGATTGGATTCTTAATGTAGCTTTAACAATTGTTTAGTCATATCGCTACAGTGTCTGCAGTGTGACAGTTTAAAAGTCATGTCCAGGATTGAGGGATCATGCCACAGACATGTAGCATGATGTCCGACCCAGTCATATTTACCTGACACCAGGCTGAACAGTCCTAACACTAACCTCTTAAAGCTGAGTGCCTAGCGAGGCAGCCATAAGTACTATATGGAAAAGGCTTGAACCAGTGACCTTCCGCATTCAAGGCAGACGCTCGAACTGTAGGCTACCGGAGTGGATAGTACTAGAGGAGAGATCAATGTCATTTTTACTGACAAGACCAACTAGATACAAGTCCTCTGGTCAAAAGCCCATGTCAGACCTGCCAACCCATACAAGACCTCACTGAGGCATTCAATATTTCAGCAAGTTGCAACAAAGAATAATACAGTCGACTCCACTTAACTGCACATTGGTTAACTGCACACTCCGGATAACTGCACATAATCATACCGGTCCCGATTTTTCCCAATGCTTAAAAATGTACTGTGCCGTACTCCGGTTAACTGCACGGTCTCGTGATGGGCCCGAGGGTGTGCAGTTAACCGGAGTCGACTGTATATTGTTGACTTGGAAAACATGTTTCTAAAAAGTTAGATGTGTGATCTGATGCATTAACTTCAATGAAAAAGTACACTTTGATCTTAATGACCTCCAGTTCAGTTTCAGGATATAACATGAAAATAAAGAGCTCATCTTCTGAAGTCTGGTTGTGTTTATTCAACATATTTTGACAAGTATGATAAATATGCAATTTTATACAGAATTTGAAGTCCGCTTATGGAATCTTCTATTTGTGAATAGGTGACTGTAGGAAGCTTTGCCTGAATAAACTACTCTTTCATGACTGTTATACAGTGTAACTAGGCAGCCAACCGTAAATGACATTTTTCCCACAAGGAATGAGCAAATCAATTTTCTATACTATCTGGGATATTGAAAGGCTGTCAGATGGGAAGTGGACAGAATTGATAACACCAAAAATATATAAATTCAATTTTTAACAATTATCATGCAAATTATAAACAAATTCATCAATATCTACAAAAATTATTCAGAAAGAATGCATTCAAAATGAGTACCAGACACATTAAACTGTAGACATTAGTAAGGTTGACTCAAGATTACTTAACAATGAATCTTAATGACCTTGACCTATGTTCAAGGTATGAAGTCTTGATGAAAATTTAATGTGCAGAAACTATTCTTATTCAAATTATCATGATTATGAACTTTGATCTTTAGACCTAGAATAATTATCTTTATTACTGTGTGTGTAGGGGCCCAGAGTGGCCGAGTGGTCTAGAGCGCTCTCCATTACAGATCACTGCCATCTCACCTGTCTGCGTGGGTTTGAGTCTCAGATTCAGCAAATGTGGATATATGAGAAAGCTTGCTTGTATAGCCTATCTTGTGCTGAAAAATGGCGTTAAACCCTACTACAACATTATTGTGTGTGCAAACCATCTACCAACTAGGGTGTAAGAACTGTGTCAAGGATGAAAGTTATTCTGCAAAACCAAGTTTGTTTCAATTAGTGATCCTGTCTTCTGACCATTTAACTCCAGAATAAATAGTTCTCTTCCATAAGCCAAATAAAAACTGGAATGTATGTGATCTGGAACTAAAGGTTATTCTGCAAAAATCACTTTTCATTGGTCAGCCACAGTAATTTGATTTCTTTTTTTTTAACCTCAAAATCAATAGGGTATTCTAACCCAATATTCAAGTCATGCGCAAGATTTGGTGAAGGTATATGGTCAATAACTGAAGTCTGTGTGAAGAAAAAAAGTTTCTTCTTTAGTCAGTGACCTTGACATTTAACTCCAAACATTATATGCTTCATCTTCATCCCAGGTGAAAGTCAATCACAAGGTTGGTCCAGGTGTGTGATGAGTGATATTGCTGTGCAGAAATCATTTTTCTTCTTTCAGTCAGTTATCAAGACCACTGATGTTTGCATCCCAAATCTATCAGCTTATTCCCAACTCCCAATGGAAGCCATCCACAAAAGTCTGGCAAATATACATGGAGGAGAACAGGAGTTATTGGGCAGAACTATACTTCATTCAGACAGTGACCTTTCCCTTTCTGATACCAGAATCACTTGGATTCTTCCTAATCCCAAGTATTAACTAGTCACTAAGTTTAGTAATCTGTAGCTTGAAAACTCTAGTTATTTTGTGGAAACCATTTATTTTCTCTTAATCATACTGAACTTAGCTTTTGAACTTTTGAAACTGAAATCACTAGGGCTGTTTCTAAGCCCCAAATGCAAGCCATCCATCATTAAAAGTGACTTTGATCTTTGCCCTTTTGATACATAAATCAACAGGGTTCTACCTTAACAGAAGTAGTAGTAGTTCATTTGATGAAGCACTGAACGTCAAAAGGCCATGGATTTTCAATCCCCACAAAGACTAGCACAAGTTAAATGCTGCAGTGTTACCTTTGGAAAGACACTTTGCTCCAGTTTCCTCAACAAAATATAGCCAATAATGTGTACCATTTAATGTAACAAAAACAAAACAACAAAAATCTTCCTTAATCCAAGTAGAAGCCATCCAAAAAGAAGACAACTCTAGTAACAGCATGGAAATGAAATTGACAACAAACTGCCAGACATCTTGACATAAATACCTCTTGGCAGTTGAATAAATACACAAAAAAATGTCTGACTTTTAAACATGTTGCTACTTCTATGTTAATGTGAAAAGGTTTCAACTTTTTAAATAAAACTGTCTTTTGCACAAGAAGTGCTCATAGCTTAAGCTATGTGTTCTTGATAGTACAAATGTCAGCACTATGTGGACCCACAAGTAGAACAATAGAGAACATTGATGAAACAAGTGGCCTTCAATCATAGTCCATATACTCTGGCATGAACAAGAATGTGGTGCATTAATGGGCAATGCAAATATACTACCCAGGCAGCAAAATATTAAACAAAAATTATCAACCACCAACCTGAAGGTTCCTCGCTCTACATCTTGTCCACTCAATCGAACATGGATTCCTTCTAGCAAAAGGGATCCAAAAGCAAAGCACTCTGCAAGGGCCCAGTCAGCCATCCTGTTTTCTACCATTTCTGCCCTGGCTTTTAGAATTCTTTTCAGACCTGTTAATATGTAAAAATAAAAATAAAAAAAGTAACAACTAAATTCAGTTCCAGAAATACATGTATACAAGCTTCTTTAAAAAATGAGCATTCAGCTTGTGTACATTTTTATTAAAAATTCTAAAGCTATCAGTTCATTATTTTCCTCTGTACAGAGTGACATCTAAGCGTATATGTATATATTTTAACACATGTTCAGTAGCCATAACTTGTTTTACATTTTTCTTCTTCAGAAAATGGTGAAAATCAGTCCTGACATGCATCCTCTTAAAGTAACACTTCATAAAAAATTCCGTTTTAATCCAAGATTCTTCTGTGAGCAGAATTTATGATGAATGAGACATGAGGTGATGAGACATAAAAATAAACAAACCATACAAGAGTCATGTGTGGGCATAAATTTTTACCTCCATGAACTTTGAAGTCTCCCTCTGGTGGTGTACTGACTTTATCTCCAATTGAACGCAAGGACTCCTCTTTTATTCCAGTGGTTGGCATCTTCATTGAGTCACGACCTTCAAAGAATCCGGTCCAGGGAGAGTCTAGCCAATCAGAATTTCTGACAGCTGTTTCCTTTTTGGCGAGCATATATGCTTCCTCACAAATCTTGTCATACTTGCTGATCTCCTCCTGTCAATGAAATCACAAAAGAATTGAGTACTGTAACAACTCACTTATAAGTAGAGTCAAACTGCAAACTGCACAGACCCAGATCTGCTGACACATAATTTGCTAGCAGAGGGATCAGTAAAATATATAACAGATTCATATCTGCAGGCACATTATGTTTAATATGGCAGATCAATATATTTTTTGTTTGCAGTTTGACTAAAAAGCGAATATATATTGTACAAATTCGTCTAGTGATAAATCATACTCTGTAAAACTGCCAATTTTACAGACTCTGGATATTTCACTATTTGCAACTACATACCTTTCTGTGCTGATCAAATGGATTGTTAAACTTACCCAAGATGAAATAACACAACTCCTGAGATACAGCTATTTGTGGTCCTTTCTAGTAGAAAAATGTATCTACTTGCTTGCAAGTCCAACTGCAAAGACCCAGATCTGCTGTTTGAATGCACCAGCATATCTGGGTCTGTGCTGTTTGAATCAGTTGAATAAATAACAGATGCTGATCTGAAGGCACATTATGCTGCGGCAGATATATAGCTATTCATGGTCCTTTTAGTATCATCAGAAGTGTGTGTGTGTGATTTTTAATGTAGCTTTAAAAAATTTTCAGTCATATCACTACGATGTCTGCAGTGTGACAGTTTATATTGATGTCTAGCACAGACATGTGGCATGATGACCCATCCAGTCACACTATCGTGACATCAGGCGGATCAGTCCTAACACTAAACTCAATGCTGAGCGCCAAGCGAGGCAGCTTAAGTACTATTTTTGTAAGTCTTTGGTATGACTTAGCCGGGAATCTAACCCACGACTTCCCACATCCGAAGCAGATGCTATAACCACAAGGCCATCGTAGAGCGGTCTAAGAACAAGAAGGTTTAAAATAATATATTATTTTAGATCTTCTTTTCTTTATATATCACAAAGAGAATTGATATTAACATTTATCTCATGATGTCTCATTTTAAAAGCATTTCCTCACATATTTTCAAGTATTAAAATCAGAAAATGTACAAGGGAGATTACTAAAATAACACTTTTGTGGAGGAGTATAAACTTTTACTGATTTTTTGTGTACTGCATGTATTCAAATGAGAATATAGGATATATTTAGTTCAGTTCTCACATACTGCATCTGTATGTGGTTTGTTCTAGCTATGATTTTATGCAAAAGAAGTTCTAGGTCTATGCAGTCTGAAATTGGTGTGCCTTATATGCCAGCAAATATGGTACCAAATTCAACATAATATACTATGCATTTAAGAAATAATTGTTTGGATAAATTCTGCGACATTAATCACAATAAACACACAATGAAGGTATCATGAATGTCTCATTCTCATGTTTGTATATATTAGAAGAGTTTACTTCCTATGTCAATGTTGGTAGGTCTTATCTTTGGAATATTTCGTCTTTGTTTCAATATGTGCATTATGAATAATGCATACACATGATTAATTTTTGGCACGACTGAACCCACAAAGTGATATTGAGAAACCAAGAATGCAAAATAATAATTTCTTCAAAATTCATGATGTTGTATGCATGTTTTAGCAGCCACTCCTTAAGCCATCAATTGAGACATGGGCAAATAATAAAGGTATTTGTGGGTATTAAGTCAAATTTGGTAAATATTTCCATTTCTCTCCATTTGTGAAAAAGCAAAATTCTGGATCATTCAATGAATCTAAGAATTCTAAATCTGAAACAACTATTTAAACTTGCTTATAAATAAAATCCAACTGCAAACAACAATGATCAAGATCTGCCATAGCATAACGCACTTACAGTTCAGGGTCTTATTTTGTTTGTTCTACTGATTGCTACAAACTGCACAAACCCAGATTTGTCGGCACGTTTTACAATGGCTGATTTGGGTCTGTGCAGTTTGCAGTTGGACTTGTGAGTACATACAGGACTTATAATTGATAAAACAGACCTCGTACTCCTGCTGTTTCACAACTCCAGCACTTGTGAGTTTATTGGCGTACTGGGCCAAAACTGTGGGCTGTTTGCTGATCTTTTTGTACATTAGTGGCTGGGTAAACATGGGCTCATCAATTTCATTGTGACCGAATCTTCTGTAACACACCTACAAAAGGAATAAGAAATGGTAATGATTTGTTGATGAAAATACTTGTGTTTCAATTATTTCAGCACATTTTTTATTTTACTAGGAAACTAAAATTCAGTAAGTATCAATCACAAAGATGAAAACTACAAAATGGATGAAAAGTATAGTGATTTCTTCAGGCTTTTCAGTGTGATGGATTTTTCTTAAGATGGATTTTAAATTTTAATGGGGGTGAAAGTATTTTTTCATACAAGAACGATATCTATGAATTGATTGATTACAATATGTTTAACCCTTTGAACCCGACAGGCCGGTTTACCCGCCAGTTGTAACGGTGTCTATAACCGAAAGGCCGGTATACCGGTCTAGCTATCTACCGTCATAACCCAAAAGGCCGGTATACCGGCCTGTGTTATGTTATTCACTAGATGGTCAGTGAAATATAGAAAAAAATATGAAAAATATGAAATATGAAGAAATTTCGAGACAGTTTGTTACATAGTCATAGTAATAAAAAACATTTTATAAGCATGTTTGAAAAGAGACAATTTGATATTTGCTGTTATATCATAGTGGATTATCATTCTAAGGAATAATATTACTTCTATTTTGCAAAATTTTACTTTTTATAAAATTGTCAAAAATTGCTGGGGAGGCTCGGGTTATTGTGCCGAAATATAGGGGAGATTAGGGTTCAAAGGGTTAAACAGACATGTTTGCATTAAATAAGTTTAACTGAATAAAACTTCTTTTACAGTAGTTTATTTTTCATCATCAGCACCATGGTAGATATTATGTTATTACAATGACACAACATTCGATGAAAAATATAAAAATTAAAGTTGGAATGAAAATTAAGGAATGTATTTTCTGTACTCCAAAACTGTTGACAGAGTAACCTAATTATCAAGTGAATTAACTTAAGGTATTATTAACAGGTAGCAATCACAAAACATTACACACTCCACAATTCATGATCATGCAATTCTTTAAATAAAGCTTGTTAAATTTAATTATAGAGAAAAAAGAAGCAGTCATTTTAGTATAAAATAGTTGGTGCAGTTAACAAATCATTTTGACAACAGTAAATCAATGGTCTTCAGTATTACATTGAACCAGCATATAATTCTGTTTATAATTTGTTTTACAGATGCAAAGCACACAAAGATGGACAATGAAGTCGTGTACATAAATTAACATCCTCATTTGAATGGATTAGATTGTGTGATAATGGATTAGATTGTGTTTTTTGAGATGTGTGTTATTAGTTTCCATTTTCCAGTTAAGATAACTGGATTTTCATCATATTGAAGTCAATATCTCCAACATGCAAGTTTCACATGTTCTTGCTGTCTGTTTTATTGAACAGCACATATCCACAATGGCCTCACTTTGGAATATAGTCTGGTCTTCATACCTATAAAAGCAGTACAAATAATGGTATTCTGCAATTAAATTCTTGAAAGAGGAAGTGAACTGGCTTGTTTGCATATATAGAAAATTTGCTACTTTGGAATTGTAGCATCAATATCACCACATTTTGAAGGAAAATGTGGATTATCTTTCAGATTTTTGAGGTAAGATGATAGTACCTGTACATGATGAACAGACTCTCATAGTTCTACCAATAAAAACACCAGAAATGCAACCTGAATTTTTAATTTGTACATGAAACACTGAAACACAATCATAAAGATGTTCATCACCTGACGCAATCAAGTTTACCAATAAAACTTCCTACTAGCAGTGAATTTGCTTGGTGTAATAATACAAAAAATCCTGACCATAAAGATTCATTTTACTGACAAATTTATATTGTTCTTTAGTAAAATAATTAACCAAAGGCGAAAAAAATAATTATTTTTTATTGTCTGGATACTCGGGTCAAAGACATTTGACAAATACTTAAAATTGCAAAAGTCATTAAGAACTTTTTTTGTGTGGGTAATCTAAATGTCATTCATTTATATGACTGGAATGAGTATTGTTTATATGTGTGATTTGGAATTTTAACATAGCTTTAACAATTTTTGATCGCTATGATGTCTACAGTGTTGCAGTTTACAGTGACCAGTCCTAACACTAACATCTTAATACTTAGTGCCTTGCAAGGCAGCTGTTTGTACCATTTTTATAGTATTTGGTATGACTAGTCTTGGCTTCAACCCATAACCACCTGCATCCAAGGCAGACAATTTAACCACTTAGGTCACCAGAGCAGTCTTTATATCAATGAATGTTAGAGATTTTGATGTGCTCGTGGCAAATTGTGTGTGATTTTCACACATTTTTACAGGCAGAATTATTTAAATTTTTAAAGAGAGGATATGCAATCATGCGTCTCTGAGAAAACAGCAGTAGGTATGACAATTTTACGGCACTAGTATGCTGAAATTAAAGTATGCTAAAAATGTAATGATGCTTAAATATTAACTAGTGAGTACATTATTTTCTTACAAATATTGGAGATAAAGAATGGTTTAACTTGAAAGTTGTCAATCCTGATTTAGTCTATTTAAAAAGTGATAAAATTTTCTATTTTTGGACAAAAGCAACTGTAAGTGAAAGCATTGAGCAATATACAGAGCACAGATTGAATAATATTTTAATGATCTGAATTTATCTGTATGCTTTTACTGTTATAGTATCATTCAAAATAAATCCGACCTTGGATGGAAAATCTCTATGATCTTCATTTGCCTGCATAGATAGTGGAGACCAGGAACTAAGATGCATGGCACCATCAATTTGTTTTTAAAAATTCTGGAATAATGCAAAATGTTCACTCACCAAATCAATCACCACATCTTTGCCAAAGGTGGCTCTCCACTCTGCAGCCACTTTACACACATATATCACAGCCTCAGGATCATCAGAATTCACATGGAAAATGGGTGCATTCACCACACGGGCCACATCAGTGCAGTAGGGAGATGATCTTGCCATACGTGGATCTGTGGTGAAACCAATCTGAAATTTTAAAGGCATGGGTATATCAAGGTGAATATCTGAGCATACAGCTATGTGCAAAGCAAGCAATGTAGAAATGTTTTTGAACTATATCAGCTAAAAACAAATAACTAGTCCGACATGAATTTGTAGTACCGTTATCATAAGGACAATTCACCTTGAAACAGTCGATACTTAAATGTCAGCAGAACCCTTATGGGAAGGAAAATGTTTCCCACCATTTCTCTTCCTTTATGAAGTTGCCAAACAGAATCTTAATGCCCTAACTGGTCATCTCCAGTACAGATACAACTGAGACTGGTGTATTAAAGATATTCAAATGATAATGTATTTGAAAAAAGTAGTACTTTTTGTCTTATTCATATTCTAAATGAAACTTTTTAGGTTTGCATTTTGTCTCACAAGTAAAGTTAGTTTCGCATAGGTTTGGTCTGTTTGTATTTATTACTTTTGTGACATTAAATGCTTGGAAAATCATCACAGGTGTTCAAGATCCAGAAATGAAAGCATGCAACAAATCTACCTTAATTTGCAAAATGCCACAGATTTGGATTAGTAATTTTGATTTAGAACTAAAAAAGGATGACCTCTTAAATCATCTTAAATAGTGCAACGAAATATGAAATAGCACATTTATGAATGGCAACACAAAATCAATTGAAATATTGGTGCCCTCTGTTACCTGGTTGTTGACAACAATGTGGATAGTTCCATGTGTGGTATAGGCAGGTAGATCACTCAAGTGGAAGGTCTCGTACACCACTCCCTGTCCAGCGAAAGCAGCATCACCGTGCAGAAGAATGCTCATCACCTGTAATGATGTAAACAACAGACAACTGAAGAAAGTCTGATTTCCTCGACTGACCATTACTATCATATTAGAAAGGTAAAAGTAACAATTTAACTCAAATGACCTTAACCAGTAATGATTTTACCTGATATTGTTAAGAAGAAACCAAGAAAAAATCTGAACTCCAATCACCTTAAGGTTTCAGTGTTTTAGCCTCCATGAAATGGAAAGCACTCCAGACACTTTAACTGTAGTGTATGTTTGTGTGCAAGTATGTGTGAGTACAAGTACATATTAATAATTGCAGTTCAAACAATCTTGTCCTAGATCTTGTCACCCAGAACTGTAAAGGGTCTGCTCTGTCCAAGTGTAGTATACGTACAAAATTTAATGAAACCTGGTTCCATTTAGGCTGAAGTATTATGCAGAAACCTCAACTAAAATTTAATTTCCAATACCCTTAACATTTACATGGAGATGTCTTTCCTCAAGTGTAATGCGACTATGACGCTGGATACGGGAAACTTCAGGAAAGTGGACTTGTCACATGTACTCAAAACATGTAGCTCAAGTGACACTGACCGCTGAATTCGGAACAAAAAGAATCAATAGGGACATAATCTGCCCAAATTAAGACGATCAATTAAAACTGAGACAAACTGGATCCAGAGGAAACTTGACTTGGTAGAAACAAAAACAAAAAAGCTGCCAGAACACAGCAATACTTGCTTGTATACCAATAAAGTCCTCTAATCTTCCCTCAATGTGTATCTCAGTTGTGGATGCATCAAATGTAGCTCACAGTGATCAACTCTTTATGTGAAGATCTAATGCTAAATATAATGGATCCATAGTCAATGCAACTGGGTTATGTGAAGATCTAATGCTCAATATAATGGATCCATAGTCAATGCAACTGGGTTATGTGAAGATCTAATGCTCAATATAATGGATCCATAGTCAATGCAACTGGGTCAAGTGAAGATCTAATGCTAAATATAATGGATCCATAGTCAATGCAACTGGGTTATGTGAAGATCTAATGCTCAATATAATGGATCCATAGTCAATGCAACGGGGTTATGTGAAGATCTAATGCTCAATATAATGGATCCATAGTCAATGCAACGGGGTTATGTGAAGATCTAATGCTCAATATAATGGATCCATAGTCAATGCAACGGGGTTATGTGAAGATCTAATGCTAAATATAATGGATCCATAGTCAATGCAACTGGGTTATGTGAAGATCTAATGCTCAATATAATGGATCCATAGTCAATGCAACGGGGTTATGTGAAGATCTAATGCTCAATATAATGGATCCATAGTCAATGCAACGGGGTTATGTGAAGATCTAATGCTCAATATAATGGATCCAGTCAATGCAACGGGGTTATGTGAAGATCTAATGCTCAATATAATGGATCCATAGCCAATGCAACTGGGTTTTACATTCCTGTTGTATAAATCACTCAAGGTAGACCTGTTGCACCAAAACTTCAAACACCGTAATGACAATACTATAAATGCAGGACATTGCTTCATACATTAATTTCTCATGATTATTCCTGCTTCACATTTGAATGGAGAAGCCAGCAAAAAGACATTGCCAACTTCTTGCCTAGCCATCACAAAACCCAATCAAGTTAGATCCAATACAGCTGAAGAGGAATAATTCTGATCACAGTGTCGATTTAACCGGAGATGCCCTTGCCCAAGTTTAATCTACCTATAAAAGTTTTATGAAAACAAGGAAACTTGACTTGTAATGAGAAAGGTAAATGATAAGCTATATTCTGATTCAATGCCATGACCTAATAACCCCAAAATTTAAACCCTTCAGCTCCTAAGGTACTTAAAAGATTTGACAAATTAAAAATCACAGCAAACCAAAGTTATGTTGCAGAAACCATTTTGTCTTTAAATGCTACTGCTATATTACCCCCCAACCCATGAAAAACATTTTGTAGGAGACAATTAACAGGAGGTGGCAAGATAAAAAAAGTAATGTAATAAATGGTACATCCCCCCCCCCAAAGTTAACCAGTACACTCAACATGTGTCCTCAATTACTCAGAAAAGAACTACTTAACATGTGGTGCTTTAGAATGTTCTTTTGAAACAACTAAATGCACTTGTAGAACTACATTAGTAAACTGGGAAGGAAAGCATCAAGGGATTTCTTCTAAATGTTTTACATCAATTAAACATATATGCAATTTTAGAAATCATTTGTACATATGTAGATTACCTTCTTCCCTTCTGAGTCTCCTCTGTAAAACTGTTCTGCCCGCACTTTTCCTTGTACAACAGGGTCCACTGCCTCTAGATGTGATGGGTTTGCCACGACAGCAATTTTTATATTCTTATTGGTGATTCGATTCAGTCTCTCATGAGACATTCCCAAATGGTACTTCACATCACCGGAACCTTCATCAGCTGCTTCGAGCTTGGAGTCAAACTGGCAAATAATCTTTTCCAAAGGTTTGCGGCACACATTAGCCAGCACATTCAAACGACCTCTGTGAATGGAAATATGTCGGATTAGAGTTTACCCACACAGAGAAAGTATACCATATTTATTCTTGCAGGCAGTGTAGACTTGAATCTGCTATTACAAATTGCCCCATCCATCTGGGTCAATCAGGTTTGTTCTACTTGGGATTTTAGGATAACATATTTGTTCTTGCAATCAGCATAAACATAAATCCGCGGTCACAAATTACTGCAGTTCATCTGAGTCAATACTGTTTGTTCTACTTGGGATTTTAAGAGAATTATGTAAGCTCAAATCTTAGTCTAAAAGTACACTTGAAAGTAGATACTACCAGGTGTTTCTGCAATTTTTTTTCCTTCATATGATAATGTTTGAGTAACAAAAAGCCATCCAAGAATGTATTTACTATCTGAAAGTAAAAACGTTTAATGACACAAACACAGCATTAGATAGTCTATGAGATTAACACCATAACTCAGCTGCCCATTTTTACTTTGTTACTTGTTCTTTATTTTCAGTCACTTCAGTTCAGAATTTAAAACTTGCAGTCTAAATGGATCTACGGAACCGATCTGAGAAGATGGACACTACAAAAATCTCAACCAACTGCAAATGTAAAAGCTCAAATGCAGTTTTGGTCACACGAAACTTTAGCGCCAACATGCCTTGCAAAAGGTTTATTTATTTTTTATTTATGGCAGCCATGTCAAATGACAAATTTACATCAGTTATGAAAATATGAAACGTCTTTATGCAAGAGTGCATTCTTTAAAATTCTGATCTGTAATGTTTGAGTCATGAGGTTATTCAGGACTATTAATTTATTGTTTAGTAGCAGCAGCTATATTTATGAGTGGATTAGCATCATGCATAGATTTTTCTGTTGTTTGTGACACAGCCATATCTGATGGCAAAATATTCAAACAAATCTGAAAGGCCTTTATCCTTAGAAGTTATCAACAGCCAAATTCTTTTCACTAGGGTGAAAAGCTTTTCTCCTTTGAAGTAATGGCAACCACATTTATTGACAAATCAGTACAATTTGTATAAATTTAAAAGACTTTCATGACAGAATGCTCGCTGACAAATTTGGCTGTAACTTATGCATTGGTTTCTAAAAAGTTAAAAACCACAATCGTTGATGGACACTGCACACAGACCCAGAGCCATACCATAAAGCTGATTCCACCCCTCACAAGAGTAAGCACAAATCATTTTTCAAAATAGGGAGATATCTCTAATTGAATACAAAGTTTTAGGAAGATGAATTAAAAAAAATGGTTCTTGAGCGAATAATTTGAGAAAAGTAATGTGTGGATGGATAAACCCAATTTGCAATATGAGGCCCAAGAGTGCCTGTAATTGCTCACTCACCAACATTTACCTAACAGCCATAATGAAGAGCACTTAACTCTTTACCTTCTGCAAGTACCTGCAGCCCTGCATACTAAGCCTGATAAGCAGCCTGCCTTCTGGCAGCTGTTTGTAGGCTGAACCCCAGAGCATCATAATGGCTGTCTGAATGAGAGCTTCTAGAGTTAGTGCACATATTATCTACATATTCTATATCAATCTTGTCCCATGCAAACTATGTAATTTAATGAAAAATAACATTTTAAATACTTACCAATGATTTATGCAACTCATTTCCACCAAGAAGTACATATAATCCATAGGAATCAATAATTATATTCACATATTCATAATTAAAAAAATACAGATCGAGATATCTGTTGTTTATAATGTATATTAAAATACGTTTCTCTCCACTATTTTGCACAACAATATCTCCACCATTTTTTTGCAGATTGGGTAATTTTTTTATGATACTGACTGAAGCAGTCCCTGTCTATACATACACAATTTAACTGGAATTTGCATTACTTTAAAAACGACATGTATTCCAAGAAATGTCATCATTTTTAGCAACCGATGTAGGGGACGACTTGAGATTTGGCTTCTCGACAATTTCTTTTATGGCATATGTTTCATATACCAGTAAATGTAACTGGACTGTTTTTTTCAGGAAAAAAACATAAAAATAAATTGCTCGCATTTTCTTTTAAAATAAATGCTGACACTGAAACTGCTGTAAAGTCGTCTATGTTTACCGGTCTCACGTGTTTTGACCAGATTTGATCGTCACGCATTTCATCCTCAGATTCAGATAAATCTGAAATGTCAGGTGTTGAAACAGGACTTATACTAGTGTCTGTTCCTTTATCTTGAATCTGATTAAAATCATTTGAATTGCCATCACTTTCAAATCCTTCAAACTTTCACCAGAATCGTCGCCAGAATACACGAATGTTGCCATTTTGTTTTACTTTCCCAACTGACTTGTTTTCAATCGGATTTCCTGCTTATATGCTGTAAAACTACTAATAGAATACTTTCATCATTTTATATAAGGTCTATTTTCATTGGCTAAATATTTTTAAAAAGAACAAATGTTTGTAATTTTATCACATACAAAGCCTTAATATGAAACGTGTATATGCGCCTCTGGGGTTTCCCAACCCTTGGCCGGAAACGCATGTATGAGTCAACCGGGACAGAGAGTATTATTAGCAGCTTGTATATGTGTCTGTGGGGTTACTAGGCTATATTTTTGGTCGCATATATGATCAGCAGAAGGTAAAGAGTTAACACAGAAATCTTGTTCAGCATTTGTTTTAAAGTTATGTAAATGTTTTGGTTAACTGGCATCATTACACTAACGTGAATGTCTTTATGCCACTGTTTTCTGAAATATTTGGTCAAACTCTGCAGAACAGTAATACAGAAGCTGGCAATATGTTTTTCTATTTCTTGCAAATCAGGCCATATTCAGTTGTAAACAAGTGAAAGACCTATAAAACAGGTTGCTTTCAAATTAGATTCAATTATGCTCAATGGTTTCTCAGATGAGGTCATTTAAAGCTTTTCTCAATTTAGTAATGGCAGTATTTGTACAAATCTGAATGGTCTTCATGCTGGCATTTTTCTATCAAACATGACTAAATTCAGTTCAGTAATTTTAGAAAAGTCATTTAAAGGAATTTAAAGTTTTAGTAATGGTGGTCTTTATGCAAGGAGGCTTCCTATCAAGATTCATCAAATTCTATAAAGCACTCTTAAACAACTTGTATAAAACTTTTATTTTTATTTTTAGTAATGACAGCTATATTTCAAAGGTGGATCATCATGATTTCAAATCATGTAAAATGTCAGTAGAAAATAATTTGCATTTCTAAAACTATATCTTATTGTTTATATTTAATTTATATTGTCTGACTTTTGTCATGACTGAGGGTGATGCCTACCTGAATTTTGTCATGATTCTAAGGAGTAATCAAGATTTTAACTAACATTTAATTCCAAGACCTCACCATGTCTACAAGTTAGTGAATTTTTCTATCAGAAATAATTAGTTTTCCAGAACATTCTGTTGTCATATGTGAGGTAGCCGTGTATAAAATGGGATTTATTAAACAGCTCTTCATCCTTGTTTCAGGATCAGTATGTGTTATCATTTTTAGTTGTCTACAGAGATATTTAAACTATTCATTGGAATGCAAAGTAGTCTTGGACAGAAAAAAAAAACTATTCCCTGGGATTACTGTGGTCTCATTCCGAGATATTCTGGATTCTATCATTGTTGTACAACAGGGGTGCACAACCTTTTTCAGCCAAGGTCCAGATTGCATTTTAAGACCACTTGAGGGCCGCAAACACTAATTTTTTTAATATAATTAACAGTTCATGGACCAAATCTGTGTTGTTTTAATCTGTCCGGAGGGCCAGACAGAACACATTCATGGGAAGGATCTGGCCTGCTTGTGATGTGTTGTGCAACCCTGTGGTACAGTGAGCCATTCAAGACTTTTTGAATTCATTCGGAACATTCCATCAGTATAGGATATCAGCAGTTATTGTTCTACAGCTAGTAAATCTTTTCTTTATAAACTATTGAAGTAAACTATGATTCAGGGTGGTCAGTTTTTTCAGCGCAGCAAATGTACTTTTTAAAAAATCCAGGTGGCTGCCTTTAAGTTCCAAACACTCTGTCAAAGAAACCCCACAACTTTCGTTATTAACAATTAATCATGCTGACTTGTACACTGCTGCTTGCTTGTTCTTCAACCTTTCTAAGCATGAGAACAACACCCAACCCATCCCGTGAGGCCTCTCAATATGGAGTAACCATCATACATGCATTTCTAGTCTCGATACCAAAATATTCCTGCCATAAATACCTTTAGAATCCTAATTCTTTTGTATTTTTTTTTGTTTTCTTATCTTATTAACACCAAAATAAAGCTAAACATGTGTTTGAAAGGTACCATATAGTTTGATGCTCACTGATTAGCCAAGAGTTAAACACTTCACTGAGAAATTACTAATATGGCAGTTCTTTAGAAAATACACATATAAGCATGTCTCTAATACACGTATGGCTGTATTTTCTGGTGGATGGACATATATCAAACAGCCGTCATGTACGGTAATGCCTGATTTTCATTTATTACCTTTACCTGTAAAGTTAGAAAAAATACTCATTTGACTTTACGACAGCACATATCATGTGCGCTATGCAGCATCATTAGTCAAGTGATTCTTGCCTCTGGCTATCAACAGAAACAATATATACACAGTAGTCAACAAAATAAAACTTCAAGCTGACTCACTTCCAGGATTTTATTTTTTCCTAAATTATTTGGCTTATGCAAGAATATATATGGTAGTTTAATTAAGACCACAGAGTCATAACAATTTGTATTGTTCATCTTTTTTCCCCAGAACATAATGCAAGTGCAATCGGACTAAAATCAGATCTCTACTGTTATACATAAAGATCTGACAGTGACCGCTTCGGGGTCATGTTCTGGTAACCCATATTATTACCATAATCACTAATTTTATCAGCCAATGAGAAGTCTTGTATCTTCACATTTGGAGACTGAGCAGTGTGGATGAAGAACATGAATGTGTACCAAATATTTTGATTCCCATTTAGGTGTTTAAAGCTGCATTTCCATCAGATAATTCAATGGTCACTAGAACAGGACCCCATAGCAGTTGTCAGATCTTCACACAGGACAGTGGAAATCTGATTTTAATCTGATTGTGCCCAAGTGAGAACTGATCATACAAAATTCCATCATATCATCATATATACATATGCTGATGTGAGTTAGGGAAATCTAAATCGCAGCATCTGAATATGGCTCAATGTGACAAATGACAGGCTTTAGGCAATATTTTTGTTGATGATAACAGTATTTTGTGATACTCCACGACTTACCTACAAAATTGCAACACTAGGACTATGGTAATTCATCTTTGTTATTTTAAATGCACACACAAGACAGCTGGTGCTGCTCATGCCAATAAAGAACCTTTCATAGAGAAATGTAGAAGGTTAAATTTTGATGCAGGAAAGACATACCTGTGAGGCATTCCAATGACAAAACTATCCACACCGTAGTTTGTAGATGCATCAATTACTGTCTTCATAGCTGGTATTAGGACTTCACAACCCTCCAAACCAAACCGCTTTTCTGAGGACCATTTTCTGGCTAGAAACTCTTCAAACCTGACAGAAATAAACTAAGATAACCAGTCTCAAATGCCAAATGTTGCACCTAGGATCCCACAGATCGAACGCTGTGCCTCTTGTCCTCTAAAACTGAGTAACATTTAAAAGCAGAAAACAAAATGGCGTATCGAACTTAATGCACTATAAACAAAAGATAATAATCATATTGGATATGAATGTTCTGCCAACCTTAATGTGTTGGCTGTGCTGTATATTAACATGTCTGTATATCTGGTTCACATGAAATAAATTACACTTCGGAATTTTCTACTTGGATCTTGCTCTAAAGTTACCCAATTTATCTACCAGCATTTTAAAACCATTTTTTTGCATTTTAATCAAATACGTTTCTTTTTTCAAGTACCATCATAATTCATTGACTAAAAGTTTTTCATTTGCAAAACTTTATATTCCATTTTGGTATAAACTGAACTCTGAAATCAATTAAAAGGTTATTCTCCATATACAGAATTTCCTGACAATATATAATATGCATTTTGTATGTGCTGTATGCACACTAATCAGCCCATCAGCACAATAATGGCTATATACTCCCAATTAAAAGTACAATTGGCGAATTGCACAAAACTTGAGTACAAAATTCTACCCCCACCACCCATAAAAGAAATAGAAATATGAAGCATTACAAGAAAAATATAAAAGGTTAAGGATAATCACAATTCTGTAAAATGCATATAAAATAAAATATGAAATTTTTTATATATATAAAATCTTTAGAATTTAAGGTCCAATTCAACACAAGATGTAATCAACAGAAGTGTATGAATTTTTATTCTGAGAATTTTAACTTTGAACCCAATTTCTGTACCCATTACACTTTAAGCAAATCTACAGCTGACATTCAAGAAAATATGCATACTTTTTAATCTGTTAGCATCTGAAAAAATTATGAAGTAAATGGCTCCCTACACCTAAATGGAATACATTTTAACTTGATGAAATACACTCATTAAGAAAATTAAGGGTTAAAATGAAAATGATATAGTTTTACTGTTAATCTTCAGAAAAAGTGCATTTAATCTTTTTTTAAATAATTACCTCTGTGATCGAATTAATCGGGCCAAGATGAGCCTCTTCTCTTCATTGTCCAGCTGCATGATTCCTGGAGTCTCAAACTTCTTCCGGATCCAATCCGTTTGATCCATGTTGTTGATGAATAAAAACTCCACACCAATATGTCGGCAGTAGATGTCCTACCAAATACAGAGAACTGCCATGATCAGACAGTAAACCAGTATAAGACATGATTGTGATTTAACCAACACAACACAAGGCTTAAATCCAGTGGAAAACTTTGATGGTGACATGGGGCCTCATATGGTATCAACATAAGAAAAGAATATGTACCTTTCATGATGATTAATGACATACATTACAGTAAATAACATTTTAATTGCATGGATGTATAGGGAAATTTTGTTGACTACTCTGCCAGATCGGGGTTTACCCACCCCTTATCTCACCCACATTATTGTCAACCAGTAATTGTTTGGGTTCGTTTTGTTTTTAAACTTTTTTTTCCAACACCCAGAAAGATGAGAAGGGTGGGTGGTGTGATAAAAGATAACATTTTCATCTCCCCCCTAAAAGGGTTAGGTCCGCATTACTGGGTCAGGTACCCATCCATCCCAACATTTTAGTAACCATAAATTGCATGTACATTGCATCCTCTTATGCGTACATTGCAACCTCTTATGCCCAAACCCTCAGAAAACAGAAATCTTGAAACTGAAACAAGATTCTGGTTCAAATTCCTTTTTTTGCTAATGTCAATATGTTGTAACTCAATAAAACAAAATCCCAAATCAAAGAACAAAAATTCTGTTGCAAGTAAATTTTACACAAAAGAGAATCCAATGCAATCCAAATGCATGCATGATATTTTAAGTCAACCAGAGTAACATAAAACCCAACATACAAAGATTTGTCAATGGAATGGAATGAATAATTTTTTGTTAAAGAACATAAAACACATGACTTTTAATGTCTTTGATAGTCTATACTGAACATCTTTAGTTCTGAAATAGAAACAAATGGAAATCAAGGATGGAACTCGACAGCAACAGCTAGGATCAACTGGTTTCCTACTCCACCAATCACAGACAATTCTACAAACTAGTACCACAAACCAGAAAATGTGCCCTAGCAATAGTTAAGATGACCTAAGTGTGAAGGTGGAGAATGTGATGGCTGATGTGTAAGGAGAAGCCCATCCTGCAACACAAGTCCCACCAGTGAGAAAGGGACCTGGATTACTCTATTACAGGTGTAGAAGATCCCTGATACATCATCATTGGGGCCACAAGTAGGGATATGCAAATGATCTGACCGGTAGAACTTGAAGCAGCAGTCAGAACACAGGCTTCTGCCGAAAGATGATCCCACCAGAAGCTGAATGCATCCAGAGCACTGGCTGTTTGGTCTAGACTGGAGAAATGTAAAAGGACTGTCTGCTGCTGAGCCTGGTGGCAAACAAGTTCTCAAGAGGCTTTCAACAGTGAGAAGGGTCTCTGTTGATGAAGAGACCATGAGGACTCTTTTCCCTGTCATGGACAGGTTGTCTGCTTATACAATTCCCTTTTCATGAAATGTGGTAAACGATGAGGGTGATTTCTCCAAGGCTGCACAGCAGAAGTTCCATTGCTCCAAGTAAAAAAAAAAAGGATACGTGTGTCTCTATCATATAGATTATATACAACAGATGTATAGCTGGAGGAAACCGTAACACATTAACACTTACTGTTTGTTAATGCACCCATTCAGAGCTTGAAATATTGCTTTCATTTCTAGGTTGTGATATACAGAGTCGATTCATTCAGAGTCCAATGACCCTTTTGAATTATACGTTCCTGATATATATAAGCAATCTAACCTGAATCAGACATGTTGGTGAACAGACGAATGTGGGGGCTTGGAGTTATGGGTGCATCCATGTGGACCCCGATCAAGAGTCCGTCCCAATTTATCTACCAAAAGATGTGGTGATGAAAATTTGGTCCTGTTGGAATCAGAGCTAAGAGATTCTCTGTGGTTTACAGCTTATAAGAAGCAGAACCTGTAGAGGGTGCATGTGAAGATGTCCTATGGGAACTAGATCAGCAGCAGTATTCTAGGTTCCCAATAAGGCCAAGTAAAAGCGAGCTAGTCTTTGCTTGTAGCATGGGATTTGATCTATTCAATCCCAAGACACAGACTAAGCTGTGGTAAATGGTAGGGCCTAACTGAGTTGATAATTTTCGCCGAGTACCAAATCAGAGTATTTGGATGTACTATTTGCCCGATCCAGGCATGAACCGAGTAGTAGGTGCAACTCCATAGAGTACCATTTGTTTCATTATCGTTTGCGAAGCTTAAACTTTTCGTGTACTGTATACTATATATATCGCCTATAAGATGAAAATTTTTATTATTAACTAAAATTATTATGTATTCAAAAACTTTTTTTTAAAAGTTCGATATTTATTGAATTATTTTACTTGTAACCATTTGTGCATTATTATTTGCAGAGGCGAATACCTCCGAATAGTACCGAAAAACCAGATATTCGGACGAAGCGAATGTCCGAGGCGATTTCCTGTTAGGACCTAGTAAATGGGAAAGTTCTTTCCCAAGTAAACAAAGTCCCAAGATGGAATCAACTCTGACTTATCAAGGTTAAGTTAACAATCCAATAAAGTTACTCTTGACCATCAACAGTATATATTCTGATGGACGAACTGTACCTGAAGGTTTGGATCAGCAACCAAATGTTGAAATACCCTGAAGCTGTATTAGTGTTTGCTCTGTAGACATTTTTAGATGTTGACCTATCTCGAATTGTATTATGAATATTGGTCATTGCCAAGAAACTATTCCTATGATCTGTGATTTGGAGAGGAATGAGTACAGCTAAAGTTTTAGCATTAATGCGATTTGGAATATCAACCTGTGGTGACAATGTGAAGAAGGAATTTGAATTTCCATCATATGATTTAGATATTTCACATATGTATGTTGCCCCAGTCCTAACCTGTCTCTGATCAAGAGAAATGTCAGCTATTTAATTTGATCCAAGGTCTCTGGATATGCATCTGAGGTATTACAAGTCTCCAAGTTATCAATGTGACATGCAGTATCCTTATCCAAGTCAGAAGTCCCTTCCGAGGTAACTTTAAAAAAATCCCTTTTCAAATTATGGTCAGCTATTTTCAAAGCATGCCTGAATGGATTTTTGATCATGTGCAGTCAGGCAGTTTAAATTATACATGGCAATGCAAACAGATACAACGATAATACCAGACTCAGTACTAAAGCTGATAATCTTATGGAAAACAAATCAAAGGTCAAACTTTGTTTAGATTAATTGCACATTGTTGATTTAATTTGTGGGATTTCAGGTTACATTGTACACGTTCTTGTGCATAGCTAATTTCAAATTACATGACAGATTGTAGACTGGTGTCTATTCTACGAGGTTTTTGAATTTTTAGCACATGGCATAACAGCCAGTATATTTTGTGGAGTTGAAGCCAGGCAATCATCTTGCTTCAAGCCATGAAAATCATTGCATCAATCATAAAACAAGAAACCCTAGCCGAGATCACTCACCTTTCGAACATCTATTTAACAAATCAACTGACCAAGAAAGCTAATGCTTACATATTTTTCTAGTTTTAACAACATAGCTGTATCTAATTGAGAATTGACACCATCAATATTAATTTGAAATTTTTTCAAGGCAGAATGCTTACCAGCATATTTGGTAACATCCTGTCAGTGGTTGTTGAGAGCAAGTTGTTCACAGGTTTTTCTAATTTTAGAAATGGTGGCCATGTTTGATTTTGGATGGGCATCACTTGTAGAAATCTCAAAGCCAATCATGCCAAGGTGCTTAGTATCAATTTTGTCAAATTCAGTGTTGCAGTTTTGGGAAAGAATCGTTTCTAGATTCTTCTATCTTTAGCAATGGCAGCTGTATCTGAAGGTGTGGCAGCATCATTTGTAGAATATATGAGGCTTTTTAATGAAAGTAGTTTCAGCCGAATTCTGACCTGCACGATTAAGAATTTAAGTTTTCCTATATTTAATAATAACATTATTTCCTTTTATTTGTGCATTAAGTTTGGATTCTCAGTATAATAAAGACCTGAAAATATATGATCTGAAGTCGATTGTTCTCAAAATGCATCATCTGAAGTTCACTGTAGAATACAAACTGATGCCAGCAATATGACCATGATAACTGCATTAACAGTTCTCACCAGGCGAGAAGCTCATGTACTTCATGATAACTGCAATGGATCTGTATAAACCCGACCATATACAATGTAAATCTTTCATATGTACAATTACAATGGACAGAAGCTAAAACCTGGACTTTTAGAGTGGCCACATTAAGGTATGAAATTTCTTTATTTCTTGTATTATTTTGATTAATATCAGGAAAGGCGTTGCAAATGGGAATTACACTATTGGGAGATGAAGTATTTTTCTTCATTGTTTTATTATACAGAGCAGGATCAGTGTTTTGAGGAGTCTTTTATTCATTACAACTCATTCTAGTAGACAGTTTTCACTACTTACATATTTATTATTATGTATCACTGTTTATAATCTACAGACTATTATGTTATCAAATATATAGATTGTAATTCATATTCAAGTGTGCAACGCTAGTAGATTGAATATACTAAGCTTTTATGATGTAATATACTTATATAGGTCTGCTGCAAAGTAAATATTGCATATTTTCATTGTCTTGCATTCATTTAATGTTAGGTTTGTTTTCATTTAGTGTACAGAGAGATAAAAGTAATTATAAACATGACATTAGGAGAGCACTGGAGAACCCATAGAAAGGTGTACCTACAAAGGGAAGGTGCCACTGGAAGGTCTACCTATGCAGCAAAGAAGCCATTGCCATTGGAAGGCATATATAATCAGTGAATACTAATTTAGTGTATCAGACCCAAGATGGTTTCTGTGAAATTTGGTCAAATTTGGCTAAGCAATTTTTGAGGAGTCACTGAAAGGTCTTCCTATTTTTAGAAACTGTGGCCATATTTGAGAGTAATTCAGTATCATTTGTACACAATTCAAAAGTTTTATCCAAGAATGCTTTATATAATTTTATATATGGTGGTTAAATTCAATGTTTGATTAGTGTTATTTTTTAAAATTTTAGCTTTTCATGCCTGAATTTCTGTCTGTTAAATACGATCAAAATTGGCCAATTATATATACTGGCTTTTAAAAGACAGCAAAATATTGACAGGTGCTATACGAAGGACAACAGAATCAGGCCCATATAAATAGCTATTTCTGCCTTATAGCTAAGTGTAAAAAAAAAATCATACTCTTAAGTAGATTATATCAATTTTAATCTGTACCAACCTCCAGTTTTTTGATGATATCCCTGAGAGGAAGTGAGGTCTTGTCTCCTCCAATATATGTTGTTGTTGGCAAACGGAAGACACGATCCAAATCTTTTTCCTCTAAAAGGACAAAATAGTAAGATTATGTACCATATCATGTACAAATACGATACAAACATTAGTTTTACATTCATTAAAACATACTGCAAATAACAAATTTATTGGGATATATTAAAAAATGAAACTATACAAGAATCTACAATAACTTTTTGAAAGTAATGGAAGATGTTTCATTACAACCAAATTTTCAAGTTTCAATGGGTAATTTTCTGTTTGTTGTTTTTTTAAACTTCATATACTATAACTGACTGCAAACTGTATAAATATTATACTGGGAAAGTTAACAGATTGTTAAAATACCATGATACTAGTAAATATACCTAAAAACTATGTAAGTAATGTTAATTACATTATAGTGAAAATAGTAATTGTCACATTGCCTTGCCCATGATTGTGGACGTCAGGGGAATAAAAAAATGTTTACAAGCCATGTGTGTATGTTAAGACACGACAGCTATAGTGGATACTCTTCGTAAGGGTACGATAACCCAGTTTTGTTGGGTGTGAAAAGTCCCATGTGGACGTTGAAAGTTTTATTCAAGAACAAAGGACCCTTAAAGGCATTGTAAATCTCGCCACGTTGACGGATGGCCTGTTGAATTGAACATGGTAGAATCGACATCCCATTGGAGTTGAGAGAGGGTGTGGTCACCATTTCAATCCAAATTTAGAATTTTCTAGGTAGGAACTTATTAATTGCCCAAACATCGTGCTGGAAGGTTATAAAGCAATACTCTAGAAAAGCCACTTGTAAATTGGCAGGGAAACTTAAGAAATTCTACGAAAGGCAAAGCTTCGTAAAGGTCAATAAGTTATTTACCCGATTGGTGCAGAATATTACAGCATTGAAATTGTAATTATGTACAGTATGTATAGTTAATTACTATAATCATTAGTATGTAGAATTGCCTTTGTAGTGTTTAATTTTGTCTTGCATATTTGTGAAATGAGCTATGATTATGATTTTTTTGTTTGATTAGGATTTTTAACTTAGCTTTAACAATATTTCAGTCATATTGCTTTGATGTCTGCAGTGAGGCAGTTTATAGTGATGACTAGCACTAGGGAATCATGCCGCAGACATGTAGCATGTCTCACCCAGTCACATTATCCTAACACCAGGCCGACCAGTCCTAACACTAACCTCTTAATGCTGAGTGCCATTTTTGTAAGTCTTTGGCATGAATTGGCCTGGAATCGAACCCCTGACCTTCCGCTTCCGCCGTGGACTCTCTAACAAGTAGGCCACTGGAGCGGTTAGCAATGATTATGAAAAGAATTATGTAGATTTTTAGCTCATGGTCAGAATTAATGTTGTAATTCACTATTTCATTCCTTTGTAGTAACTAGTGAATTTATTCATGTGATATTCTAGATTTTGTTTGTTTTTTTTAATTAGAATTTTTAATGTTGCTTTGACAATTTTTCAGTCATATCACTATGATGTCTGCAGTGAGGCAGTTTATAGTGATGTCTAGCACTGGGGCATTGTGCCACATGATGTCCCACCCAGTCACATTATCCTGACACCAGGATCAAACCCACGACCTCCTGCTACCGGAAAGGACACTAACCACTAGGCCACTGGAGCGGTTTTCTAGATTTTGTAACTGTTGAATTGAATTGTAACTTTGGAAAATGGTTGCAGTGTGTAAAATTAATATGGATGTAAGGACATATCAGATCATGGATATCTGAATATTTGTGTACACTAGGAGAGATACAGATAAGTAGAAAACAAGAACAGGTGGAAAAGCTATCTCACACTATAAATCAATTGATGCAAAAGGCTATCACTTGGTCGAGAGGAAAAAGAGTGATTGTTGAATTATTATTATTTGATAATTGACTTGTAATAAATTGTTATTCGTTTTAATATCACCTTTATTGTACTCAATAATGTAACTTGGCATTGCTGATTAGAGACTAGGAGATTTACCTCTTTCTACCACTATATTCACTTCATACAAAATTGAGCCTGGGTGGGACTTTTATAATAATTTAAATAAAATATTGGGAATAACTCCACTTCAAACATAATAAAACACCTACCAAAGTGGCCGCACAACAAACCCCACCCCATTATTGAATACATTATTATATTGAACTTAGTCATAAAGATGGATGAAATTTCCATCATGTTTGCAGACTGAAATTCAGATATTAGTTAAGGTGAATGATTTATATGTGAACAAAATCTGCATTGTAATTTACTCACATAATTGATTATATATTATTTGAGGAACCCTACAGAAATAAGCATTAATCTTAAGGCTTTCCAAAATAGCTTTTAAATGAATCGAACATGCAAGATCCATTCCATAAACCAATTTAACATAATAATAATGAGGACTTTTATATTTCGCCTAATCTTTAGAAGCTCTAAGCGCTTTACAACATCTATAATGATATGACTACTGACAAAAAACAACATGAAATTGGAAGAAAAAAAAATGCTGAAAATATTTAAGGTAAGAAACATTATTACATGTATATACAGTGGCAATGAGACTGCCTGCAGGCATGCAAGAAAATCATAATAATCAAGACAGATCTTCATAGCTGTTTTACTTTCAGGAGACACTTGGCCTCAGAAATGGTTATTTTCATGGGAGTTCCAAACCAAAAGTAGCATACTAGCTTACTAAGACATATGCAGGTACTGTTTATACTTGCTTACTAGTCAAAATCAAACTGCAAACTGTAGAGACCCAGATCTGACATTGCATCAAGCACTGGCTATATTTGAGGGCAGCTTTGCATAATGTCTACAAATTTGAAAAGGTTATCCAGCCACAATGATTTCTCTAAAATCTGATCAAATTTGGTTCAGTTGTTTTGAAGAAGCCATTTAAAGGTTATACTATTTTCAGTAACTGTGGATTTTCAACTTTAAGCAACACTGGCTATAGTTGAAGGCTGAAGGACATTTTCTGTTCAAAACTTGAAAGGTCATCCTGCCAGGATGCTTTTTCTTAACTAATTCTGTTAGGCAGTATCAAGGGAATCATTTAAAAGTAAGTCGTTTTAGTAATAGCATCTGTAGATGGTAGATCAGCTTCATTTTGATAAATCTGAAAGCCCCTCATGCCAGGATGCCATGTCAAAATATGTTCAGTGATTTCATAGTAGACGTTTAAAACAGTAATTGTTGACAGATGCACAAGGGAATCATTTAAAAGTAAGTCGTTTTAGTAATAGCATCTGTAGATGGTAGATCAGCTTCATTTTGATAAATCTGAAAGCCACTCATGCCAGGATGCCATGTCAAAATATGTTCAGTGGTTTCATAGTAGACGTTTAAAACAGTAATTGTTGATAGATGCACAATGCATGACAAACAAAATTCTTAATTTACGGATAAATTTAATAAATAATTCTCTAATCCAAACTGGTTTTATAAAATACAGTTACAGAACATGCATTCCAAAATGTCTGAAATAGTTCAATGGAACAAAATGAACATCAGATGTTTTAGACTTTCCTTAACAGAGCATGTAAAAAGTGAAGTTTGTTCATTATGTAGAATAAAAATGACTAAAACAAACATATGCAGGTCATTAATTTATCAATATGCAGGACAGCAAAAATATTTCTTTCTTTTTTTATAAAAAAAAGCCCCCTCAAACTGCTCAACATGAAGATAATGGTGGTTTTTGGTGGGTTCTTTTGGTTTGGTCGGCATGAATCATTCCTTACAAATAATGCTAGTTCTGCTTTTTCATTGGCAAAGAGTCAAGTTTATGACATGAAAAGGTCTGTCAAGCATACAATAATTGCACCCCAGTAAAGCTCCACTTCACTGCCTGTGATAGCAAATTTAATAAATTTAACTGATTTTCTGCAGCAAGTCCAAACCCAGCCATAACCTTAATACCTTATCAATGTCATATCAAAAATCAATACACATACATGCTTGACTCCTTAGATTTAATTTTCAAATCTGCAACTTTTCTCAGGCCCTATTTGATTTTTTTTTATATTTACCTGTCATTCGACAATTTATTCAGCTACTGTTTACACTTACATATTTGACGTCTCATAAAATACACTAAGATACTGCTTGACGTTACTGAATACACATACCTATTAAGTTGAGTCAAACTGCAAACAAAGATCCTGATCTCCCATAGTATAATGCACTTACAGGTCAAGGTATATGCTGTTTGTTCTACTGATTACTTCTACAAAAAAACTGCACAGATCCTGATCTGCTAGCATTATGCAATGGCAGAGGTGGATATGTGCAATTCCAACATCATTGCTGCTCGAGTGCTAAGATCCAATATTGTCTTAAGCAACTGATGTTATGTTACCTCACTCTCATCCAGGAAATTCCCATATTTTTTGTTAAAAAATTCTATTGTAAAACCTCTGCTGAGGAAACCAACACTCTACCACAATGATTTAAAAAACTACTACCCAGTTTCTAATCTCTGTTGTAACTCAATTCTGTCTGGTTCATCTCAGAATCTCAATAATGGACTCCAGTCCAACATACCTATCCAACCTCAGCCATGTGTACACACCAGCAAGATACTTACACTCCTCTTCTGACAATCGTATACTCATTATAACCACTATGAAAACGAAGTCATATGGACAACATTCTTTCGCATACAAGGGACCAGCAATGTGGAATGAATTGCCCATTGAAATCAGAAACAAAGATTGTGATCAATTTCAAGAGTGCTCTTAAAACTCGCCTATTGTGACTGCAAGAACAAATTTAACGACTTAAAAATGTTTCCTACCTTAAATATTTTCAGCATGTTTTTTTTGATAATATATGTTGTAAAGCACTTGAGTTTTTTTTTAAAGATCTGGTGCCATACAAAGTCATCATTATTATTATTATTGTTATTATTATTATTATTATTTGCAGTTGGATTCATGAGCACACAAGATAATTCTCAAGCAAAGGCATTATGCCGGAGTACCATTCTAAAGAAAACCACAGGTATAGACAGTTCTTTCAAATTTTGTTATAAAATACATATCTTATTCCTGAAACAAAGAATCAAGTGGGGAATATTTTCCTATGAAAATCCAACCAGACACAAAACGGGGAGCGGTTGACATGAGCATACCAATGCAATACATAATCTGATTTTATTCTTGCTAATAGTCAAGATAAAATGATGCAAGAACTAGACCCTCCAATTCTTAAAGAGAAGCTGATAAATGAACACCTTAAAATTCAAATGCTACATGTGGCTTAGTGCAACTCAAGGAAGTTCTCTATATGTAGGTTGTTTTAACAACATAACTTGCACAAATTTTAACTGGTATTACTTCACCATTATGTTAAATTTTCATAAAATGTTCAATATCAAGTGAGATTGTATATCTACTAATGAAGCCTTGTCATTATCTTATAAGCACAATACAACAGTGTAGTTGATTTACATGGCAATAATTCATTCTACAAAGGCTCAGAGTGGCTGAGTGGTCTAATGTGCTCTTCGTTACAAACCACTGCAATCTCACCTCTGTCTGCGTGGGTTCGAGTCTCAGATTTGGCCAATGTGGGTATGTGAGAAAACTTGCCAGTAGCTTCTCGTGGGTCGGTTCTTTCCAGGTGTTTTCTGGGTTCTTTCTCCTAATACTGGATGCCATGTATAGCATATCGTGTGCTGAAAAATGGCATTAATCCCTACAACAACAACAATTTCCAAGCCCACTAACAGCAACTAATGAGGATAGGTGCTTACCTGCTATACTAACATGTCCAAAGTATGGTTGTCTAGATTCTAGCAATTAAATTACTCATAGTACTACTCACATTTCAAGTACAAGTCTTCATTAAAACTGGTATTTGTAGTTTGTACCACTATCAATGGACTTTAACAGTACCTTCTACACTATCTGCATGACAATGAACTTGAATAGATACACTAAATTATAATGTCTATAGAACAGATACACTAAATTATAATGTCTATAGAACAGATACACTAAATTATAATGTCTATAGAACAGATACACTAAATTATAATGTCTATAGAAACAGATACACTAAATTATAATGTCTATAGAACAGATACACTAAATTATAATGTCTATAAATGGATAATATAACTTCTTACAAATTTGGTCTCAACACAGAGTCAATTCTATATGCAATACAACCAACATGCTGACATCTTTTACTTTTAATATAAGGTCACCAAAAATTAAAAATCACTTTGTAAAGAAACACGTACATCTAAAAGCAAGACAAAAAATTACAAGTTAATAGAAGCATACACTGCCTGTACCCTGTTTGCAGTAAGTCAGCATGTACAAGAACAGGGACACTTGCACAGTACAACATGCAACACATATGAACAACGAGTTTAAGACCAATTTGCAATTTTCACATTGGACTGAAAAGGTAACAGTTAGATTGCAATTTCAGAGACAGTATAAACTGTTATCATATTCAGCTGATCTACAGGAAGCATTGTGTTAGATTCATCCCAGTTGACTGGAAGACTTGGCCGAATGATGCAAAGCATGTATAAACTCACATATGTCTACAATTTCAGTTGATTGTGATAATTGCTAATTGGCCAACCTTATATCTTTATAATTGTGATGATATCTATCACCAGAGATGACAGAAAAGTTGTAGTTAGAAAATAATTCTGAAAATATAAATTATCAAAACTTTTATACAGGTTTTGAATTCACAATAATTTTAATATGTTAAATGATGATGTTAGCTACTGGCTGTGACTTACAAATCACTTAGATCTGTATATCATATGTGTGCAAGTAGGTATAATATCAGTTATACTATACATTAGTTGTGTTAGATGACATGGTGCCACATCAGTTAATGAGCCTACCAATCTATGGTAACTGATGGAATCTGCCAGACAGGAAACTGGATATTTCAAGTGGAGAAGTGGTCAGAAGCCAGGGCAGAGATGACCACACAAAGCAAAGTCACCATGCTGTCAGACTATCTATATGAGTAATGCTATTAGGACATGCACACAAAACTGTTATAAAATACAGGAACACATCCTGACTTGAGCAGAGTTGACTGACTGGGAACTTTAATTAGAACTAATAAAAGTTTTCATTTGTCAATCAGTTAGTTTGAGTTATTTCTGAAGATGAGGTAGGTTAGTTTAGTTTGGAAGGAAGTTTGAATTAGTCCAGTTCAGATCTGAATCATAAAGATTATAAATGAAGTCTACAATTCTACAGGGTGTATATAAAGTAGTTTAATAAGCTACACAATGTTATATTAAAATGCTCTACACAATATAATCTATGCACTAAGTTCCATATGGACAAATAATGTGGACAGTTTAGTGCAAAGATGTATATAAGATGTTAAAATAATTACTTGTTAACTAATGAGCATTATTATAACACACACACACACACACACACACACACACACACACACACACCTTCTTTGTGATATTATATATCTATTCAACATGGTTTGAAAAGCTGACTCTCCAATGAGTTGTCAATGACTAGCAATGTTTTCAATGAGTAATTTGTGTTACAAAAACAGATCATATATAACTGAAAATGTATATCTTCATTAACTACGCTAGTTCACCCCTTGTTAACTGGATGTGTAACACTTTACTACAGTAAATGGATTACAATTGAAAATAATACCATGATACCCTACCATATGTTCCATGGAAAACAGTTCATTACTTTTAGCAAAACATACATTATGTAGCCACAAAAGAAATTATACTACTATTACTGATTGTTCTGGCTAACATCGTTTGACTTTTTTTGTTTTTAATCTTTACTCTCCTTGACCCTGTAACAAAAACTTCCTCTTAAGCTAAAACTGACATGGCATTTCTTAAAATGTAATTATTAGGAACTGTCATGAGATTCTATCGTTACAGTCAAGTCTAGTGTCTTTTGAGTAATTTACTATTCTGAGATGAAGCATTTTATACCAATTAATTCTCTTGTAATAAAATTTTGACTGTGAAAAGAACTTTATTCTGAAATGTCATACTGTCACATCTAAAAGAACATTGAAAAATGCAGTAATTATTGTAAAATTATTTGCTACATAGTTCTCTAATCAATTTTTAAAATTGCCATCATAGGTCTAATTTGGAGCCATTTTTAAATAAAAAGGGACATGGGATGGAAAAAAAAACGTGGTAGTGCTTGATGACACATGTATTGAAATTTTTTTCCCCAAAATATCACCGGATTTGATTCTCTTTAGTACATAATACTATTTTATTTCCTTTGGGGGGTGGGGTGGGGGGTGGTCTTATTTGATGTAATATTACATAGCTTACCTTTTCCTTGATTGAATTACCCTTACCCTCCTCAACATAACATCATCTTCCCACAGGTGAATATTATAAAATATGAATGAAAATTCTAAACTAGGAGAACAGTGAACTATAATTCAGTAATAATCATGAAACCAGGAAATTATAATGTAATAGTTAAAAAAATGATATATGTGCAATCGCAACTCAATAAAACTGGATGATAATGGTATGCAGCCACCTAAACCACAAATTGAATAATTGATGATGTGTAACCCTTAAAACTCCACATAAAAGCATTAATTAATAAATAAATAATCAAAACCAAGTTCACTAAATAAAAAAGGCAGTGAAGTCGCAACCCATTCTGACAATGAAATGGAGATAATTACACACCCAAGGCTCGGAATAACAACAATACTGGTAATTATATGAAACAGTACAGATCACACAATCACTATGGGAGGGGTGATGATAAAATGGCACTGCTCAAAATCTTAGCAAATACTTATAAACTCTTGAGAGTTAATACAACAAGTGAACATCAATGTACTGAGAGTCAATACACTTTAGATTTAAGGGAAATCATATTAGATGGCTATTCTGGTACAAGAGCAATAGCGCAAAATAAATCTGCAGAGCGTTTTGAACTGAAAAGATGCAAACTGTTGTTCCTATAAAAAAAAGGAAGACATTGCACATGGACCTGTGATGTGGGAGCAGACTGGATCTGTGTTCTTTAGGTCTAGAACTTCCTGCAATATTCTGGATAATTCCTCTATGGAAGGATGAATGTTTTATATATGGACAAGGGTAATTCCATCAAGGATAAGCTACAAAACAGTGACAGGTAACTTATTTACTGATACTAAATAGTAATTGTTTTTGCCAAAAAAGTATGCATTAGATACAATTTTGTGAATTTTACTAATTGCCATGTTGTTGGTTTTCAATGGTACTTGGCGAATACATACACTGTACTGTCTACATTTAAGGTTACCGAGGTCAACAAAATATTTAAAAATTTAGTTTTGTTTCTGACATACAGTACTGTCTGCTATTTGCAAATAGTATTTAATCTACTATCAAAATGTATTGTCTACTAACTGCTAAAAGTATTCAGTTAATTGGCTGCTAATAGTATTCAGCCTACTAACAGTATCTAGTCTACTTTCTACTAATTACTAGTATTTAGTCTACTATACAACAGTATGTAGTCTACTTTCAACTAAATATTCAGTCTAATGTCTAATAAAAGTCTATACTCTACAAACAATCCATTCCGTAATTGATAAAGTAATGACAACAAATATACCCTTGTACAAATGTCTACCAAACAAAATATATGATAGCTGTGTTAACTGATTAAAAGCCTGAAACTAAAAAGATTGAACCTAACACATGATTAACAAAACAAGTGCCATGACTAGGTAGCTGAAAACCAAACCAGGAACCAGTTACATTCTACAGAGAGCGAGTTTCCATTAGGACAGAAATGGTTAGAACATGATGCAAAATGACTTGTTCAAAACAAGATGATCACTTAGAAACCCATTACACTGTCTTGTACATTGTTCATATCCCAACCAATTATTTGTTAGTGATACCTGCAATGGAGAAATAAATCTAAAGAAATCCCCAAAATGTCTCTCTAAACAGTTAAGCCCCATATGGAGAGTTTTGAATTTTAAACTGTATATCTAACAATCCTGCCCCAAACAACAAAAACAGAATTGTGGTCATAGGTCATGGATGCCCTTGCCTACTTGGTCTGAATGAAAAGTGCACACAAAAACAATATGCGGCATATTGTATGCATGTCTTTTATATATAACGAAAAAGTGTAATCCAAGTGGTCAAAAAGCGGAATCCAGGCAGAAAAAGTAATCCACATATACAATGCTAACATTTTAATGAACAATAATTTATTTGCCCCTCTTGTCTTTTAACATCCTATACTGCTTCAAGTTTTCATACGTAGCACACATACATCGACTAAAATCCATCTTAAGACTTTTAGTGCCCAATATTAAAATTCTTTCCATGTGGCCTGTAATAGATTGTTTTTTTTTTGTTTAATTTTTTTTTTGGGCCTTTTTCTAATCCATCTGTGAAATTATTTTAAAGGAGATATTTTTGCTCTCACATACACATGAACTAAAATAAAACAATTTTTTGCAGAAAATACCTTTAGACTGGTTCTGCACTAAATACGAGTTAGAACAAAGAATTTGCAAGTAAAGATTAAAATTAGAAAATCAGTTTGTTCTCTCCTCAATAAGCCATACAGCTGCTATAAATAGAATACGAGGTCGAAAGTAGAAAGTTTCTTGGTAATAGGACTGTTGCTACAAATAGAACATGGTACTATTAGAAAAGTAGACTTGCATGCAAAACGTGTACTCTTACAGGGTAGTTACGTATAAGTTATCTTTCCATAATACGGTATGTAGGATTATTGGAATGTTAATAAAAACGAGAAAACAAATGATAGATTTTGGGGGGGAAGGTGGATATATTGAAAAAGCATTATGCATATACATTTACATGTAAGGCTTAATTTAGTGAAAAAAACTAATGATTACACCAAAAGTGTAATGGTTGGCATGTATGTATGTATATATGTGACTCGTGTGTGTGCGTGTATATATATATATATATATATATATATATATATATATATATATATATATATATATATATATATATATATACACACACACACACACACACACGAGTCACATGAGCTTTAGGAGAAAAGGTAATGGGAGGAGGAAATGAATGAGCATCCAACCTCAATCAGTTACCTTGCTCAAAATTGGATCCTTCCATGAAGGCTAAAACCTTTTCCCAAAATGCTCGGAGCTGGAAAACCAAGGCTCGCATAAACTGATATCTCCACAAAGGTAAAGCGAATACAAATGGAATTTCCTTATCACCTAAAAGTGGACAAATCCAGCAAAATCTAGAAATCCATGGCCCACAAGAGATGAAGCCATTAACAGAGTCTGGTAATCGCTTGAGCAGCAACAACCAGACCCATTAGATTCTGCAGTGCAAGATCACAACAACTGAACCTTGAAATGGTCGTAATAACAATCCACAGCCTCATTGATGTTCTTCATTGAAATGCTGCATTCTGATACAATATTCTTGGATCTGAACAGTTCAAGTGACACTGCAACCCCAAAATCCAAAACAATAACTACCAGAAGAGCATCAACTGCTCAGCTTTCTGGTGAATAGAGCAGGTTGTAGTTCCACCTTATTTAAAGAGATCCATCACTGAATTAACTCGGCTGTGCTAATCAATCAAAATACTGATGGGACTACTTCAGAGGTAGGCAAACTTTCCAGTGCAAGGGCTGCATACACAAATTTACAACTTTAGCGAGCCGCATAGTTCATTAAATAAAATAATTAACATTTGAAATTGCAAAAACAAAAGTTTTTTTTCTAAATAACATCATAATTAATTTTTAGTTGTTAATATGTTGTTAATATTTTAAACCTTAAAACTTCAAAAGAAGCACATTTATTTGACTAGGCTTCAGGACATACAACACTGACAGCATCAATCATACAATCTTTAATAAATTCTGCTTCCGAAAATGGTTCGTTTTGCATTGCAATTTTGTTGGCCAACACAAAACTTGCCTTTGTTGCTTTCTCTTGCAAAGATGAAGTTTTCACAAACACAGCTTGCAGTTGTTTCAACTTTTTTTTGTTAGCAGTGAAAACTGTCTTGAAACCACTTTAAAAAAAGTATGAAACTTTATACAAAATATGGATGGCCATCTTGACTGCTATGACATTTTGTTCTATGCTGAGCCTCTACATGAAAGTCGTCCAAAGAGCATTAATATCTACAATAACAGAAAGATGGTTTTCATAGATGACTTTCATATTCTAGTAGTTTTAGATTTTTTCTGACAGATGATCAGAAATGTCTTTAATCTACACTGATTGAGCAGAGGGAAGGTGCATCCTCTGAATGCATCATCAAGTGCCTAGACTATATAGGTCCTCTGCATGCATTATCAAGTGCCTAGACTATATAGGTCCTCTGCATGCATTATCAAGTGCCTAGACTATATAGGTCCTCTGAATGCATCATCAAGTGCCTAGACTATATAGGTCCTCTGCATGCATTATCAAGTACCTAGACTATATAGGCCTAATATATCAATAGGTGGTGGAGGTAAATTTCTTCTAAACATCATTTTCTCCATTGTGAACTTGAAGTGCAGAAGTTAGCCAAGGTTTCTTCCACTCATGATCAATCCCAAGTTGGGTGGGGGTTTGTCATCTTCTAGAAGACCTATTTACACATATTGCATAAAAAGCAGGATAAAAAAAAAAGCGTCATCCAACACTATTATTGCATGTCATAACTGGATACACTCACTGAATGAAACCCCAATGGGTTTGTCTTGCCTGATAACCAGAAACAATGAAAGATTGGTTAAATGGGTATGCACAACATGTCCTTATGTCATCTAGACTTATCAACATAACTGACATCTCATCACTAACAGTGCATGATGGCCAGTCAGCCTAGCTGGAACGGCAGCATAAGCATAGGAATGCTGCAAAGGTGACAGGTTCAGCTGGGGATTAATATTGGCAACGACAACACAAAAACCCATGTATATGGATTTGCAAGCACACTGGCCATGCCCAGGCAGGACCAACACCAAAATATGGGAACAAACTCTCCCATCATGTAGAGATCAACAGTAGAGAGACAGAAATAGTCAGATCTAGCCCCCTTAAGCTAGTATTAGCATTGTAATGTCAAGTGTATTTTCCTGAATCAACATCCCACCTGTGACTCAAGCAGTGACTGTGTTGGTGGTGGTGGTTTAATACTGGCACCTCTATGGTAATCTGCTTTTTCATCTTGTGTTGACCTGATGTCCGTCACTATGCAAGAAGGGACCACTATGGCATCCAAAATAAGTTGGTTACTTATGCCATCTTGATGTGTCAACTAATGGCACCATGTATGTAGATTCTGCCTCTGTATGTTTATCTCTGCTCTTCAAAATCCCTCCTGACCATTTTGCATGGACACAGCATGGCATAATGTACAATCAGTTTTAATACAGGTGAGGCATGGATCATGTGTCTTCTAAGATCATAATTTTTTTGCTATGCATGTATTTAGTCATTATTGCGTACCTGAGTTAACAATAAGAAATGCCTGATGAAGAGCACCAACCTGATAAATAGGTAAGACAATCTTAGAAAAGGACCAACACAAACAATATCCATTAAATAAATGCATATAAAACCTGAGTATCAATGATACATTGTTTGACAAGTAAAAAGATTTGACCAAATAACAAACAATAGGCAAAATTACTTGTAAAAAATATTTTTAAAAGTTCTGCCAATGCCTGGATTAATAGCAAAGTGACTGGTTGACAGGCCAATAGATTGAAATAAATCTGAAAGATACAGGAAGCAATGATGATAAAATATAGACAATCACAGTGGAATCTCAATATGAAGTACATGTACATTTGGTGTACCTGCAGCCACCTTGTGGTGGCAAGGATATACAGAGAGGAATAACAAAAATTTGTCACCATTCTAGAATTTCTGGCTTTAAGAGAAAGTATGGTTTAATTTTGAATGCAATATCATTGGGTAATGTACTGATGAAGAAATCTGAAGACAGGCATACAGGACAAATGCTCTATGCGCAAGGCAAAATTCATTGCGAGGGAATAAAATAAAAACAGGTCTTGTTCTTTACCCTGAACGTAATGACTTTTCCCCAGTACAGGCAATGCATAACAATGTAACAAAGAAAAACATGATGTCATGAGACCCTCAATGGGACTGACTAAAATCCAAAAAGAATTTCTTGGAATTCAAAATGAGACCACATATCCTATTTAACTGCAAGTGTTGAAATCACTTCTGATCTCCTTCAGCAAAAATATTTTCAAATTATCCCCATTTGCATCTATATTAGATGTAAAACGACAGCATTTTCTCTTAGGACAAACTAGACACAGATGACTTTTGGTGAAAACCACATTTTCATTTGAAAATCCATTCATGAGAATTAGTGACAAACATTTAAACGTGTTCTTGTGGCAGCCATATTAGAGGACATTCAGAACTATTTTCATCCAAAACCAACTTGATTCCAGAATCAGTGTTCTGGTGAAAGATGAACGTTGCTATGACTTGTCATTTAGGATGAATATCAATCACAAAGTTTTTGGGGTCCTGAGTGGCCAAGTGGTCTAAAGTGTTCACTATTTCAGATCACTGCCTTCTCACCTCTGTCTGCAGGAGTTCAATTCTCAGGCTTGGCTAACACAAGTACATGCAAAAGCTTGCCAGCAGCTTCCAGTGGGTTGGTGGTTCTTCCCTGGGTTTTTCCTCCACCAGTTAATCTGGCCACTGTGTATAGCCTATCTTGTGCTGAAAAATGGCAATAAACCATCAACAACAAAGTTTCCAAGCAGGCTTCCTTGTTGGTCAAAATGAATGTCAGATTGGAACCATTTTGATTTAGTACAAATAGACATTGCATCCGGCCTTTTGGTGAAAACCCACTGTTGATTTGACCATCATTCAGAGTAGTGATAAGATCATCATGATTGCTACTGTGACAACCAGAATGAGGAACAACTAAGCATCATATGAAATCTTCTGATGAATACCACATGCTGATGCAACTTTCTGTTCAGGAGCAGTAAGAAGAATTTCAAACTGGCTGCCATGAGCCAAATGGGATAACATATTGGCACCATTTTTTTATTATATAGGACTAAGTCAGCATTGTAAGTCTTTCATTGAAAACCCCATTTGGATATGACCATCTATTCAAGAGTAGCACAGAAGTGGATGATCAGTGTCCATAATACATGCCTGGTAAGCACCCTGTATGTTTTGGACTAACTAAACATTGGGATGAATGTATGTGTAGAGTTTAATGCCAGTCCTTCAAGCGAATACAAGCCTATGCTAAACAAACATATTTGATGACAATGGACAGATCTTTGAATAAACTAAAAATAACTTTCTAGAAAGTATCTCCGTTCTAATCAGAAGTACTATTTGCATGCCTGATACCTAAAAGTCTTGAAACCAGCTCTTCTAGAGAATTTTTAAAATCAATTTCCATTATAGCAAGAGGTATATATATATATATATGCCATTCAGGCTCATGCAAGGCTATTCTTACAATATAAAATACACGTTCCAGGACAGGACCTGTGGTTCAAACAACCATTTCTTACAACATGCAATATGTTATCAATAGTTTTTCACTGCAAATAAGCAGCTTTCAATGTCCTCAAAAGGTGTTAATTCTCTAAGAAATGTTTTTAAAAATGTTCATCAAAGCAAGAGACCACTATATATTATTTAAAAACAGAAGAAAAATTGTACTTAAATTCAAGCCCAAATAAGAATAATTTTTGACTAATTTTTCAATTGGTTGGGTAAATTAAGGTAAGGTAAAAAGAAAGAAAAAAAACTAATATATAGATAAACATAACCACTGCTAACTTTGAGCCTCTGCATGTCAGTAGTCTGTTCCAGTACTCTCAACTGTAATACTACTGATATTCAGTACTCTATGGTAATCTCAATATATATACTACTTATGCATTGGAACACATAAATACTGAATGCAAAAAGTTCTCAGCATCAAAGGTACCTCCATGCAAAATGCAGGACACATGTACCTGATCTACTCAGAATACTTTAAATGGTTAGTGAGCAATTATCCATTAATGAGATTTTACAGGCAAATAAAATATGAATGAACAAAGTGATAGCTATATATCCCCTTGTATTAAATATCTAAAAAGAGGGAGGGGGCCACTAATACAAATTAAAGTTCCTTATTGACAATGTTTCTCAAAAATGTAAATTTTGAAATACAACTCATCATTTCTGTGGAGAATTAAGTTTTCCCAATGTACCATCCCTGCAAATGATTCATTAAATGATCCAGAATATGACTTGGAAATATATGTCTTTGCCAATGTAGACCAGTAATCCTGACCAAAACAAATTATCTATGAATTTGGTGAAGTCTGACCAACATGTACGAATGACAGCATTAATGCAGCATCATCTTGTTTTGAACTACATTGTATATGGCATAAACAACAAAGAATGCAAATTATTCCAGCCAAGAATCAGGAGACTACTCAAGTCTTACCAAAATGTAGCATTAGATTTTTAGGCGTTTCATATTTGTCCATAGCGGATTTGTCCATTCCAAGGGGGTCAAGATCAGCAAACCTATGCCCAATAACCTAAAAGCAAAGTTTAAATAAAACAAATTGAGGGATTAGAGATTAGATTGGTGATACAAATTGAACAAACTGCAATCATCTCAAACCCAAGCGTGAGATACAGCTCTTCAATGTTGCAGCAGCTTCATTCTTCTAGAGGCTACATGGTCTGTTAAGGCATAAAGGGCATGCAAGCAATAAATAATGGATAATCCACTAAACATTTTGTTCCCAAATTTGCAAGCAATAAATAATGGATAATCCACTAAACATTTTGTTCCCAAATTTGCAAGCAATAAATAATGGATAATCCACTAAACATTTTGTTCCCAAATTTGCAAGCAATAAATAATGGATAATCCACTAAACATTTTGTTCCCAAATTTGCAAGCAGTAAATAATGGATAATCCACTAAACATTTTGTTCCCAAATTTGCAAGCAATAAATAATGGATAATCCACTAAACATTTTGTTCCCAAATTTGCAAGCAATAAATAATGGATAATCCACTAAACATTTTGTTCCCAAATTTGCAAGCAATAAATAATGGATAATCCACTAAACATTTTGTATCCAAATTTGCAAGCAATAAATAATGGATAATCCACTAAACATTTTGTTCCCAAATTTACATGCATAATCTGACACCCAATCTAGTTTCTCATGTATATAATACATTTCTTTGAAATTAATAAAGGCAAATTTGAACACAATGGATGACCATTTAGAAGTGAAAATTCAAGAATAAATACTAATAACCCATCTTCTATTCAAACAACCCTAATTTTGTCTGTTTAATTATGACAATACCTCTTTGAAAAAGTAAGGTCATGTTAAATCTGACACATGCCAATTAAAAGTATAGCATTTTATTTTAGCACAACTCAAATTTGTTCCTAGAAATCACTGAAGCTTTTATCATTCCAAAATAAGTTTTCATTATCTATCCAAGTTAGATAGCAAACTAGTAGAGAATAAAAGGCCCACTTTAAATATTGAATCATAACATGTATTTCTAGAAACATTAAAATATTTTATCTGCAAGAATGCACCTTTATGTACATAACTGACCACCAACAGCTGAAACACAAAAGTATTTTATTCAAGTTTATTATGTAATAAAAAAAAACAACAGAAAATGCTGAAAAACAAAACTAGAACTATGATGAATTGTGTATGGTAGTGTTCTGACTACTCAATGGTTTCTGCATGTAATGGCAAATATATTTAAATTTACTAAGTATAGTTCTTCTACTGTATACTTACCATATGTACTCACTAGAATGTGAGATCCAAATGCAAACTGTACAGACCCATATCTGCCACTCCATACAGCAGCAGCAGATTTGGATCTATGCAATTTGTGGAACAACTAACATTATATGATGGCAGATCTGCTTTGCTGTTTGAAGTTGGACCTAACTTATTGGCAGGTATATACAGCATGTCAAAGTTTGTTCAGGACCAATTACCAAGCATTCTGATTTTTTTTATAGTTCCAACGACATTTCTGTTGTGAAGTAAAAAAAACAAACAACTTCTAGTCTTATCTGCAATTTTTGTATTAGAACACTTATGTTTACATGTCTATGTACAGTATCTTAACTTTCCCAGTATGTCTAAAGGTTCTTTATTGGATGCACTATATGCTTTATCCCTAGAAACCAAACACACTGGATTTAGGTATTCAAGCCTAAAGCTATAATTTAACCATTATATTTATTCCAGCCCTTATGACTTGAAGGCAAAATATATTCCTTCCATTTATATCGTTCAATAACTCATTTCCATGCATATCACCAATGGTGCAGAAATCAGAAGAGTGACCAGATCCACTACTTAATTTCTCTGTAAAAAAAACATTCCAACTGTGAATAGGTTTCCATGGCAACCATTTTCTTGTCTCCAACACCTACCTAGTCCATAGTTTGTTAGCATCAGTTCTCTGGGAGTATCAGAATCTAAATCAGTATCACTGATGCCTAGAGGATCCAGATTAGCTACATTGTGGCCTCTGATCTATAAATAGCAAATGGCAATCTCATAAAACATCACGGTTTTTAATCAAATAGCTGATACAAAATTTTCCTATATATCCATGAAAATATATTTTTTGAACATGTTACTGATGAATCAATATTTCCTGTGAGAATGACAAATTATTAGGCAGATTTTCAAAATTAAAGCAAGAATTAAAAATACAGTTTTATACAGAAATATGCAGTAGTTTATGAACTTCATGAAGTGACTTAATAAATACCCGTGGCAATAATAGATTTTAAAAAAAACAACAAAGCAAAATACGTTTTTCTTATATCTTGTGATGAAAATGTATGCAGTCATGACAAAATAATTTTCTACCAAATGATCAACAGACCTGGTCCTTAGAAGTGCAGACATAAACTTTACCAAAAGTGCCGATTTGTTTCTGAGCTTAATATGTTCCTTACCTGCGCATGACTATTATTCTGTGCTTATTATTCACAATCTGCAACACACACACATAGCTAGCTCAGCCAAGTGGATCAAATTGGGATGGTTGTTATATAAAATTTTCCACACCTCATAGGTATTGTTTCTTGGATCTCTCTGCTCCAAAAAAAGATTTTTCACTTAAATGTTTCACTTTCTTGAAACTGTCTGACTGACTACTTTGCTAGATTTCCTATCTGTTCCATGACACTCTATTAGAATTTTAAGTTATTAATGCCATAGTCTCCTTGTTCAACTGGCAATTTGATTCTTATTTATTAAACTTGTCATAACCTCTATAAGGGTAATTTGATTTTTTAGCAAAAAATTCCTGAGATTAAGTCTGAAAATAAAAGTTGTACCGTACTTTTAAATTGCCTGTATTTGACCTTTTCTACATTTAATTATGAAATATTGCTGAAAAGGAGGAGTTGACAGACATGCATCTGTTTTTGTCCATCAAGCATGTACATCAGGCTCATTTAACACCATTTTCATGTTCAAAATCACTCACTGGTATCTCCGTTAACACATTTTCCAGTCCCAATAATCTGATACCCTTCACAACGTTAAAACTAAATTGCTTTCATCACATTCATAAGCCAAATGGAATGGTCATCTATCAATGAACCACTCCAGAAATTAGCCAATTGGGGTTTTCTAGGTTGTCCGCGTTAAAAACTAACATTTTTGATGCAAGATTGAAACGATGACAGAATGCTTGTTTCGGAATGCAATGTGCCAATAAAATTTTGTTTAACAACCATTCCTGTAAAGTGAAGAATCCAGATGTGCGAACAGTCATGAAAAGGACATCATATAACAAGTGCCATTACCAAAGACCATTGCAAAAAGCACTTAAAGGTGAAAGGCTTAGTAAAAATTGTATATAGTGCTGGGTACATTTTCATATGCAGACTTTAAACTAATTTTCAATATTTCTCATGCATTATTGGTGCATGAATTCACACAAATTATGTTCAATTCAAACAATCTCATATTCTTGCAATATATTTTATGTACCAATCTGAGATTCGTGTTGAGGTACTTTCATCTTAATTTAACTCACAGGAACATATACACATCTCAATTGTGACTGCATTATTCTGCGAATATGATCACTATTTCCTAAGTAGCCTCCTGTCCTTCTTCATCCTCCACTCTACCAATGCATTGTTAAAGTCTCTCGAAGGATTTCCTTCAATTAAAATCATCATGAGTCTATTTAGAACCCTTTCTTCTAGATGGCTTCATCATGCAGTTTTGGTTCCATCTTGATTGCTGAATCCTTGTACATTTTTATCTTTTAGTGATAGCCCTAAGCAAGAGACAACTCTGTCAAAAAGTTTTGGGTCACACAAAGGGGGACTGATATGTTCTTTTGACTTCTTCTCCCGACCAAATTGAGAGCCCCCACCCCACCCAGTGGTCTAAAATGCTCTCTGTTACAGACCTCTGTCTAAATGGGTTTAAGTCTCGGATTTGGCCAATGTGGGTATGCGAGAAAGCTTGCCTGTAGCTTCTCATAGGTCGTGGTTCTTTCCGGGTTTTTCCAAGGTTCTTCCTCCACCAATACTACTGGCTGCCATGTATAATCTATCTTGTGCTGAAAATGGCATTAAACCATCCAACAATAACAAATAATAACTGACCAAAATGATCAGAGAATTTGTATCTGGTCATAACCATACATTTCTTGTTTACCAGAAAATAGGAATGTGAGGTTACATAGACCAAGAACCTCAAATGCTGTTGCCACCTGTGTGCTGCTCTTTGGAAATGATGCAGCCATCTCCACCTGCAAATATGCAACAAGCACATGGCAAAGGTTAGACACATCATCTGAATTCTTTTTCAAGCTGCTCCTATGTAATTCTAGTTCAACACCATTGTAAGTGATTTTAGTTTTGTCTCCATCCTTTGATAATTTCAATTTTTCAGACATACAGGTCTGGTGAAAGGATTTTCTTGTGTCTGCTTTCTGTAAGGTAGAATTCAAAATATCAAGTGCCGATGACACAGCTACTATATCCAAGCCATATTTCTGTAAAAGTATATTTAGCTGTGCTAAGTGACGTATGATAACCATCATAATATTCATATATTTGACAAATCTAGTCTATGAGCTTATTCAACAAGTCTTTACACTCTTTTGTCTTCTTATTCTTTTTGAAATAATTCACAAAAGCCACCACCCTACCCCACCCAGCAGTGAAAAATTGCAAATAATGCATCACAAAATGCCAGCCATTTTATTTCATGCACCTCTCTGACTTTCAGTTGAGGACTGTCTGATTGATTCCACTGTTCTGTTGGCAGATTAATTAAAAAGATAGTACAAGTCTTTAACTGTGCCTTCAAAGGTTTCCTTGAGGTACGGAATGTTTTTTGATGCATGAGAGGTACAAATTTAATCTATGAGCCATACAATGAATGCTGATCAAGTGAGGGGTTTACTCCTTGAACTGTGTTGCTACACCACTTTTGTTATCTGTCATCACTGATGCCCATTCACTGCTAAAACCAACAACTTTTTCAAGAACTGGACAACTTCTTTGAAAAGAACTTCAGCAGTTTGTGATTGGACTTCCACTGACACATTACCAAGAAAGTTCTAGAAACAATCATGGTTGGTTCAATGATTCTGCCATAAATGACCAGCTTCTCTGTATTTGAAATGTCTGTACTCTCATCAATTAAGATGCTAACTAATGGACTACATGAAACTTTCTGCATTAACTCTGATTCTATCATGGTTGCTATGCAATCCTGGAAGAAGAAAAAAAAAGCTTGATGATAAATCAAAGTATAAAAGTATTTTATTATCATTATTATGATTATTAATTTAATAGATCAGATGCAAATTGTGTAAGAGCATTAACCTACAACAATGAAGTGTCTAAGGATGTTGTTTTGTTGCTTTTGTGACAAATCAGTCGTTTTAAGAAATCCCATCAAGGGGTTTAAATGCTAAAATAATGTCATTAAAGTCTCTCTCTCTCTCTCTCTCTCTCTCAATTAAAGTTATTCATATATAGCAATGATGGAAGTGAGTGAGTATGGCTGTCTGTATACGATGATTTTAAAAACAAAAATCATAGGTATAATATACATCATTGATGGATCCCTACATTTGCAGTTATGACATAAGCAGATCAGGGTCAATGTCGTTTGCTGCAATGATCATCAGAGCAAATAGTAATAATATCTTATTTACCAAAGCATTATACAAGTTTCAAGTGGTGGGTTTTGTCCATCTAGTGAATGGTTAACATGATGCTGACAGCAACTCTTTACATGCTCCGGAAATTATACAAACAACAGCAACTGTATCATCATTTCAAACACACAAAAACTTGTTACAGTGATACTGAAATGTGACCCATCTAGACAGGAAAAAATTTCATTACAAAAACCGGTACCAATAAACCCGATTGATTAAAAATGAAAAACATTAACCACCATTAAACACTGACAGGAAGTTATGATGATGAGCTTCCGAATGCAATTTCATCGGTCGATTATGATGCTTGATGCTATATTTTAGTAACACAGGGATTCCTCAAGATATGCACTGATCAGAACCTAACTGATTATGTTTTAGTGGCTTGTTAGTATATGCCATTTATGTTTCTAAAGTTCAATAAAAAAAATTTAAAAATAAAATGAAAGAACTTACCTGAAATTCCTCTACAGAAGGCCTTGACGAATATGTTGCTTTTCTTCCCATTCTCATGTTGCTAACACCAATACTTAGAAAGTCAACAAAATCCAACAGTGAACCATATTTTAGACAAGCAATATTTTCCTGTGCCAAGTAATAGGCAACTGATATAACATGAATAATTGATTCAGATTTCTTGCTGATAGGTGCCATACATGTAGTTTTCATATTTTCACTTAGTTTCAAATCATGAATCACATGTATGTAAGCTGGTAATTTCACATGTCTGTCATGGGTTAATATCCTGAAACTAGCATTTCCAAGTGTGAAAGAACTTTTCTTGCCAGTTTTTACACACCATCTACATAGCATCTCATATTTTTCATTCATCTGTAGCCATTGTCGATTTTGTTTCCAGTCTAAATTGAAAAAGTATTTTTTTCATTGTGTTAGATGGACCCTTAGTTTCATCATCGCCATCTTTAAGCACATCACTAGCTTCAGCTAATATGGGATTAGCAGTAGGAAGTTTGCTGTCATTGTGCCTATTGACAGAAACTTCTGCACCCTGACTGTTACTGGAAGTGTTACTGCTTAAATAATGAAAAAGTGTCACTTTAACAGATTCTGCCATTTAACATGTTGTCCTGCCAAGCCAGCCGCTGTATCAAACTCTAATCTGACCTTTCTTATTAAACAACCAGAATTGAGCACATGACACACAGAAACGTATTTACAACTATACAAGTAAAACATAATCGCTGCAAGTGACAACCGGGAATTTTACAGCAAAATATAAAATAATGCATTCTTCACAAAAAATGAGTATAATTCTCATTGTTGCACAATTTTGCTTGCAGAAAATCTTGAATATGGGGGGATTTGCACTAGGGCATAACCGATTAGCATTTTTCTACCGATTTCCGATTCCGGATTTTGTGCATGAAATTTTTCCGATTCCGGATACGATTCGATTAATCGGAAATGCTAAATCCGTATTTTTTTTCTAAAAAATTTCATCTTCCGTTTCTGGTTTCTGGTATCTGGTTTTGCCGTGTCTAGCATGTTACTTAGTACTTTACCATGTCCGGCTTCATTTCCGGTTTTCACCCGTCGGTTCAAATAGATTGTCTTACAGCGTGGTTGTGTTGACCATATTGGACTTTTCTGACTTCTTATTTAACTTTATTAACGCACTATCGAATGACACGCAGTGTTAGACACGGTGCTATAGAAATTCAACTTTATTATTTTTATTATCCGAATCGGTCGTTCCTGCCTTGTCCGACTCCGATTAATCGGAAGTCCATGCTATCCGGTGGAATCCAATTTCCGGATCAAAAGTCGGTTATGCCCTACTAGTCAGCTTCAGTTAAAATATGTGACAAAATTCTCCAATGCATTTTCAGTAAATCAACCCGGAATGGTACGTTGTTTAATGCATGCTTCGATTCATTCTTATAACCTCTTCATTTTTTCCTATATATGCCACATTTGATGCAAAAATCATAATACAAGAAAATAATTTACCTAAAAATCCAACAAAATAACAATCACCACAAGCAGAGATGTGGAAATATACAGTTTAACTGGGATGTGTATTTCCTGTATCAATAACAGCCAGATGCACACGTTAACTGATTCTGTAAATGTTTACAGGCAGCAAACTAAACTAAGCCATATATATGTGTACATGTTGCAGCCTATATTCAAGATGTTCAAATTGACTGCTGTGACAGCCGTGTTGAATGTTGGGTTGGCACTTTGTTCATGTAGGATCAACAAAATATAATTAACAAGTCTTTTGATGAAAACCACATGTATGAACATCCATTCAGGAGGAGTAGCAATAACAAGATTTTCTACATGGTCATAATCACAACCATATTAGACTTAATAGGAATAAATACATACAAGAAGCCTTTTGGTAAAATGCACATGTTCAAGTGGTCATCTATTCAAGAGGAGTTAACAATAACAAAATTTTCAAGGTGGCAGCATCATTTTAATTTTAATTTAGGATCAACCAGACATTAAGTTTTCTGGTAAAACAACCCATGTCAATACAAATTTTGATTTAGGAGAAGAAGGGATAAGATTTCCAGGACTGCCACCATGGTGGCAATATTAAAGTCTGACAAATGCCATTTTGATTTAGGAACAACTTGATAACATAAGAAGCTAAGCAAAAATAAATACCTAATTTTCCTGTTATAGTAATAATAGCAAGCATTCAGAACACACAATGCTGACAAGATCATAATAAGTGATTTTGTCACCATCCCTTGGCACAAGAGATACAACTCTTATAAAAATTGTGTATGGAGTAGTCTTTTTTTACAATTAATTTCTGGAGAAACATTCATCATTTTTCCTGTAAACATGTAGTGAATATTTGCAAGTAATCTTGGTGAATTCCTAAACCAAGATTTGTACTTCTGAATTATGAATGATGGCAATATTTATGAAAGTACTGTTAATCTCAATATGTATTGAACATTGTCCGTAAGAAGGACTTGTGACAATTCAGCAGAGGTATTTGGATTCAAATGTTTGGTTATTCATTTCTGTTCTAATAAGAAGATTTTTTTGTGTGAAAACCTTGTGCTGATATGACCATCCATCTAGAAGCAGCAATAAGATTTTCAAGATGGCTAACCAGGTCACACACTTTTTCATATATGACCAATTAGACATCATAGGATAAGAAATCTTTTGGGACAAAAACTATGTGAATTTGGCCATCCATTCTGGAGGAGTAGCAATAATAAGATTATCAAGATAGATGTCTTAGATTTGCACCAATTTTACTTAGGACCAAGTAGATCTCAAAAAGCCTTTGGTGAAAACCCAATGTCAATATGGAGATCCATTCTGGAAGAGCGAAACGATTTTCAAGATGACCACCATGTTGACCATACTGGATGTTGGATTGGCATCACTTTTATTTAGGATCCACTAGACACCACAAGATGTCCTCTAGTGAAAACCCAAGGTCAATCTGGAGGCCAGACAGCATGCCATCTCTTTAGCTCTTCTGGTCTTTTGAACATTAGATCTAAAAACCATGCTCGCAAAGTACAATAATTCCCATATTGGGGTAAATCTGAAATCACAAAGGTGTATATCAAATCAGCTACAAATATGAATGAATTATTATCAGTTGTTTTTTATCTATCTGAAAGTCATTCAGAAATGTGGTTCTCTCAATACTACATACACTATAAAAGAAACTATGCTGCCCAAAAAATTCTAAAAGCTATTTATGTGAAAAAAGTAGAGCCTCCTATGAATTTAGAACAAATGTAAAAAAATAAAAAATTAATTGCTCCAAGATCAAGCAATTCAATACCAAAGATTCATTCCCAAATTAACATCTAAATGTCTATTGATTCAAATCAAGTGTCAATGCATCTTGTAATGATGAATTTGCCAAATACTTGACAGAAAATTGGCTGCCTTTCAAGTCTTAAAACTGATTACAACAGGCATGCCAAGTATAATGATCACATTGAGGAATTTTCCAGCACTTGATTTAAGATAAATTTCACAATCTGATTAGCCCAGATCAATTTGCTCAAACATATATCAATTGGCTCCTGAATAACCAATTTGTGACTTCATACAATCCAATTTAATCAGTGCAGAAACCAATACAGGCCAATATCAGACAGGAATGGTATAGCGGCTATTCATCAATGAAGAAATAATATGAATCAGGCATCAGACCATATTCTGTATTGAAACAACCACTTGGTATATGTAAATTCCATCTGAAACAGCCTCCTCTCTCTTATGGAGCCTAACATCTTTGCAGATAACACTTACAAAAATTCTTTGTGAAATTTCAACAAGAAAAATTTTGAATTTGAATTACAAGTGAAATATGCATATGAAGTTGGGTATAAAATTCTGCAAAGACAAACTGATTATATGCCCTTTTACAGACTACAGTAAAACCCATAAGATTTTTCATTTCTCCACTCATCACAGTAAGGGTGGAAACATAATGGAGTGAATTTAGAAAATTTTCCCCAGAATCTCCCCACATGCATTGATAGAGAAAAACTCTGCACACCATGCATTTTTAAGGTTCACTCCTAGATGGAGATTTTATCTTTGGACACAGAGATCAACTAGTCTAAGCTGACATTTATGCCAAAACAAGGAAATACAAGCAAGTTGGCAAATCAAATCTGAAATCCTCTGATGGAAAATAAACTGTCACTTAAAGGCAGGCAATGAGCTTGAAATCATGATGGATCAGCTTCATACTATCCATGTCAGCAATACATTTAATTCAGTTTAATTTCAGACAATAAACTAATTTTCATTGCTAATTGCTGGGTTACAATTGGGTCTTAAATAAGATGTGCCAAGCGATTAGCCAATGTAATATTAATGAGACATTCCGAAGTTGTAATTGACATTAGTGTCATACTAATTTTTATAAATATTTTAAAACACTGCAGACTATGGCTACTGTTCTGATGACTTTAGAACAGCTGGTAAAATAAAGTCTCTCTTTGGGACTGACCATTCAATTTTCAAAGCAGGATCATGTGTGTGTGTGATTTTGGATTTTTAACAGCTTTAAAAATGTTCCATCCATATCACTACACAGTCTGCCGTGGCAGTTTATAGTGATGTCTAGCACTGGGGCATCATGCTGCAGACATGAAGCATGATGTCCCATCCAATCATATTATCCTGACATAATCCCAAAGGGCTAAACTGTTCGAGAAAATTGCACTATACATTTTAAATTGTATTTTAATAAGCACGATATCCTTCCTTTTCTAGATTTAATTTCAAAATACCACTGAATGAGGGCTGACCTACAGACCATCCATTTTTGTCTCTCCAGTATGTACATAAAACTTGTATTTTTTTCAACATCATTTTTTGGTTCAAAACCACTCACTGGTATCTTCATTAACATTTTCCAATCTCCAATACTCCATTCTTGTTAATAACTTGAAAAATTACTGTCATTGTCACTATCATCAGCCTTTATTTCCTGTAATAAAGTCATCTGAAGATGAACAGTGCTGGTAATCAGCTGTTCAGTCATTCTATGTAGCCCATATGTTAAAAAGGCATTGTAACAAATTTCTTGATGCAAGTTTCAAACTACTAAAGAATGTTCAAGGGCCCAATGTGCCAATCAAATTGATTGATTAAAACAGTTGAACATCATGAATCATTTGTGCCATGACATATTAAAATAAACAACCTTAGTATAGTAAAACTTGTCTTGAAAGACCACTACCAGGTGAGACCACCTGTTTTGAGAAACCAGATTCTCAGTGCACTGATTTATTGATCATAGTGTTACGATCTTTAAGAGACCAAGAGTTTTTGGCAGTAGGGATGGTACTTCAAAAGGCTCTTCTTTATTAGGTGTGATATACAAAAACGTTGCACTGCTAGTTAAGCAGCAATTAACTAATATGGGGTTTATTGTCAAAATAATACTAAAAATGAATAGGCAATTTATGTGGACAAAAAGATCTGAATATGACCCAAAGGATATTAGTTAGAGGCTCATTACAGTATAGATACCCAAATTAAAATACCCAAGATATATTATTCACATTAAAATCTAAATATCCTTAGATTTAAATAAAGTGGTCAATGCTGAAATGAAGAAATAAAGTTAATCTTTTCTTACACAATACTGTAAGATCACAAACTTTTATGATGTACCAATTTTCATGGATATTGTTGTTGCACTGAACCAAGGATTTAAAGACCCAAAGAAAAATAACCCATATATGAAAAAGAAGTTCCCACCAATTTTTATACAAAGCTAGTTGATAAATCTGTTATCTGTAAAATCTGGTTAAAATATCAGCCCATGAGCATTTTATTTTTTTAATGCATTTTTATACTGTTCCGATGCATATGTATCTATATGGTATCCAGATTCCTAATTTCCACTCGCTTCCTAATATCAACATGTGTGTGATAAGGATAGAGACAAACAAAAATAATCGCAAGGTAATAAAGCATGATTATTAATGAAATGAAAGAAAGAACAGGAAACAAGACTATAAATGAAAAATAGATTTAATACATATTCAATCTGATTCTACATTAAAGCTGTTGTCAAGAAATTTCAACTCCTCATGAAAGTACATTTAATTTTATCCATGTATGCTAAATCCCAAGGAATGCCAGCAATACTCAAATTCGATTGCTTGAGACACACTCGCTAATGATACGCTGTGTATATACTCTATTTTACAGCAGAGAACATTAAGCTCACACTTCACTGATTTTGGCCAAACTTGTCTATTCAGACAATGTTGTTAGTAATGTCTAGTGACTGAAGATGATTTGATCACCAGGCAGGCTCAAACAACTGAATAATTCCATAGTTTTTCCCATTTAGTTGGCATATTTGCACTCTCATGGGTTCTGAATGCATTGAATGATGACGGTAAATGTACAAGTTCACATGTGGAATGCACTCTCATGGGCTCTGAATGCATCAAATCATAACCATAACTGTACGAGTTCACATGTGGAATGCACTCTCATGGGCTCTGAACGCATCAAATGATGACAGTAACTGTACAGGTTCACATGTGGAATGACGACAACCAAACCGACAGGGATCTATGTTGAATTTCACCAATTGTAAGCTAATGTCACCAAAAAGTAACTTATGGTGCAACTGTAAGGACTGTGTTCTAAGGAAGAGATCATCATATTAACTCTAATAACTGATTGTTGTTGACTGCATTGACTCCCTTTAATGCTGAACACAAGTGATTTCTCTGGACAGGTGTTTGATTTGTTCATGCAGCTTGCAGTATTGTTTGACATACTGAAGCCACCACTGTTTGTTGTCCTCATAGTTTTATTTTTTGTATTCTTCATTTCAGTTATATGTTGTGCTAATACATTGAAATACCTACAAAACTGCAAACCATAATTGGCATAACCAGGAATTTAAGTACCATTAACATCATATTTTTCTTCTTCTAGAGACCCACAAAAATGAATGATACAATGGTATCTATGCAAACCTATCCAAACTGCACCATGTTTAAAAAAAAGTAGCAGTGCCAGATTGTAATAACAATGACATTTTGGGAGAACTGAGATTTAACATGAATAATAATATGTCAAAGTAAGTATCATTTATAGACTCTTTCAAAACCATTGTCTAAAAGGTTTTGGAAACCTTGTTCCTAATTTTACAAATTTAAACTGAATAAATAATATACATAGCTCTAAAATATCCAAAATTCACAACTGTCCAGATTCTATGACCATGTCATGAAAAGTCATGAAAATCGAACAACGTATAAAATAGCTCTATAAACAGATCAGCAATCACTAAGATATAAAGTGTTTATGTTCTATTTAAAAATATTCACATATAACATACTGTACCTGATAGGAGCGAATGATTGACTGTACAGCTAGATGGTCCTCAATTACTTTGCTCGAGACAGTTCCTGTTTCAACCAGGTCTGATGGTAATGGCACTGCTAATGCTGATGTTCCACTCCTTAACCCTGGGGGTGGTGTGTATGCCAATCCTGGTGGAACCCCTGCAGTGGCTTGGCGGAAAAAGGTATCCCATGACTAGAAGAAGAAAATACTGCATTGGTAAATCTGATGACAACTGCTCAGTTACAGTGTACTGCAGTTCTCTCAACAAGTTCTCAATAATATCAGAATGATTAAACTGACCCACTTACCCATGGTATATATTAGTCTCGTATAGTGTTCAGTAGTGTTGTTCCGATTATCGATTATAATCGATCATCAGTTGGTTGGGCAGATAATCGATTGTGAACTCCATAATCGATCGTGTGTAAAGGGAGACTACTTTTTAGGTGTATGCAAAGCACAAAGGTTAGTAAAACTCCCAGCCACTAAAGTTTACCTGAAATTTATTAATTTCCTTCACAAATACAAATATGAAACCTTATGAGTCATAATTAGAAACATATAGTCATTAATACATGGTCAAGTTGTTAAATTGTTGAGTTAATAAATTTAAACACATTTTGTTGGTTTGTTTCAGTTAAATTGCAACATCTTTTGTAGTATTTATAAACAATGACAAACAAGAAAAATATGTCCTTCTATACTTTCTATTACAGACACATCACATATGAACGAAAGAATTTTGGGTGATTGTAGCAGTATTTCAGTTACATTTGCCTGATCAGCCATAAAAAGTTGTGTTCATTTAACAAAGTTGTAGAAAAAATATAACACAATGTAATATTATTGTCAGGTTAAAGTATACATGTCATTAATTTAAAAGAAATTACTCCTGTACATTTATAAACATATTGAACTCTTGATGAAAGATATAATTGTTTAGCAAAAATTAAAATTTGCTCTTAGTAACCGATTATAATCGATGATCGGTTGGTTAAGGGGAACCGATTATCGATTATGAATTTCTGACCGATTCCCATCACTAGTGTTCAGTGTTTCCCTTTCCCCTCATTTGCGCTTCAGCGACCCCCAAAGTTTTAAACTGACCCTCAATTTTGATATCATCATTTGTTTCTTACTCAGTGTGACCCCCCGTTTTTACACCAAGGAGACTTTTGACTCTGTCTTGCACCCTAGGGGATACACTGGTGTTGTTCCGATTATCAATTATAATTGATCATCAGTTGGTTGAGCAAACCAATAAGATAATCGATTGTGAAATTCCATAATCGATCGTGTATAAAGAGAGACTACTTTTTAGGTGTATGCAAAGCACAAAGGTTAGTAAAACTCCCAGTTACTAAAGTTGACCTGAAATTTATTAATCCCTTCACAACTACAAATAAAAAACATTACTATTCATAATTAGGAACATATAGTCATTATTACATGGTCAAGTTGTTAAACTGTGGAGTTAATAAATCTAAACACATTTTATTGATTTAGTTCAGTTAAATTGCAACATTTTTTCTAGAATTTATAAACAATGACAAACAAGAAAATCATGTCCTTCTATACTTTATATTATAGACACATCACAGATGAATGAAAGAATTTAGGTGGATTGTAGCAGTATTTCAGTTACATATGACTGATCAGCCATAAAAAGTTGCATTCATTTAACAAAGTTGTACAACAAAAATAACACTGTATTTTTTAAATATTATTGTCAGGTAAAAGTATATATGTCATTAACAGAGAGTACTCCTGTACATTTATAAACATATTGAACTCTTGATGAAAGATATAACTGTAACAAAAATTAAAATTTGCTCTTAGTAACTGATTATAATCGATGATCAGTTGGTTAAGGGAAACCGATTATCAATTACGAATTTCTGACCATTCCCATGACTAGTCTCTACACAGCATAATACATTTCTTCTAAGGTTTTTCCTTCTGATATTGTCACAGAATGAAATCCTATTATTTACTTGGTTCTTGTTTTTTTTTTTTTTTGTGGTGTACAACAATACCCAAGGGTGCTTTTTTATATATATATATATATATATATATATATATATATATATATATATCATAGCTGCCAACCCCCGAGCACAAAAATACTGATTACTTGTGACAAAAATACTGATTTTTAGGAAGAAATACTGATTTTTTTAAATTTTAATGCATATGTAATTTTACGTATACAACCATCAGTAACTGTGCCTTATAATTATTTAATGTCAAAGATGCACGTGTTGCACACTTGTACGATTTGGAGTTGCACCATGTTCCATTCGGGTGCCCATTCAGAAGGTGCAAAAGTGCAACACACTCAAACACAAGCTATTTATAGGAGCCCTTTCCACGCCTTGTTTCTTTTTCAATCATTGATTCCAATGTACCAACTTTCATTGATTATCTCAATTCTGAGATTTATTTATTGATCTGTTTTCGTTCAAGCATAAGAGTGATCCTTGCGATTTTAATGTCTGAAAAACGTGTGAAAAATAAATCGCCAGCAACAATAGTAACTGAAAAAGTAAGGTTTATTTCTAAAAGAAATTTAATAAATCAAATTTTGATCGATGTACATTAAGGTTCTCTCTGGCATTTATCTACGTCGTAAGTTCAGGCTGAGCTGTGTGTGATGAAACAGGAAGCAGATGTTTATTAGCTTTTTCGTGCTCTTGCATTTCACGGGCGTCTCCATGCCCATTAGCGAAATCACGTTACACACTTTGCAAAACGTCAAGTTTTCTCCTTTTCTGTTATGTTTTCACAAATCTAAAAGACAGCAGAAATGTCTTTCCAGTTGTTTCCTTCTATTTTTCCTGGAGAAAATTTTGAATATTCCGCTTTCCTATTTAACATGGCTAGAAGCTGAATATTACGAAAACGAGATACAGCAACAGCGGTAACTATTGCGAAATCCAATATGGCGGATAACGACAGGCATGGTAACCTCGATTTCGAATTGTAATCGAAATCGTATTGTAGAACTTTATTAGTATACACAAGTGATAAATTATATCAAAATAGAACCAAATGCCCGTTCTAAACTGACAATTCCAAAAAAATTTATTACTATTTTTTTTAATTAGAAAACGTATTTTTTGCCAAAAAAACGTACACCCGTATTCAGGTCCAAAATACGGGACAAATACGGAAAAAACGGGACAGTTGGCAGCTATGATATATATATATATATATATATATATATACATATATATATATATATATATATATATATATATATATATATATATATATATATATATATATATATTAGAGCTGTACCGATGTCACTTTTGTTGATTATGCCGATACCGCGTATAGCCGATTATTAAAATTGCCGATACCGATTATGAGACCGATTATTTCATTATCACAGTATATATACTCGCGTATAAGCTGAATAATTTAGGAAAAAAATAAAGGCCTGGAATGGGGGGGGGGGGGGCGGCGCAGTTGACTTATCCGCTGACCAATGTCTAAACTTTACCGTTTTTAGGTCTTTTTGTTAACTACTGTAACGGATGTAAATCTTGGGACATGAAACAATAATTTTTTCCGTGTCCCAAGAACAAATGGAAATTTTGAGTACATGAAGAGAGAATCAGTGTGAAATACACTTGTATCCTGAACAAATTACATTCTGGTTACGTTTGTGTAATAAAATCCACAATAAAATATTGCACCGATCATATCCTGATACGAAAACAGTATGATATGTAATGTCGGCATTAGCACATGATTGGATAGCTGTTATTTACATACTTCTTGTACATGTACTTAAATTGGCCTTGATTTTGGTCAGTCTCTTCGTATCTTTTTGAGGCTAACAAGGGGATGGTGCTATTCACATGGAAATGAATAGCTGTGAACAGTACATGTATTCTCCACAAATACTTTTGTATCGGATGATATTACGAACATTAAAGCGACTGAACCAACAACTTGTTGAAGCAAAGTCTCCACACTAAATTTTTTTGCAAATGTTTCATTGAACCATTTTGTGGCTTCCTCCACGTCTTCAAATGTAGCAGTCTTTTGCTTCTTCCTTTGGGGAGCACAGTTACCTTCAACGTAGTCTTTATTTATAGACTCGGCAGCTTTCATCCTTCCTAAACAGGTGTTACTTTGAAGCAAAAAAATGTCACAGACCTCTTTGCGAGATGTTCAGCCCTCAATTTCCTTAACAGCCAGATATTTAGTTTCCAGAGACTGTAAATTTATTTTGCGTTTACACTGCTGTTAGTAGCCATCGTAAATGTAAATAAAGTTAAAAACGAAACTTTCACATCAAAATAAGCTTGTTTTATCACCAATCACTTTCAAAGGTCTCGGAAAAGTGTGATCACGAGTATTTGGATGTTTTTTTATATCTGGGATTCAGACAATAACGTATACAGGAGTTCTCAGTACGCATCAATTTGCTGGACGGCAAATTTAAGGGTTAACTAGTCCTGCTTCAACCACCTGTTGAGTGGGAAAATGTGTTAATCAATTGATTATTTTAGCTGTTTACAATCAGAAAATTCAGTGGCTGAAAGACTCACAGATGTACATGTTGTCTTTATAAGAGTACATCTGAAGAACATGACCCACAAGATAGGCGGCAAGATCAAAGACTTGACTAGCTGCAGAGTGGTGAGAAAATGTGCGATATGACTGATTTCAGAGGTAGAATGACCAATTGATGTACTGACGGCAAGATCAACTAATTGTTGAACAAAGTATGGGTTAGAACTGGCAGCAACTGGCAGTTTGTCGGCATAAATGATTAGAAAACAAAGGATTTGTTCAAGCTGGGACCAAGGGCTTCTGTCGACATGTACGTAAATTTGAACGTAATAGTAGACCAAGGGACTGGGACTTAGTTTTTTTTGTCGACATTGATGGGTTGTCGATATAAGTGATGTCAAGATAAAAAGGCAGAACTGTATTTAATTCTGATTCAAAGCTATGTCAAGATGACCGTTATGATTGAATTTATATTTTGAAAATTTATTTTTTAAATTTATTTTTTTTACATCGGCACCGATTATTTCTGCCGATACCGATTATACCGATTGTTCTAATAATCGGTCCGATTATGAGTACGGGCGATGAGTACGGCGATTAATCGGTACAGCTCTAATATATATATATATATATATATATATATATATATATATATATATATATATATATATATATAAATAAAAGTACAATATTTTGAAATACTGAATTCGAGTCATACTATGCTGCATGTGCAGTGCTTTCAATGGGAAGAACTGAATGCTTCGAATGCTTCCAAATGCAGACGATATTAGTGTAGAAATGCCTCACTTTACATTATGGAAGTCAGTGGTCTACTTTAACGGCTTGCACATCTTCAGCTGTAGAGGTATGTGAGTTAGTAATTTCCTGTGTTTAAGTTACAAGTAATGTACTATCACATTTATCTTGGTATATTTCTATGTAGCTTGGGTCTATGTGGTATAATGCAAATATTTAATATTCTTGTCTGTGACTTAGCAAGATAATATTGCCATTTTTATGGAATGTTTAGTGCTGTGCTGTATGATTCTTACAGGGCATGGTTCAGTTCACTTCTGAACTTGTGTATTGTTTTGTAATTATTGTCCCAATAATGTGATCTGTATATTTACCATATGTAACGCCATTACGTTTTATCATACATGGATGTGTCATGCATAATACATGACAGATATATTTGCTGACCGATCAGTTGTAGAACTGTCCAGAGTGATCGGAGTCGACAAGCTGCAGAGCTAAAAATATAAGCCGATCATAGCAGCTGTAGAGCTAAATAGTTTTACTGGTCGAGTAGCAGGTGATTGAGCAATGCTGACCAAGATTGGTGGGTGATGATTACTGAATTGACCAACATGGAATTCAGATGGCTTGATTGACCAGTGTGACTGGTAGCAGAGTGTGCTGGTGACAGTGTAACTCCATCCGTGTAGTCTTTTAGCAGAGGGCTAATTTTGGGGGTTTGTAAAACCCTTTGTGTTTTGGGGACTGTAAAGATAGTTTGTATATCTGTCCCTTCTGTTTACATAAGTTCAATATTCGAATGAATACATTTTACTATATGAATAAAATACACCTTTTTTTTTACTGAGTAAAACAAATCCTTCTTTTCATTGTGAAATCACTGAATCATTCACCCCTTGTCTTTGTACTGTGAAAGGTCAGTTACATGTACAGTAGTCCGACTCTTATACGGCCACCCCTGCTGCACCGGGAAAGTGGCCTTATAAGGCGGATGGTCGTTCCAGAGGGGGGCTAAATTTATTACGTGAAGTACATGTATATGTAATGTACGTAGTAAGAAAGCTACATACTTCAAAACATTAAATATCTTTGTCTAAATGAAACATTAATCAATAAAAGTTTTTTTTTGTTATAATAACAAATTTATTTCAACTGAATATACGTTACTATTTTTGCTTTCTTGGCGTAAGTGTCATATGCGAGCAGGTATTGTTGTCATGCACATTGCAAATGGATTCAAAAATGTCATTTACATCTTGGTACATACATAATTATCTTTCTATTTGCTCCATTTTCCCACTGCTGCTGAATAACCTTATCGGTTATTATTTTTTTTATACAAATTATTTCAACAAAAACTTTTTTTTTTTTGGAGTCTTTTTCTACATAAAATTGTTCGGCAACCCCCCCCCCCCCCGATGTCGTCAAGTAGAATAACAGACTTTCTTCAAAAATAAGGTATCCGTTAGGGTGCATCAAACGCCCCATATTTTTTAAAACTTCAATGGATCAATTTGTCCCTTGTCTAGTTTTTTTTTATATAAAAAAAGAAAATTTATGGCAAAGTTTGGTGAAGTTTGAAGTACATTTAGGTGGTCCACCATTCAAATGAATTTTTTTGTCAAAATATCGAAAACTCGCCATTTTCCAGTTTTTCCACTCATTCTAAACATGTCATTATGTTATATAATATTGCATGCAGAGTTGTATATAGATATTGCAATAGTACATGCTCAGTTTTTATCTGATTATATTCAATAGTATGATGCTAAATTTATACAACGGGTGTTAGAAGTATTTATTATATAACAAATTAAACATTCACTACATCTTTTAACATTTTTCAACTCATCGGAGACAATAGTTTCATCACAATGAATTCAGAAAGTATATGTTGTTTTCAACATTTTTCTAAATGATTTGTTCAATGTTTAAAATGTTAAACATAGTTAAATATATTCTACATTCAGCAATGTTTTAAAGTCAATGGTAGTTATTTGGTAGATTCTTCAGTTAGTCGCTATGTCCTTTGCATTTTCGCAAATTGGGCTGTTCTTTACGGTCCTTCTCAACAACTTGCAGCACGTTCTGGTAATGTTCTTCACCCCTTGCTGATGCCAAGAAATCTTAGCTGAGCTTAACACCTCTCTCAGCACAGACATTGACAACGTTCAGCGATTGAAGGTTGCCGAGAGAATCTTGGTACGCAGCATAATTTGGCCAGTTCTCAACTTCTTCCGTCATGAACTCAGCGTTCAGCTGAAGAAGAGTGAATGTGTACCAGAAATCAATACTAGCAAATCAGCAAGAATTGTGGTCAGAGTAACAGTTGCTGGAAACTTTGGCTTGCCAAAGCCTGTTCCAAACCGGTTCTGTGGTGCCAAGAGGGCTGTTTCTGGTTTAACAGCCAGCAGACTGTCTGCAAGGGCTCGCCGTTCAGCGTCAGGCACCTTATTGCCCCATTGTCAGATCAGCAATTATATCTCCGCACTTTCTGTCTGTTCCAGGTTGGTATGATGGGACTCCAAGAAGCTTCAATTCTGTGGCATTTCCGACGACAACAGTGAGACGTTCTTCTGTGATATTCTTGTTTGACAGTGATGGCATCAGCTTTGAGTCCCAATGCAGGGATACCAATTTTTGGCGGGATCCATTGGTCCTTACAATTCTCTGCTATCAATCTTCTTATCTGACGCCTGGACTTGTCTGCGGTTGAGTATGATGTGGATATATTTGAAGCATCACCACCTGCCTCTGCCACTAATGCCTCCGTGTATGCAGCTTGTTGCACTGGAGTCATCTTCAGACGTGTAACTAGTTGAACAAGTTTGGGTCGTTGAATGATGTCGTGAGGGATGAAAGCAGGTGTTCCTGTGCGAGAAGTTCGCTTGTGACTTCTCAAAGTTCTTGGTGTAATGGATGGGCCAATGAGCCAACTTCTCCATCACTAACAACATCCTCACCACTGCTGCTACTGTCGCTGTTATGGAGTACTTTAGGTGCAGTCATCGACTTCAGGTGACTGTGCATTCTCTCGAGCCGCCGTGCTTCCATGTTGTCTCTTTGTTCGCGACGCTGGACTTTGGCTGCAAGGACTTTGTCACGTGGTCCGAATGTTGCCAGACGGTAGGTCTTCATTGACTGCAGGAAAGCGACATCTTCCGGATTTTTGATGAGTTGTTCTGCATTTGCAGGCCACAATGGGAATGTCTGAGCTAGCATTTCTTCCATCTTTTTTAGCTTGTTCAGGGAGTTTGGGGCTGATCGGTGGTTGATTGGAATTGCTCTCACTTTAGCATTGTCGTCAAGCAGTTTAATTAATCGTTCGCATGCCCTGCGTTCTGTAATCATCGGAATATGGGCTTTCTCATAAAACACAATACCTTTGACAGGACAATTTTAGCTGCTTCCCATCTGGTACAGTTTTCATGTGCACCATCAGCTAGATGATGCATCAAACACCGCAAGACTTGCAGACATATAGGCAGTAATTGTTGAGTCTTCTGCCGTTATCTTGCTGTCAAGACCGAATATTGTAGATGACTGTCTTGTTGGAGGAGTTTTCTGGGACAGGGTAGCCGAACGAGGAGTTGATTGCAGACCTGGAACGGTACTCTCTTCACTGCCTTCCATTATTCAACTGGCGTCTGGCAACATGATTATAACAATAGTGATTAACACTTAACAGTCAACATGTGCTAAATCTAACAGCCCTGTAATGCCTAATAACAGTTTGCATATAACATTTGTAAAACAGGCTATAAAATTGCGATAACATGAAAGTATAATATAACAAGTTCAATAAAAATAAAGAAGTTTAAAAAAAATTAGATAAAATTGAAATATTTTGTAAAAACTCACTTTCAAAGATTGCAGACTTCACAAACAACTTGAATAAACAAGCAAATAATAGTTATTTAATCAAATTAAATACCATTGTAAAATATTAAATAAGTAAAGAGGTTAACAGCAAATAACATTCAGCTAAATGAATATCGCAATATAATGCTTCATAATGAAAATCTTGCTAATTGAGGTGGACCCCCTAAACAATATTGGAATTAGACAAAAATTGGCAGAAATTCTTTTTATGACCAAAGGAATGTTCTAAAACTAGGGACATCATAATTGGTTGACATTGGGGCGTTTGATGCACCCTAGTATCCGTTAATGTTATGACATTTTAATGTTTTTTTTAATGATTTATTCGGTTATTGCTGACTCAATGTGATTTAATTATGCAGACAAAACTTGTGTCGCGTGTACGAAATACAGCCTATGCTGACCTTGTTATGATTATAACAATTACGTCTGGTTATAATCATCAACGAGAAGAACTCGACATAGTTGTTAAACCCCAAACTCTATCATAACATTATTGAGCCCATTTCCTGTAAACATCGACTTTCATAGATAATGATATACTATAAATCTTTAGTCGACACTTTTAACGGCGACTTGACACTCGGAGACATGTATCTACTATAGAGATAATCAAAATTGCTTACCTTACATCAAGATTTGGATTAATTATTGGTTCTGGATACATTTAAAGAAATGAAAGTGGCCATTCATGACTGGGACATTTTTCATTTTTTGTACTAAAATGCTGGTCGCGTTAGAGGGGTGGTTGCTCTTGAGGGGTACTTTTGAATACAAACTCGTCGGTGCCAAGGGATTCTGGCCGTAAGAAGCGGGTGGCCGTTGGTCAGGGGGGCCATTCAAGAGGGGGACTAATGTATTTGTATTTTTATTATTTAAGTCTGTGCATATCATGTTAATTGATCCAATATTTGGATCATATACATGCACATATTAATCATAATTTTTCATTCAAATCATGTCATCAACATTGTATTTGTATGACCATCAATTGTGTTGTGTTGTAATCCGAAAACCCACCTGGTTATCTTGTTTGATATTTCTTTTAAAATGATATCTATAAATTTGCTATGCCAAAAACTTTATTCAAGATCCTAAAGATAAGTAACCTACAACCAAAAGTAACCTGAATTAAAAGCTAAAGACCATATAATGAACCAAAAGTAACCTAAATTAGAAGCTAAAGACCCTATTTTGAAAGTGTTGTTGCAAAGTTCTTTCAGCAAAGTTATAGGTAGTATATAAAAAAGATCATCCCATTCATCACTGTCTAAAAACAAAACATACTAAAAAAATATAGTTATTATTTTCAAGGAAGATATGTAGTCATTTATTATGATGGCAGGGCAGATCATGTGGAATCTACAAATCTCAGAATAATCTGTTAATCTCATAACGAATGAAACTGAAGCATTTATTAGCATCATCGTGTGAAAAAAACAGACACAGACTTAAGGTGCAATCCCTTGTAGATAACAAATTATAAATTGTAATAATTGCACATAACTGTCACTCCTAAGAGAACCTTTAAGTGAAATGAGAGAAATGTCCATGCAGACTAGATATGTTGATATGTTCAGGTGATTTCATGCATGTTCTTCATCCTACATGTGTAAACTGATGAGAAGGTCTTAGTGACACGTGCAACTCTATGAAAACCATCCTAAATAAACCTGAATGTGTTGGCAAGACAAATGATACAGGCACAAAAATCAATAATTTTGTATAAATTTCACATAACCACCACAATAACTACGGAATTCATTAAAATTCTGAGAAGACTGATTTTTCTTCATGATTTTCATAATAGGGGGGTTATTTACCTGAATCTGTAGCATCACTGTAACATCAGGATTTTCAAATTTTAAAAAAGTGGGAGCAGCAGTTTTTATTTCAGGACTGTGTATATCTAGACCCCTTTATATTATATATTTCAAGAAACATGTACTAAATCACTTTTATTGAATGAAGAAATGTACAGTTTAACTTTATTACTGGCAGAGCAACAATACTGACAATGGCATTACCCTGCATACATCAGAACAGCAACAGTGAACACACAATCACCAAATACCAACAGCTGTATGAATGCCATCACATAACCATACCATGTACAGCAGCTAGAATCCATTTAATAACTATACATGTATAATCAAGCATCTCCCTACTGGATTGCAAGTCACTTAGTAGCCAGTATAAGTGCTTGATTAAGGAGGCTGATCATGCAGTCATGAGCTTATATTACAGATTGAATTGTATTAATATGAATTGATGTTAAAGGTTCATAAAAAAATGGCTATAAATGAACCTCAACAACATAAAGTAACCATACGTACCGTAATAACCTTTTTATAATTAATTTTACACATGACTTAAGCAAGTTGTCAGTGACTGAACTTGCATAAACTGTTGCTATTCAATATTCTGTCACCTATTCCAAAGAGTATATCTTAAAATAGCAGTAAACATCTTTCAGAAAAACTCCTAATAAAAATGTGTAATAAGCAACAATTTTAACCATCATCACATTCAAAAATATGTCTGAAAATGATGGAGAAATTAGGCATTGATTAATGTCAATTGCAAACTGAAATTGTGACAATCAAAATTTGGTTAAAACATCAGTCACCAAAATAAACTGAAAGCTTTCAAGCAAACAAAATTTACATTAGAACAGAGAAATAAACAGCAGCAACCAAAATCCTTACAAATAAACACACAATCATTAAAATATATTGTTTAATGATGTTACGCTCTGAAGCCTGTTGTAGAATGCGGTCATGTTTCTATGGAAATTTGCACTGTATCAATTCATGCAAGAAATGTGTTAATCATAAGACAAATCTCTTGATTTGTTTGTTTCAGAACTTTCATTAAATCTGATAAAATACACAATCTGAATCATTATATGTTCAATCAAAGCGTTTAACATGTTGCTGTCCTAAAATTATTGTAAAATTTGGGAACTTCTTTTTATTGCTGTGGTAATGCAGCCATTAATTGCACTGACATATAATTGAGAAACAAATCTATGCAAATCAAATCAAAACAAGGAAATGTTTCACACTGTGTATGGTCTCTCATTGCTTTGTCACATAAATATACATGTCATGATTTCTGGGACCTTTAGAGTAACAACCATTTCTGTCCAAAATTCAAGCATGAAAGTGCACATTGTACCAAAACAAAGAAAATAAACTTCAAAGAATAATGGCTACTCAGCTTTATTAATCTGCTTATATGTTATTGTCCTAATCTCACAAAAATAAGTAAAGAACCTTCACAAAAAAATCACTGTTTCAATAATTTAGGAACACTGGTACCTCAAACACTCAATTTCTTTTCTTCAACATGTAATAATATATTTCAGTTTTGTATAGAATCTCTCTTTGCTGCAATGCACAAATCATTTAAAGGTCAAGTTCAAAACAGTCACATATGCATTTTTATTACACTATATTAATGACTACAGTTTTCCAAACGTAAAATTTCATCCTCATCATGCTGAAACATCTCTTCAAATCTGCAATCTCAAGAGTCAGATAACCAAGGACATTTGAAGTCGTCATGAAATGAAAACTTAACTATTATCTTCCTCATTGAATGACCTTGCAGTCCTGAAGCAGCAGCTTGGCTGTGTTGGAGAAATGTCATCTGGGTTAATGCTGTCATTTGCATCACTTCCAGCAGAAGTGACAATTTATTAATTGCACTGTACTGCATACATTTCAGGTACCTATTAAGATCATTTGTCCCGAACTAGAAATGTTTAAATGTGTGTTGCATGTTGTGCAGTACTCTTGAACTTTCTCTCTTTTCACTATGCTTCACATATTTAAAGTCATCTGTCCAAACACTGTTTAACTTGCAAACTTGTTTCTTTTTCTTTGACAGCATATTTTCCTTTGAATCTGTTTGAACAGAAATACTGATGAACAAATAATTATGTATGTATAATAAATGCATCATCATGTTATAAGTCAAGATTTTAATGGTTGTTAGGTTGATAACAATTTCACATACATATGATGATAGTCGTGAACTGGATATTGAATGTTGTTTCAGCTGTAGATACATAATGCTTGGCAGATGCCATTTCAACTGGAAATGTGTATCTTTGGCAGAAGCCATTTCAGCTGGAAATATGTATGTAGTCTAGGTAGTTTTTTTTTTTTTTCCACAATGGTTCGCACAAACAGACTGCAAGAAAATCCACTGGAGTGAACTAATTTGGATTAACTTTTCAACAGAGGAAAGGTATAACAAGGAGTTGCAGTGTGCAGTACTCACAAGTGACCCAGTAGATACTACAAGTACACTACTGAATAGACATTTTCATTGCAATTTACTTTTTTGTTAGCAATTTATATTAATCCTTTCTTTTCTCAGCACCCTTTTTGTTTAAATTAGAATTTTTGCACATTTTCTAATCTTAGAATTTTGTATTTGTGTCAGGTTTTCCCCTTTAGGACTGACTTGACTATATACATTTGACAGAATGGAAGCGACATGCTTTAAAATTAGCGACTTCTTCAATACAGCCGTTGAAGGAGATCTTGGAAACCAGCAACTGATCATATACCACATGGAGGGCTGTCAAACCATTGATTTTGGAAATATCAGTCAGCTGCCAAGACAGACAGAAGTATTAACCTCCATGAAAGTACTAGGCATAGATCTAGATCAGATCGATGGCCTACAATAAGGAGGGAGAAATAAATATGCTCTATATCCAAAACAAAACAGATTGCTGCTTAAACAATCTGAAATGCAAATCCTAGGACATATGGTAACAATAACACAGACAGACCCAATCATAAGGGAGATTGAGCCCAAGCAAATTGATGTATTCATCTCGGGACTCCCCCTAGAGATCAGCACCAGTCATAATCGACAAATTAATGTGTGTGCACAAGATCAAGATCTCGAATGAGAAAAAAGCAAACTGTTATGGGTATGAAAAAATAAAAAATGGAGAACACATCCTAAAAGTACCCATAGAAGAGGCCAAGAAAATACCAGCGTACTTCTACATCATGGGATTTATGCCGAGGTCTTGATACAGAGGATGCGACCTTGATAGACCCTGTCCAAGATGTCAAACAATGAGTCATGGGCCCAAAGACTGTAAAATGCAACAGAAAACGAAAGACCCCAACTCATATGCAGCTAAGGTGACAGGGGACAACCAACAAGAGGCAACTGAAAAACAAGTTGAAAGAGCAGAAGAAACTGTGGGGATGGAAGATAACTTTCAGCCCCTCCCCCCCCAAAAAAATTTTAATCCCCACCACTCCGCTAGACCCAAAATCGAATACGAAATACTCCCCATAGAGGAGGAAGGGTCTGAGGAAATGAAGATGCTGCAAGAAACAACCATCAATGAGACGTACTTGAGTGGCCTAAGGCCTTTGACATCTACACTAATACCGGTTCAAAAAAAAAGAAAAGGTAAAACCCTGTCAGAGTCCTCCTCAAGTGACGAAGCATTGACAACCATAACAGAGTTTCTACAGCGTAAACTGGAGACAAAACAAAAGAAAAAAATGAGGGAAAAGAAGGTTAACCAAGAACCTAACCTAACGGATACCTCAGACGAGAGCACAACTCACGAAACTGTAAAACATAGACTTCACATAACGAACTAATACCGGAACCTGAACTAGACGAGACACAGACAACTGACAATAGGGAGACATTAGACAATAGGGAACAGACAAACGAGGGGCTAATGACCCAAACTCAACTAATTTAATTAAGAATCACATTATTTAACTTACAACCAATTTTATTACAAAGTATGCTGTATGGAGCATGCCACCTGGAAACCAAAAATGGAAGAACTAAACTTCCATATCACATCAATTAATACTAATGGAATAGATAAGGACAAAATTGCACAACTTATAAAATTAAAGCAGTCTGACATGATACTAATTCAAGAGACACACAACAAACTATCCAAAACATTAATAGCAGAACTCGAATCTAAAATGGATGCGATAGTTGTAACAAATAATCATAATGGTAACTACAATGACACTAAAGCCTCCTTAACACAAATTACAAAATACTAAGTAGAATTTTAGCGAATAGGGTTAAACACGGGATAAACACAATAGTAAACACAAATCAAACATGCGGAGGTAAAGATAGAAGCATACATAACAATATACTTAACATTAGGACTATTATAGATTCATAAAAGGGTCAAATTTGAAATGTGCTATGGTACTTTTCGACCAGGAAAAAGCTTTTGACAGATTATAACACAATAATACGCAAAAAGTACTGAAGAGATTTGGAATTGGAGATAACTTCCAAAAATGGACTAAAATAATGTACAATAAAATAACTGCAAATGTACAAGTAAATGGGGCGAAAACAGATAAATTTGAAATCCAAAGATCAGTGAGGCAAGGCTGCCCACTATCAATGCTATTATACGTAATAGTGATTGAAATCCTGAGTATAAAAATCAGGAGTAATACCAATATTCAAGGAATAAGAATACCAAACTTAAGAGAGGAATTCAAGATGTTACAACATGCTGATGATTGTACAAACTTAATAAACGATCCAAAATCCTTTCAACACCAACAAAAGGAATATGAAGCTTTAGGAAAAGCCTCGGGATCTCAAATGAATCATGATAAAACAGAAATTCCAAAAATAGGAAACTGGAGGGGAAACCACCCTGGTTTACCTCCACACTTAATTAAAAATAAATGTAAAAGCCCTGGGAATATTATTCGGGGCAAATGAAGAAAAGGAAAACTAGCTAAAAGTTAAAAGCAAATAAAAGAAATAAAATAAATATCTGGGCATTCACGCCACTTAGTCTAATGGAACGTTCACAGGTTGCAAAAACATATATATATTCAAATTTGACATACTTACTAAACGCTGTGGACATTAACAATAAAACACTAGAAACCATTGATAATGATATAATAGATTACATATGGAATTACAAGACACTACATAAAAAAGTCAACACTATATAGACCTAAACAAATGGGGGGATTAGCTTTACCTAATCCCTTCCTAATAAAATGTAAAAATATAATAAATAGGATTAAAAGGTTAGGTAACACTCCACAAACACCATGGGAAGCATTATACATTCTTTGGCTAGGATTCGGAATGAGCAACAGATAAGACATATACACGAACAACAAATTGAATAAGAAAATAGACACACCACATTTATATAAGTTGGCTAAAGAAATTTTATATAGATATAGGGACTGTGACAGGGGTCTCGGGTCATGAGCGTTATTCATACAATATTGTACAAGCCCACTTGTCAAAGGTATTGCACAACTTATAAAAACAACACTCTAACCCACCCTCCCCTAATACTCGCTATCTAGGAGATGACTGCCCACAGTGTAATCGCCCGGTTCGAGTACAGAATGTACCGTATTTTCCGGGGTATAAGTCACTACTTTTTTTCGTTTTTTTTCTTTCAAATGACGTGTGCGACTTATACGCAGGAGCGACTTATACGATAAATAAATTTTTTTAACGACCGATATGACTGATGCGCAGTGCATAGCGAATGCATCTACGGTATACCGGCAAGCCAATTGCTCGAAACTTACATACACGTAAGTATTAGACTACAAGAATATCAAATTAAATAATCAAATATTATTTAGTTATAATATATATGTGTTAAAATTTGTTGTTATTAATTAAAAAAAATATTGAAATTACGATTGCCATTGTTTTCCTTTTATTATTCACCACGTGCTTCAAGCAAAGTGTTGGTCAGATGTCGCTACAATATATGTATTTAAATGTACCGGTAGCGCTTCATAATTTACTTCAATAGTTTATAAAAAAAAACTCTGGATTAACCCGAGACTGGCTTCATTGAGAGAACTCCAAAGTAATTAATAAAAATAACTGGAAGGCTGGCGAACAATTTCAGTTGTCGTATAAAATGCCTTTGAAGTTCGCTCTGGGTGTGGAATTGACCGGAATACCGAGACTGGCTTCATTGAGAGAACTTCAAATTAATTAATAAAAAAAAACTGGAAGACTGGCGGACAACTTCAATTGTTTTATAAAGTGCCTTTGAAGTTCGCTCGGGTTGTGGAAATTGACCGGAATACCGAGACTGGCTTCATTGAGAGAACTTCAAAGTAATTAATAAAAAAAACTGGAAGGCTGGCGGACAACTTCAATTGTTATATAAAGTGCCTTTGAAGTTTGCTTGGGTTGTGGAAATTGACCGGAATACCGAGACTGGCTTCATTGAGAGAACTTCAAAGTAATTAATAAAAAAACCTGGAAGGCTGGCGAACAACTTCATTTGTTTTATAAAGTGCCTTTGAAGTTCGCTCGGGTTGTGGAATTGACCGGTATATAAATACGGACCGTTCATACCATGGAGCATTAAAAAAAGATAGTTTCACAATAACGTTGTATGATTTAAAATTGTTATGTTAGCGTAAGTCAATACAGTTTAATCATGGCACCAACAACTACCACGCGAAAAAGTTATGATGCAGAATTTAAGTTAAACGTCGTAGCATTTGCGAAGAAAACGGAAATCGTGCAGTGGCGCTATTATTTACTTAATAAACATTATTTATAAATCTTATTTGCTTATATTTCTATTTTTAAAATTTCAAACAAGAATATACTTACACGTTGTTGGACTTACTAAGTCGTATGCAATGGCCGGCAGTATCAAAACCGTGATTACGGTAAGTGCGCAGGAGCGACTTATACGCAGGAGCGACTTATCTGCTGAATTTTCCAAAATTATCTGGATTTCCCCCTCCCGCGACTTATACCCCGGAGCGACTTATAGGGCGGAAAATACGGTATATGGTAAACTGAGATAATATACTGTACAAAGAAACTACGAGCCCCCGTAAAGATAAATAAACAATTTAATCAAAGACATACACAGTGAAATTTCGTTTCCTTCTGAATACATGTGGTTTTAGAAGTAACTTTAACCGAATTACAAATAAATGGCATATATGATATAGAATTAAACAAATTTAGCCGTTCTATGGCTGATAGCTAATTTCATCATAAGAATAGAGTGTTCAATAAAATTCGCCCACGTTGTTAGTTTTTTTTTCATGACCTGTTTCGTTGAACTGCATTCTCTGCTCACTCTTGGATGTTTGCTCAAACTCAGACTTGTCCTTTGTGTTGATGTATGCCACTTGCAACTCCTACTTCCCAATTCCTTTTCCCCCGTCTTGTACGTCATCTATTTCCGTACTGGTCTCTCCAAATGAAAACTATTTTCCTCGTGTTTTTGGTGCGCATCTCAACCATTGGATTTCGGAGGTCTTTTCTGAGCCTATTGTTTCCAAAGGTACTTCTCTAAAATACTCTCCGGAGTCTTTATTTTAGTTCCACACCGGCTTTCTTACAAAGTGATTTTCAGAAGACTGAAGTAAATTTTTAACTAGTGGATACATATATTCTAAGATTTTCTCGTGTAGAGCACACCCCTTATTCAACAGTGACCAAGCAGAAGCAATATAATTTCTTGCGCTTTCCCTTGAAAGTTGCTTCGTCAGCGTGTCAAGATGCCATGCTTCGGTTTTGAATAACAACCCTGTCTGTTTCAAATCAACTCTTGACACGTTTCATGAGAGAATGACCCTTCCAGGAGGTCACTTTCGGTAAGTACTGCTTTAAACAAACACAATTAACTGGGTGAACCTATTAGAAAAATATTTCTCTGTGCGGAATGTCCCATAAATCTAACAAATGGCTGCTGGCTAGAACTAAGAGTTATTTAATAGATTCAACCGAAAATTTGGCACTTCACAGGGACTACAAAGAATTATGGGCACTAAGTAAGGATAAGATGCATGACGGGATTTGTGAACTAGAAATAAAAAGAAATAAAAATAAGGTAGAAGAATAAAACCCGCATATAAACTGGGACAAAGTTTGGAGGCACTGGTCTGACATCGACTATCTAAAGGTACAGAGTATTATCTACACGTACCTCCACAACGCCTGGCTTACAGGCGAAGTGGCACTTAGACAACGGAAGATTCATACCTCTATTAGCTGCCCTATATGCATCAATGCCCCGTTCACAAAATATTTAACTCAATGCGACAAAACAAAGGAAGAAAGGATCAAACTAATAATGGAAATAATGAAGGTAGACATATACGACAGACGTCACATACTCTTCCTCGACGGAAACTTTAATAAAAAATTTATACGACAAATAACCGACTATATAACGAAGACGTTAATAGAATGTGGACCCCTGATGAAGGCTAGGAAATAATATTATTTTATATATTTTAATTTTTTTTAAAAATACAAAAAAAAAATTCCTTAAAACAATTACATTTAAAATACATTATGAACAGAAGCGGGGAAAGTACATAATGAGGACGCTGTGGGGCTATATCACATGGCGCTATGCGAAGTGTGCAGGCCTATGACAGAGTTTGGAAAAATCACCCCTCTAGCTTTAATTAGTTCAGTTTTGCACTTCCTCTTATCTGGATACTATATCCATACTTTTTCTTCCATATCTATATCCTGTAATAGACATGGCACACATTAAAGGGCAAAATAAACAATGTTGGAAATTTTCTGTAGATTAATTAAATTAAATAAATAAAGGACGGCCCTAATTGAGTCGGGAACTGTAAAACCAAATAAATTCGTATAGATCCTGACTGATGGCAGACGGACCAAGAAAATTAAATATTATTAGATATAAATTGAAGCATGCTAAACCTTTAAGTAAAACACTTCAATTTACACAAAATTCAAAATTAACTCAAAATATATTAAATAAAGAGAATGATGTGATAACCCATAGAGGGACATCACAAAGTAAGACAACTATGTCAAGAATTTGAACGGAAATGGCTATCCTTACAAAAATACAAAGAATAGACTTATATATAGCAACATACAAAAAGCAAACACAAGGATACTAGGTGACCACTAGCCATGGTCAAACAATAAAGAACAAAAGTAGAATACTAGTTGTGGGTAGATCAAATCCAACCTAGTAATGATCTACTTAAGAAACACTAGGGATACAAAAAATACCCCTCTCAAACATATAACCCAGATGGGGAAAAATTAAATGGGGCGATAAATGAAAAATAAAAAACAAACAAACAACATATCGGGAGGAACACACACATACATAAAAACTTTTTTCCTTTTTTTTTTAGGGGGGGGGGGGGGGGGCACATGTCTGGTGCCCCCCCCCCAAAAAAAAAGAAATATGTATGCATGACAAAGTTTTTATTTCTAAGATTTTTTTTACCATCACTCATGTCAATAATGCATGATACTCAATTGAAAACAAAAACAATTTTCATTACCCTAACATAATGCACATTAGCAAACCATGAAAAATTTACTGTCACTAAATGTAATCAATACAGTTTTCGTCTCTAACATGAGGGATCAGTGAAGAATCTGATAATCAGTGTGGATTTTGGTTGAGCTACAGTGGACATATTAATTCAAGAGTATGTTTAATGCACTGATGTTCTATTGTTCAAGAGGAATTTCTAGGAAGTGTGAAAACCATAATCTGATATTGACAGACAAATTTTCAAATTAGCATCTGTTGTGGCCATTTAGATCCAAGATAAACACCATTTTCAGTTGGTCAAATTAGACATCATTAAAACACTTGCATACATGCCAACCCCTGACGAGGAAATGGCGTAATCCAAGTGGTCAAAAAACGGAATCCAGGCAGAAAAAGCGTAATCCACATATAACATGCTAAAATTTCAATAAACAACAATTATTTGCCTTTATCATCCTTTACTGTTTCAAGTTTTCATATGTAGCACTTTGAGCTTTACACACATCGACTAGAAACCTTCTTAAGACGTTTAGCGCTAAATTTTAAAATTCTTTCGACAAGGCCGGAAATAGATGTCACGTGATGCTGTATTTTTTTTCCCTTAATATTTAGAGGATTCTGTTATATTTTGTTTCGGGGGTTTTCGGTTGCCTTTTTCTAATTTATCTGGGAAATTTTTGAACGGGGATATTTTTGCTCACATAAATGCATAGAGTAAAATAAAATATACTTTTTAAGCGCTAAAATATATTAGACTGATTCTGCAAGAAATAGGAATTAGAATATGGAATCTGCGAGTAAAGATTAAATTTGGAAAACCAGTCTGCTATCTCCTCACATCGCATGCTGATTCTATAAATAAAATCGAGGTCAACAGTAGAACCAGGTTAGCTATAAATAGAACATGACACTGTTACGAAAGTCCACGGTCTAGCGCACTCTTATATTGTAGTTACGTAAAAGCCGTCTTTTGTAAAATACGGTCTGTGGGATTAATGAAATTTTAATAATAACGAGGAAAAAAAATTGATTTTTTTGGGAGGTAGATATACCGAAAAAGCGTAATCCATATACGTTTAAGCGTAACACGTAATTTAGTGACAAAAAGCGTAATGATTACGCCAAAAGCGTAATGGTTGGCATGTATGCACTTGGTGTGGTGAAAACCACATGCCAATATTACCAACTCGCATAGCAATAATAAGATTTTCAAGATGGCCATCATGTTAGCCATATTTGATGATTTCTCGTGATTTGCACTTCAAACTAGGGTTGTTAATATAGTTTTTTCTGGCAAACAGATTATTGATTGTAGCAATCCGATTTTAAACTGATTATCGGTTTTTATTGGCCTTCATAAAAATATAATCTTATAATGCAAGTTACTGTATGCATTAACATACATTCGCGCAAATTGACGCAACACAGTGTCAACGCCAATTAATATATTTTCTACTTAGAGATTTAAATAAACATAATTTATACTGTATGTTTATAAAAAATTGTATTAACTATTAAACAGCACAAACAAAACATAAATTTATGAGTTGCGATCCTGCTGGCAATAAAAAAAGAGGAAACAGGAATAAAGTCAATAAACAAACCATAGATAAAAATTGTAAATAGATAAAAAAAAGTAAGTCAAACTAGTAAATCCAAATTAGTTTACATATCGAACAAGTCCTGGTTTTTATTAAAAAAACTAACGACTCTGCATGTTCTGGAAGGAGCCGGTTACATTGATCGCTTATCAAACGTCCAGTGGCTGAAAAAAATCTCTGTGATTGTACCAACGTCGCCGGAATACACAAGAATTTCCTGGCAAGATTGGCTGTTTTCGGAAACAGTTTCTCATTATGTTTCCACCACTCCAGTTCTGTTTCCGTTGAAGTCGTCATCCATGGCGATTTGATATAATGTTCAAAGTCACAGTCATTCAATGCCTGCTGTGATGCACTATCACCCAGCAGAAACATAAAAGACGCATCACCACTAGTCGAAGGCTGTTCAAGGTCAGCTGGCACCTGTCTGAGTAGATGGTGGACATTATCATACGCCAGTTTCTAGAAGTTATCAAATCCGGGAAGATGTTTGTACATTGGATCAAGGATTGATGCAACGACGCATTCATTTGTTGCTGTTTCGTCGCGTTCCATACCAAACATTTGTGAAATATTCTTAGCAACTTCAGTCTTGAATTCTCCCAAAGTCTTAGAATCTTCTTCTTTAAGGATTAGATGATTCTTGATGAGACCCCATAAGATCCGAAAAATACATGAGGCTGGTTGGCTTTCGGCTGACAAGACGGAGGTCATGATCTGCAACGCCTTCAAGACTGGGAGTAGTTCGCAAATCAGTTGCCAATGTTCCTCCTTCATATCCAGTGTTTTGGCATCGTTCATTTTTGTCACGCTTCTGTCACTAAGAACTGCCACAACAGGCCATCTGAGTTGTGAGAGCCTTTCAAACATGTCAAAGACGCTGTTCCAGCGGGTCTTGCAGTACTGAATCAGTTTGAGTGGTGTCTTGTCCTTGTCCATGGACAAATGTCGTTTCATAAGCTCACCCTCCGCTATTGGGCTATGTGAGAAATGTCCAGCTAAACGTGATGCAGCGGATACACACTAGGAAATTTGATGATTCGTGACGGCATGGGTGCCCATTGCATGATTAATGCAAAGTTGCAATTTATGTGCCGCACAATGAACATCCAACCATCCATTCACGCTACCGACATCTTTAACATTGGAAGCACCATTATGGACACATGCAACTACTTTACCTTTTATAGCCTATTCTTCAGTCACAGTTCCCAGATGTTCAGCGATGATGGCTTGCGTGTGGCGGTCATTCATTGGAATTGTGGCAAGAATGGGCGTCTTCATAGTCTAGTCTGGATCAATGTAGCTGGCAGTGAAGCTCAGGTATGCTTCATTGGTTACACTGGTCCATATGTCAGTGGTAACGGCAATATCCTTGGCATTTTCTTCTAGATGTGTCTGCATTTTCACCATTAGTGTGAAAATAGTTAGTTAGTCAATAGTTAGTTGACCGACCGGTCGCTAAGTTCTTTGTTGTAGTCATTCATGACATTATCGTCTGACGGCATGGAGGACAATATTGTGGCTCCACCAAAACCATCAAATCACGGAAGGAATTGGATTCAACAATCAAAATTTGTAGCATGTTTTCAGCGACAAACTTAGCTACAGCAGCAGAAACATTTTCTTGATGACTATCAGGACAGTTTCTTTGTGTTCCAATAAATGTTGTTAATCGCGGCTGAACATTTGAAGGAGCCGCAAATCCGGGATGTTTGCTACGCAAATGTGCATGCAATCCAGTAGTAGTACCACCGCTCCGACTTATTTGTTGTGAACATAGTTTATAGCGAGCCATGCTTCATGAAATTTTTTCAAAGTTTTCCCATACATCAGATTTATTTATACGACCAGCCATATTTGTAAACTTGAAAAGACACAACCAGCAGACACCAGTCTTTAACAACAGAGACTACCTATTAACAGTCTATTGTTGTCAATTTCGCACAACAAAGAACTTAGCGACCGGTCGGTCAACTAACTATTGACATCCTTCAACAATAAATGTATTCATTTACAAACACGCTGCATGGAGCGCTCACAAATTTTAAACAAACACACCTTCTTATCTGCTGGCCATATTGTATTAAAATGTAAACACTAAAAAATTGCATGAATGAATTTTTTTCTGGCATTTTTTAAAATTTTCACTACAAAAATGGTAAAAAAATATTGAATTTGATTATCATTTTGTAAAAACAAAAACCGATAATCGTTTTTAAAACAGATAATCGGATTTCCGATTTTCGTTTGACAACCCTACTTCAAACCAACTACATATCGCAGATTTTTGGTGCAAATCCTATATGACACCAAGGTGCCAGGTGGCCATAGTGTACATCAACTGGCATTCCTTTCATTCAGGCTGACTAAACACAAGAAATTGTTTGGTAAAAACTGTACATCAGTCAATAGTAATTTCCATTTTGGAGTTGAAGCAATAACAAAACTTTCAAGATAACTGCCATGGTGGCCATCTATGAGATCAGATCAGCACCATTTTCACTCAGGACCAACCAGATACAATAATAATTTATTTCTAAAGAGCTACTCATTTCCATCTATGTGACAAAGTTAGATTAGGATGAATGATATATGTTAAATCTGGTGAATTTGTTTTGTATTTTAGACAGGAGGATTTTAATAAATCTTATTTTTAACATGTATATAAACAAAAATGACAATTAGTGAATACATTTCTTTTTCCATACTATTTAAATTAAACATCACTATCTGAACAAAAGTTAATAAAATCAAGTCATAACTAATTCAATAATTTTATGCAAATTATCTGCCAGTAAATACATTAAAGTCTGTCCATTTACCTTTGAAAACTGGCCTTGCAAACCACACTATGTACCAGTTTTTGATTTTAATCTGATATGCAATCGAACAAAAATACATACTGGATCAAAAGTAAATCTAATCAACTGCTATGATAAAGTCCTAGATTATCAAAGTGTTTCCTTTTTTGTTTTTCTGTAGTGAAGTCATATCATTATAGATGTTGTAAAGCTCTTAGAGCTTCTAAAGATTAGGTGCTATACAAAGTCCTTCTTATTATTATTATTATTATTATTATTATTATTATTATTACCCTCATTTGCACTTCAGAGATCTACAGACTTTTAATTTGACCCACAGTTTTGATACCAAAGTGGTTTTTTTAAACTCCATCTTGCATCCCTAGGTGATACACATCATACACTGTAGATAATCTAAAACCAATCGGACTTTAATTCAATTATTCCACACCTACTGTAACTGTGACATCATTGACCTGTTAGCACTGCCCAGTTCATACCTTTCTACATAGGTGTAATACTACTGGCCCATAAGGTGTACACAGTAGTTGAGCAAATGTCTATGACTGTCAAATATAGTAAATTTGATATGGAAAGTATACACTCCAAGGAAACTAACCAAGACCAGATCAAGGGTAAACAAGAATGATGCTCCAGCCCAAAATGCACAGGTTGGAGATCATGCGCAAGCCTCAAAACTCTATAGTACACATCTACTAAGAACTCTTGTCTCCAGTTTCATGTTTCAGATGTTGCCTAGTGTTCAATTTTTCAAGAACAAAAATTTCCCCTAATTTTCCTCACTGGTTTTACTGGCTTTAAAAAATATAATGCATTACTAAAAGAGCTTGCAATTCCATTTACTTTGTTGCATGTGTATAATTTGGTTACACATGTACTGTACATGTATTAAGTTTGGCCTCCTATCAGATGAGCACCTATTTTAAAAAACTGCATGGTCTCCTTGGTCATTTTCACTTCCTGGATGTCAAACATATTTTGCAAAAAAATCAGCTGATAACATTTGTTACTTTTCAGATACTGTACTTTGTAATTAAGTCATTGCACTTTCAGAAACCAGTATGACATGCTCTAGCAAAGTTCATCTCTATATTAATACAGGTATACCTCGTTTTAAGGATATCCGCACCACGGCGTTCTGCTCATGCGGCAGTTTTTTTTATTTGCTGTTACTTTGGAGACTAAAACAAAATATTCGCGTGGCACTCTAAATTTGATGATACGCTACTTCAAGTCCCTTTGTCTACCAAGTTGATGAGTGAGTTGTACTGAAAGCTGTGTATTCATAACAAAGACAGCATTGTATATTGCTCGCAGCAAGCCGAGAGGTAAATACATGTACCCGAATTTTGATTACATGCATTCAGTCTGTGTATAATTGTTACATGTGTGTCGTACTGACATTTTTTATTATTTCATTAGTCATGGCCTCTAAATCTAGCGCTAGTGGAAAAAGGAGTCATAATCCTCTTACTTTAAATCAAAAGCTAGAAATGAGACAGCTTAGTGAAAAGGGCATGTCGAACGCTGAGATAGGCAATAAGCTAGGTTTGGCGCGACAAACAGTTAGCACAGTAGTGAATACAAAATAGAAGGTTTTAAAAGAAATTAAAAGTGCCACTCCAGTGCACACAACAGTGATAAGGAAGCGAGCTAGCCTTCTTGCAGAGATGGAGAAAGTGTTAGTCTTATGGATTGAACACCAAACTAGCCATAATGTACCTTTAAGTCAAGGCCTAATGCAGAGTAAGGCCTTAACTCTCTTCGATTCTTTAAAGGCTGAAAAAGGTCAGGAGGCCAAAGAGAAGTTTGAAGCTAGTAGAGGTTGGTTTATGCGTTTTAAGAAAAGAAGCCAACTCCATAATATAAAGGTGCAAGGTGAGGCAGCTAGTTCTGATACTGCTCTCATTTACCACTCGGAAAACCCGAGGGCTTTTAAAGAATTATGCCAAGGTTAGCTTGCCTGTTTATTTTAAATCAAACAAGATCTTTTTACCAAATGGTTTACTTAATAATGATGAAAGTATTAGCTTTGTCTATCATCTGCCAGATGAATTTTGCGGTCATAAGAGTTTATTTTTATATTGGTTTTTAGGTGCACTTTTAACAATCATTTTATCATTACTGAAGCAGTTATAAACCAAAACATTACATACAGCATATATAACCTAATACAAAAACCCAAATACAATTTTTATAAAACCAAATGGCATCTAGTTTACTGCCTACATAATAAAATTTGCACTTTCATCAGTTAAACTGACTTCTTCGTAGAATGGCTTATCTTCCTGGCCACACTAAAATCTTTAACCATCTTTCTCTTATTGCAGAAAATGAATAAATTACATATAAATCATCACAAAAACTACAATTGTTCCCTTTGTAATCCAAATAAAACATTTGGAATCCAAATAACACATTTTTTTCTCTGCATGCTCCCAGATTTCTTTGTTTTGAAAAAAATGCCTTGGGCAATAATGTATTCTCTAGATACCTCATGGTGAACAAGAAGAGACTTTTTAAAATTCTTAGACTGTGTTACAAAAGGATCATTCACTTGTGCAATCTTTGCAATTGTGCAAACTTAAGTTAAATGGTAATCCCAGTGGATATGCCATACTCCAGGGAATTCTTTCCTAAATTTTTCATTAAAGTACGTTCCATGTTTACTTTGCTGTGTTGTGGTTTCTTGGTCATCTTGGCTTGTGATTCTGAGAACATGCAGTTTTTATCTGAGATCATTTTCTAGTCAGAAAAGCATCAAGGTATGTCAGGTGATGTGCTGCTGAGTCTGATGGAAATTGCTCAAGAAACTTTCTTCTCTTGATCCATCTTCATCACTTATGGAACCAAGATATTTGAAATAGCTCACTGTTTCCAGTTCCTGTCCTCTGAATTTAATCTTGTTTGAGATTTGTTTGCCACTATTTGTCATCAGCTTTGTCTTCTCGGCGCTTATCTCCATGTCAAATCTGGAAGATGTTTCACCCAGATTCTTCTCTATGGTGGCAAGCTCATCTTCACTGCCTGTCAGCCCATCAATGTCATCTGCAAAGTGGAGGTTGGTGATGTTACACCCTCCAATGCCGACTGTCCCCCAGAGGTTTTCCAGGGCTTCGCTCATGATGTGCTCTAAGTAGATGTTGAAAAGTGTAGGTGACAGGTTGAGCTGTACGTATTAATCGCCCGTACTCATAATCGGGCAGATTATTAGAACAGTCGGTATTGGCAGAAATAATCAGTGCTGATGCAAATAAATTTCCAAAAATATAATTTCAATTGTAACATTCATCTTAACATGGCTTGAATTTTAAAACAGAATTAAATAGTGGAAACTAAAGAATAAACATTTGATTTGGGGATGAATTGAAAGACAATATATTCTTAAAAGTAACTACTGTTTTAACACTTGCTGTAAACTACCGCTGATTTTTGCTGAGAACTCCCAATTATTACATTATGTCCTCAATTTTCATTTTCTTCTAAACAAGAAAAGTCCTACATGTTCTGTTGCATCACCTGTGAATTATTGTTGTGACGAAATAATTACTTTTCTATAAAGAATTCACATCTTCACTAAATAGAATGTTAAGTTTAAACATTATTCACATAATTTAATGATTTTTTTACCTATGCAAAAATACAAAAATTAAAAAATAAACCAGAACAAAAACATAAGCCATAACAATACAATCGTCCACAATTAATTTCAATCCCAAGAACTATCACTACGAATGCTTAACTCCAATGCCATTCCCTCAAAAGAAACTTACAAGAGATAACATCTGGCATTTTTAGACCGTATATACCAGTGTTAATTACCATCGTTAAATGTTGTTGTTGTAGAGTTTAACACTATTTTTCAGCACACAATAGGATATACATGGCAGCCAGTATTATTGGTGGAGGAAGAACCCAGGAACGTAAAATGAATCTTGTCCCCGGGCTCCAAACACTCTAGCTACGCCTCTGCATCAATGTACTGGCATAGTTAGCATTCAAAATTCCTCGTCACAAGCCAGTTTCAGGCATTTTAATTATTAACTAGCCTGTATTGCTGTCGCAAAACTATAGAGAAATTCACCGACTATCATCAAAGGAGATGCCGAAACATCAAGCTTTCCACTGAGTGGAAAGTTATGATGTTTGTTCAGCCAAAAGACAAAACTAAAATTGATTGATCTTGATCTTAGTCGATCTATATGAGAATTTTAGCTTTTATTATTACCCCTCTTCGCGAGTATGTAAATTGTGATGGTTATGTACATTGTACAATCAAATGTGCGTACCTTTTTATACATATTGCCTCAATTTGTAGGATCACTTTTATCCTTGAAAATGAGTAACTCGTTTGAGGCGATTCATTGTAAATGAAACAGCTATTAAGGACTATCTGAAATGTTATCTAGAAGAATGCAATTTGGTCGATGAATAAAGCAAAATCTGCATCCAATATGTTGGGAATAAATATGGATTTAAGTGACGCTATGCACGCTTTGCACTGTGCAAGTACTGTACATTACAGTATATGGTCTCCACGGTTCACGAAAAAATGAAGTCTGTATTTACCTTTATTTAATTTCATGTTGGAGAAATCAGAAAATATGCACATGCAAAATAATAACAAAATCAATCCTGTGTCTGCCATTCACCTGTCTGCCAGATCTTGTTGCAGATTTTTGTTAGTACATGTAGCTCTACCACTGATTCCCCCCCCCCCCATTCTTGACAAGTTCAGCTGGGATGTTGTCTACTCCAGCTGCCTTCCCATTCTTCAGTGCTCTTATTGCCTCTTTGAAAATGAGAAAATCATCATTTGTGGAGTTTGGAACTTCAAGCACCTCTGGGTCTCCTGTGGACGGAATCTTTACAATACTCAGTCCACCTTTCTGCAATGTCACTTGCTTTTGTGAAGGCATTTTCCATTTTGTCTTGAATGGTACTGACTCTTGGTTGCTTCTGTCTGGCGAGGTCTTTCACAATTTGGAATGCCTTTTTGCTGTTATTCTTTATGAGACTACTCTCTATTTCTGTGCACTTTTGTCCAATCCAATCTTCTTTTGCTTTCAATTTTTGATGTGATATTCTTGCTTATTTCTCGGTACTCCATTGCAAACTGATATGTACTGGTAAATAAAAATTTCAAATTTCTCATAAAAACAGAGTTTTCAAAAAAAGTCTAGTACATGTGTACTTGTAATGTATTACTATATTTTCGGTAATTCCAAGTACACGATTTTAGTTCATTATCTGATTACGTATTCATGGTACCTAGTAAACTTTAAAGAATATTTTTGGTTATAAATTGTGTACATGATTTGAATCTGTTAAGAATGCAAACTGCATAGGATCAATAAATAGACTTACGTACATGATGACAGTAATAATAACCTTAATAATAAGACTTAAATGGACTCTTGGACAAGTTTTTTAGTGACTGATGGGAAATGGATGGTTCCAGAATAATTCTGTGGTTTCCCATTGGTTGCACAAGGTCACATGAATATGCTAAGTTTGTCAAAATACAACAGTGTACGTTGTCACATTTGGTCTATTGTGAAGTACAGTAGCAATAGATGATGTATATAAGGAGAAAATTAAGCATTCAGTTTCATTCAGATTCCTGGAGTCATTCACACATTTTATTTCTGACAAGGCTGCAGGCATGTTTTATGTTGTACTTTGATATTTTTTGAGGAAAAACATTTGTTTGGGATGTTCTGTGGTGATAGAAAGTATTTACAATATTATTCTGGAATTGTTACAGATTATTTGAAGGAATTCTTGACAATGCCATCTTGATGTCATGATTCTTGGATGAAAGTTACAGTTCATTACTGAAATGGATAAGGTTCTTTCCATTCAATTAAGACGTTCATAAACCTTTATAAGGACTAGCTTGGATTCTCTTCATAATACTGCAAATTCCTCTCACTTTTCATTTCTAGCTCTGACAAATAAATTGTTCGTGAAGCTTTACAAAATTTGTTGTATTTGCTTCTCTTCTGTTACTTATGTTTGTGACCACAGAGTTGTAACATAATACACATGTACATAAAATAAAGACACTGTCATGTTCATTTCAACAACTGAAGCATAATTACTTGCTCTATATTTGAAAACAAAAATAGACTCAAAAAGGGTCTTGCACTACAGTTGATTTGTCATCTCTACATGAATGCCTGTTTTTGGAGCACTGTCAGGTACATAAAAAAAACTCAAAAACCTTGAGAGCAGAACAAAACATTGTATGTGCAGTTGTTATACATGATACAAGGGCAAAATGATTTATGCCAGTACGATGTTAACACTTCCATACCAATATCAACCCATGCTAGTAAGCTTCAAAAGGCAGTTAATGCACAAGGAAGTTCACAAGTTCCAAGACAAATTTGCTGGTAAATGCTGTTATCGGTCACTTTAATGACCATCCACTGTATAGATGCACCATTTATTTATGTTTATATTATCACTGACATATACCTTTTGTACATAAATCAAGCACACATGCTCATCATAAATTTTCTCATTCTTTAAAAAAAAAGTTTTTTTTAAAAGATGCTTTTATGCAGGGCTCTATAAATTAACAGTTTCAGGAAGGAGTCAAGCACTCTTCCACTTAGGGGTCATGTTTTGGTAACCTTTGAATTAGCGAATGGAAATGCAGTTTTAATAAATCTGATGATGAAACCAATCATTCTACACACATAGATACTCTTAAGCCACAGTGCATAGTCTCACATATGCAACAGTACAAGACTTCATCTGATTGGCTGATCAAATTAGTGATTATGGTAAAATCATAAGCTGCCAGAACATGATACAGTGGAGATCTGTTTTTAATCTGACTGGTACTTCCCTCATGGAACTTTCCAGTCCACAGCCCATCTCTGGAAGTCCCTGGCATAAGCTCTCTAGTCCCACCCATTCAAAATGATAGAAAAGGAAAGGAAAAAGTAAACATTTTATTAAATATTTGGATTTAATCCTCAACCTCAACAATGTACAGGATTCTCCGTATTTTCTGCTTATCATGACGTTCTCAATAGCAATTGAATGATCTGAATTACAGATGTTACAGCTGTCTGACACCACTCAAACCACACATTAACCCCTGGAGGTTTTTGCCATTTTTGCAAGAAATGCCAGTAGGAAACACGTTCTGGAGACTATTTCTGATCTTAATACATCGACTTCCAAGCAACAGTCCATTAGACCTATGCCTAATTGTGCTAAAAAAAGTATTTTGCATAGGTTAGTTTGCTGGCGCATGAGCAGAAGGTGAAAAGCTGGAGTTAATTTTTCTTTTTCTTCTTTTGCTTAATGGACCCATAATTTCTGTATAGAGAAGACTCTTTATTCAAAATGTCCAGATTATTTGGTACCATTGTAGAGCTAAATCTGTCTACCTTTCTCTAATACCACCCACTTTAGTGTATCATGCATGATCTTGACGCTAGAGACCTTGGAAGTAGACTACTATCATATGCCCCGTAAACTCTGCGCTAATAGTTAATGTGTTAATGTACCAGCTGATTCTACTTTTATTTAAACAATGAAAACTGCCTCTTTGTTTCAAGTCAGTAAGTTGCTATGTTTCTAGTTCTGCTATTTTTAATAGTGTCCTTCACTGTGGTAAAGACAGATTCAATATTAAATATTCATTCAGAGTTTGATCTCCATTTGTCTTCACTTCTGCTCCCTTTCATCTATTTTTTCCTTTTTAGCACTAGTTTTATTTTCATCATGTCTGTTTCAAAAACAAAAAATAAACAGATTTTGCTGCCACCTTTCTACAAGTCAAAGTACTTTTCTGTACTCTATTAAGAAGAGTCTACTTGTATTGGTATAACGTTACCAATTGTACAACCCCAGGTAGACAGAGCTTAAGGTGCAGGGAACAATGAATTCAGAAATGAACATCAACACTAGATTTGGTGCATTATGTAAGACTAAGAGTTGTTCTTTGCTTAAAAAGGTTAAGCCTCTTGGCAATATGCGAGATTACGTTAATGCATATCTAGATCAAATTTGGTATTTGTATGATTTTTTTTTATAAATGTGGGACACATGGGTGAAAGTGGGTCTGTTGTGACTAGACAACTCTTACCTGTCTAGTTCCAGCAGAGGTACCCCTCTAAAATACAATGGAGTACCTGGTTTTGTCATTGTCAATTTGGCAATCTAAGATTGTTCTCTGTGAGTGCAAGACATGCATGCTGAAGTAGGATAGAAAGTAAATTTATTTCATGAAACATTAGCATTGAGGACTTTGGAAAAACAATTGGTACCGTAATAATGTAGTACCCTCATCTACATCACATGTAATGAAGTAGCAACATTAACTTTATTGAGAAGCTTGTATTACTTTCACTGTATATCTCATTACCAATTAGAACATCATTAAAATGACAAGGCATCACTATTCACTAAACAATTACAGATTTTTATGTACACAACACAAGGTCTGTTTCTGTCAAGTTGTCACATCAGAGAAGGATCAAATGTTAATTAGTCGCCCAACTTGATGCCTGCTACTATTAGAAGCATCACAAGGGAAAATGATGCACGTCAGAGGGACATATTACAGACAAATAGTGCATACTCAATGAATATCGTGCATATTTGATTGGGAGGTTTGGGTCCTTGAGAACAGTTATGGCTCCCTAGATCTCACTGCTAAATTTCCATGTTATCACAATGGGATTCCTGAATGAAGAATGATCATATGTTTACTTTAAGTTAGATTAACCTACCCTGCTCAACCCCTTCCCTAGAGTGAATTTGACTATGTCCCAGATCAGGAGCTGCCACTCCACAAGGATTATCTTCTGACACCTAAGGATCTTGGACAGCCCAGTGCATCATAATTACCTGTCTTTAGATGTAGAAACAGGTGCTACCAGTACTCTTAACTACTGACGTGATCATTAAAGTTTACATCTATTCACACCATAGGACAATGACCACATCACTAGGTGAGTCAATAACCAGCAACTACTGACATGGTCATTTTTGTTGACATCTATTCAAATGCTGGTCAATGACTGAGAGAACCGGTCAATAACCGCTGAACAATTCATGGGTCAGAAAGCCATAAGCAACATTCCACAAGAGGTCAATACTCTACATACATAAATGTACTTATCTAGTAAGAATCTGCAGGCCCCCAGACATGGCAATATTAAAAATCTGGATGCCTTGGACAGTGAGGATGAAACGTTCAAGTGGTTAATAAATGACACATTGTAAAAAGTTATTTAAACAGCAGCTATGAAAAGTATAAAGTTATTTTTAATAATACAAAACTTGGGAGATCTATGAAATATCTCTCTACATACAGTCTGACATTCAAAACTTGGTGATAATGGCCATTAACGTTCACCTACTTTCATAATCCTGATGAATCCAGGTTCATTATCAAACCTGCCAACCCCAACAAGTCCTACTCAATAACGCAGTTGATTTTTGCCCTGTAAGATTGACCAGTTTTCAGTCATCATCATGTCTCTTTACCTAGTGTGGTTGATGAAGCACTGTGCTGCTGAACATCTGACCAGTTCCCTCTGTCTCAATCATGTGCCAATGCCTGTTTCTACAAAACTTTTCCTGGTCCATTCTGTGATGTTGTCAGATCACTTTTTCTCTTGTCTACCTCTCCTTCTGCCACCCTGCAGTACTGTTGTGGATAGACTGTTGGCTCTAGTGACATGGCCATAACATTTCAGCTTTCTCTTTTTGACAGTGATGAGGAGGTCTTCATATTGGCCTACTTTGTGCCTAATGATGTTAAGCACTTCTTCGTTTGTGATGTGGCCCATGTAAGAGATGCCAAGGATGGTCCTGTAGCATCTCATTTCAAGTGCCTGGACTCTTCATTGTAGTTCTGCTGTTATGGTCTAGGCCTCACATGAATACAAAAAGACTGAGATCACTATATCTCTCAATAGTCTGATTTTAATGTTCAGACAGATATTCTTATCTCTCAAGATGGGTTTTCGCTTTGACATAACTGCCATTGTCTGTGCTGCTCATGACAAAATTTCTGCACTTGATATTTGAACTGGCTCACTGTTTTCTGTCCTCTGGCTTTAATCTTGGCTGTAATTTGTTTACCACTAGTTGTCATCAGCTTTGTATTCTTAGCACTTATCACCATGTCAAATCCTGAAGACATTTCATCCAAGTTCTTCACTAAGGTAGCAAGCTTGTCTTTTGCATGCCAGCCCATTAATGAAGGTGTAATAAAATATCTATAACTGCTATTGTAAAGCTTGAAAGTGCAGTTAAAAGTCCAACACACAAACAAAAACATTCAACTAAAAAGCTTGTTAAGTATGCATAGACTTTATTTACCACTAGTAGAGTTGCACAAACTTGACATAATGCTTGGAAATTCTTTTCCATTTCACATGACAACGACCATCATATCTCCCGCTATGCGACATACTCAAATAGGTATATGATGTCCAATAAACGTAATTACGTCCTTTCCAGCATTTACTGACATGAATCTGAATGCTCCTTTTTATTCTTCTGTTTCATTATGAAGACTTTTATATATGTTTATTATCCCTTTAGTCTTGAACATGCATCGCCTTCTGGATATCATTTTAAAAATTTCTATAATCAACAGTCTGATCATGCTGATGCTTCATATGAACAAATATGTACAGTTAAAATCTGGGGGTACTGCTGTTAAGTTAGTCTGGTTCACTGACTAATTTCATTAATTTTAAAGATATAACCTGGATCCAAATAAAACACGAATGACCAAATTATCCTGATTTTTGGCAGCGAACTTTTTTCTGTAGTTTTTGTTAGTGTGTCGTAACTTCGTAAGTAAATACTATTTTAAGGGTAATTTTCTTAAGACATAACCGTATGAGTTGACAGGTATGAAATTGTCCAAGATCTTGACGATATAAGCATATATTCTAAACTAGTTTACAAACTGATCAGATGAACTTTAATAGTAATAGTATTTGTAGAAGTAGTTGTATTTGCAATACATGTATTAAAAAATTTAAAATTCAAAAGTCCTTAACAGGAGACCAAGGATATGAAAGCAACTGATATATAGTTTATTCATTTAACATAATATAAATTTAGTTACATAAGCATTATACTCTTTCTGTTTGTCACTTATATGTACTACTACCAACTTTAATTGGTTTCACATCAAATTTAAATTCTATTTTGTGTCACAAACATCCAAGCCAGGTCAGAAAGTGAAACTAGACTGTTCTACACCACAGAAATCTTTGAAGTGTATTTCATATTATACATAGTATGAAACAGAATATCATATATAAAACATGAATTAGTTCACAAGAGATCAGTCAAGTGAATCCAAGCACAACTCTAGATAAATATATGGCCCAGTTAAGACTCCACTTATGTGTCACCTCTTCAGCAATATCTGCTTATGTGTCACCTCTTCAACAATATCTGCTTATGTGTCACCTCTTCAACACTATATCCATTGTAGATAATCAGAGTACTTGTGTTTAAATGCACTAAAAAGCCTAGGTATATAAGCTTTGTTCAGCATTCTTTTTATAATCAAGATGACTTCCAGAATGAAAAAAAGGTAAACTTATTCCTAAAAATCTGGTAAGAACGAATGACTAAGTTTGAATCAGGAAACCTCTGGGGCCATTGATGGAAATGTGTGGATGCCATGCATCCCTAATTAATATAATTAATCCAACCCAGAGTGATGTAAAAATGTGGATATGTTGCATTATTTTACAGGGAGGGAGGATTCATTAATATACTGTCATTACTATGCCATATAAATATGCTGTTGGAATGTTGTACATATCTAGATTATATGTATTTAACACATATGCCATTTAGATTTGGTCAACACATATCAGATACCACTACTGTACCTACTGTACTCTTTTTAATCCTTCCTAGCCTGGAGATACATGAAAAGTAACTATGCAAGCGGTCTTATCTTTAAAGGGAGAGTTTAATGTGCCACGTTGTCATCTGTTGAACAGTTAAGATCTGAGCATACACCTGCAGTGTGGGCAAGAAAATTAACAGTCCTCCAACAAAGTGACACAGATTCACATAAAAGACAATTTGTATTTCATTCCAGAAGAATAATATGGAGACAACAAATCTGCCACTGTACACTGCTTGCACATACACAGTAGTCTTTGAATTAAACTAATTTTAGATGAAATTCTGTTTCCTTAATATTTAACTTTTAACACATTATTGGCCACATCATGCTGAGAAAATGAAAGACAAATGCCCATCCCAACAAAAACATAGGCAGCCATCCCGGGCTGGTCTTGGCAGGTAAAAAAACAACAACTGGATAACAACTCTCAAGTTTCTATTCAATGAGGTACTGCATCCATAATTAGACATTTAGAGAAACAAGTATTCCTATTTTACAATGCAAGAACAAACTGATACTTTAACTGCTGGGTTTGAAGATGTGCCAATCCTAACATGACCTCAGTTTGGCAGGTGACATTTCTCCACAATTCTGATCAATATTCAGAATGGTGTAACAAACTAACATGTACTGCTATTGCATTTAAAAACTTCAGAAATCTGATCTGATACAGCAAGAAAAAATGTATGTACGCATTTAAAGTTAGTTAAGTGCACTTGGACCTTAATTACCTCCAGCAATAACCACATCAACTTGTTAAGAAATCCGTTGTTTTCACGTGACGTCACAAAACGTGTGTACTTCCATATCAGCCATTTTGAGTCCCTATCCCACATAACCGACACGTTTCATTTTGAGAGTAAAAATATAAAAATACATCACACTCTGTTGTTCATGTCAACCTCGCGAGATCGAATCGCGTGACTCTTTTTACGTGTTTGCTTCAAGTAAAATATTTATATTTCAACCATATTTGTTATTCTTTCCTAAACAAATAGATCGATCAATAAACAAACGCATAAACAAATGGATATACAACCAAGTAAAAACATGTAATGATTTTCGATTTTCACGGGCTTAAATCAAGCATTTGATTATCGTTAAAGTTTAAAAGCCAATTGTCTAGATACAATTTCATATTTCTAAAAGCATTTGAGGAAAACATCGTTTTGACATTCGAAACAACGTCATGTTCCGTCAGACACGTGTTTCGTTTTAATACACTAAAGATGAAACTTCTCTGACCGGTTATCGCTTTCATCTAGTATAAGCCTACGTCCACCATCCCCTCCACAAATACAATATTTGAATATACTAATTAAAATGGTTTCTCAATTATTCTATGGCACAAACACATGTTGTCGCGAAAAATATTTGTACATAAAATACATGCTATGAAATTTTAATTCGTGACTGATATTGTATCCAGAAAATCATGATCTGGAAATACTCTTTAAAGATGACAAGCTTAGGGATATAATACGAATGACTTTTTAAAAACGTCAATATTGTCCGTTTGTAAACATCAACAAAAAGTGCATTTCTCAGATATCAATAACATACACAATTACGATTCTACTTTACTATTCTGTCTTTCGATATAAGCAAAGGAACTTCCAGCTTTATTTTTATTTTTGTGCTATAGTGCACATAATTTGAAGTATAACCTATGTATTGTGTCGAAGAGGTAAATATCCTTATCGATAGTTAAATCAGATTATTATTCTTGAATATACATGATGGCTAATGTTGACAACGGCTTGTTAGGGACTCAAAATGGCGGCAGAAGGTGCACGCGTGTTGAATTGTGGGTATTTGCATATTTAATAGTGACGTCTGTGAAAACCCATATAACCAATCAATGCAACTGTTTCGTTTTTTATTTTTTGTGCAAGAATCTAATAGTAATATCTCTTATTTATGTGCTAAATGTCTGACCATTTATTGAGGCATATTATTCCTTTCTTCTTTTATGTGCTTTCTTTTGCTAAACGACAGTTCTAGAAAATGTCACAAAAAGCAACAGCTTTAACATACAGCATTTCACATGGAAAATACAAAGTTACATGCCTAATTTTTGTTATTATGTCATCCAAGATAAAATACATTTATATCAAAATTACATACATGAAAAACAACATCATGGAAAATCAATGTGGATTTACATAGCGCCAGAACACCAAATGCATATATACATTCAGCATTTGTGATATTACCCATTTTTTAAACAGTACATGTACGTTACTTACGTTACTCATTTCAAGTTTAGGATTTAAAACTTTGAGGGGGGGGGGGCTTCTTTTGACATCTTTTACCCGTTATCATGTATGTGAAGATATTTACTTTTACTTTAAAAAAAAAAAAGTATCTCACAGATGATTTTAAAAATAATCATTCAATCAGAAGTATAGGCCAGAATAATGCCCAATTAGTATCAATGCCTATATTTGACTTAGTCAAGTCCAAGATGTATTTAGTTTAGACCTCTCCATTATTCTCAATGATTTCACATGTCTGATCAAATTCAAATATTTGTTCTGTAAGCAAGACATCGTAACTAATGTGGAGTTTTTCGTTTATGTCAAATTATATTTATGTCTGCATTATTCAAGATAATTGTTGTTCTACACTTGTCACTGTGTGTGTGTGTGTGTGTGTCAAGCTCCTTTGAATAAACGATAACCCTTGAGATGTTATAGTTGTTTTCCAGTGGTGTGGCAGGTTGTCAGTGGTTTCAAAAAATACATATTTTTCATTGAAAAACAAAGAACAATTTAATAAAATGAAACTGTCTCCTTGTGTCAAACCAGATAGTAAAAGCTTGCATACTTCCTAAAATTAGTACTTTTTAAAGACTCTGGTAGAGTCAATTAAGGTATAATGAGTAAGATTCAATCCAACATCTGAGTTGTGATAAAACAATTCTTTTGGGTTTAGAATCCATGATTCCACCTCAAGCAAATGTCTATTTGGTACCAATGAGGGTAAATATTAAATGCACACTTCATGTACATAACATGACATCTAAAGATAAAGTTCACAGAAATGTGTAAGCCAATGTTTTTGGGCAATTTCCATAAACAGAATTTTAATGACACTGGAACAACTGGCAGTTCTATACAACAAGAACTCTAGATGCACATATAAGGATTCTGTACAAAATGGATACTTGCATGTCATGTGCAAGGTTATTGAACTTTCAAAACTTTGAACACAAAATCTTATTGTTGACGAGGAAAACCCTATGAAAAGTTGAATGTCTTGCTACACTCTACTGCTGGCAACAATATAGCTGTTTAATAATTCATTGTAGATTAATATTTTTTTTAATAAAATAGTTTACCTTGTGTACACTGCTTGGATTTCTCTGCCATGCAAGATACATCTCTTCAACATAAACAGAAGAACTGCCATTCAGGAAGGGTTCGGCAGCTGCTTGAGTTGCAAAGGTCCTCATCTTGCCATCTCTGCGTACCGGGTTATGGGATCCTGCATGGCTGGATTTTTGTTTATGTATCGCTAAGCTTTTGGTTACCCGTAACCTGGGTAACTTCAACAAAGTCCTGCCTAGCCGATACATCTGGAAAACGTCTTTTTAATATGAAAATGTCTAATATTATGAAAAAGCCTTAAGCTTGAGAATTGGGCCAGCGTGCCTGGCTCTAAACTTCCATTTTCTATCCACCTATCACTCACACGAAAAACTCTGAAAAGCGTATAAAGCTGAGGGTGACCTTTAGGACGATGACCTTGTTCTTTAAGTCCTGAACACCGAGGATTCAGTAGATATGGTGGATATCCGTTTCGTAATCTGATATTCAAATGTCTTCAAACTTCTTGAATAATGAATTCACTATTCTGTCCTTGGCTGACCCACGTCACATGCAGACACACTTCTGATCTAAGGCTGCCCAGCTATATTGCGAAATATGGCGCCCTGCTGAAAAAAATAGAACAAAATCAAAGCATGGTATCAGTCATTTTCAATTCAAAATATATAAGTAACATAAAACAATAAAATAACAAATCATTTTGCATTAAAACGGCAAAAATACCTGTAAAACTGTGTCTTGAACTTAAAACCGTCGCAGAGGTTTTGCCATCAAGTCGGTAACTTGGTAAGGAATAATTGTATGACGTCACATGCCGATTGTAACACGAATCTGGATTGGTTGGTAAAAGCCATGCATCATAGCATTAATTTTCCCCGCCAGAGCCGTGGGATTTTCCCATTCAGGGCCTGGAGGAGAGTTTCATAAGTTAGCCATATCGTAAATATTTACCACACATTTTAAACAAAACTGTTTCCGTTTAATTTAAGAGGACTAATATTCGTGTGTGTGTGTGTGACCGAAATTAAATATCAAGGTGATCAATTGCATACATCACACACTGATGGTAAAATAATATCGTATCTGGTCCTGTCTTGCCCAAGTTATTTCGTGCCCTAGCTGTTTCGTAACAAATGAGTAGTTTCTTACCCACGGTATTGGTCGCTTCGTACCCAATGCTATAGTCGTTTCGTAACTAAGTACAAATATAACCACCAATAAAGTTTCAATTATACCGCTAACTTGTTAGTTTCTTGTGATCGGTGAAAATATCCAAAACTTGCACATGTATGCTAATGCGACCGGCAGTCTACCCCAAAAAATGGCTCTGCGGTCTGTATGGTATATCACGTTCAACACTGTTAAAGCAGGCGACTAAAATGAAATTAACACCAGCATTGGCCGTTGGAGACGAAAAACTTAATCAAGCAATATTGTTTTATCTGCATTCAGCCTCATTATTAAAAGATCGCATAATTTTTGTTGCTTTGAGAGGAGACACGTTAGTCATTACTAAATAATACCAATTAATAGACTATGTTAATTTGAACGATTGAAGAAAGAAATAATGGACTTATTCAGTTTTTTAAACCTGGCGAACAATTTATTTTTTTATTTGAATTTTTGTTTTTCTTTTCAGTATTTACATGCTATTATACAGTGAAAACAATACAATTACTGTAGTTATTTCTGTTCTGGTAATTTTTTTGCCCGGATATGCTTTGTTTATGCAATTTTTAAGGTAGGAATAAGATTAGGCCTAGAGAGAAAGCAGTAAATATGACAATAATGTATATTTGAACTTGTACATTGTGTACGAAACAACCAGCAACTTGGGTACGAAACGACCAATTTTAACTGGGTACTGAATGATCATGAGCGTAATAAAAGATAATCTTTATCACACCAGAGCTTATTATGAAAAAGAATAGCCGTAAAGATGTATTTTCAAAACAGATGGACCAAAACGGTTGTTCCCTATATAGGTGGGTTATATTACCTTTTTTATGTTAATGATTATAATAAGTGTGGCATTTGTCACCGGTCTTTGTTTCTGCCTCTCCATCCCCCAGTAATGACATACTCACGGGATAAACCATTAAAGCAGACTATTGGAGCTTATATTGCAAATACATGTACATTAAAATCAATGCAGGTAATAGCATCCACAAAATATATCAAAGAAGTTTGTTTCGTATATCAATGTAATAACTATCTCATTTATTATTTTCATCGCAATGAAAGTCGCTGAGAAATTGAGACACGGATCATCACATCTCTAATGAACGCATAACCATCACCTACATCACGCATGTTCACGGTGTACATACAAACGTGAAAAGTATTAATTACAATCCTCGAATTATGATATAAGTTTCTGTTACGTTACGATTATAACGAACAGGGCTGATAAGAGGGGTGGGGGCAACGGGAATATATCATGAATGTATGAAAGTATTGATAATGTCAAGGTAAACACAGTGGAAAAATAACCTGTTGTTTCTTTGCTGATGTTGTTGTTGTAGGGTTTGACGCCATTTTTCAGCACCCGAAAGGCTAAACATGGCGGTCAGTATTACTGGTGGAGAAAGAATCCAGGAAAGCCCCCAGAAAGAACCACCAACCCACGAGAAGCTACTGGTAAGCTTTCTCGCATACCCACATTGGTCGTTTCCGAGACTCTAACCCACGCAGACAGAGGTGAGATGGCAGTGACCCGTAACGGAGAGCGCTTTAGACACTCGGGGCCCATTTTGTTTATTTGCTCTATCACTATCAGCAGTCAAGGAGGACGATCCGCATTTAAAAGTGAGCAAGTAAAAAATTCGGAAGGAACGATCTACTTGCCTATTGACATGTTTCCACTAGGTAATCACTTATCTTTTACCGTTTTAATCACCATATACATTTTGGACACAAAACAGTAGTTAATGTGGGATTAGACCGAAGCTGACTAAAGTAAGATATCCGCGTCTTTTGGTTATCAATTGTTTTGTCTGCAACAATCGGAGTAATTCGGAAAATTTAGACACGTTGTAGTCCTGATTGTCATGGTTATAAACAGTATAGTACGCAAAACTGTATGCAGACCATTCCAGCAAATACAAAGACACGATAAGGCAGACTACAATTTAGCAGACCATTCCAGCCAAGTCAAATGCATGATAAGGCAGATACATAAAATCACAACTGAAAATGTATTTGTAGAAAAAGTACCAATATGAAAAGTATTTATTAACAATGCTACCAGCAGAATGACAATATATAGAAATATCGAATAAAGAGTTCGGTTCACCCTAGGCTGCACATTGCGAACTGCTTTCGATGGGAAGAACCGAATGCTTCCAGTGCACAGAGAATATCTGTGTAGAAAAGGCCTTACCGTAGGTAATAATCTTTACATTACGGAAAGTCGTATCAGTGAGGGTCTGAAATTGTGTATTTTTTGTAATTATTGTGCCGATAATATAATCTGTATAGCTTACCGTATCATATGTAACGTCATTACGTTTTATAATATTTGCCCGTGTCATGCATTAGTACACGACGTTAGATATATTTTCAGCTGAACAGAGTGATCAGTGATCGGAGACCTACTAATCGACCATCAATAATACTATTCAGCTCTACGACTGTTATGATTCTGCTTTACAACTGATATGGTCGATTTCATAGTTAGCTCTTCAACTGATAAGCGAGAACCCAGCTTTGTTGGGTGTGAAGAGTCGCACGTGGACGTTGAAAGCTTTGTTCAAGAAGAAATAACCCTTATAGGCTGTAGCCCGGCTACATTGTCTGTAGAACAGGATTGAATCGACATCCAATCGGAATTGAGAGAGGGATTGGTCACCATCTCAATCCGAATTTATCTTAGTATTTTCAAGCTAGGAACCTAGTAAATTCTCAAACGTCGTGCTGAAAGGTTATAAAGCAATACTCCAGAAAAGCTAATCATCTGCAGAGCTAACAGCTATAGAGCTGAATAGTATTGCTGGTCGAGTAGTAGATGAATGGGTGTTACTTACTGAGATTGGTGGGCGCTGATTGCTTGATTGACCAACTTCGAATACATACGGCTTGATTGGCCAGCGTGACTGGTAGCCGAGTATGCTGGTGACGGATTGTACAACTTAATACATGCAATCTTTTAGTCGTGTGTTTTTGGTTTACGGTAAACTATTTGAGTGAATACAATTTATTAAATGAGTAAAATACTTGTCTTACTACCGTGTGAGGTTATTAGTTGTATCTTCATTATTTACGTTCGTGTGTTTTATGCTAATTGATCCAATATTTTGATCATATACACGCACATATTAATCATAATTAATTTCTGATATAAATCATTCTTCATTAAAAATTGTATTTGTATACCAATCAGTTGTGTTGTGTTGTAAATCTAAAATCTCAGCCGGTATCCTGTTACAGAAGCCATGTGTAGATCTTAGACATCGTGGCTATAGCGGGTCCTCTTCTTAAGGGTGCGAGAACCCAGTTTTGTTGTGCGTGAAGAGTAGCACGTGGACGTTGAAAGCTTTGTTGAAGAACAAAGAACCCTAAAATGGTCATACATCTCACCACGTTGACAGACGGCCCGGCTACTTTGTCTGCTACGTTGGATAGAACAGGGTAGAATCGGCATCTAATCGGAATTTAGAGAGGGGTTGATAACTTTTAATTTAGTATTTTCGAGCTTGTTGTTGTTGGCTTGACTTCGCTTACGAATATTAAGAAGGCAGATTTATATGTCTATTGCACGTGCGCTGGTGGCTGACGAGCCCAATACGTGACAGGCACGTCCGTCTACAGAGGCTGCAGGAGAATGTCTGGGTTTTGGTGGGTGCTGACAATGGTTCCCGGAGTTTTCTTCGCCATCGTATTTCCTCCAAGATGGCCTGTCTGTTTTGTTCAAAGGTGTCAGCGGTCTGGTGAACTGTACGTCGCCAGCTTGCACGGTTAGCAGCTTGTGATGCCCATTTGCGGTGATCGATGCCACAGGTGGTGAGGGTCTTTTTCAATGAGTCTTTATATCTCTTTCGAGGTGCCCCTCTATCACGGTGGCCAGTTGATAGCTCACCAAACAGTGCGATCTTTGGCAGGCGATGATCCTCCATCCTGAACACGTGCCCTGCCCAGCGAAGCTGTATCTTCATGAGTGTGGCCTCAACGCTGGTGATCCTCGCTTGTTTGAGGACTTCAGTGTTGGTAACGAAGTCACTCCAGTGGATGTTGAGGATGGTGCGGAGGCAGCGCTGATGGAAGCGTTCAAGGAGACGGAAGTGACGGCTGTAGGTGATCCAGGATTCGGCGCCATATAAGAGGGTGGTCAGTACGACAGCCCTGTAGACGTTGATCTTTGTAACTCTCTTGAGATTGGAATTGTGCCAGACACGTTTGTAGAGTCTGCCGAAGGCGCTGTTTGCCTTTCCTAATCTGTTGTCTATTTCTTTGTCGATCTTTGCATCAGAGGATATCACACAGCCCAGGTAGGTGAACTGGTGGACTACGTTTAGCTCTGTCCGGTCAGTGAAGATGCTTGGTGGACGGTACTCTTCCTTGGGGGCAGGCTGGTGAAGTACCTCGGTTTTCTTTAGGCTTACCTCGAGACCAAAGAGCTGGCAAGCTTCTGCAAAACAAGATGTTACGCGCTGTAAGGCAGCTTCCGTGTGGGCAACAAGGGCGGCATCGTCTGCAAATAGAAGTTCTCTAATCAGTTTTTCTAATGTTTTGGTGTGGGCCTGAAGTCGCCTTAAGTTGAAGAGGTTGCCATCAGTACGAAATCTAATATAGATGCCATCTTCGTCATCAAGGTCTTCTGTAGCTTTTCGGAGCATCGTGCTGAAGAAGATTGAAAACAGTGTGGAGCTAAAACGCAGCCCTGTTTCACGCCATTTGCAATGGGGAAGGTCTGTGACAGTTCGTTATTGTTTTTAACCTGACCAAGCTGGTCTTCATGTAGTTGGATGACCATGGTAAGGAACTTGGGAGGACAGCCGAGTTTTTCAAGGATTTTCCACAGTCCAGTTCTGCTCACCGTGTCAAATGCCTTCGTTAGGTCCACAAAAGTGATGTACATTCCTTTGTTTTGTTCTCTGCATTTTTTCTGGATCTGTCTCAGGACGAACACCATGTCAGTTGTGCCCCTATTTGGCTCTGAAGCTACACTGACTCTCTGGAACATGATCTTCTGCAATGGTAGGCACTAGTCTGTTTAGCAACACTCTAGCAAGGATTTTTCTTGCAATGGAGAGCAGAGTTATCCCACGGTAGTTTGAGCAGTCAGACTTTTCCCCCTTGTTTTTGTACAAAGTGATGATGACTGCATCTCGGAGGTCTTGTGGAAGTTTCCATCGCTCCGAGCAGCAAACGAAGAACTCGTGGAGTTTGTTGTGCAATCCTAGGCCTCCTTTCTTCCATATCTCAAGTGGAATACCATCTTTTCCTGCAGCCTTTCCTGCCTTCAGCTGTTCTATGGCTTTTACAGTCTCTTGCAGTGTGGGTGCCACATCGAGTTCCATCTTTGGTGGCTGTTGTGGGATGCGATCAATAGCTGCCTTTTGGACTGTACGGCTAGTGCTGAAGAGGGTGTGGAAGTGCTCTGACCAGCGGTTTAGGATATATTCCAAGTCAGTGAGTAGCTCTTGTCCATCTGCACTCCGTAGGGGGCTCTGTATTTGGAAGGAGGGACCATACACTGCTTTCAGCGCGTCATAGAACTTCTTGTAGTCTCCATTGTCAGCGTACAGTTGGGTTCTTTCTGAAAGCTTTGTCCACCATACATTTTGTATTTCACGAAGACTGGGCTGAAGGGAGCTGCATATAAAGCGGAAGGCTGCTTTCTTCTGTGGACAGGATGGTTGTGCGAGGTGGGCTTGGTATGCTGATCTCTTACTGGCAAGTAGTTTTTGGATTGTTTGGTTGTTTTCATCAAACTAGTCTTTGTGGTTCTTAGTGGTGAATCCAAGGATTTCTTCTGAGGTTTGCAGAATGGCAGCCTTGATGTGATTCCACGTCTCCTCCGGAGGTAGATCTGGCGGAAAGTTAGGTTCTTCAAGTCTAGAGTGCAGGCTCTCTTCAAAATTTGTCTTGACGTCTTCAGACAAGAGGTTTTTAATCAGGAGCTTCCTTTTTATGGTAGGTCCTTGTTTGGACCTGGCGTTGAATAGAAGTTGAGCTTGCATCGAACAAGACGGTGATCTGTGTGGCAATATGCACTGCGCATCACTCTGGTGTGAAGGACATCTTTTAAGTCCCTCTGGCGTACTATGATGTGATCGATTAGGTGACAGTGTTTTGATCTAGGATGCATCCAGGTCGTTTTCAGGCTGTCATTCTGCTGGAATATGGTGTTTGTAATGGTGAGCTGTAATTCTGCGCAAAATTCGAGAAGCAGGCGCCCGTTGTCATTGCAGCCACCCACGCCATGTTTCCCAATGATTGCTTTCCAGGTTTCTGATTCTCGGCCCACTCTGGCATTGAAATCTCCAAGGATGATTATTTTGTCGCTCTCTAGGACGCTCTTGAGAAGTCGGCGCAGGTCTGCGTAGAATTTATCCTTTTCAGAAGAATCTGCCTGTAGTGTTGGAGCATATACACTGAAGAGTGTGACGTGTTGTTGGTTTCCTAACGGGAGACGCATGGACATGATGCGGTCGGTGTAACCAGTTGGAAGGTTTGATAACTTAGTGGCGATTGAGTCCTTGACCATGAAACCGACTCCTGAAAGCCGTTTTTCAGTTTTTGGTTTTCCTGACCAGTACTGGGTGTATCCAGCGCGGAGGTCTCTCATACTTCCCTCCTCTGAAAGGCGGAGTTTGCTAAGTGAAGCAATTTCAACAGCGAGGCGAGAGAGTTCGTGTACAATTAGGGCAGAGCGTCGTTCAGGTCTGTTGCTGTCATTTGAGTCTAGCATTGTTCTGATGTTCCAACAAGCCAGTTTTAGTTTTTTTCCCACGATGTGAGGCCGGTGGGATGTGCCTTGTTTTTTCTGTTAAGTTTTGACCGCGTTGTAAGATGCCCGTTGGCTGCGGCAGGCCAACTGGAGTGTAAGGAGAAGAGCTTTGGTTAGGCCACCTTTTCTAGGCCCTTCTCCGTGTGAAGCAAGCAGTGCTATCCCTAAAAAAAAAAGGCTGCTTGGACACTCGGGCTGCTGCCGGGTGATGGTGTCGTCTCCAGATCAACACCAGACGGCCAAAGGCCTGAGTCGCCTGCATATAGGATTGAGACTGCGGCTTCCAGTGACATATTTCACCTGCCGTTTTCGCCCCTTTCCCATCGCTGCAAGGCTTGATAGAGTCGAACATAAACAGTAGACAGTAGACTAGGAACTTAATAATTGCTCAAACATCGTGCTGAAAAGTTATAATGTTTGGTTTTTTTTTATGGTTTAACGCCATTTTTTCAGCACAATATAGGCTATACATGGCGGCCAGTATTAATGGTGGAGGAAGAACCCCGAAAAGCCCCCAAAAGAACCACCGACCCACGAGAAGCTACTGGCAAGCTTTCTCACATAACTACATTAGCTGAATCTTAGACTCGAACCCACGCAGACAGAGGTGAGATGGCAGTGATCCGTAACGGACAGAGCTTTAGACCACTCGGCCACTCGGGGCCCCCGAAAAGTTATATAGCAATACTACAGAAAAGCCACTCGCAATTTGGCGGGGAAGCTTTGTAAAGGTTAATAAGTTATTTGCTTGATTGGTGCAGAAGATTACGGCATGTTAATTGTAATTATGTGCATTATGTATACTTCATTACTAGAATTGTTTGTACGTATAACTACCTTTGTAGTGTTTAATTTACATACGTATCTGAGACTTAAGCTAGCACTGGGGCAACCTCCCGCTTTCCACGCGGACGCTCTAACCACAAGGCCACCGGAGCGGTTTTGCTACTTTTATACTAACCACAAACATGCAACACCAAACATATATACACACTACTGGAAAGATTATTTAAGTATTTATTTTTACTAAAGAATTACTCTAAAATGGTCAGAAAGACATTACACGTGTTTCGAAATTACTCCTAAAATAGAGACTTGTTACTCTGATTTTACCAGATTTACTATAAATTGACATAACTCAAATTTGCTGAACTAATGCTTGCATATGCCTAAACTGTGACATTGACAATAAAACTACATAATGTGGACTTGCAGGAACAGTGTTTACTAGCTTATGCATAATGCAAGTGCTGCCCGTGCTTTAACTATTCGACCCTTATCTGAATTCATGCACTAAGCATCTCCAGTGCGTCTCATTGCGACCATAATTTTTCAAGCATTTCCTTTTTTCTCTTTGCAACAAACAAATACATCTACTTATTTCTCTCTTACTTATATTAAACTGCTTCTACAATCATAAACTTATGTAATTAAAAAAAAAATCGAAACAAATTTGAACTATACCAGCCAGTCCGAAAACAAATACAAAGGTTAACATCCAAAACAATACAGCACCAAACACATAGCAATCACAGGGCAATACTGATCCCTGGCACTGATCACTTAAGTAAATAAAAATCTTAAGACCAGTCAGGGTCAAGGAGTAGCTAAACAGTATTTGAAGTGTGTGTGTGTGTGTGTGTACAACCCATGAACAAATTCTAATAAAATCAAAATACTTAACACGTCCCCTATCTATAAAATCACAATCTGTCTCACTGATCAGTCTGGCAATGCCGTCGATCTTCCCAGATACGTCTTCGTCACCTTTCAGATGGCACACCAGTACACAAATCACACGGGAAACAAACACATCTTTAAACATCTCATTCTGTGTCGCATTCACGTTCTCCTCAACTTCAGACAATATCCCGAGCGAGAACTCGAAAGCAACTTCGCCTTGGCTTCTATAAATTATTCTCGTCCGAACATGATTCGGATGGAGACCATGCAGAAGTATCATTAGACGATTTTGCTGATTTAAATCCCGTCTTCCACTTCGATTTTTCCAAACATTGCGAGAATCTCAAAGACTTTCCTGCTGACATCGAAATCCGATGAACTATTGGAGACCTAGGGACGTATTATCTCTGAGACGTGTTAGCCGCCTCAGACCGATTCGCGACGCTGGATGACCTCAGTGGAAAAATGAATATCCCTGTAAAGGCACAATGCCATGAAAAAAGACATCTTAGCAACGAAGACGACATGACGAACGCTCCACTGCTACCGCTAGGTAACCTTCATCAAAAGTATGGCTCCTACCTTTTTCGCTAACATTCTGGCTCCCTTAGGACTAGATGTGACCAAGGAAGCCATACCGGAGCTACTGAAAAAGCAGTAATAGGCAGTGGCACGAGTCGAAGACAAACTCTAGGGACAAGGAAGCTAAAATAAATAATAGCATTTTATATACCACACCATGTCGTACCTTCCAGTTGATGTCAAGCTGTTCCCATAGCAGAATAAAAGTATTTATTGTGGCTGCTACTCATAAACGACATGCTGTTATCCGTTTCAAAGTCTCGGCACACCTTGGGTCCGATCGACTCATGCTGATCCAGAGTCAACCACTTCCGTTGCTAAACATATGGTAGCTCGAAAAGGTAGCCTTCTGAATTTATTCGCGGTTCAGCGGTCCAAACAGTGTCAAAGCCGTTGAAGTGGTTACCTAAATTCAGCGACGCATGATCACATCCAAGTGCGTCGTGTAGCGATTCTAAATAAGCACACATCGCCACTGGTAAAGCTTAGTGTCATGGATTTGGATACAACATGTACCACTGTAAACTCTGCAAGCTCGATACGAGCTGCGAAGACCTTCGCGTGGAAAGACATCTGTGCGTCGGAGACTGAAAGGGATGTGGACATCGACGAATTCTCGGAGGAGTTATGGATGTCCATGCTCTCATCGGAAAACTTCATAAACCTCGAAGCAAATGGACGTTATCAGGACATAAATACACAGGGTCATATAATCCTTTCAAACAAAGCCGAATGAACACAACCAGCTTCTGCCAAGTCAGGAACCCTATAACGGATTTGATGTCATCGCCAAACGCACCACGATATCATTTATCGAGATCATCCCGACGATAAAGCCGGATGCGATCAAGTGACGCGGAGGGACTTAAAAGGACTCAAGCCACAAAATTTCAGAGAAAGTGTAGACCGAGTTTTCGTTCGAGGCATCAGTGGAACTAAACATAATTAGGGAATGGCCTCTCAGACGAGCTGCATAAACCCGCACTCAAGCGTTTCCCACTACGCAGTCATTGCCATAGACGTCGAGGAGATACGGTCAGCAGATCTCATGAATATGAGAGATTATAGAGAGCACAATGGTCGTTTCCATTATCTGACGACCGTGATTGATGTTTTTAGTAAATATGCCTCGGTCATTTCTCTTAAAAACAAAGAAGGCACATATATCGTGGAGAAGCTGCATAAAATCAGAGGCGCAAGAAACCCCTATAAACTCTGAAGATCGTTTAAGCGAATTTTATAACAAAACCGCCTCAGACTGGCTTTAAAAATATAACATCCCTTTGTACAGCTCTCATTATCGTATCAAAGCCTCCGTCGTCGAGCGATTTAACCGAAAGCATACTGATACTAAGATTTCCTTCCAGACCTCGTCGCTCACTACAATCATCATCAAAGCATTCGAATGACTCCATCAGAATCCTCTTCCAAAGATGGAAAAACAGGTCGCAGAGGCCTTATTTTTTTCACTGACTATGATAGCGCCTCCAAAATAATCTTATCGTACTCTATCAAGCTCTTATCAGAGACGGTCTCGTTGCATGCTCGTTGAGACCCGTCTTCTCAAAGTTGCAAAAAAATCCCCCACAAACTCAAATTTGATAAATTTCGCACGATCCATCAGCTGAATTCGAGCCACCTTATTCAACCATTAATAAAACTTATTTCGCTGAGTCTCTGACGATTAAAAACGCATCAACTTATTCCTGATGTAATACTGCACTGGATGATGATGCGCTTCACCCATCTCTCATCCTCCTCTACACTCTCCCCACAATAGATCATATCTGGCACATAACTCAGATTCTTATTCGCATACACTCAACTCCTTCACGCACTTCAACCATGCCATAGACACATCCTATCTTAATTCCCAATCTGGATCAGAACTCTTCTCACTCAAACCCAACCTCCCCACAATCCAGGGGTAACACGGAAGAGAGATCTTCACTACAAACACTGCTTTAATGAGCAGCATAGTCTCTACATCGATCCTCTCCTGTCTTTTCATATGAATCAAAGTGAACATTATCGCACGCAGTGATGCCCATCACACAGTGATTAAAATGAGACGGAACCGCCGTGAGCCAGAACCCCATAACCCAGTAGCAGTTTCTTATATGTAGTTTCGGAGTGGTCGAGTGTTTTAAAGCGTTCTCCGTTACGGATCACTGCCATCTCACCTCTGTATGCGTGGGTTCGAGTCTTAGATTCGGCTTATGTGGATATGTGAGAAAGCTTGCCTCTAGCTTCTCACGGATTGGTGGGTGGTTCTTTTTGAGGGCTTTCCCGGGTTCTTCCTCCACCATTAATACTGGCCGCCATATTTAGCTTATCATGTGCTGAAAAATGGCGTTAAACCCTACACCAACAACATAGTTTCTTTGTAGGGATAGCCTGCTATCTTCCAATTTGTCCCAGTGTTCCTATCTGGTGATTTGATCCTTAAAAGTTGATCATCCTCTAAGATTTCTTTCCCAGAAAATCTTATTGTTCATTTATTTGATTTTTAATTTCAACAAAGTACGGTGTACTATATCTTTCTTTTTTTTTTGGGGGGGGGGGGGATAAGCTTATTGTTGTAATGCTTGTATTTTTTTCAGTTTCGTTCTTCGAATTGTCTATTTATTTCATATTGAGTTCGACTGTGCTCGAGAGGGAGTCCATACATATTTTTTTTTAAATTGTACTTCTCCCGACTCGAGTTGGGTCGTTTCTTATTTATTTATTTATTTATTTTTTTATTTATTTATTTATTTATTTAGTCCTTTCAAAGATGTTCCTTATTTGTTTAAGGTACCCTTTTATATGGGTTCTCTGTGCAGTATGAGAGCTGCCCAGAGGTGGTATAGAAGAAGCATAAAGTATTCCATATGTTCCTTGTTGTTTTGTTTCCTAAAATATTATTTCGCAAGGCATATTTAGAGACACTTAACTTCTATATTTTATTCATACAATTTAGAGCTGCATATCAAACCATCTTATTTCTATTTGACACTTCGCTGCACAAACGGAATACGACTCGTATACGTTAATCGTCTCAAATGACGTCACATCCTGTTTGTATAGAAGGGAGGTAACAAATTCGCGGCAGAGTCTTTCCGTTTGATCTCGGAAAACATGACAGTATTTCTTATAAAATGTAAGTGCAAATATATTAGATGCAAATAAGAAAATAGTCGGGATAGATTATATAAACAAACTACTATATATCCTTCTATTTACAATAAAATTATGTAGGTATGGGTTTTTGTCCCCTTTAAGCAATAAGCCTCTTGTCTAACCAACGCACATTAAAAACAGTATAACAAAACCAAAATACCATAAATATATATTTTAATACCTCACTCCATAGTGTTGATTCTACCAACGATGTACTCTCTGACAAATTGTAAAGAAATAAATGTATAAAAATATTCATTTTTGTAGATATTAACTATTATTTTTCTTTATTTCCAAAATGACTAATAATTTTTGTCACCGTGAAGAAATTAAACTTAAATATACGTTTTGCATGCAGATATTTTGTTAGTCCAATTTAGGAGAATAACGTAAATTTAATTTTCGTTTAGATCTTTTGTATTGAGAACTAATACTTTTGATAAATAAATTAGCAATAAAGTATTATCAAAATGCTCTACGAGGTACTTAAAAAAATAATTTCATTTCTTACCAATTAAAGACATGACTTTTCAACATGAGAAATAAGACTATGTAATCACAGATTACAATAAATCTTAAATAGTACCATGATAATTTTAAATTTAACTTTAAAGTCCATTTACTTTCCTGCAAATTGATATCCACAAATCCCACCCCACCCCCGATTGTTTGATTTGACTAATGAATCAATATTATCTAATTAAATTACAATGTATCCAGGAAAATATGCAAACAACATAACCCAGAGTTTATGTCCTGTTTCGTTATCAACAGTAATTTCATTTGCGAAATGGAAATATTGATTGATACTGTTAGTAAAAAATATAATCGGCCCTTTCACGGAGTGCAAGTTTTTTCCGCGAAAAGATCGGTTCTTTTCGCAGAAAGGGAACCAACTCGGTAAACCTGAATTATTATTATATAATGGAGTTATGTCCTTTTATCTAACTTCCTTTCCGAATTAGGCAATAGCTGGATAAAACAACACGTCACCAAAATTTAAATTGTTAATATAATTTTACCTTTGTCTCTAAAGGAAAGTTTGGACACAAAAAATGTTTTAAGTTTTAATTATTTTTGCAAAGTAATAACAATTACGTGATGACAACAACATAATGATAAATTTATATTAGAATTTTAAAAATCTTGCTATCAAATATAAACATACACAAACGTAGACACACTATTACTAATAAAATTTATCTCTGGGCAAGAGGTTAAAGGAACATTCATGTTCAACTCGCATACAAATTAACGTATATTCCAATGTACGAGTCAAATACAATTATCGTAACTGGAAAATGATACGAATACAAGAAATGACGTCAAGAAATGCGAAATCCCAATTTCCATTAAAAAAAGAAAACATTATGGCTGCATATATCTGATAGAATAGATAAACAATATTTTTTTTTAAAAAAGAAGATTAAAATGAACAATTTCAACCGTAACATCAAGTAGAGAACACATCTCGACGCGGGTTTTTATTGGCATCGTGTGCTTTCCGTGTAATGAATCTGGCTTTCTGCAGGTTACTGCGACACAAGGGTTCTGGTCGTTGTTCATGGAATAAATAACGTGCGAATTATGCATCCTTTCTTTTTCTGCAAACATTACGTGACTTTCATTTAATAATTTTAAAATTTTTATATCACGTAATCATTGGATCTCTTAATATCATGGACATTTAGGCTGCGAGTATGGGTCGGCAATATCAAGTACCGAATCAGTTGTGTGATATAGTTTGGTTTTGTGTGATATAGTTTTGTTTTGTGTGATATAGTTTTGTTTTGTCTCGTCTGTAAATGAATCAAAGACATAGTAAATGTTATACCTACAATTTATAAGACGAAAAATCATATTTTCCTTGATTTCATTCAGATATGATTCAATGTAAGGTCGTTTACGTTTGCTAGACCTGGTAGTCATCAGCTATCCCATTCCATAACAGTGAGGTGGCGATAGATTCCAACTTTTTGATAAAGAATGCATTCTGACCCCACACCCCAACATAAATGTCTGAATGTCGAAAATGAAGGGTAAAGATCTCACGAAATCTCACTGTCCTACAATATATTAATGCAAAAATCTGTCCTATGAATGAATTAAATATTCGTAGCATTCATCGTTGACACGTGATAAAAACAGATAACATATTGTAATAAATGTTGAGTATGTGCATTGGTTATAGTGTCCCGCTTTAATGAATTCTTACATTTTTGTAATTACTTGTCTGATTATTGGAATTTGGTGCAATGGAAAGTTTCCTTCGCCCAAAATAATTAGCAAACGTCACGGAGTGAAGTGTCAGCTATTTCATGATGCCATGGTTTACTTTTATTTGAATTCAGGTCTGAACTGCATGAGTGTCCCTGTGTACCATAGTCCCTATTAAAATCTAGTGGTGTACTTTGGTGGTATGACTGCAGCTGCAGTATTTACTGAAGGAAACCGATAACGTTTGTGCTTATGTCAACACACGTAATTTCACTTACAACTCCCGAATCCACGATATGGCTATTATGTAATTATTTAATAACACTTAATATCAAATCCATGATATGGTTATTATGAGATTATGTACTACCACTTAATATCAAATCCATGATATGACTTTATGTGATTATTTAATAACACTTAATATCAAATCCATGATATGGCTATTATGAAATTATGTAATACCACTTAATATCAAATCCATGATATGGCTATTATGAGATTATGTAATACCACTTAATATCAAATTCCATCATATGGCTATTATGTGATTATTTAATAACACCTAATATTAAATCCATGATATGGCTATTATAAGATTATGTAATACCACTTAATATCAAATCCACGATATGGCTATTATGTGATTATGTAATAATACTTAATATGAACTAAATGATATGGTTATTATGTCATAATGTAATAATACTTAATATCAGATCCATGATATGGCTATTGTATGCTCATGTAATAACACTTAATATCAAATCCATGATATGGCTATTATGTGATAATGTAATAATACTTAATATCAAATACCTGATATGGCTATTATCTGATTATTTAATAACACTTAATATCAAATCCATGATATGGCTATTATGTGATAATGTAATAATACTTAATATCAAATCCATGATATGGCTATCATGTGATTATTTAATGATACTTATTATCAAATCCCTGATATGGCTATTATATGATTATGTAATAATACTTAATATGAACTCCATGATATGGCTATTATGTGATAATGTAATAATACTTAAATTCAAATCCATGGTATGGCTATTATGTGACTATGTAATAATACTTAAAATCAAATCCATGATATGGCTATTGTATGCTCATGTAATAACACTTAATATCAATCCCATGATATGGCTGTTATGTGATTATGTAATAATACTTAATATCAAATCAATGGCATGGCTATTGTATGCTTATGTAATAACACTTAATGTCACCGCTGTCAAATCCATGATATAATAAGGCTATTACATACGTATGCAACAACACTTAATGTCACTTCCCATTGCCATAAGTTATCATCAAACATTATTTATTAGAATATTAAAGACTTATTTTATTTTTGTCCTTGACAAACTAATCTAGGTCAAAATACATAAGAAATCTTGATCAAACTTGGACCATTGTCACAGTGAAAATAGTCTCAAACGCATTATTAAATGCAATCAACATTCTCAATGCAACTATACACGTATACAATAAGATGCTCAGCAGACATCCCATGTTATAAAGGCTGCGATAAAATATGCCATGATCTTTGAAAACATTGCATCCATAACATAATGTATCATTATGACTACTAAAATCATGTATTGTTACGACACCATGGTCTTAAACTTAGTAACGGAAAAGAGCGAAAACCAACAGGTTTTGTAAAATTTAATAACTTACAGTATTTTAAAACCCAAAGAGTCCTAACAAATCTATCACAAATCAAAATGTGTGGAGTTCCAAGTGAATTCCAGTGATATTGCAGATAAATTCCAATATTGAATGTGTCGATGTGCCTGTATTCTTGAATATGCTAATGCGCCAGTGGCTTGGATTGTGATGATGTGCTAACAGTCTTTTGCTGTCTAATATAATCTAAAAAATGTTCTTGTATAAATTTACTATAATTCCATAATAATGTTACAGTCCAATGTGCCTGGCGAGTTCCTGATCCACCAAGGGACACAATTCATGAGTTGCGTGATGGCAAAGATGAACCGACTGATGTCGATTAAGCATCTCACGATCAATGTTCCCTTTAAGCTGCGCGGCTGCGCGGCCGCGCAGCTCTTACTCAGTTGCCGCGCAGCAGTTTTAAGTTGCCGCGCAGCAAATATGTGAGAGGGAAAATTACCTGCTGCAGCCGGCGGAAGTTATGTTGGCGAGCGATAAAGCAAGAAGTTGTAGTATGCTTTCATGTTACATAATAAATTACCCACGCACATAATGTCCAAAAGAAAAGCAGAAGGATGTCAATATTCGTTGAAAAAGAAAACTTGTTCAAGATTCAAGGAAGAGTGGCTATCAGAACTGATCGAAGCGGATGTGTTGTCATCGTCTAAGAAGCAAAAGGTGAAAAGATACTAGTATTTTCACATGCAATGATGATAGCGCTGTTGTTTGCACTATTTGCTCAAATGCTGCAGGAGAGTTCAGCACGGGAAAAGAGGAGATGAATGGAAACTTGATTACTTAAAGCGGCATCTCAGTCAAAAAGTGCACACTGAATCAGTTAAAAAGCTACGGAATCGGAAGAGTGGTGGAATTTTGCGTATGCTACAGGAGAGTACGGCAGATCGTAGCATCAGAGTAGAGATGGAAGAGAGAAAGCGGTCAACTTCAGATTTGGTAAAAGTGCTGATTGATAACGTTATTCTTGCTATTAAACTGAATGCATCCATGTTTTCTGTACAAGATATCCATGAGCATGTTGCAAAATACGTTAAAATTCCACAAAGTTGGCTCAGCAAAAATCATGCGTTCCAATTTGTTGAGTGCATAAGCCTCGTCTTCAAAAAACTCAGCTTATGACTGAATTGCGAAAGTCGGCATTCCACACGTTGATAATAGAAGAAAGTACCGATATTTCAGTTCAGAAAATGCTGATTGTATATTTCAAGTATCGGCCTGAAACAGAAATTGTTTGCAAAACAATATTCGGTGGCATCGTGAAGTTGTCCTCATGCGACAGCGTCTCTATTGTGACAGCAATAAAACAATTCTATTGTGAAAATCAATTTGATCAGCAGAAGATGGTGATATTTACATCAGACGGCGCATCTGTCATGCTAGGGGAAAATAATGGTGTGGCTGCAGTTCTGAGACGTGAGATACATCATTTGTGTGAACAACATTGTCTTGCTCATCGCGAAGACTTAGCTGTTGAAGATGCCTGGAAGCAAGTTTCATTAATGCACGATATTGAAACATTACTTAGGACAGTTTATACAATGTTCAACAGGTCATCAGTTAAAAATGAGAAATTCCAGGAATTGGCCAATGCCGCAGAAAGTGATTCCGTGGCATTTCGGCCTTTGCATGAGGTAAGGTGGTTGTCTAGGCATTTAGCAGCTGCCGCTTTTGTGCGAAACTACGTTTTGATTGACTATTGCACTGAACAAGTAAACATGAGCAATGATCCAATCAATAGGTTCTGTCTGAAGAGACTTCTAAATCCGCAGTTTCGACTGGCTTTGACAGTACTTAACGATGTTTTGGGAGAACTGGCATCAATAAGCAAATATTTTCAAAGAAGTATTCTGACAACTATTGAATCGTTTTAGTTTATAAAGGCCAAAATATGTAAAATAAGATCGCAGTATCTTGGAGAAACAGTTCATTGGAGTGATGCAGTGAAGGAAGTTCTTAATTCAATTGACCGTGACGTCGACAAGGCTGTAATTCTTAGATTTGTTGAACTATTATATAATCACCTTGAGAAGAGATTTTCGGATGATGAATTAATGGATTGGCACGCATTTGATCACTGCATCATTGCAAAGAATTCAAGTTTTGAATTTGGCAAAGACAGTTTGAACAAATTGATAAGAAGGTTTTCAAGAATTATACCAAACTGTCAGGAGAGTGTAATCTCAAAGATTGGTGAACAGTATGATGACTTCAAATTTCTGATTGCAGAGAAAGTGAAGACTGGATCAATTCAGACTTTCACTGACGTCGTAAGCTGTGTCATGAAGAATGAAGACATGAAAGAGCTGTCGATTCTGCTGGACATTTGTGGGACATTTCAAGCATCAAGTGCAGACTGCGAACGCGGTTTTAGCCTAATGAACTCAATGAAAACAAAATATAGAAACAGGCTACAAGTAAATCATTTGGATAATTTGATGCGCATAAAATTCTATCTTTCATCAGGAAGCACTATTGATCTAGATGCGGTTTACAAGCATTGGGCCACAGACATAGACAGACGTGAAAATTCGGCAATAAATGAATAAAGTAACTGTTTTGCTCTAAATTTCGAACTACATTTATTTTATTTGTAGTTTTTATAATTAAATATGACATATATGTGTAGCACTTTACCGACATCATTAATATAAAGTAAGTAGAACAATATTTTTATTAACATAATTGAACAATGCATATGCCTGTGCAAAATGTCTAATTTATTATATAGAAGACATCTGTGAAATAGAGTTTTAAACATTTGTAAATGTACGACTTTCACAAATGTCGCTCACTAAAATTTTGCATCATGTTTTTCCGCGCACGCCTATATTTTTCCGCGCAGCATCGTCAAGAATTAGAGGGAACATTGCTCACGATTACACTGTATCACCACAAACGTAATGGACATGTCGAACGGTTTAACGGGACACTGAAAAGCATACTGGAGATGTGCGAAGGCCGCTCCAAAGATTGGGATCGATATATTCCTGCCATGATTTTCGCAAACCGGGAAGTACCACAAGCGAGTTTAAGATTTTCTTTAAATTCTTGTTTGGAAGAACCGTACGAGGCCCAATCGCCGTACTGAGACAACTATGGACGGACGATCACGCTGTCAAAGAGGTACGTACTATCTATAAGTAACTCGCGGACTTGCGAAATAAACTGGGGGAAGTTTGTTCCCTTGCACAAGAGACCCTCATATAAGCGAAGACACGAGAGATGAATAATTACAACAAACGCGCAAAACCGCGCCAGTATCATGTAGGGGACAATGTGTTGTTGCTGTAACCAGAAGGGTCGGAGGTCAAACCTATTGGATACGACTACCGACTAAGGAAAAGCTATATCATGCCAATCTCTTTAAGAGATACCGGAAATGAGAGACCGTCAGCGATTTCATCGTCGTCACGATTGTAATAGAGGACACAGACGGTGATAGGGATGGTGCAAACAATGTCCCAAACTGTCAGTTAAAGAGGGCTGAGACACCCTCAGACGTTGATGTGACTCCATGTTGACTGCGGTACAATGGGAATAGATATTCTGATGTGCTTACTGAAATACCCGAGAGAACGTCACTTGTAGAGTTCGGGTTAAAGCTGGTGATGACCGGCCAGTGTAGCGAAAACCCTACCACTTCACCCACGTGAAACGACAAGTCGTAAGGAAAGAGATAGAGTAGATGATTGCTCTGGGAGTAATCGAGCTCGGCGACTCACCTGACAACTCTACGCTAGTCCTAGTGCAGAATAATGGCATACATCGATTTTGTTTCGACTACTGTAAGCTGAATCAGATAAGGGAATTTCAGGTTGATATGCTACCTGACCCAGAACATTTTTTCGCCACTGTCTCCAAAGCGAAATATTTCTCGAAGTTCGATATGTCCAAGGGCTATTGGCAAATTCCTGAAAAAAGGAGGATGGGGAAAGCTAGCTTTCACTGCTCAAGATGAGACCTGCAATTAATTGGTCGTTACGACCAGAATGCAATAAGCGTCTTTACTAAGATGATACGGCAGTTTTTGGAATCCTTACGCGATTGGAGTGTCCACAACTTCATGGATGATCTCTTGCTATGTGGTGTGAACACCTCACTCTGCTAGCTGACGTTTTGTAGCTGCTACGTCAGGTGGGATTGAAAGCTCGTCCTTCCAAATGTCACCTTGGGTTCCAGACATTGGACTATATGAAACGTCAAATGTGGAGCAGCGGAGAAACTCTTCACGCCCCTGCTCGAGAACTGATGTGAGATCATCCCTGGGATTGACCGTGTATTACCAAAGGCATGTGGCAAATTTAAATACGATTGCAGTTGTCTGACCTGACCAAAAACGGCCTTTGAGTAAAGTTATTTGGACCGATGTGTGTGAATACGCTTTCCAAACACTGAAGGACCAGTGTACATCCGACGCGGCTATCCGTCTACCGGATCTGTCTAAAAACTTCGTGCTTCCCACTGACGCATGTGACACAAAACTGGGAGTAGTACTACTGCAAGAACACAAGGGGACGCTTTTTCCTGTCGCGTAGGCAGTCGGAAATTGCCTGTTGCCGAGAAGAACTACTCATTATCGGAGAGAGAATTACTCGGGATCGTGTCATGGATATCACGGTTCGAGCGGTACTTGTGCGGACGAAAATTCATATTGGAAATGACCACCAAACTCTCGCCTATCTTACGCAGGCCAAATATGTCAAATGGACGCTTGATGCAATGGTCGCTATTCTTACAGCAGTACCAGAGGCAGATCAGATACGTGAAGGGAACTGAGAACGTAGGCGCTGATATCATGAATAGGAGTGCTTAAATGACAGATTACACTGTAGATAACCGTATGTTGTGTGTATTTTCGTGTCCGTAGTCAGCGTGTATGATTTTATTCTTTACATGTAGTTAGACCCATTTGCATTTGAAGCAATTTTTAGGGAATAAAAACAACGTTTATTCTCATGCGGTGTGTGTGTGTGTGTGTGTGTGTGTGTGTGTGTTTTGAAGGTCTTTGTTCAAGAACAAAGGACCCTTATAGGCGTCGTAAATCTTAGGACAGTATAGGATCAATATCCAATCGGAATTGAGAGAGGAAATGGTCACCATTTCAATCCAAACATCGTGCTGGAAGTTTTTTTTTTGTAAGGAATACTCTGGGAAAGCCACTCGTTATTTGCGGGGTGGGGTGGAGCTGAGGGCAAGTTATTAAATTCTAAGAAACACAAAGTTTCGTAAAGGAAGGTTTTAGTGGACAGACTTCCGGTATAGTTTAGTCCTGAGTTTCTAGGAGGGACACGGAATAAAGACTAGTGGAGACGTCAATTGTGAATCGAAGTCTAGTCGGAAAAGGAGTTTATGAGGAGAATGAGTAAGGAGGAAAGTCGGAAAGAGAGAAGGATTTTGCGGGTTCGGAGAGACACAGATCAGTGGAAAACAAGGACAGTTGGAAAAGCTATCTTACATTATTATCGTTTGACTATTGAATTGTATTAAATTGTTATCCATTTGAATTTCACCTTTTGTGTACTCAATAATTTAACTGATAAAGAATGTCTTTTGGTAAAATTATAAATATTTCCTATTTCAAAAGAAAATCCCACTCCAAAAGAAAATTAAACCAGGAGACGGAGACATGATGTGCAAACAGTTTGAAAGGTTAGTGTATGTGTGTGTTCTATGACGTATTCACAAAAATGTTTACACCACTTCTGGAAGTTAAGACACTATTATTACCATTCTGTAAAAATTAAAATGTTCGATCAATTACCGTAATACAGTCTTCATGATCATCACTAACCATAAACTGAGGAAATCTAAGATTGTTTAGTAGATGTAAGGAAATTATTCACGACTAAAATGGAATCAATACAAAATGTTTCCATTCACGAGTGAAATATTTCCTTTCATATATATTATTTTTATTACATATCTTTTAATCAAACACCTTCTATGTACATGAATTTGTTCTCCATTCCGGATCGCTTTGGTTGCCTAGTTGTTAGAGCCTCCGCCTCGGAAGCAAGAGGTCGTGGGTTCGAACCCCATTCGAATCTTTCTTAAGACTTACAAAAAATGTGCTAACAGCTGCCTCGCTAGGCGCTCAGCATTAAGTGGTTAGTGTTAGGCCTGGTGTCAGGATAATGTGACTGAGTTGGACATGGTGCTATTTGTCGCATAAAGATATTCACTAGTGGAAAAGTACAAATTTTAAAAATTATTTCAGGTTTTTTCTATCAGATGAAAAATGTTGTTTTGGCAAAACCAATGGAAAACAAGTGTAACAGTGTGACATGCCCGTCACATTGATAGTACTGTCATCATTATCAACAGTTTGTAAATGTTTTGGTTAAAACTTTATGTTTGCTTCTTTTACCTGTTGATAAATTCTTCATACTTCATGCTTAGCAAGTCATAATATCAAATAAAAAGCATTGCAATTTACCTGACAACCACCAAGGTTTGACTTTGCTGTCATTATAATGTGGTTTACAGTAGTCCGCAACTATTTTTTTTGTTGCCATTGTTAATGTTCTTTGGATTTTTATGTTCTCCATAAACTCTTGATGGTGAAAAGGCAAATGATTTTACTACGTTTAAAGCGTTGTCTTGACGACTCTGGACTTTTTAAAAATTACCAAATCTTTCATTTAGATCTAACATACCTAGCAAGACCCACATGTTTCAGATGCAAAAGTATAACCTATTTTTTAAAAAAAAGAATAAACCAGTTTTGGTTTTATGACAGTCTTTAATGTATAACTCACCTGGCTGTAAGGCCAAATCAGATAATGGTATGGTCCTTCGTCAGTCATATATCGTGTGTCATCTGTACAGTGTCCACAGTTGATAACTTCAGCCTTTCATGAGAAGAATCAGGCAGATTTCAATAACTTAACACAGAGCATTCACCCACAAAGGCTCTTTAAATGTATAATAATTACGCTATGTCATAGAAAATGGTCAGTTACTAAAAACATAAACCTTCACGTAATCTCTCCAAACCAGAATTGGATCAAATTCAACACCAAAAAACATCTCAGCATTAAATACATTTGGAGTTTGTACAAATGATAACAAACCATATGTATAATATGGCCACCATTACCAAAAAAGACAATAATGTCCGTTGTCCGTCAGTAAATGCTGTAGCTAACCAGACAATATTTGCCCACACTTTGCACATAGTACTCTGGCATGCAAGACATTTTAACTTGTGCATTCAAACCTGACATTAAATATGCCCGCTGCTACAAAACTATATAAAACACAAACAAATAAAACAGCGTGTCCAAAACCACTGACCATAATGTAACACAAATTATCCTGTAATGAAGACCTTAAATAAACACAAATTATCCTTTAATGAAGACCTTTAAATTTTGTACAAACGATGCCGATACACTCTCACTATATGGTTATCATTACTAAACATATAAGAAGCTTTCAGCGACTTCGTCTCAAACATCACTCTGCAGAATTGCCTAGAAAACAATCAGGCGGTAAGTCCTTTCAAATTGTTACTAATGATGTTGATTTACCGTCAGATTTTACTACTATTACCAAAATTAATGAAGTCTTGTAAACGATATTTTCGCAAACACCTATTATCAGATGGTGACCCAATTTTATAAAAGCAAGCTCGCAATATAGGTTTCAATTTTTGATCTAATGGTGCCAATCTACTGTGACTAAAAATAGATAAGCTTTTAATAACTTCTGCATAAACACTTAACAGAATTTTAACTAAATGTGGCAAAAAATGTTCTTGTTGAAACATCTTTCAAATGTATACAAGTGATGTCAAATAATGATAGTGTTACCCAGCAGCAGGGAGGGTGAACCAACATAATTTTATAAGGTCCCATTTGTTAAACTAAGACTTCTTACAAAAACGAAAACAATAACGTCAATAACGACAAACCTAAGCTTCTAACTTTCGAGAATCTCTCTTGGGGTTAGTTATTTTTTTTACTAGCTGGTGTCTTGGTTTTTTTCTAAAGGTATCCGCGTGATGTTTACTCCGATGACCACTTATCGAAGTTATATCAATAATGATTGGTGAAGCATTAACCACTCGGTGGCACGAGAGTGACTAGAAGCAATTAAGAAATTTCTACCAGTCTGTGATTCTGTCAGGCGAAAATTACAAGAACGCCAGGAATCTCAAGTGGATTTGCAGAAAGTACTCAACAATTATTCAAAGATGCTACTTAAACAACTAAACCTCTGGTTCCTCAACTTGAACAAATAGCTGAAGAAACATCGAGACTTTTTACAAGATCTTCCTGGTCGAATGCCTCCACTAGCAAAACCTATTATTAAAGGGAAGAGAAAAAAAAACACTAATGAAGAAATAATCGAAGAATTACTTAATAAATTTACAGAAGATGCTTTACAAGTAATCGATAAAACTGCTCCAAATGAATTCCAGCTATTGTTGTTACACATTATGAAAATAGAAAAAGAATGTTGAGACCAACATATGGAAATATATTTCTGGTCTAAAATAATGGGCTGATGTGTTTTCTAAAATTAAAACTAACTCAAGTCGAATCGACACATAAAGTGTATCGTATATAGAATACATCAATGCGGTTGAAAAGGTATATCGTCAATATGGGGATGTCCATTAATTATGTCAACAAAATAGGGAGGAGGGGATTTGAAGAAGTTTGACTATTTTTGACATGGGTGAGGGGGGAGTTAAAGATAAATTGACGTCAACAATGTTATTTTTTACAATAAATTTAATAAATCAAAAAGTGGATATAGGAAAATGGGAAGATGATAGAAGCTAGAATATAAAGTCTAGATTTTTTCATAAATTCAAGTGTTATTGTCAATTGAAATCTGTTAAACAAGTAAAATAAAATGGATTAAAATTTATTTGTAGACCTTTTAATTTCCATAATTCTATTTTTAGCATTAAAGCCAGCCGTATATAATATTGTTATTTTGTGTGTTGGGGGGGGGGGGGTTAAACAAATTTTGACAATTTTATTAGGGGGGGGGGGTCACTGAAAGTTTGACAGTTGTTGACGGGAGGGGGGGGGGGGTTAAAAAAAATTGCAAAAAAAATTTTGACATAATTAATGGACGTCCCTATGAAGAACGAACACAGCCAAAAATAGAAGAACAAAAATAGCGAAAAACACAAAAGAAACCACAAGTGAGAGAAATTCTTCCATCTGTTCAGAAATTAGTTGAGAAACGTTGACCTGGACCTTATGAAAAATTAAAGATATGGATGAATATTAATTAGCTAAATATACTACAGTTCATTCAAATTATTCGTCTGATGTGTTATCAGAACATCAAAAATGGTATGACGATGATTATTGTAACATGATTTTTAAAATTCGTCATAATAACGATAGTATTAGTAAAGATAATCCAAATTTTTAAAAAGTTTTCTGAAAAAGTAGATCAACTTAAATCAAAAGATGATCCTCCTGGCGCTACTGGAAGTGGTATTCCAAGCACTGGATGAAGTGGTCTGGTTACTTGCACTAATAATATTCATTCTGATATAGCACGATTAGAAGTTCTCATAGGAGGAGCGCGGGCTGGAAACAACTCATCAGAGATAATTAATGAAGCCTCTGATATTTGTCGACGATTTTTTCAAGGTGGTATCATGGATATCGGCGTATACCGGGGATTTATCGATGAACTCTTTGATTGTTGTCATGGTGACTAATTGTCACAGCGATTATAGATAACGATAACACATAAGTTGATCATACATCAACGACACCGTGGACCTGCAATTGTCCGAGTAATAAATTCACGATTACCAGTCTATAAAGCAACTTATGGTGATAGTTGGTCTTGGTAATATTATTCAAGGCTTATTTGCAAGACTGGCTCCCAAAATAGCTCAAATCGCAAAACTATTATCGATAAAAGCTATTAATGTTATTGGTGAAAAAGCTCCTGGTGTTATTGGTAATGTTGCCAGTAAGACTTTTATGGCAGCCAAGGAAAAACTAACACGATTAATATGACGAAAACCGCACCCAGTGAAACTGGCAAGTACTGAAATTACGCCCGCGAATGTCAGTAAAATAATAAACCAAGCACCAGATAAATTTGTATAGCAGAGTGAAAGAATCAAGGTTCTCACGCGTTCACGATTTAGATCCAAAAATATATAATAAAATGTTCAAACGTATACCTGATACAGCATTCGATTGGACGTACCGGTTCTCAAAGATGAACCTATACGTGATTATCAATTTTATTCTTATCACGCAATACAACCAAATCGACGGGGAAGAATTTAACTTCAAGTTCAGGATACAAAACCCGCCGAAGCATTTATTGAAGTAGAAGGAGAATTTATAACAAATGTTGCAGCTAATACACCATATGCAGATAATTTTCGAGTTGATTTTGTTTGTTTGTTTGATTATGATTATTAACGTAGCTTCAACAATTTTTCAGTCATATCGCTACGATGTCTGCAGTGAGATAGTTTGAAGTGATGTTTAGCACTGGGGCATCATTCCGCAGACATGTAGCATGATGTCCCACCCAGTCACATTATCCTGACACTAGGCCGACCAGTCCTAATAATAACCTCTTAATGCTGAGCGCCAAGCGAGACAGCTGTTAGTTCCATTTTTGTAAGTCTTTTGGTATGACTCGGCCGAGGATCTAACCCACGACCTCCCGCTTCCGTTCCGGACGCTTTAGAAACTAGACCAACGGAATGGTTTGTTGGTTTTGTTAAGAACGGGATTTTTGCGCTGTATATATATATATATGATTGATGGAAGAGAGATTAAATATATTCACAGTGATAAAAGACGTTGCCACATCAATAATAGGTTTAGCGAGATATTCTGATGATTATACAACATCAGCCGATCCATCCACGATGTTTGCAAAATATATTACTGATAATGCTGATCATATTCAGTATGTTAAATTATGTACTGCACAAGATACTGCAGTTGAACATGAAAATATACTACTTTCAACTTAGGATTTGCAATACGTGTATCAACGTTGCAAGGAGAACGTAGACGACTTTAATGTGCAATTCCACTGTCTCATATTTGGATTTTGCAAAAATGTTAGAAAGGTTATCTTTGAGCTAAACATACAGAAGTGATTGTAAGAAAAGGTGATAATAATGATGCAATATGGTGAGGTGCTGGTGTTGCTGATGGTAAAGTAGTATTATCAAAACTCTAATTGTGGATGCCAGTAATGACTCCATCGATCGCTGAAGAAGATACATTATTGTCATTTATGGATACAGGTGGTAAATCATTACTATCATGACTAACAATAATGTCGCAGAATTGAAACCGAGTGGATTTTGGATTAAATGAATAACTCAAACACAATGTGTAAAAGATGGAAATTTATGAACTTAATTAGTAAACAAAAGTATATACGAAAATAAACCAAAAATATTATATCTCTCTGATATACAGATTCAAGAAACCTAATTTTCACATAATAGCATGCACTGTAAGACATTCACATAATATAAACTGGGATTGAGATTTAAACAATCTCAAGTTTTCAAATACGTTTTAAATGTTCTGCACTGTAAGTGAGATTCACAAATCTCCTGGAATACAACTAAGATTCAAACAATCTCATGTAAATAAAAATCTACCCAACTGAAACTACAATTTGAACAAACATATGCTTCTTGACCCTTGTACAGTCGCACAATTCATACACTGATAAACCGCACAGTTTCACCACGTCCCTTGGGTTGGCCCAGACTTGTATCTGCCGCTCGCACCGTTCATGGATCCACCACATGTACAAGTCACACGTATACACACGTACAGACAGCATACATCAATTTTGAATTAGCTACGTTTATAGTCGTGGCTCCACCATATGTACAGACATACGAATATACATATAGACATCTAGATAGCTCTACTCGTCAGCTAAATTCGTCAGCTAGCTAAAATCGTCACAAACTCGTCAGCCTCGTTACACTCGTTAGACTCGCTAGCTACAATAAAACCAAACTATTAATAATAATGAGAATAATAATGAGTTCTGGAAAATCCTAATACATAAACTTTTTAATAGCAGCTTGTAATTCACAGTTCACAACGTTTTAAATATGCGCTGTAATAAATGAATCATCATACGATATGATAATACAAACTCAATAAACTTCGCATATCAAATGAAATATACATTTAACACTCACCCCTATGGCTATAGATACATGCACTCCTTGACAAAATATATAGTAGGTAGAAAAAAAATATATAGTATTTATTAAAATATATAGTAGGTTGAAATAGTGCCGATACAACGCAGATTATATATACTAGTGTTCTACTGACTAAAACAAATTCCTTTAAGGTCATTGACAGTAACAAAGGAGGTAACTACGCTAAATTGCTAAAGAAAGATGCATGACTGTAATTATCTCCCTTTTCACTATCATTCTGTCAATTGGTAGATATCTTTCTTCAATATTGAAAATCTGTTCTTTGTTTAAATCGATTAGAGAGTGAAGATTTTTGTATATTTTCTGCTACACGTTGTGCCGAAGCCATACAGATATCAAAATATTTGCTGGCTGCGGTCATTGATTGAAATATTACCTCTTCGCCAGTCTCTGTATTCACACGTCTAACCGACCTCCAAGACAATTTACCGCAGATAGAAAAGATAGTAGTCGCGGTCATTCACGTGAAAATACGATGCTGACCTGTCTTGAATGTAACCGAAGTTGAGGTGCTAGTTAAGTGTTCGTGGTGGTAATTTTGTATCCTCTGGTATTACTTGCAATTGTTCACGTGTAAATCCACGCTGAGGAGCAGTTGAGTCTCATCTGTATATTGCAGGTCTGCTGGTGGATGTAACTACACTAGAAATTTTGTGTGATAATATTATAGATAGGATCAGTCGCTCATTCTTTTACCCACTTCAAGTTTACTCGGTTTATATAAGTATCTGACAGTAACATTACCTAATACTAGTTGTTTCCAAAAATCATGTCATTGTACAGGTATATTTTTTTGTGATCGCGTTAATGGGTTTCATGTTAGTTGTTCGAGTAATTTCATTATTTAATGCATTTATCACACTTAATAGTGATTCAACCTATTCTCGAGATCTCGTATCCTGAATTATTTCCTTTGCATACTGATATCCAAATAACCGCTCAGCAAGAATTCGATTAAATCGCTCAACAATTGCCTGATCACGGTGTATTGCAGAGTGTCCTCATAGCATTTCAACGTTATGTTGCTTCCATATCGATGAAATTATTTGTCAAGATCAACCTATAACAGCTATGGCCATCGTAAATCACCGCGTTGATAAATTCGTTCAAACGCAGAAGCAACTTCTGCTCCTGTCTTTGTCGATAACGGATCTGCTTCTTTGTATCTGTTTGCAACATCAACAACAGTTAACGCGTATGTGTATTGTGACAGTATCATGCGGAAAAAATACAAAATCGGCACTATAACTTCATTAGGAACACTGAAATCAAAATGCGCACATTCGATTATTTTTAAGCGATGGTTGATAAATTTGCCATATTGCCTGTCATGATAACCAATTTCAGCAGCAGCACGGGTAACATTTGCTGCTTCAGCAAGTTTACTAATCGCTTCTATGCCTCTCCATTATTTTCTTGGGCTATAATAAATGGATTCATAATATTAATGACCAGCCCATAATACTATTTTACCTTTCATAGCAGATCTTACTAACCAGTTAGCCAATGATTCTTTGAAATGTTGCTTTTAGTGGAATTTAACGCTTAAATCAACTTCACATCTGCGATATGTCTATGCTGCATAGTGTTACTTTTATAAGACACATCGTGAGCGTAACAAGCTCGATCAATTTCATTTATTGGATATTCACCTGGTTTTAGTTAATTTTGATTGTCAAGTCGGATATTAAGTCTGGTCCCATGGCCGCAGTAACTATATCCTGGAAGTTTTTTTCCTGGGTATTTAGCTGAGTGCCCGGTAATTTTGATAATTTTGCTGCAATATCACCTCAGTTTAAAAAAAAACATTTTATTTGCCACTGATTGTATCATGGAGATCAATTTAATTGTTTTGGTACCACATTGTTGACATTTAACAGTAAGTGCTGGTCTATTATTTGTCATTCTGATGGTCATTAATTCACCTGTAGAAGTACACCCCTTGCATTTAACATTTAACACAATATAAATTCATGTTCTTTATTATATATCATGGATATAGTTGATTTTTTGGCGACAAGAAAACGAGAATCAATACAGCGCTAGCAAATTCTATCAGAATGATTATCATAGTTCCATCTGGAAGTGGTAAAACGCAACTGCTACTTAATTAAATAATCATGTGGTTTAAGTGGGATAAATTGTATTTGATAGTTCCATCTGTAGGTCAGGGATGCTACGAAGTGTTAAAAGTTTTAATGAAAATGCAAAATTATTGGATGATGTTATCACAGTTTCTGAGTTTATGTTGATGAGTTTATCACTGACATCAATGAAGCGCCATCTGTAGATGACCTTGATGGAAAATTAATACATGTAGTAGTGTATGATGATATGATGTAATGTTGGATAAACAGTCTAATCTTACTCGGATATTTTCTTGAGGCAGACATAAAAACACTGATGTGATTTATGTCACCCAACGATACACACACATACCTAAAATGATCAGGGATAACTGTAATAGTTTAGCTGTATTTAGTGGAGTTGATACACATACATTACGAAATATTTATCAAACTGGGTGTAGTGGAGATATGGACAGAGGTAAGTTTAGAAATTTGTTTAGTCAGGCTAAGTCAATCCCACACGGATTTATAACAATAAATTTTCATGATCCACGAACACGATACAGAATTAGTATTGATAAAAGTTTTGGATACTAGCAGCAGGGAGGGTGTGACCTCGATAAGAGGTCATCGGATTAAAACATCACACGGATACTTTTAGAACTAGTAACAAAAAGAGAATAACCACAAGAGAGACTCTAAAGTTAAGGGTTTTGGTTTGTCGTTATTGCCGTAATTTATTTTTCGTTTTTGTAAAGAAGCCTTAGTTTAAAATATGTTACCTTATAAAATTAGGTGGGTTCATCCCTGCTGCTTCACTAAAGTAGGGAAATATTTAAACACTTTCTCTAAACAAAGAAACAATGAACAGAATTAATCTATGATAACATCATGCAGGCATGTGTGTCTTTTTATTTGACCAACAATGCTGACGTGCAATTACGTGTGAATAAAGATACACAATTTTTAAAAAAAAAAAAAACAACATAGAAACTATTGTTTTTTTTAAAAAATAAAATAATAAATGCAGTCAATAACATTTAGAGAAATTTCAACAGAGCATTTTACTTACCCAGATTCTGATAATCTTGCATTTGGCTGTTAGGCAGATGTCAAACAGCTTAGCTGTCTCGTATACATTTTAGATGGTCAGCGGTACAACGGCGCCTCGACGACAACACTAGGTCAAGAGAATGATGACGATGACGACGACGACGATGATGATGATGATGCATTTTAGTCCCTTGTTGGAATCTTCGGCCACTATTGAACCGCATCCTTTTGTCAGTCACATTTAATAAATGACAAATATATTTACAAGGTGTTTGGTTTTGATTTATGACATCTGCTGCATAATAGATTTGCGCGTGATAAAATATTAAAATCTCACTTTTACAATCAAATCATCCAATCATGGTACCTGTGCATGACATCTGTATTATATTTTATAGGGCCACTTTAGAAAGAAAAGAACATCATGCATGATTTAGTACAGCCAATTGCTAGAAACAGGAATACTGTAGCATTTATCTTAAAATTACATTGGTAAAAGCAATACTTTAATTATGCTGGCTACTAATAAATTTTAAAAGGTTTCAACGCATGATACGCCTTAAGAAGTGTCTGCATAACAGACCAGTTAGGACATAAGTTTGTTTTTTCTATTGATTGACTGAAGCATACCTGGTTAGGTGAGGCATCATTTTGGTTTTCCTATTGATTGATTGGAGTATTCTTCGCTAGTTGGGACATCAGTTTCGTTATTTTATAGATTGACTGGAGCATCCTTAGCTAGTTAGGACATCGATTGGGTTATTATGTTAATTGACTGAAGCATACTTGGCAGATGGGACATCAGCTTGGTTATTCAAATTGATTGAATGGAGCATCCTTGACTAGTTGGGACATCAGTTTAGTTACTCTTTTAATTGACTGAAGCATACTTGGTTAGTTGGGGCATTAGTTTCGTTATTCTATTAATTAAGCGAGCATACATGGCTGGTTGTTGCATCAGTTTGCTTTACCTATTCGTTGATTGGAGCATGCTTGGCTAGTTTGTTGCATCAGTTTGTCTATTCTATTCATTGCCTGGAGCTTACTTGACTAGTTGGGACATCAGTTTGGTTATTCTATTGATTAGGTGAGCATACGTGGCTAGTTGTTGCATGAGTTTGGTTTATCTATACTATGGTTGGAGCATACTTGGCTTGTCTGGATATCAGTCTGGCTATTCTATTCATTGATTGGAGCATACTTGGCTAATTTGGGGCATCAGTTTGGCTATTCTTTTCATTGATTGGTTCATACTTGGTTAGCTTGGGCATGCGTTTGGCTATTCTATTCACGGATTGGAGCATGCTTGGCTAGTTTGGGGCATCAGTTTAGCTATTCTAGTCTTTGACTGAGTATATCTGGCTAGTTTCTATTCATTGATTGGAGCATACTTGGCTGGTTTGGGGCATCAGTTTGGCTATTCATATGTTTGATTGGAGCAATCCGGTTTGTTTGTGCATCAGTTTGGCTATTTTATTCATTGACTGGAGCATTCTTGGCTAATTTGGGGCATCAGTTTGGCTATTCTTTTCATTGATTGGTACATACTTGGTTAGCTTGGGCATGCGTTTGGCTATTCTATTCACGGATTGGAGCATGCTTGGCTAGTTTGGGGCATCAGTTTGGCTTATTCTATTTACTGATTGGAGCATGCTTGGCGAGTTTTGGGCATTAGCATGGTTATCCTATTGTTTTTTTTGTGGAGCATAAATTGGCCAGAAACGCACAAAATAACATTTTCTGAAAATATTTATCCGTTGTATATTTTCATGATTTTTAAAAACGCGTAGTTATCTGACGAAACAATATTGTATTTTGTAACAGACAGCATGCTTACAGCGGATAGTACATCACTGAGTATTCTTTTAAAAACATTATATATAAATTGTCAATGCATTTTTCATTATCAAAAATTGTTTCTCTTGTGTCTGTCTGTCTTCGTTAACTCAGACTATCGAAAACTACAAGAGTAATTTTTCCTATACTCGAGCTAAACGACGAAAAGATTTTTTTTTTGCAATGGAGATTTGTCTATCTATCTGTTGTCATTTGTTATCGGATTCGCCTTTACCCTTTGGCTTTAGCCCAACATTCATTAGCTTCAGGTTGCATACCATGTCTGACTTAAAAAGAAATGCTTTTGTTAGATATTTCTTTATTTTATGTGTTTGACTTTAAATACCGTCATTTTTACAGTGTATTACTTTGATGTTTTAGGTTCTTATACGTTTGGTGGTAATAGCTTGCAACCATAATGTCAGTTATTATAATAAAAGTCATTGAATGCCACCACCTAATAGACCACCAGAAAATTCAAGACTCATGTCAGTCATCATACATTTTAATTTAGAGTGTTATTGGGAGGTACTCTAGATCACTTCAGTGTATAAAGGTAATCATGACACCATTAGTACTTCAATTATATTTTAGTTATGAGCATTGCTTGATTGACGGATTGAAAATAGTCAATGCAAAGCCAATGACATTCTATATTCTGCAAACAGTAATGCATTTTCAAGTCTGATTTGGTCGATGTTGTGAAAGTAAGATTTTGGACATGTCGATTAGACAGATCTTTCGCAGATTGTAAGGGTTTGTTGCTGAAAAACAATATGCTGTATCATGCACTCCCCATATATTATAAATCAGGTTTTAATTCATGTTAACAAGTCCAGATATGCACAGCTTCTGATCCTTGTGAACATGGACACACCTATAAAATTTGGCAAGTATTGAACATTACATTCAATGAAATGCAATCATAATATACAATATGTAACGAAGACGTCAAGGCAATAGAAAAATAGAATGTTCATTGGGTTCCTTTGGCTACAAAAAATAAGTGCTTTTCTATACTCACATTTATTTTATATATTAGCAAGTCTTTTAATGGCATTACGTTTCCGACAAGAATTTGAATAAAACAACGCACATGTATCGTCAATATTGAAGAACGTTTTAGAATCAATTATATGTATTGCGCAAATAAGTGTGCGTTGGCAATAGGGTTCTTCTTCTTTCTTTTTTTTAGCTGTCAAGTATTGCAACTATCGGTGATATTTTTGAGAAACTCCTAAAATTTGTTTAAAATATATTTATATACATGTTCGACTTAACATATTTAGAAGATACCTCTCAGTGAATTACACAATTATTTGCCATGATAGTGGAGCTTGAACGTATTATCTGATACAGGAAATCAGTAAACTTATCTCACACAATGTCAAGATATAACCGCATTCATTGTTTGCGTAAAGCTACAACTTGTAGCTTTCAAAGCAGTGTTATCTAACCAGCATTGTTAATGTGTTCATCAGATATTTACACAAACGGGATTTGATAAGAATCCATTCATACATATTTGCGTTATCATGCTCATTTTCCAACATTGTTACAAATAGAGTCAATACCTATGAAAATCAATCTCAAAGCCATGACAATCAACTTATCTTCCTCCATCTTTGTTAAAGGGTGAGTGATGATTTATAGTAATGTAATTTAATGCGGCACATTATGTGTTAGTTCTTGTTTTTTTCTCCTTGCTTCACAACTAACCATCACAGATGTGCATGGTAGTCAGCGTTAGGAAGTGTTGGACATAAAGCCATAGGTGTTGGTCAATAGTTGTGGGAGTTAATCGGTAAAAGTGGGTTCTGGTCTGTATGTGTCAATGCTGGTCATTAAGTGTGGGTGACGGTCAGTAAAATGGTGTGTTGGTCAGAAGGAGTAGATATTTGATCATTAGGTGCGATAGCCGGGCAGTAGGTGTTGGTGCTAGAGAGTAAGACAGTGCTTCGTCTAACATGCCTGGATATTGGTCAGTCAGGTTGGATAATGGCAAATAATGTCAATGTTAAATTCCAATTAACCCCGGAACGTGTCCTAATTTTAATTATGGACGTTTTAGCATTATATTTTTCCGATAACCCCACTCGCCATCTAGCGTTCATCCTATGGATCATTTTAACATTTAAATACCCAAAGAACAAACTTTCAAAATGGCGCCTATTATGTTATTCGACGAATATTCATCAGCAAATAATACTAAATTGTAGATCACGAAGGGAAAATAGAACAGAAAAACCGAAATCATTAGCAATATCAATTGAATATAAATAATCTCATAAAATTAAAAATTAATGTAATTAGAAAAGAGTATACAACAAAAGGTGAAATTTTATTCTTGCACACTATTCCCGTTGTGTGAAAGCCGCTATGCAAAATTGATTATGCCAATTCAAACGATCGTGTACCTGATGTTTCCAAGACTCGGGTTCATTGTGAAAGTTTTTCAAGGATGATTTGATGAAGTTTTTGAAGCATTTCTCCAGGAGATCGCTTTGCCTCCCTCTGCTCCCTGTAGAAGATCATCTTTGGCAGTAGCTCGTCTGACATCATGGTCCCCATTTCATTACCAAAGTATGATGCTTAGATAACTTGCAAGTATGAGAACCACACTGCTGGATGGAGCCTTTTTTTATCTTATTTTTGTTATCAGTTTTCTCGTGCTGCCTTATGTGAAAGTGGTTCAGTTTCTTGGCATGTCATCTGCGCACTGTCCGTGTTTCACATGCATACAGCAGGGATCAGCAACATATTCATTATGTAGACCTTCGGTTTTGTCTGCAGTTGATGCCTCGGTGCTCCTATACCTTTGCGCGTAGTATGCAGAAAGGCGGCCACGCTTGCTTAACATTTCTAGCGTTAATTTCGTTATTGATAAGAACTACTCTGACAGTGTTTCGCGGCTATTTTGAGAATTAGGCGATGACGGATAGGGCTGTATACATAATGAGTTCCACACTCCTGGTGTGGTGGTGGTGGTGGAAGTACAGTGGTCCTCCCTCGCGGATTTTGTGTTTAATAAACACAGGAAATGGAGCATTTTAGTGCAGTCTGAGCCTATTCAAATAAAACTTGACCGTTTTTTTTCTCTTTATTTCATTTAATGCATAAAGCCAATAAAACAATGATTCAAAAGCTAAAATAAAACTCTACATTCAGATTAGTATTTCTCATTTTGATTGAAAACTACCAACACATTGTATGGCTTGTCTCCATAGAGTTCACAAAGTCATTTGCGATAGTACGTATGTCGATGCTGTCCGTAGCCTGCTTTATATATATATATATATATATATATATATATATATATATATATATATATATATATATATATATATATATATATATATATATATATATATAGTCATTAATACGTTAAGACGTTCCTGATGGTGAGATGTTTTTATTCTTTGTAACGTAGAAAAATATCTTTAACAAGTGGTATTTTCATCGGGCATTACTAATATCAACTTCATCACAGTCAAGACCTCTGATGACAGTAGCTGTGTTGCAAGATTGGTCTTATTAAAGTCGTCCGTGTAGAAGGCAACGATATAGTCCATATTGCCATTGAACGTTGCATCGTCGGTAATACGTTTCCGATACATGTCTCGTATTAATTTTCTCTAAATTGGAACATATTTTAATAGATAAAGAGTCATTGATTTTGCCCGGATCGAACACACGATAAGAGAGAGAGAGAGAGAGAGAGAGAGAGAGAGAGAGAGAGAGAGAGAGAGAGAGCAATGATCACTTGCATTTATCCAATAACTGGTCATGCATTAATACGTCCCGCATGCCCTGACAATTTGCCAATGTCGACCGTCATCACCAAGGTGACAAATTACATGTCATCTTTATAGAAAATTATGGGTTATTCGTACCAGATAAATAGTGTATTTAATGCAAAGATTTGTGGGGGGTGGGGTATTATTCAGATGTCCCTGTACTCTACTCTACGTAAACTATACGTAAGTCTTTCCTGTACAATGTTCAGTTAGAAAACTTAACAATCGACATTTTTAAAAGTCATTGAACATGAAATCTTATCTTGAAAATTTGGTTTATTGTAATTACGTACTTAAAATTTATGAAAAATTGGCTTATAGTGCAACGAGAAATACAATAAATCAAAAAGGCGCCATAAAACACTAAACGTTTTACGGACAGTTATTTTAAAATGGAAGTAGACAGCAGCAGAGAGGGTGAACCCTACAACCTTTTTAGACAAAATAAGGCTTCCTACGAGAGGGTGAACAGACCACGTTTTCAAGCAGAAATAAGGCTTCCTACGAAATCTCATTTAACCAAAAAAAAAAAATGTCTCCATTTAGCAAACGGAGACTTTACGATTTTTTAATCAATTTTGGTCACAACGTTGTTGTCGTTCACCCTCTCTGCTGCTAAGGGAGATAAATCCTTTATAGATTAATCCGCCACAACTTATAACATTTACCTACTAAGTTCCCTTGTATTATGACGTCAAAGGAATTTGTCGTCTGCTATATTACCTGTAGAGAGGTATAATTGACATGTGTGCGCCCACGTGACTGTAATGGAGTAAATACGTGTGTTTCGTTAGAGTTGTTTTTTTTTATCAACTTTAAATAATTTTAAAATCTTTTATTGTCGCTTTGGCTAAAACTGCATTTATTTAAATAGTTGTATTTATTTAGATCATCTATTAATACACTTTAAGTACAGACGTTCTTTATAATCCAGTATTACCTATGTTCGTTCAGCCGGAACGCGAGTGTTTCCCATTCATTGAAGTAGGTGGGCGTGGTTAAAATTCCTTGTATACAGCTCTTTGTGATCTAATCGATAATGCATTTTTGTATAGAGAATTAGAACAGGGAAAATATACGTTGTTATTTAAAAACTGTATTATTTTGTTTAATGTTTCATTTAAAATACTTGTCTCATTTAAATGTTGTGAAACAGCATTAATAAGTAATAAGGAAATAAAATAACATACACATGAAACGACGCTGCTGTAATAGTCGCCTTATATAGTATATCAAAGGTATAAAGCTTGGGGCTTTCGAAGGCCAATGCGACCGATCAAAACTAACCAACGCCATTAACCCAGGCGTGTGGTTGTCTTTTGTTCACAATCATGCAACCGGGTTAATTTAATTGGTTGCTGTTGATTGGCCGTAGAAAATCCGCCCCGTCGTTTCATGTTTGTGCTGTCTTGTGCCGTCCCCCACATCATATATGTATGCCTAAAATTTGCCACAACACTCGAGTGGAGATATATATGGCATTGTGACGTCACCCCAAGCATATCTTCTGGGCGGTCTAAGATGGCGTTTGCCACCTTAGGCCTCCCGCCGGAGATGTATGTTTCGGGTCCCCTTGGGCTTACTTGGATCTGAAGGCAACCAAGGAGTTCCAAAGATGTGTTGTCGTATATGTAACCTCTGGGTCTTTCTGACGTCATAGGGCGCCAGCGAGATTGCCAAATGAGTGTTTTTTGGTTTTTTTTTTAATAATTAGAGATACAGTATACTATAAAAATATGGATATCAATGATGTAAATGCTATAATTGCTGAAATCTCAAATTTAAATAATAAAGGGGTATTATTATCTGAAAGTCTCGACTGTGACAGGATTACCTCGGAATATGAAGATATTGAATATCAGTCTAGTAAGGGTCGTTATGTTTTACCCAAGATGTACAGGCTCGTGAAAGGAATTCAAAAATCCATCAATGCTTGTTTGTACGGTAACGACATTAATGTATTCATAACGCTATTTAGCACCGTTGAAGCAATACGTCAAAAGCTCGGCCAAGAATATCAAAAACGAGCTGAAATTGGTTCTAAAGTTCGTGATCTTAGAAAAATGTTAAACGAGGAAAAACCAGTATCTTAACCACGTGGGTGTTACTAAAAAAAAAAATAGGCTTTCGTAAATAATTTAAATAATTTATTTTTTTTTTAGCGTTTTTTGTAACTACATAGGATTTTCTCCTGAGAGAATACTCATCAGTCTGGACTTGCCCATGCAGTTATGTGCATAATGGATGATCTGGTTGTAGTAGCAAGTAATCACCGCGACGCCTCCATTTTCACGTAGTTGTTCTTGTTGCCGCGTCGTTAACACAAATCGTTCATCGCCGTTCTCAGATATTACAATTCTGAAACCCCCAGCGATGTTATTTCTGAAACACTCGCGGATAGCGTCGTACAGTTTAACCCTGTCGAACATGAACACGTTAGCTTGATGGTACATTATTTAATAACTCATCTTTTAATTGTGATAGTTTTACATTTGAAAAATTAGTTCACAAACAATATATGGTAGGTGAATCTCTTACAACTAGATTAGCCCGAGAGCGGCTAGCAGCAATTAAAAAGTTTATACCGGTTCGAGACAAACTTCGCGAGAAACTTCAACAACGACAACAAGCGCAGACTGACTTTTCTGTGTCAAGTGAACAACTGTTTACTCCGATAACAAGTGCGACCAAAGATGTGAAAAAGTTAACTGAAGCAGCGATATACGGAGATATTCCTGAGCGAGAACGAGCAAAGAAGGCGCCGCTGCTTGATACACTTGAAAAGATAGCAGCAGAGACCGGACAAACACACGCAGGGATACAACAGCTATCCAGTGATATAAAAACCCAACACGAGTATGAACGATTAGCTGATATTGATGATTCTGCGCCTGAAACTTAAAGAGTTTCCACACCTGAACCACAACCTGTTGATGTCGTCACCCCAAGAGGTATTCCCTTTATAGACAAACTCACCGAAGAAGCTATAACACAAATCAAACGACCTCAATTGGAGAAACACCAGGATTATACGACTTTTGGTGATTTCGCCGCCAAAAGCTTTGATTCTAGAAAGGATTTTTTAAAAGACGAGTATAAAAACAGTAAAATAAGCCGAGATGAATGGGTTAATTGGTTGTATAAAACGAATAAGGGGATTACTGGTAATTTGAAAAAGGATACAATTGAGTATAGATCTTTTAAAGTAGGAGTTGATAGTTATGGTATACAAAAACAACAAGAACGAGAAAAAAAAAGTCGAGGCCGACAAAGGCAATTACTTGATGATAGTCAGGGCGCAACTGGTACAACTGAGGAAACAAGCGGAAAAGGATATTCGATTGGAAATCTAAAGGATTTCAACGCTGGAGTCTTTGACTCTACCGTGACATGCCCTGGTAACATTCTCAGTGATATATCAAGGTTAGAGGTTCTCATCGGAGGGAAACGAGCCGGAAATAACTCACCGGAAGTAATTAATGAAGCAGCTGATATCTGTAGACGATTATTTGCCGGCGGTATCATGGACATTAATGTATATCGAGAACTCATTGCTGAATTAGTTGAAAATCACAGAGACGCCCTACGTTATGATGAAAATCCTATGGATCTTAGCGATTGATCACTAATTGAAAAACTAATAGTTTTATAACAAGATGATTATACACTACAACCATGATAAACCAGTAAGCGTCTACGTGGTGAACTCACGATTGCCTGTTTATAGAGCATATTACGGAGATGGTTTCGGCAATAACATTGCGGGGTTATTTACAAGAATGGCTCCCAAGGTAGCGCCGTTAGCTAAACAATTATCAATGAAAGCCATTGATGCTATTCGTGATAAGGGAATCAATTTCGTTGGAAATCTTGCAGGAAAGGCATTTTCTGCCGCGAAAGATAAAATAGCATCATTGGTGCGAAAGAAACCAGGAATGACTTCGTCATTAGTGCTGCCATCAACTACAGTGATGCCTGCAAAAATCAGCAAAGTAATAAATAACGCAGTGGAAGAAAAACTAGCGTCGTTGGCGAACAGTAACCAAGATGATATCGCAAACATGATAGCAGGAAGTGGTTTGAAACAAAAAAGAAATTCGAAGAATTTTCAACGACGATGATTACAAAGAGTTAAAACGCTAGCGTTAAACTCTTTGAGTTTCACAATTGAAAACACTAGTATTTAATAAAATGTTCAAAAGAACAGCTGATCCAGCGTTAGATATGGAAGCCCCAGTACGCAAGGACGATTCCGTCCGCGATTATCAATTTTATTCCTATCATGCAATACAAGCAGATATTCGATCGCGAATTGAACTTCAAGTCCATGATACCAGTAAATACTTTTTGCCGTGTGAAGCGTTTATCGAAGTAGAAGGAGAACTTGTGCAACTTACTGATACTTCTGCTGTACCCGCACCGTATCCAGATGGTACCAAAGTCGGTTTAGTCAATAATGGTATCATGGCGCTATTTGAATCCGCGAGATATCCCATTGACGGAAAAGAGATTGAGTCTATAGAACGTGATGTTGATGTGGCTACAACAATAATTGGGTTAGCAAGATATTCCGACGATTATACAAGATCAGCAGGTCCGTCTATGATGTTTGCAAAGGATAATAAAAACACTGCTGGACCCACTCAATTTATTGTACGACGACCAAATAATAATGCTGGCACTGCTGTTGTTGATGTCGAGAATATGATTATAAATACTGATCCCCAGTACAATCTAGGAGCTGCAACACGTATTTCAATGTTGGAAGGGCGGCGTAAATCGTTTTCATGCGCGATTCCGTTGCATCATATATTTGGATTCTGCAGAAATGTACGAAACGTTATTTATGGAGCGAAGCATGCAGTAGTACTCGTGCGAAAGGGCAGTGACAATGATGCAATCTGGAGAATTTCAGCGGATCCTGCAAATCCAGATGCTGACGCTGGTAAAGTCATTTTAACTAAATTGGTCTTGTGGATGCCAGTAATGACCCCATCAATTACCAGAGAAGAGCGGCTGCTTTCATTTATGGAAACAGGCAGCAAATCATTGCTAAGTTGGCTAACAACAACAACAGATGTTAAGCAATCAAATATCAATGGTACATTTACTTGGAACTTGGCATCACAACAAGGTGTTTCAGCTCCACGTCATATATTTATCGCGTTGCAGGATATGACAAGAGTGGAATCACAATTGCACAGTCATATGATATTTGATCAATTAGGAGTTACTGAGGTCTCGTTGAGAATAAATGGCCAGCAGGAACCATCCGAAGACATGCAACTTAATTTCGGTCAAAACCATATTGCTCGCGTGTACCATCGTATGCTGTCATATATGGGCCGTGATCAAAATGTAGATACTGGTTTGCAAATATCGCAACATGATTTTAAGAACTTGTATCCGATCTACTACTTTTCGCTGGAACATCTTGATTTAACAAGGCAATCCGTCGTTGATATACACTTCAGAGCCAATGTCCTTCGTGGAGCTATTGCTAATTATAGAGCGGTTGCTGTCATTCTCAGCGACAAATCAATGCTACTTGAAGGTGTTGGTGGACGAATGAGACTCGTTGATGCACCAGTGGAAAATATGTAAATGAAACTTGAAGAGTTTCCAATTAGATCAATTGAAAGCATAAATGTGTTTTACAATAAAATGCCATATAGTGTTGTTAGTGTCAAGCTGACTGATGGTCAGGTCAAGAAATTAAAATCAAAATCCGCTAAAGAATGTGGAACAACAATAACGTTAAAACCAGCGCAGATGTCCGGCGGTACACATAAAATATCATTAACGGATCGTCAAATAAAACATTTCAATGATGCAATGAAAAATAAGCGAGGAGTTCAAATAGAATTTTCGAAAGCTGCAATCGCGAACATGATAAAATCAGGTGGTATATTTCCATTGTTAGCCGCAATACCAGCATTGATTGCAGCGGCTGCCCCAGCGGTGGCGAAGGCGGCAGCGTTGGGAGCCGTTGGTACCGCGGCAGGGATGGCGTTGAAAAAGGCAACTGGGAAAGGATATAAAAAAAGGGAAAGGGGTTGTACCTACCAGGAACCCCGTATTCATGGTACAGCGGAAATGGTCTAAGAAGAATACCAGGAACGGTTTATTAGTTGAAAGCCCAATTCTCCCAATGTCCAATTTTGATTTAATTGATGCTGCTAAAAAACTAGCGATAAAAAACTTCAGAGGGGTTTTTATGAGAGATCAGTTACCAAGAAAACCAAATAACGTTGAAACAGGTATCATCAATGTTGATAACAGTAACGGATCGGGAACTCACTGGGTTGCATACGCGATTGATCCACGTGGGATTGTCTATTTCGATTCATATGGGTTAGCTCCACCAAGCGAGTTTATGCGGTATATAAATTCAAAGAATCAATCAATTTCGATTTTTTATTCCACGCTGCCAACACAACAATTAAATGATCCACCGATATGTGGCCGTGAAGTATTAAATGTCCTCGCGGAGATTTCATTAAAATCCTTTGGATCTCCGTGGAAACCACCTCATCTGGTTGTAAACGAATACACGAGTGGGAAATTACAAGGATCAATAAATTGAAAACACAAGTTACGCTAACAATAATGATTGATATTTGGGGACAATCTCTGTCAATGTCGGAACTCACCGCGGAAACATCTGCGGGTTCTATCGAGGAAGTAAAAAAAATAATTGAAGATGAAATCGCTGAGACGTTAAATTTAGTAAATGTTGACCCGAACGAAATAGTTGTATTTCAAGATCGCCAGGGTAAATTGAAAAGCAGTGATGTGTCATTGGATGACATTTTGATACGGCAGCGCGACGCCGCTGAAAACTCTATTGCGCTGTATTCCAACGGTGGACAACTTAAACCAGGCGCACTTGTGTCTACGATCACCGACGCGATTGCCGCCCACGACAGCATGATTGCCACCCACAACAACAAGATTACCACCCACGGCCGTGAGCTGGATGATCATATACGAGGTTATAATAGTTTTCGCAAAAATGTCGTACATAAATTCTTTGGAACCCCTCTTGCGGTTGGCATGACTCTCGCTGAAATTAAAAACTATCTATCGCTATTCTTTTTTAACAAGGATGCGGGAAGGGTGATGAATGAAAATGAAATCAAGACAAATTATCTCGATATTTCTAAACTAATAGAAAATCTTGAAAAGGTACAAAAACCCACTAACGACGTCATTGTTAAGTTTTTTGGAACCCCGCTTGTGGCTGGCATGACTCTCGCTGAAATTAGCGAGTTTATCGGCAAGCATACTCACAATGCCTACATCGCTAATAGTTTCTTTGGTGTCCCAGCTACATCTACAATGACTCTCAAAGATATTAATATGTTTCTGGTGAGACAAACAACACTTAATACCATCGTGGATAAATTTTTGGGGAGAACACCTGTGTCTGAAACCACATCGTTGACAGGCCCGACCCTCGCTGAAGTTAAAAAAGCTATTGACGAACAAAAATCCGCCAGTGAAATGGTTAATAATTTCTTTAGAGGACCTGAAGGTTACGATACCACTACGACATATTTTGACCTCGCTAGTGATTATAAACTCCGAGTAGATATGGAATTTAGCTTCTTTTTGACTTCATTTTTTAAACGCCGCAATAAAACGTTGATGAAATATATTGAAATCGATAAAACCTATTCCGACGTCATTGACGATATTCTTAAACTAAAGGGGAATTTTGAGCGGGTACAAAAACCAGTCAATGACATTGTTGATAAGTTCTTTGGAATTCCACACAACGCGGGTATGTCTCTCGTTGAAATTATCGCGGCTATCAATAAGGTAAAAATTCCACATAGTGTAAGCGCCGTTAATAACATCGTGTACACGGTTGATAGTGGAACTTTTGATTGGATCCGAGGAAACAGAAATTATCTTTATGTTGGCCACAGACATACTGGTGTACCAGGTTGCTACCGACTTACAATAATACATCACCGTAAATTTGATTTGGGATTCAGCAACACAGGTATCAACGGTGTTAACACATTGATGTATATACTAGAGAAAATACCACCACTTCCACCCTATATACCAGTCCCATTTCCGATTGTTATAAGCAATTCCGACGAGTCTGTGATTAGGGAGTCACTACCCTGGATAATAGAATTTGTATCCGGTATCCCCCCATCCGATCCTAAAACCACTTCAATAATAGGATAATTGAAAACACTATCAGGTTCAAAATAACAATGTCAATGACTTCATCATCAATGACTTCATCATCAATGACACCGTCATCAACAATGACTTTGTCATCGTCGCAATATCGATTCGATACCGTAAAAGAGTTTTCCGCGAACTTGAAATCACTTTCTGAGCGCTATCGTGAAAAAATGAAAAAATACCGCAGAAGAATTACCGCCATCGATGTAACTGTGTACTCGGTGTCCGGTGTGATGGCCAGCGCAGGAGTTATTTTGTCGACGGTGACCATGATGGCTCCGATTGCAGTTTCAATTGCTATCTCCGCGGCAACAACAATTGCGGCAGTCGCCACCGCGATAACTAAAAAAATATCATCGTGTTCTCAGAAAAAACTCACTGATTATACAGCTCGGTACCGGGTGGTATTTGACGCGTACTCGAAATTATCCGAGTTGATCTCGCTATCAATAGATAATTCGTTCATATCCGATGTTGAATTTTCCAGGATGACCCAGTTGTATAACTCCGCGATGTTGAAATTGGAAATTGAAGACAGCGTTAACAATAATGTCACTACAATTCAACGAATTGCAACTGCTTCAACGAATCGCGGAGAATACCACTCCGATACGAACAAGCATGATATCAATAACATCAACAACCCCACAATTTAGTGTGAACTTCCCTTCTCCGATTCCAGTGCGCGAGATCGCGCTGGCAAAATTACGAGTATATCATAGCTGGCCTAATATCAGATCGGTTGCATTTGGAGTTCAGCAACCCAATAACGCACTGGTGTTCTCGTATAAGAATAAACCCGATGGTACTCCAGAGTGGGAAACTGTTTCGTTACCAACTGGGTCGTACCAAATTAAGCAAATCAATGCTGAAATTCAGCGTAGAATAAAATCAATCACTGGAAAAGAATCAAAAATAGCTATTAATCTTCATCAACCGACGCTCTCGTCGTCGATCGAAATAAGCACAGAGGGATACATTGTAGATATATATAACAGCTCGTTAAGAACAGTGTTAGGATGGCCTGAAAAACCACCGGAAAAATCCGCCACCGACTTAACCACGGACGTACAATCATATCATGAAATCAATCCCAGTTATCGAGATAATTTATCTGATATAAGAAAAGGAAGAATCGCCGATAGATTTATATTTACCAACAAAGACACATTGCAATGGGATTTTATCATTAAAAGAACAACCGACTCATCTGTTACTATTTTATTTAAACTAACTGACGTCCGTGGTTATTTTAATGAAATTAAACAATTATATGAAACACAACTAGAACAACTACGGAAAACAAAATCGCAAAAACATGTTGAAATAATAAATCAACTTATATCTGACATGAAATATATCTATGAACTAATTATTCAAACAATAATTAATGACAACAGCGACAATAAACAACGATTCCTAACCGATTACAATATCACAGAAGACAATCTGCGTAATTTCAAGTTTCCCAAATACAACGCTGATGAACTAGCAAGAATTGTTAAAACCGATATCAAGGCGCTACAAAAATCAGATTCAGCTGTCCTCTTCAGGTATAATAATGATCCAGATGGTGGCGGTAGGCATATTGCCCCTCATAATGTGAATATTTCAACGGTGATTGCACTCAATTTAGTATGTGATGCAATTGAAGGAAGCTATCAAATTAATCTAGAGCAATCAAATCAAGCTCAGCAGGGATATATTCTTTATTCGTTTGCACCAACAGCTCCTCCAGGATACCTAATTATTGAAAACCCAATTAATCCTGTTCTACATGCGATGCCATAATAATTCGTTAACGAGAATTAATTTCCGACTCACCGACCAGTCAAATAATTTAATTGATCTACAAGAGGAGGTGTTAGCGATTAGTTTGTTTGTGAAATCATAAATGATTTTCGTCCTAAAGACTCGATCAAATTTTCGGTTGAACTCGTAAAAGAATTATTAACCAGAACTGAAAGTTCCAGCAGCAGAGAGGGTGATGACCACATCGTTGCGACCTTGAATCTTTTTAGGTGTATACGAATTTTATTGTATGACCATTTTTTTAGACAGAGCAGTTTTAATTATATTTTCTGCAACAAATCGTATTGAAGTCCCACAAATGTCAAAGTATCTACTGGCTTCATTTATCGATTGAAAGCTTCTCTCTTCATTATTTTCTAAATCAAACGATTTAACTCTCCTAGGGTGTTTTGCATGTTTGCCAGTTCCACCTAATTTTGAATTCAGACTTTGTGAGACGGCTTGAAGATTCACAAGACAATTATCAGTCTTCACGCCATTTATGTGATCAATCACAAATCCGTCTTCGATTAATCCGTTATGACATTCAAAAATAATTCTGTGACAGAGATATGTTTTATTTCTAGCACTAAACAACAAATACCCCATATTATTTAGATATCCAACCGGGTTTTTTAGTCTGCGGTGCCTGACAACACCATCACTGGAGGCTTCGTAATTAACGAGCACTGGATGAGGTCTGAAATCTTGGCTCATTTGTATAATAATACTACTTGTCTAATTTATTATTTGCTTTAATTATAAGTCTATCAATGTAGTCTTGAGGGGTTTTGATGATTTTGTCCTTGATTTTATCAAGGACGTTAGGGTCAATGATTCGTTTGTCATAGTAGCGTTTTAGTTCCCTGTATCGTTTACCCCCACAAGCAAGACACAACTGCGATTTTCCTCTAACGCCCACCCCACATTGGAGGCATGGGAGAGGGCCAAAACTTCCTCGCCTAACGCTTTGTAAATGATACCCACAGAATTCGCTTCTGCATGATTTGTTACACGGGGTTGTTGATCCAATCATTAGCCACTTGCAGTGATCCATTATACTATATTTTTCTATTTAAATACTTGTTTTAATTATAACATGGAGGAATTCAACAGATTATCGAAAATTAAGCCTTGGAGAAATACTAAATTCATTGATTATAACATGGAAGAGTTCAAGAGATTATCCAAAATTAAGCCTTGGAGAAATACTAAATTCAATCTCGATGAGGAGTTCAACAGATTATCGAAAATTAAGCCTTGGAGAAATACATGTACTAAATTCAATCTCGATAGAGTCTCTGATACACCAAAACGTCTAATCGGTGATAGAACTATACTCGGTAAAATCAGGGAGTGTTTTAATGAATTCTACCGAGACGGTGCAGCATACTGTTGGTCGACATTTCGAATTATTGATGAAGATGTCAATGTACCCATCATCGATGCTACTATGAACGATAAAAGAGCAGCTGAGATAATTTCACACCTTGGCCCGCCAAGGAGCTGGAAATCCAAAGGGGAAATTCAAAGATGGAAATCCAAAGGTAAATTGCAAAGCAATTCCCAAACAAGGAAAATCAAAGATGGAAATCTAAAGGTAAATTGCAAAGCAATTCCCAAACAAAGCAATTCCCATCAGAAGTATTTTTTCAGAATAAAATTCATTATCGAAGTCGAAGGCAAATGGATTATTAGGGATAAATTTGAACCAATCCTAAAGGATAAAAAGACTGTCATTGTAAGTAGAGATTCCAAACCAGGAATTCTAACTGGAATTGACAAACCATACTACGAGAGATCTTATCCTGTAACAGCAATCGTTTATGGAATATATCCGTTAAATGATAAACCAGATATCGCAAAACTAGCTCCTATGAAATATTCACCGTTGACTTCGTCAAGGCTCAATTGTGTAGCAACACGGGTAATGGAACACTTCACAAATGCATCCCGAGGAAATAAACTAACTGATCTGCGACGTAGGAAAATAACCGAATGGGAACTGACAGTGAAACAGCACGGTGCAAAGATTTCTGATATAGCTAAATTAGAAACATCATTAAGATTCCCAATAACCGTTATGACGATAACCGGAGAAGTATTATACGAACCGAAATATAACAAAAATGGAGCGCCAATACAAATTATTGATCATAACAAACACGCGTGGACACCTGCAGTAACAATATTTCCACGAGATAGAACCGTGAAATATATCCCCCCAGAATTCGTCGGGGATGTTTTTTATAATGAGAAATTATTCGATGCTATTCACACGCTGTGTAAAGATGATCCTGTGTCAGTGTGGTTACTTAGAAGTGATGAAGATCCCGAAATAGGATTTGATCAATTTGTAAGACCAAATGGTGAATTATATCGCGTTGAAGAATTAGATAACAGAATGAAAAAAATCGCTAGTGATTTTTCACCGGAGAGTTCCCATGAAAAACTATTAACGGATAGTTTTACTATTCCATCAGTGGTAGCTCACTTCGCAAGAGAAAAAAACTCATGGCGTCCAACACGAAGTGATTTTCTCGAAGATGTTAAATTGAGTTGCATCGAATATTCCCATGGAGGGCTGTGGAATACAAAATATCATCGTGGCGGTATGATTTCAATTGATATATCCGCGTGTTATCCTGGAAGTTTCCTCGGGTATGGAGAATGTAGTAACTATTTTAAACGATTTGGACACCCCACACATGAAATGACTCGTGTTGCGATTAATGGTCCATTGCCTGATTTTGATTTAACTGGATTCGCTCGTGTGATATCATTCGAATTCGCTACAGGGTTGCATCCGTGTAGTTATGTTTGGCTCGGTAGACATATATCTGAAAAGGCTTGGATGCCAATAGTGTTACTACGATATATGATTGATTGTGGTATGCTAATATCGCTGATTGTTTCCGAAGCTATTATATGCTATCGAGCTCAGAAAGAAGTTTGGCTACCACAACCCAATCTAGATCGTATAATTAGCGAACAGCGAAAACAGTTTCCAGATGGAAATTCGAAGAATTTCAATGAAGAACAAATCATGAATTGGTCTAAGAAGTTATTTGAAATTAAAAAAGAACAAGCAAAAGATTTTGGACGAAGAATAATCGGTAAATTTACCCAGGGTGGAAGATACGACAATGCAAAATATTCCTCGCGGTTGATCATAGACATCGCTGAATACGATTTTATTGTAACGGATTTAACGAAACAGGGAAAACTTGTAAATCGTAAAGACGCTTTCCTATCCGATGGAAGACGATTAGGTACAATTGTTACATACTGTGATGGATATATTAAACAATATACGCATTTGAGAAGTTCTATGCTAGCTTATGCTTCTATCAATTTATTTTCGATGATAAATAGATTTCCTAATACCGCAGTTAGAGTAGCCACTGATTCTATTTATATCCACGAGAAATACAAATCAGATATAGCTAAATTCACATCCCAGGAGGCAAATTGGGGATGTTGGCGATTTAAAAAGGAAACACTACATGAGTATTGTGAATCCGCAGATGTTACCATGGATGAAAAGTACTTAAAGTGTGATGAGATTCAATCCGAATTTTCTAATGCACCACCAGTATCTGATCCAGTATGTAGATACAAGACAGTTTATTTAAACGGTTGTGGTGGGTCAGGAAAGACAACTCGTGCAATTGAATTATTTCGTCGGTCAACCATGATTGTGTTAACACCAACTCACAGACTCGCCAGAGAGATGAAACAACGAGGGGTAAATGCCTGTACTTATCATAGTTTCTTTCGATGGAAAGGCGATGAATGGACTCCTGAGCGTATGGGTGATAAATTCATTCCTGAAATCATAATTTGGGATGAAATATGCACAGTGTCATTAGATGTATTACAAACATTTCTCGAGTGGTTGTTAAACAAAAACACAAAAGTCGTCATGTGCGGTGATCACGGCCAACCACCACCATTTGTCGGTGCATCTCCACATGAATGGCTAAAGGGTTTTGTAGACTACTATGAAGAAATTACCACTGATTATAGATCACTTGATAATGAATTACGAGAATTCAAAGCGCTAATTAGATTACAACCGGATAGAATCCAATGTGAAATAGCGCGTGAAATAATTTCAGAAACTCCAATGAATGATTTCTGGGAAGCGTGGAGACCAAATGATTTGATAATTGCAAGTAGAAAAATAGTCAGAGACACACTTCAGATGAAATTATTTGAATTACATAAAAAAAGATTTGCAACACTTCTAGTACCGTTGTGTTATAGGCCTTCGGATACACGAAAGCAAAATATAGAAGTTGATATTCCAGGGAAGAGTGAAAAGCAGATTCTCGTATTAAATGATATTGTGCTGGTTGATATCAGCGTCGTTGAAGATGCATTGCGTGCTAATAAATCCCCGTGGACGCTAGGATACGCAGCGACGATACATTCTTGACAGGGATTGACTATATCGGATACAATTGTTTGGATGGTGGATAATCACATCGAATGGTCGAATTTAGTCTATCTTTCAGTATCCAGAGTACGAAGAATAAATCAACTTCGAAGAGTTGTCCTGACAGAGTCAGGCGATGATGAAATCATTGGTGACGATAATGACACTACAATCAACGCCGACAACGTCAAGGATATAATCAGAAAAAAACTCTCTGGTTATAAACAACAGGATAAAAAAATAATAGAAAATTTGACATTGATGCTGAATTAATAACTACGCTGAAGCAACAACAGAATAATCACTGCGCGAGTTGCAATTGTATAATGCGTTGGCAGTATTCGGATAAAGATCCTCGCCAATTTACCGTAGACAGAAAGAATAGCAGCATTGGTCATATCAGAGATAACGTTATGCTGACTTGTCTTGAGTGCAACAGACGCAGAGGTGCAAGCACCTTAGGTGCTAGTTAAGACCACGCGGTGGTAATTGAGTATCCTCGGGGATTACCTGTAGTTGTTGTCGAGTAAATCCTCGCTGAGGAGCAGTTGAATCCAGTTTATAGATTGCTGGTCTACTAGTTGATCGTGTTATACTAGATATTTTATGTACGGTGACACTCCAAATAGGATCAGTAGCTCTTTTTTTACCACCCTCAAGCTCTCCTGGTTCGTATAAGTACCTTACAGTGACATTACTACCAAGAATTGGTTCTTTTGAAAAATCTTTTTGTGGTTGTACGGGTATAAACTTCTTTTTAATAGCGTTGCTAGGTTTCATGTTGATTGTTCTAGTAATCTCATTATTGATTGCGGTAACTACACCTGGTAATCTCTTAACCCATTCACGGGATCGCTTTTCTTGGATGAATTCCTTCGCGTATTGATATCCAAATAACCGTTCAGCAAGAGTCCGATTAAATCGTTCAAAAATTGCCTGATCGCGATGTAGTGCAGTATGCCCCCGTCTGATGGTGACATTGTGATCTTTCATCGCTGATAAAACAGCGCCTTGAAATTCCTTGCCAGGATCAACTTGTAACAGATTTGGCCAGCGTAGTGGGCCTCGTCGATAAATCTTTTCAAATGCAGAAGCAACTTCAGGTGATGATTTTGTTTTTAGCGGTTCTGCTTGTTTGTATCGACTCGCAACGTCAACTACGGTTAGCGCGTATTTGTAACCGTTGTCATGTGGTAAAAACAATAAATCAGCTTGATGAACTTCATTGGGTACAGTAACATCAAAATGCGAGAAATTGATTTGTTTAGGACGCGGTAGATAAATTTGCCATATAGCCTGTTTGGATAACCAATTAGCCGCAGTAGCCTTTTTCACTTTTGCGGCGCTGGCGAGTTTACTGATTGCTGGTTTACCCTTCCAGTATCCTCTCGGAGAATAATAAATAGATTCCATATTATTAATTACCAGCGCCCATCATCAATTTGCCTTTCATAGCCGATTTTACCAACCACGAAGCAAGTTTTTCTTTGAAAGATTTATCAGGAATAGCATTTAACGCATGAATTAATTTCACATCCGCGAGATGCCTGTTTTGCAGATTGCTGCTTTTATATGCAACATCATGAGCATGACACGCCTTATCAATAGCGTTTATCGGATACTCGCCGGGTCGGGGCTGATTTTGATCATCAAGTCTGATATCTAATCGTGTTCCGGGACCACAGTAGTTATATCCTGGAAGGTGCTTTTCTCCGGGGTACTTTGCCCATGGGGTTCCAGGGAGTTTTGCAAATTTGGCTGCGATATCACCTCCTCGTTTTTTTTTAAAACATCTCCGAATTGTAAAATCTTTGATTTTGTAGAAACAAATCTAAATTTTTTTATACCACATGTTGCACATCTACCAGTTAGTGCAGATCTGTTATTTTTAGTTGTAACCGTCGTCACATCATTTGTGTTAGTACGCGTTTTACACTTCACACAATATAGATCCATAATTTATGTATAGAGATATGGATATAATTGATTTTTCAGCGACTAAAACAAGGGAACCAGTTAAGCATCATGCAGCGCTACCAAACTCTATCCGCGCAATTATAATCGGGCCATCTGGATCCGGCAAGACGCAATTGTTGCTCAATTTAATAATGAGATGGATGAAGTGGGATAAGTTGTATTTAGTTGCTCCTAGCGTAGATGATCAACTATGCTATGAAGTGCTAAAAGATTTTAATGAAAACGCTTCAGAAATTAAGGGTGAGAACGCCATTGAATTTATCACAGATATTGACGAGGCACCATCCGTGGATGACCTTGATGGGAACATTAACTATTTAGTCGTATACGACGATGTGATGTTAGACAATCAAAAAAACCCAGCTAGGATCTTTTCCAGAGGCAGGCATAAAAACACTGACGTGATATATGTTACTCAACGCTACACTCAGATTCCAAAAGTGATTAGAGATAACTGTAATATTCTTGCTGTGTTTAACGGCGTTGATACACATACGTTACGAAATATTTGGCAGACATGGTGTTCCGATATGGACTTCAATCAATTTAAAAATTTCTTTAGTAACACTCAGTCAACCCCGCATGGATTTATAACAATAAATTTACATGATCCTCGGACACGATATCGTATCGGACTCGATCAAATATTCGGTTGAAATCATTTATTATTTTTGTTAACCAGAACTGAAAGTTCCAGCAGCAGAGAGGGTGAACGACAACAACGTTGTGACCAAAATTGATTAAAAAATCGTAAAGTCTCCGTTTGCTAAATGGAGACATTTTTTTTTTTGGTTAAATGAGATTTCGTAGGAAGCCTTATTTCTGCTTGAAAACGTGGTCTGTTCACCCTCTCGTAGGAAGCCTTATTTTGTCTAAAAAGGTTGTAGTGTTCACCCTCTCTGCTGCTTAGACTGACGTCTTCTTGTTAAGGTACCTCCGAAGTTGAGAGAAAATATTCGGTTCAGAACGACGACATTTTAACATTAAAACTGAATATTTTATCAAAATCAGTCAAATAGTTTTCAAGTTTGAACTGATGTGCCTAACTCAAAAAACGTGCATCTTTGACTGCATCGAATGAAACCATTCTTGTAATGCAGACAACAAATCATACATGCACGTAAGTGTCGAAAGTGGTCACAAGGACAAACATATTTTTTATGTTAATCCCTCACTTTGCTTACGTTCATCCAAGTCCTAACCTAAGTGTGTGTGTGTGTGTGTGTGTGTGTGTGTGTGTGTGTGTGTGTGTGTGATTTGGATCTTTAACGTAACTTTACCAAATGTCAGTAATATCGCTAAGATGCCTGCAGCGTGGCAGTGTATAGTGATGTCTAGAACTGGACATGTAGCTTTGATATCCCACCCAGTCATATTATCCTGACACGAGGCCGATCAGTCCTAACACTAACCTCTTAATACTGAGTGCCTAACGTGACAGCTGTTAATACCATTTTTATAAGTCTTTGGTATGATTCGGCCTGGGCTCAAACCCGCTACCTCCCGCATCCATGGCGGACCCACTAACCACTAAGCCACAGGAGCGGTCAAAGTCCCAAGTGATTACTGTACTACTCACTTGGGACTGGGGGCTAACAAAAACAAATTAAAGACGAATATATCAATTTAGATACATATATACCAACAGTGTTTTTTCCTAACGTAATTGAGTATTTTTTGTTGCCTACCTTACAAGAACCGCTTATTTCGATGCGTTAAATGACATGAGTTTTTCAGCTAGGCACAACACAACTTTTAAATAAATTAAAGCGAAGAGGTGTATGTGTGTTGTATTATTTAAAGAGATACCCTAAAAAAATATCTTAAAACATTAAATTCAATAGTATTCCAATATAAAATTCCAACCTGGTACATTTCATATGAATCAAATCAAAGACCGCCGAAAATTACCTTGATATATATACAATTGATTAACATTTTTTTTTCAAAAAAGAAGTACTTTCAGTATTACGTCAGTTTTTTTCTACATGATAGCGATTTATATTTCTTCCTTTAAGGTACGAAATATGAAACCATGTTATATTTAAAATATACTGTCACACTCTCAGTTAATTCCGATAGTCGAATGCTATCTGTTCTATTCCCTCATTCGCTTTACTACGGTGAAATTGCGAAAGTATTTCAACAGGTAAACATGACCTTTAGTTGTAGATAACGTTGTGCTCACCTGTTGCTTTGCTTCCTCGATAATTTACGTGTGTCATCTGATTCTAACGGACCTATATCTTCAGTGTGACGGCTTTGATGTGAAGCACTCTATCACAGTCGTATCGTGGATGCCATCTTCGTTTATAGTATTTTCAACATGAAAAACTCGGACGATGCACATATATTGACAGATGCAATTTATAAGGTAGTGTATATTTTACCTGTTCTCATTGCGATTTAAATCAGCCACAACGTAAAAGTATACGCTGGTTATAAGTGGTGTTGGACTAAATTTATACGTCTTACGTGTCTCATTCAGGTACAATAATAGTCATATAAATGCAGTTTCTCTGCAGAAAAAAAATGTTGAAATTGTTACGCATTCAAAACAAATTCAAGTGCAATGTAACCAACTCAAGGGGACATCGTGTCAGCTATAACACAAATGTTTATAGATGCTACTACACCTGGTCGATAAATGGAGTCGGCTTTTCTAGCGGATATTACATATTTTCAACAATGTCGTATGCGCCTTAATGTTAACTGTTTCAGTGCTTTCATCTTTCATTAGGCGGCTATTTCTTCATATTTGTTGTAACAGATTCATTTGAAAATATAGTTACGTGTACAATTCAAGTATATTCTATTTAAGAACGGAATATACCATGTAGGGCATTTACATAATCGAGTAAACGAAGAAATATATTTACACACACACACACACACACACACACACACACACTACTACTACTACTACTACTACTACTACTCTACTACTACTACTACTACTACTACTACTACTACTACTACTACTACTACTACTACTACTACTACATTTTGGTTATATCGCTGCTTCTCTCAAAACTAAAATATACCTTTGAAACTTTTGTACCAGTTTGACTCCACCACTACAAAAAGGAAAGATATGTTCTTGCTCTAACCGTTAAGCAAATCTCCTCATCCACTCCTCACCGCAAATAAAAAATCACAGCCTGTGCATTTGAATCAGACGGACGAACATTTCCCTGAGTGTGCAGATATGTCATATTTTTCTGTTTTACATTAAATTTCATTATGGTTAGATCAGTGGTTTAAACTTAAAAATAGACCATGTATATACAAAATTAATGGGCCCGGGTGGCCGAGTGGTCACAAGCGCTCGCCTTTACCCATCACTGCCATTTCACCTGTGTCTACGTGGATTCGAGTCCATAACTCGGCCAAGGTGGGTATGTAAGAAAGCTGCCAGTAACTTCCCGTAGGTCGGTGGTTCTTCCTCCACCAGTTACATTGACTGCCATAATTTGCCTATCTTGTGCTAAGAAATGGCAGTAAAGAACAATAATAAAAATAGGAAGGGTTGGGTTCGTTGGTTGTTGTGTCACTAGGTAGAAAGTTGTGTACTTAACCCCGCCCTCATATCAACGATATACATTATAGAAGCGCCTTGATAAGTGTGATGTCATGGTGTTTTCGTTTGTTTTGTTGCTGTTTTGTTTTGTTTTTGTTTTTGTTTTGTTTTTATTTTTCTGCTTCTTCTACCCTTAGTTGCATTAGATCCAGGCTGAGTTTTAAGAAGTCAAATATCTAAAAGATTTCGCATTATTAATTTCAGCACAAGGGACTAATATTAACACACTAGCATAATGCGACACAGTTTACTATTGTTTAAAATGAGACAGAAATCACTTTAGAAAATATGAATGGCAATAATGTCAAGCCAGCGGAACATGAAGTTTTATAAATCATGCAATTCGACTGGAGCCTTTAAGTAGAAATAGAGAACTGTATGTTAAAATTGGCCTTATATTAGTGTGTGTGTGTGTGTGTGTGTGTGTGTGTGTGTTAAAATTGGCCTTAGATGTGTGTGTGTGTGTGTGTGTGTGTGTGTGTGTTTGGCTGATTCGTGTTTGCAGAAGTCGTGGTTGGATATGTACTCTCAAACTAATCCACACTGCATGATACATCATGTTGCACAATATTTACTTCTCATAATCTTTGAAATTTATCTTGAACTGGGCCACGGGGATTATAGACCCACCCACATTATTAGAATATGTTTTTTTTTCTTTCTTAAGTGACTCAATGTGATCTTCGCCAAGAGATGGTCGAGATGGGGGGGGGGGGTGTATTAAAAATGCGTTTGTTTTTTTTTGGGGGGGGGGGGCTAACACCAAAAGAAGACTTTCTAAAATGTTTTATTTACTTTTGAGATGGGATGACGTAATACCCATTTGTGATGATGAGTTAGCTGCATGTTTCGAGCAAACACTAGTTTAACTGACTGATTAGATATGCCGTTTGCATCAAAGGCTGTTTACAAAGTGATATCATTTGGGCTTTAATGACTGCAGAAAGTATGTCACGATAATTTGGTGATAATAAAAGCGAATAATGTCTTTATTGTTTCGCATTTATACATCTTTATCAAAGCATCTTTATTGGATATTTTATCCGTATCCGGAATGAGGCTCTGCCAAGTTTCGGGCTTAAAACTCTGATCCCAAGGATGGGATTTCCCTGTCACACACCAACCAAATAATGGATTATATTTGTCATTATCCACACAGGAAACAGTGTCTGAAAAATATGACGCCATATCATTGAAATTAGTAGTTCAGAGCATTTGATATTGCATCACAAATTTAGTTTACAATAAACTTTTCATATTCATTCAGGTAGCACGCGACAGATATTACGTGCTTCTGATAGAGTGAATTTTTTTTTTTTTTTTTTTGTAAATGCACAGGAGAGAACATACTTCATTTACTGCGGCTGCAACTTCTTTACATTTTGTAGCCATGGAAATCGCGCATGATCTAGCACACATCTGATCAAAATGGTCTCTCCTATATGCACTAAAACAGCATGAATTAGTACAAAGTACACGGAACTTCAGCAGTTATTCAACTTGTGAAAACGAATTTTGTCACAGTCAGCAATACCAGCTCCTGAAGTGCAATGAATGAATTACAAATTATTTAAAAAGTAGAAAACTGATCGGATATTTTTGTTGTTGTGCAATTCACCTTTGAAAAAAAATCACAAATAAAATAAAAAAATGACCTAGTTTATTTTAAAGCTGTACATTGGAAACAAGGTTAAAATGTATAGTATTTACCAGAGTTACACCCGTCAATCATAGACCAGAATAGTTTAAATTAACGTCATTTTTTTATAATACCTAAAATATGCACGTTTTTTCCATGTGAGCTAACTAAAAGATGCGTTATACTTGTATCACATCATGTAATGAAATGAGAATGAAGAAAAACATTCGTCTCTCTTTTAGAGAGACTGTTTGGACAGAAAATAATGGATGAGAAACATAACAAAAAGCTGATCATTGGATAGCTATCTAGTGTGTAATATTTTTTTCATATGTTGAGTCTGGAAATTCCGTGACCTATCAGAATATTTAAAACAAAATAAACCTACAGTTGTCAATCTTGAATTGTATGATAACACCGGTTATGTTGTACGGCAAATACAAGGTAACCGTTCTCAATAAGAATAAAAACTTGCCCCCAGTTAGGAATCATTCAAATGAGCTGTCGTCTTGTTATGCACCCTTTGACATGCATTATATTTGTCATATTTGACATGTATAATTTTACTAATCTTCCTTGTACATTTATTGCAACACTAACATGGTTTATAATGATTGATATGACTACGATAGTGTTTCTTAATCAGAAAACGGTTATCTCCAGATATTGTATTGCGCAAAATTATTATTTTTACTTACATCTGGTCGCTGACACACTGCTACAATTTTATGTTTATTTAATTATCCACCCTTTCCTCTCAACAGACTGACTTCTGCCACAAACCTTTATAAATATAGTACAGGCCTTTATATCATAAAACCTTACTCAACATTTATTTTAGAGTAAATGATACTCCACATTAGGAAATATTAGGCAATATCAACAAATGCATTTGTTTAAATTCGACAGGCTTGAAAATATTAGTCGAAATCAATAAATGATGCCTTTTGATTCGACATACTAAGAAGTGTTAGTCGAAATAAACAAATGCATCATTTTGATTGGTCAACATAATTTAGAAGAAGACTGGATTCAAGTAATTTTGTTGACTGAGGAGTCAGATTACTTTTTACTTTGTTGCTTATAACATCATTTAATGTGTTTTACATGGTTAGGAAAAGGAAGCTATGTGTTTTCCCAAGGGCACACAGAGCCCGTCGAACCGGAGATGTTCTATGATAGGTTGGAAGTAAAAAGAAGAAACCAAATCACATTTACAATGTCCCTGTAATATTGAAATACCCACTGGTTGTACAAACCAAAACAATACAATAATACTATCAATCTTTTGAATAACTCATGTTATAAACTTTTATTTTTTAATTCGATGATTAGCTCAGTTCAGACACTTTCGTGGGCACTAGCCCCTAACCGCCAGGGAAAATAAGCATTGCTGATTAAATTCTTTGACTGTCATAAAGTTCTTTGGTACAAGTTCCAAATGCCATAGTTTGATTATGTATGGACTGACTAACAGTCCATATATATCTAAAATGTTCTGACATTTAATCAAATTTTAGCAGGTAACAAGTCATTAGTCACCGGGGTGCCTACTATATATTAATGTCCTAACAGCATGTGTCACATTAAAATGACCACTGGTTACTCAGAAATAATTGTCAGTCTTGACCACATCAGTACGTGTTTGGTATGTTTGATAAAAGGTTACAAGTGAATTCTGTACACGATATACTTTCCTACGTGAAGCACATTAATTGACGATACATTCATTAACTGCTTGCAGTACCTTACGCTAAATGAGTATGTACTATGGCCAATGTACACACATTATATTCCGTTGTAATGTAATCTCTCTCTCTCTCTCTCTCTCTCTCTCTCTCTCTCTCTCTCTCTCTCTCTCTCTCTCTCTCTCTCTCTCTCTCTCTCAGCATATATTATTGACCCTAATACTAATTGTTTTTTCACGGACTGAATAACTAACAGCTTAGGAATGTGTTTCATCTGCCACGGACGGAATCATTACCTTAGTCTGGATTTTGTGGAGGCATAACCGATTGTCCAGAGAAATCTGAAATGCTCAAACATGTAATCAGACTTTAATAGACAACAAGTAATTAGGCATTATTCACTACTGTTTCTAATACTTATAAATGGTCAGATAGCTTCAGTGACTTCAAAATGACCACTGGCTATCCAGTTTTAAATGTTTGTCTTGACCACATGTTTGATATATCTTGATTAAAGCCAACAAATGCAACCTAGATACCATACTATTCGTTTAAAATAGGATTCTCTCTCTCTCTCTCTCTCTCTCTCTCTCTCTCTCTCTCTCTCTCTCTCTCACACACACACACACACACACACACACACGCGGACGCACACACATACATACGTGCATGCGTGCATACATACATACATACATACATACATACATACATACATACATACATACATACATACATACATACATACATACATACATACATACATACATACATACATACAATCACAGTCAAACCCATTACGTTTCCTTGCATGCATAGCATTAAAACAAATGTGCACTTTGATTAAGTGTTACATGTCTCTTGAAATCAGCGTATTTTACGCAAATAACTGGACAGAAATTGCATAATGAAATTTGCATGCGTTCAAATTATACAAATTTAATTTTAAGCATTTCGTCCAAAAGTTTGAGATTTTGACCCTGCAATAAATACAGCCCGTGTTTAGTGTTGGCTCAAAAATTGTCGTGAATTAAATATAATCTTCATAAGTTCTCATTATAATGAAATGTATGAAACTCGTTGAATGTAATTTGTTTTATTCACTAACATTTGCAAAATGCGGAAATCCCCAATATGACCATATGACTATTGTAAATGATTGTTTGACAGGTGAGATGGCAGTCCGGAACGGTGAGCGCTTTACATCACTAGGCCACTCGGTTCCCCCCCCCCCTCCCCCCGATAATGTCGTACATAGATATCAGTTGGTAACATCGACCAATTTGCTTATTACAGATTGCAAAGAGAGGATGAGAACATAGTTTTGTTTAACACACACTGGACATTTTAAAGGCTATCACACTTTCTGCATAAAAGGAAGCACAGTATGAAAGTTTAAATGCCTCGTATCTTTTCTGGTCTGTAGCTTTGCTTTTTTTTTTCTTTTTCCTTTTTTTTGTGTGTTTTTTTTATTATTATAGGACCTGAGCTTGTGAAATGCATACAAAGCAATTTCTCAACATTACTGAATTTCTTTCAGAATCTGAGTGATAACTTCAATGCAGGGATTCGTCAGATAGTCATTACAGGAAAGGCCTACCAGAAAGCTCTTGTTGGTAAGCTGTCATTTAAGAGTACCATGCTATGATGTTATCCGCCCATCTGTCTGATTTTAAATTGTTATTTTTGTAAAATATAAAGAGTTTTAGACCATGTGACATAGACTGTTGATGGTTTGTACTTTGCGGAACAAATACAGTTATAGATTTTGAGGTTGATAAAAGTCAAAGTTCAAGGTCACGGTGCGTAAAAAAAGAAAAAGAAGAAAAATATATTTCCATACAACAAGCTTCAAAACAAAGCAAACATAGATTTCGATATAGTAAGTTTCTTTCTAGACAAATACATTGATGAGACTTTGTGAATGGTTTGGAGTGAGACAAATAATTGAAGCAGTTTTTTCTAAATAAAATAATTGAATCCCATACCATATATTGGCATCAAACTTTGACCAAATGAGTCTGTTGATAAGGAAAGGAAAGACGGCTTCAACTGTTATGAGAGTGTAAAGGTCACAAGAGTGTAAAGGTCACAAGGATCAAATAAAGATAAATCGGTTTCTAGCTTTTGCCATGCACAATATTAACGCATTTTCTTTAGTGTTCGATCTATAAAAAAAAAAATTGGTGGGAGGTGGGTGGTAATTTAGTTATAAATTTTAATTACTAAAGAAATGTTTATATTTAGTACGCGAGTAGATAGAATCAAATCTACGTCGCAAATATATTTGCAGCATCTACCTGGATTGGAAAATTGAAGGATGATAACATATTATGCGCACCTCTTGACTAGTTAAACTATTTTTTGGACGACTACATAACCCTGGACCCTGTTTGAGATTTGATACTTAGTTTTGTTTATGTCAGTGTTGAGTGTCTGTAAGTGGTCTAGCCTATATAAGATTAAGCAACGGGTATACGGAGCCTTTCATGTTCGTTGAGAGTAAGGATCAAACTAATGCCTTTTATTTGTATTGTAGGTGAAGACACACTGTCTTTATGACTACATTCTTAACCTCTGCAATGATAAGTGCAACTCATTGAGTATAACACTTATATGCTAAACTGGTAAATATACATGACCAGGCGATTTTTTTCTTCTTCTTTTCCCATCGACTCCATTTTTGTTGCGGAATACATTAATATTACATGTTAATAATGGTCTTTTTGAGTGAATAACTGCTCTTCAGTTTGATCGATTAAAATTGAAAAATTGTTTAATGTTGATGTTGATTTACTTGTACATTTGTATAGGTTTTACCCACCCACCCCGCATCAATCCCTTTTCCCATGCGTATTATATAAATGCGTCCTTTATACTAAAATGAAAGTTCCCAAGTAAAAAGCACCATATGTATTCATATTGAGCTCCCATCATATCATAAAAGCATTATTATTATTATTAACATTATTATCATTATTATTATTATTATTATTATTATTATTATTATTATTAACGCTGTCGTCGTCATCATCATCAATAATGCTGTTGTCATCATTATTATTGTCGTAGTTATTATTATTATTATTATTATTATTATTATTATTATTATTGTTGTTGTTGTTATTGTTATTATTATTGTTGTTAACGTTGTCGTCGTCATCATCATCAATAATGATGTTGTCATCATTATTATTGTCGTAGTTATTATTATTATTATTATTATTATTATTATTATTATTATTATTATTATTATTATTATTATTATTATTATTATTATTACAGCAGCAATTCCAATATTCAAGTTGCATATATACACCTGTCAATATGTGATAGTATAATGTTGTCCTTTAAACGCAGGAATCCTTAATATAAAGAGGTCTCAATTATTTGAGTACATGTGCTTTCCAAACTACCCACTGGTTTTTCTAAATAAAACTTACTGGTATTGAGACATCAGGAGTATATTTATTCAAGTATAACAAAAAAATACTATCAACCAAACGAACAAGTGCTAATAAAAGATTTATATTAGAACTGATAATAAGAAATTAAATATAATCCGATTCCCACATTTTGAGATTTATGATGTAGATATCGATATTTTTTAATTTTTAAAATCATTTTCAATTAAAGTATATCAAATTGTTGAAACCATGTCATCAAAGTTTTGCGACCGTATTAAGTTGGAACGTTTTGCTGGAATTAACTCAGAAACTCAGGAATGAATATCCAGCTCATTTTTTCAGGAGATGCTTGACTTCTGTATTCCGTGTTTGAAGGCGATTACTAATCCAGTATCCTGATTTTTTAAATGGTCAACATCAAATAGACCATAACCTAAATCTAAATTAATTTCACCTATAAAAAAAACAACAGAGTACAACTTGGATAAATCGAAGAGCTTCGGTTGCAAACGTTTGTTTAGAGTTTTCGGTTGTTTCCGATCTACCTTTGTCGCAGATAAGAGAATACATTATATGGATACTGAAGTAAGCATTAGAGTGATAGCGATTTATCGAGTGAGTGATATCTGAGTTATCAACATTTTACAGCATTTCAAATTCGTTCGCAATTCCTAATATTAATAATTTACTCTAAAAGTTATATTCCCAGTTAATCAATTTGATTCCTATCATGATGCACACATGCTCCATTTCTATTCACTTATTTAAAAAATTCTATGTATCTTTGCACGCAGTATCAGCTTCCATTTCTGTCTTCTACATTACAGGACTAGCATCTGCAGCCCGTAGCTTCCATGAAGCTCTGGCCAGTGTTGGGTCATCAGCAAGACTCTGTAAAGGAGGAACGGAACAAATAGGTAAGCTACACTTTGAATAGTTTAGCTTTATTCGCTATATTTATTCTGCAAAACACAAAGACATAAATATGAAGGTTCCAGGTCGGACAAAATTAGCTAAGTAATTCTACCCGAAGAAAAAAAGCAACACATGTTAACAGCTCTGTTTTAAAGTGAAACAACGAGTCAAACCTGTAACATCATACCTAACGATCATGCAAAACGTTTGGAGCGTTTGAAGTTTAGATTTTGTGTTAACCAACCGCAAATGACGCCTATTATTAAACATTAATTTGACTGGTTGTTGTTGGAACCTCAATCTCAAACTCTAGCTCAAATTTAAAGTTTAATGATTTCTAGGCCAGAGTGGCCAAACTGTTATCATTTCATTGCCTTGTAAAAACAAAGAACGCTACGTTTCCTTAACCAATTTTGCCTCAATTAGAAAAATAACACTAGAATCAATGGGAAAAGGTCAAAACGTATTTAAACCGAATCGTACCTAAGTCAAACGTACCCAAACCGAAACGTACCCAAATCAAAACATAGTCAAGTCAACACATATCAAAGTCAAAACATACATATTCAAGTCAACACGTACCCAAGTTAAAACATACATACTCAAGTCAACACGTACCCAAGTTAAAACATACATACTCAAGTCAACACGTACCCAAGTTAAAACATACATACTCAAGTCAACACGTACCCAAGTTAAAACATACATACTCAAGTCAACACGTACCCAAGTTAAAACATACATACTCAAGTCAACACGTACCCAAGTTAAAACATACATACTCAAGTCAACACGTACCCAAGTTAAAACATACATACTCAAGTCAACACGTACCCAAGTTAAAACATACATACTCATGTCAACACGTACCCAAGTTAAAACATACATACTCAAGTCAAGTCAACACGTATCCAAGTTAAAACACACACATACTCAAGTCAACAAATACTCAAGTCAAAACGTACCAAAATTTAAAACATGACCCACATTCGCTTTGAGTAATAACATAATGTTAGTACATGTATATTGTGTTTCAATATGACAGTGACCGGCTTTATTAGCAATTGAAATCGGCAGGCACAATAGAACTATATTTTCTTATTATCTAACTCCAACGTACACTAAGAAATACATCTTTAAGTTAAGAGGTATCGTTTTGCTATATGTATGTTGTGTTTTCCCGTGGAAAAAAAAACGTTCTAATTAACTGATCTGAAACATACTTGATGACTGCTTCATGTGTTTTAAACCAGCACTGAATTTGACTGGTATGTTTTGGTGTAGGAACGTGTTGATTTGGGTACATTTCGGTTTGGGTACATTTTGACTTGGGTACGTTTCAGGTTGTGTACGTTTAGGCGGTGAAACTAATCAATCCCCACCTTCTACCCTCTCATGGCACTTAGTCTAATTCTTTTGCTTGGCAGACACTACCTGGTATAGGTTTTCTCTAATGGATGAATCGTCGAGCTCTACCTATCTATCACTTGATGTTAGTCTTATCAATGTTTTTTTTTTGTATGAGTCATATGGCCCACTGGACTATTTACAGTCGGGTTGAGTAAATCATGATATAAATACACATTAGCTGTAAAACATATATGTAAAGCGGTGTGTTTTGACTATGGAGGATGATTTACCACCATACTCACGGTTTGTTTGTTTGATCAGGATTTTTAACGTAGCTTTAACAATTTTTCAGTCATATCGCTACGATGTCTGCATTGAGGCAGTTTAAAGTGATGTCTAGCACTGGGGCATCATGCCGCAGACATGTAGCATGATGTCCCACCCAGTCACATTATCCTGACACCAGGCCGACCAGTCCTAACACTAACCTCTTAATGCTGATCGCCAAGCGAGGCAGCTGTTAGTACCATTTTATAAGTCTTTGGTATGACTCGGCCGGGGATCGAACCCACGACCTCCCGCTTCCGGAGTGGACGCTCTAACCACTAGGCCACCGGAGCGGTTCCATACTCATGGTATTTGATACCTTGTATTTTTCTCTGTATTAAATATGTAAAAGTTCTGTTTTCATAATTCGTTCAGTTTCTTTTTCTTACCCTGTTTTTGTGAAATGTTCAGTACGAATCAAACCTTACTTTCTAATGATAATAATTTAAATAGAAAGTTTAAACAGATCATTGATTCGATATACAGATATGTGCTAGCGAGCAGGTATGTAATGATGGTCAACTCTCACTTTCTTAATCAAAATTAAAATGGTCCATAACAGCCCAGCCTAGTTTTTGTTTCGTATAGGATGTAGTCAGTGCAAAATTCGATGTAACAGAAATCCCCTCTCAATTGACTGTTCAGTTGTGCTTACTTTTGTTTGGATTTTAATGCGCCGGCAGATCGGGAAGTGTGCGGCTTGTTATGAGCAATCAGTCGAACAAACAGCAAAGACCCTGACCGGTAGTCGCATTATGTCACGGCATTTCAGGATCTTTGTTGTTTGCAGTTTTACTCGATTTATAAACGAGTACATATCCGATGTAAAACAGCTCTTTATTAATTTGGACTTGACTATTATGATCAAAAACATTTAATTGAATTAGTATCGCCAATCATCAGTACACAGTACAGTAATCCCCCGGTATAACGCAATTTATTGTATTGTAGTACCTCATATAATACAGTATTTGCCTGTATCCTATTACATTGTATGTATCTACTTATATCATAACAATTGTTGCTTGTTGTCGTTTACTTGATTTTTTTTACAGCCGATGAAAACCATTAATAATGTGGTCCACATCTATAAATACATGTGCTATGTCTTGTGCTTGGTGTACAACATACAAAATGTTTGTTCTAGTATACCTTAGTATAAGATGACCTGATTTATAACATGGCACGTGTTCATTCCTCCCATGAATAGCGATATAATGTGACAGCATTGTAACTTTTGTAAATGCTGTTGAAACAGAAAAAAGGAAAGCAATGCTTTTAAATGTACAGATTGGTAGAAAAACATACAAGACTGGATTTGAGTTGTCCCATGAATGGCAGGATCAGATCTTCATGTATTTGTGTAGCTATGAGTATTTTAACCCTAGTTTTTGAAGCAAAAAAGGGATTTATATTTATTTACCATTATCTTTTAATTATAGATCTTTAAGAGGATTTTTACCGTTTATTTCGATGTACTACATTACATTGATATGGAAAGAAGTATCTTATTGAAGTTATTGTGTTGTCACAACCCTTTATCTTTAAACTTTTAGAAATGTCCATTTCATGGCCACCATGTAACCAATAATCAGCTGCTATACCATTAAGTCTGATTCAAACATTCGTATATTCATGATGGATAAAGTGTTGTTTTTGTTCGTTTAAAATATTCTGAGAAGCCCTACGACACGATGGTCTAAAATAATGAAACAAAATAGAAACAAAAACCAACAATTTTAGCAAAATCAACAAATAATTTTATTCTCTAAGTTACATGGTGACAATTTACGAGGAATTTACAGTAGTGTGAATTAAATCCCTCATAATTCTAATTGTCTTATCATAAGTCCAAAATTATAGAATGTTTTGAGTGAAATCCAAGTCTTGAATGTGCTAATTTACCAACAGTTTTGAATATGCCGGTGTACCAATGGTCTTGATGTATCACAGTGGTATAGACATAATATCTTTAAATGAATTCGCAATAACCCCAATGTAATGTTTTAGTCTAAATTATTAATGAGCACTTTGTATATCCAATGAATAATTTAAATAAATGATTAATCTCAAATTATATCTGAAGACAGACAAAAGCTCGAATCATAGATTCCCAAAGACGGATATTAAGATACGAATGAGGACACGGTTGACAAAATCGTTTTTATATACGCCCTCACTAGATCTGGGTCGCAATAGCATTTTCCAAATATTAAAAGAAAATAACTCAATCATCTTAATGGAAATTTACACCAAATTGTAAACAGGGTCACTACCATAAACTTCTAATGCCATCCATAATCAATACTAGGTTTTGATCCTAAGTTCAAGTAAACAACCTGTTTATAACTTTAAAACACACACCCAAAAACATGTGCACACTAAGACTATATCCTCAATCATGGACAAAGTTCAATCATAAAATACAAATTAAATATACACAACAGGGAAATAAATAAATAACGTTTTCTCCCAAAACAAAAGACTTATTTAAAATCATTGTTTTTGCTATGCATAAAACAACGTTCAGCGATGGTCCAAATACGCCTGTGAAATTATTGCGCAGTATTCTCTTTATTGATTGGTTGCGATCGTGGAAACATTTCTAAACCCGTATTTTGGAAATATTTGTTTTCAATGAACAGTTTTTGGCCGCCATTTTTCGAATCGGCTCACTAAAAGGGATTGGGGAAAAAAGGATTGCGTCTGCTTCAGTATGGCTAATTTAACCCACGTCGGTTTGTTATGTCATGTATAACAAACATATCATGACATGAAAAATAGCCAAAACCACAAGACAAAAACAAAATCAACACGAAGTATAACTATGGGTATTGATTGTGTTGGGTGGGAGTTGATGGAGGTGGTTTTTCTGTAGCATGGAATCCACCCTATATACAAGCGCGGTTTAAATATTAACTTACAGAAGTAAAAACACTTACCTCTGTTCACAGAAGGACGTGGATATAAACTGGTCTCCAAACTGACATTAGTTCATCCAGCTACTGCATATTTACGCGGTAAATATGTGATGCAATTTTGACTCAAAATGAAATTTGTTTGCATATTCTGTTATTTACTGTTCCAAATCAAACACTGCAAATATATGGTCATAAATTCACTACAGTAAATATGGGACATTCTGCATTCGGTAAACCTTCTTTTTATCGCAATATCAATGTAATGTTTAGTTGTAAAAGTAATTAGTAATTCATTGATTGGCAATACACAGTTTGCATAATTTGATTGCTATTAACGTGGCAATATACATTTTTGGCAAATTTAAATATTTGTATGTTAATGGACAGTCGTAATTTACAACGCGGCCTGAAAACAATCGGATATTAGTGAGACACAAAGCGAATCTCGTACTGATAATTTATACCAGCGCAGTTGGAGCTGTGGCGGCATAGAATAAAACTCGGGACCAGAAATGTACAGGTTCGATTCCCGCCATAGAATCAGCATATGTGTCGTACTCTCAACACTTTCTGAGCAAAACGAGTAAGCTCAAAGTGTAGACATTTTGACATTCGGTACTTGAGGAAGAAGAACAACAACACTCAAGAAAATTAGAATACAGTTTATTGAAATAGATAAATCCTTACATTGTATCTAATTTATGAAACATTGTACTTTAACTATAGCTTGGTGCTCAAAACATTACAGGGTCGTATTTGTTAACAACATCCCATGGCACTGTTCTTGACTTGTCGGCGGGGTCGTAGTTACTGTTGTTGTAGGGTTTAACGCCATTTTCAGCACACGATAGGCTATACAAGTGATGATGTTAACACAAACTCAAAAATTTTCGCCCCACCCCACCCTTCGCACTTTGCTAAGGCTGTTACTGCATGAATATTATATATATATATATATATATATATATATATATATATATATATATATATAGAGAGAGAGAGAGAGAGAGAGAGAGAGAGAGAGAGAGAGAGGCAGGCAGGCAGACAGACAGATAGATAGATAGAGACAGAGTATCGCTTGGGATTATTTATTTAATATACACTCAGTGTAAGCAAACGTGTGTGCACATATTGTATATTATCTACCTCGTATTTATCTAAGAGAAAATATGTCAATAATAAAATCTGCACAGATTAGACATAATAATTTAGAAGCAGCTGGAATTAATTACATGTATACAAAAGCTGGAATTAGTTACGTGAATACAAAAGCTGACAAATGTTCGCTTTTCTTGCTCATCATGTTACCTTTTGCCTGCTCACACCTGTTAAATCCAGTTATTGTAATACCTGATGTAACAGGTTATACGCCAGACGTTTTGGGACACCTAATTTTTTATCAATGTGATTTTCAATCTACAAAAATATTATTACTGATGGTAGAAGAAGATTTAATAGAGCCTGACATTAATGAAATAAGCTGATTAGAATATTATTCAATTAGTTGTTTGCATTTTGTGTTCATAATCAAACTACATTAGTCTTCACATTCAAAGCGTTAAATATTCATGTTTCTAAGCTGGGTTTTAAATTTGAATTGTATGAGGGGTCCCTGCAAACAGAACAAGTTAATATTAGCTTCAAATATGTTAAATGTTGAATTGAATAAATGGTGTGACTAGTTTTACGTTGTCATCCAACTAATTAAAGTCGAGATTTCCGACATGATTTGAATTAAGTAGATTTCATTAATAATCTGATTGCCCATGGCGTGACAAGATGCATTCCATGTGTGGCCTGACTAGCTGTAATCAGTGTGGTTCGGCCAGTCGTATTCAGCGTGTTGCCTGACTAGTATTAAAACTATCGTATTCATTATGTGGCCTGTTTTGTTTTTGTTTTTTATGGTTTAACGCCATTTTTCAGCACAATATAGGCTATACATGGCCGCCTGTATTAATGGTGGAGGAAGAAACCGGACAAACCCCGGAAAGAACCACCGACCCACGAGAAGCTACTGGCAAGCTTTCTCACATAACTACATTATAACTAGCACTCGGCCACTCGGGGCCCCTCATTGTGTGGCCTGACTAGCTGTATTTGGTGTGTGGATCAACACGTTGTATCCAGTTTATGGATGACTACATGTATCTGTATTAAAACCAACTGTATTCAGTATGTGTCCTGACTAGATGTATTTAGTGTGTGGCTCTACCATTTGTATTTAGTGTATGGCCTGACTACTTGTATTAAAACTTGTATTCAGCGTGTGTCCTGATTAGCTGTATTCAGATTAAAATCAGATGTCCACTGTCCTACGTGAAGATCTGAAGCGACCACTAAGAGGTCAAGTTCTGGTTACGAATATTATTACCGTAATCATTAATTTTATCAGTCAGTCAGATAAAGTATTATGCCTTCGTGCCTGGGAGACTGAGCAGCATGGCTGAAGAGCATCAATGCGTATTGAACGATTTGATTCACTTTCACATGTCTGAAAGCTGCATTGCTATTGGCTAAATTCAAAGGTCACCAGAACATGACCTCTAAGCGGTCTCTCTCTGTGAGATCTTCACGTAGGACAGAGGAAATCTGAATTCAGGTTATATTCAGTGTCACTGTATCTTGACTAGTTTAGTTAAAACGAGAAGTTTCATTGTCTTGACTAGTTTTGTTCAATGTACTGTCTGACAAGTTGTATTCAGAATGTGCTTGAACCAGCGCCGGATTAAGCACCGTGGAGGCCCATAGGCAGTCAAACTTTTGGGGCCCCAGACCCACGGTCACGGTCTCATGGGGGCCCCTGATGGGACCCATAAAAGTCGCGGGGCCCATAGGCAGTTGCCTACTCTGTCTAATGGGTAATCCGGGACTGGCTTGAACTGGCTCTGTTAAGACTGTGGCCTGGCTATATTGAATTTAGTGTGTGGTCTGACCAGTTATATTTAGGTTTTAACCTCATTCGTTGATTTTGTATATAGGGCAACGATTACCGTTGTTTTCACGTGACGTCACAAAACGTGTGTACTTCCATATCCGCCATTTTGAGTCCCTATCCCACATAACCGACACATTTCATTTTGAGAGTAAAACTATAAAAATACATCACATTCTGTTGTTCATGTCAACCTCGCGAGATCGAATCGCGTGACTCTTTTTACGTGTTTGCTTCAAGTAAAATATTTATATTTCAACCATATTGGTTATTCTTTCCTAAACAAATAGATCGATCAATAAACAAACGCATAAACAAATGGATATACAACCAAGTAAAAACATGTAACGATTTTCGATTTTCACGGGCTTAAATCAAGCATTTGATTATCGTTAAAGTTTAAAAGCCAATTGTCTATATACAATTTCATATTTCTAAAAGCATTTGAGGAAAACATCGTTTTGACATTCGAAACAACGTCATGTTCCGTCAGACACGTGTTTCGTTTGAATACACTAAAGATGAAACTACTTTGACCGGTTATCGCTTTCATCTAGTATAAGCCTACGTCCACCATCCCCTCCACAAATACAATATTTGAATATACTAATTAAAATGGTGTCTCAAATATTCTATGGCACAAACACATGTTGTCGCGAAAAATATTTGTACATAAAAGTTCTAGCATAAAATACATGCTATGAAATTTTAATTCGTGACTGACATTGTATCCAGAAAATGATCTGGAAATACTCTTTCAAGATGACAAGCTTAGGGATATGATACGAATGTCATTTTAAAAACGTCAATAATGTCTGTTTGTAAACATCAACAAAAAGTGCATTTCTTAGATATCAATAATATACATGTGCACGATTACGGTTCTACTTTACTATTCTGTCTTTTGATATAATCAAGGGAACTTCCAGCTTTATTTTTTTTGTGTGCTATAGTGCACATAATTTCAAGTATAATCTATGCATTGTGTCGAAGAAGTAAATATCCTTATCGATAGTTAAATCAGATTATTATTCTTGAATATACATGATGACTAATGTTGACAACGGTTTGTTAGCGACTCAAAATGGCGGCAGAAGGTGCGCGGGCGTTGAATTGTGGGTATGTGCGTACTTAATCGTGACTTCTGTGAAAACAACCCATTCCTTTTGTGGTCTAACTAGTTGTATTCAATGCGTGATAGAGTCTTATTCAAATCGAGATATCCGATATAAATTAGTACAAGTTGATCCCAATTTTAACATTATTGTGTATGGCCTGAATAGTAGTATTAATTGTGTGACTGGGCTAGTTGTAGTAACTGTGTGAACTGCCTAGGAGTATTAATTGTTTTTGGCCTGACTAGGAGTATTAACTGTGTTTGGCCTGACTAGTTATCAGTTAGTGAATTGCCTGGCTAGTAGTATTAATTGTATTTGGCCTGACTAGTTGTAGTTAGTGAATGGCCTGGCTAGTAATATTAATTGTGGCCAGAGTAGTTGTAGTTAGTAGGTGGCCTGGCTAGTAGTATTAATTGTATTTGGCCTGACTAGTTGCAGTTAGTGAGTGGCCTAGCTAATAGTATTAATTGTGTTTTACCTGGCTGGCTGTAGTTAGTGAGTGGCCTGGTTAGTAATATTAATGGTGTTGGGCCTGACAAGTTGTAGCTAGTGAGTGGCCTGGCTAGTAGTATTAATTGTATTTGGCCTGACTAGTTGTAGTTAGTGAATGGCCTGGCTAGTAATATTAATTGTGGCCTGAGTAGTTGTAGTTAGTGAGTGGTCTCGCTAGTAGTATTAATTGTTTTTGGCCTGACTGGTTGTAGTTAGTGAGTGGCCGGGTTAGTAATATTAATTGTGTTTGGCGTGACTAGTTGTAATTAGTGAGTGGCCTGATTTGTAGTATTAAGTGTGGCCTGACTAATGAACTGATTAGTTCAATGCGTGATTTGACTTAGTGCCTTTATTGTAATGTCCGACTGGTTGTATTCAATGTGTGGCCAGACTAGTTTTATTCGACATGTTTCATCGGTTCGAGGAGAATCTTTTATTTCACATAAATGCAGGGAGTGTTATTGCCTTCAGAGAGATTTGGATTGTCTTGATAACATGAATATCCTGAGAGATTTGGATTATGTCTGGATAATACGAATACTGCTGAGAGATTTGGATTGTATCTGGATGATACGAATAGTGTTGAAAGATTTTGATTTTATCTGGATGATACTGTAATAAATTTGGAGTATGTGTATTTGACAGCATCCTGTTTTTAAGCAATTCTTAGATTTATTTGTGAGAGTGTTTAGTCTTAGGTGCCATGGCAGTATTACTAGCCTGAAATAGTTAGCCAATTGGTAGAAGCAAACGTCACAGAGCCGAGTGTTAGTGAATTTGAACCATGCTGGGGTCGTTAGTAGTGAATTTAGGTACAAGCCGAATGACTGTCCCAACATAGTCCATATTGCAATTCAGCGGTGTATAAAAGTATTGTGATTGAAAAGGCAGTATTTATGGTTGGAAATCAGTAAATTATAGAATGGAATCAATAAGTTGGAACTTGGTAGGTACCGTTTATGTGTCCATAGTGGAAAATGGGCGTATGTATATGAGCGTGATACGCCGGAAATTATGAGGATTGACTGGCCTAGGGTCGCGCAGTTAAATATTTCCCAGTTATTAAGGGAATACTAGTGTAATTTCTATGGCATGACAAGCTATCGGTAAGGAAATCGGATGATAAAAAATGAAGAAAAACCATGCAAAGGTGCAGTTAATGGACTTTTGGGCAAGTTGTCTCATCTGGGTCGCATATTGATTAGAGCAAAGGTTATTAAATATAGCAGACACGTCTCTATTTCCATTTTACAACTCAAGTTATATGGAAGTCTTTGGAAATTTGGGGAAAACATATGACTTCCAGCGTGACTCGCGCCAGGGTTTGACACCGCTCGGTCAAGTGAATACCCCTGTGCGTGTAACAATACGAATACTGCTAACAGATTTGGATGATGTCTAGATAATACGAATACTGCTGGGAGATTTTGATTGTGTCTGGAAGATACGAATACAGCTAAGAGATTTGGATTATGTCTGGATGATACGAATACTGTGAGATAGTTGGACTATATCTGGATGGTACGAATGCTGCTGAGAGATTGAATGATGTATGGATGATACGAATACAGCTGAAAGATTTGGATTATATCTGGATAATACGAATACAGCTGAGAGATTTGGATTTTATCTGGATGATACGAATACAGCTGAGAGATTTGGATTATATCTGGATGATACGAATGCTGCTGAGAGACTTATATTATGTCTGGAAGATACTAATCGTGTTGAGAGATTTGGATTATATATGGATGATACGAATACGGCTGAGAGATCTGAATGATATCTGGATGATTCGAACAGTCAAAAAATTGACAGTGACAAGACAACCCCATTCACGAATCCCCTTGCCAGTTTGAAAATTAGAATTCAAATGTCTATGTCAATACAAAAGTAAAATTTAAGTTAAGAAGGGTATCTGTATGCTATATATTAGAGTATCTGTATGCTATCTATTAGAGTATCTGTGTGCTATATTTTAGGGTATCTGTATACTATCTATTAGGATATCTGCATGCTATATATTAGGGCATCTGTGTACTATATAGTAGGCTATCTGTATTCTATCTATTTGGGTATCTGTATGCTATCTATTAGGGTATCTGTGTTCTATCTTTTATAGTATCTGTGTTCTATCTATTAGAGTATCTGAGTACTATGTATTAGAGTATCTGTGTTGTATCTATTAGAGTATCTGTGTTCTATCTATTAGAGTATCTGTATTCTATCTATTAGGGTATCTGTATTCTATCTATTAGAGTATCTGTGTTCTATCTATTAGAGTATCTGTGTTGTATCTATTAGAGTATCTGTATTCTATCTATTAGAGTATTTGTATTCTATCTATTAGAGTATCTGTGTTCTATATATTAGGGTATATGTATTCTATCTATAAGAGTATCTGTGTTCTATCTATTAGAGTATCTGTATTCTATCTATTAGAGTATTTGTATGCTATCGATTATGGTATCTGTATTCTATCTATTAGGGTATCTGTATGCTATCTATTAGGGTATCTGTATTCTATCTATTAGGGTATCTGTATTCTATCTATTTGGGTATCTGTATTCTATATGTTAGAGTATCTGTATTCTATCTATTAGAGTATCTGTATTCTATCTATTAGGATATCTGTATTCTATCTATTTGGGTATCTGTATTCTATATATTAGGGTGTCTGTATTCTATCTATTAGAGTATCTGTGTTCTATCTACTAGAGTATCTGTATTATATCTATCAGAGTATATGTATGCTATCTATTTGGGTATCTGTATTCTATCTATTAGGGAATCTGTATTATATCTATTAGGGTATCTGTATTCTATATATTAGGGTATCCGTATTCTATCTATTAGGGTATCTGTATGCTATCTATTAGAGTATTTTTATTCTATCTATTAGAGTATCTGTGTTCTGTATATTAGGGTTTCTGTATTCTATCTATTAGAGTATCTGTGTTCTATCTATTAGAGTATCTGTGTTCTATCTATTAGAGTATCTGTATTCTATCTATTAGAGTATCTGTGTTCTATATATTAGGGTATCTGTGTTCTATCTATTAAGGTACCTGTGTTCTATCTATTAGAGTATCTGTATACAATCTATTAGAGTATCTGTGTTCTATCTATTAGAGTATTTGTATTCTATCTATTAGAGTATCTGTGTTCTATATATTAGGGTATCTGTATTCTATCTATAAGAGTATCTGTGTTCTATCTATTAGAGTATCTGTGTTCTATATATTAGGGTATCTGTGTTCTATCTATTAAGGTACCTGTGTTCTATCTATTAGAGTATCTGTATACTATCTATTAGAGTATCTGTGTTCTATCTATTAGAGTATCTGTGTTCTATCTATTAGAGTATCTGTGTTCTATCTATTAGAGTATTTTTATTCTATCTATTAGAGTATCTGTGTTCTATATACTAGGGTATCTGTATTCTTTCTATAAGGGTATATGTGTTCTATCTATTAGAGTATTTGTATGCTATCGATTATGGTATCTGTATTCTATCTATTAGGGTATCTGCATTATATATATTAGGGTATCTGTATTCTATCTATTAGGGTATCTGCATTCTATCTATTTGGGTATCTGTATTCTATATGTTAGAGTATCTGTATTCTATCTATTAGGGTATCTGTATTCTATCTATTTGGGTATCTGTATTCTATATATTAGGGTGTCTGTATTCTATCTATTAGAGTATCTGTATTCTATCTATTAGAGTATCTGTATGCTATCTATTCGGGTATCTGTATTCTATCTATTAGGGTATTTGTATTATATCTATTAGGGTATCTATATTCTATATATTAGGGTATCCGTATTCTATCTATTAGGGTATCTGTATGCTATCTATTAGAGTATCCGTATTCTCTCTATTAGAGTATCTGTGTTCTGTCTATTAGGGTATCTGTGTTCTATCTATTAGAGTATCTGTGTTCTATCTATTAGAGTATTTTTATTCTATCTATTAGAGTATCTGTGTTCTATATATTAGAGTATCTGTATTCTATCTATTAGGGTATCTGAATGCTATCTATTAGGGTATATGTATGCTATCTATAAGAGTATATGTGTTCTATATATTAGGGTATCTGTGTTCTATCTATTAAGGTATCTGTGTTCTATCTATTAGAGTATCTGTATACTATCTATTAGGGTATCTGTATTCTATATATTAGGGTGTCTGTATGCTATCTATTAGAGTATCTGTATACTATCTATTAGGGTATCTGTATTCTATATATTAGGGTATCTGTATTCTATCTATAAAAGTATCTGTATTCTATCTATTAGAGTATCTGTATTCTATCTATTAGGATATCTGTATTCTATATATTAGGGTATCTGTATTCTATCTATAAAAGTATCTGTATTCTATCTATTAGAGTATCTGTATACTATCTATTAGGGTATCTGTATTCTATATATTAGGGTATCTGTATTCTATCTATAAAAGTATCTGTATTCTATCTATTAGAGTATCTGTATTCTATCTATTAGGGTATCTGTATTCTATATATTAGGGTATCTGTATTCTATCTATAAAAGTATCTGTATGCTATCTATTAGAGTATCTGTATACTATCTATTAGGATATCTGTATTCTATCTATTAGGATATCTGTATTCTATCTATAAAAGTATCTGTATTCTATCTATTAGAGTATCTGTATACTGTCTATTAGGGTATCTGTATTCTATATATTAGGGTATCTGTATTCTATCTATAAAAGTATCTGTATTCTATCTATTAGAGTATCTGTATTCTATCTATTAGGGTATCTGTATTCTATATATTAGGGTGTCTGTATGCTATCTATTAGAGTATCTGTATACTATCTATTAGGGTATCTGTATTCTATCTATAAAAGTATCTGTGTTCTATCTATTAGAGTATCTGTATTCTATCTATTAGAGTATCTGTATTCTATCTATTAGGGTATCTGTATTCTATCTATAAGAGTATCTGTATTCTATCTATTAGGATATCTGTATTCTATATATTAGGATATCTGTATGCTATCTATTAGGGTATCTGTATGCTATCTATTAGGGTATCTTTATTCCATCTTTATAAAGTAAGCCCCTCTGACCTAATCCACTCAAAACAGATTAAATAGGAGGCGAAGATTATGTCACTTCAGCTAAATTTAATTTTACAAGTGGTAATGAAAAAAAGGAAAAGGACATACAAACACTGTCCGGCACGTGTCTTAATATAAGGTTTCAAATGGTAATAAAAAGAAAAGAAAAAGAATATATAAAATCTGTTGGGCATGGACACTTGTCTATATAAACTATTAAAAATTATCATAAAAAATGTAAAGGACACATAAACACTACCTTAAACGGACATGTGTTTTTATATAAAGCTAGAAGTCAGAATATAAATACATGTAAACAAAAGGACACATAATCAATGTCCTGTATTGACAGGTATCTAAATTAAATGTTACAATTCATTATGAATGTATCATTGGCGTGATAAAACTGCAATGTGTTTATAGTGCCATGTACTACCTACCTGAGAAAGCAACACTTAAAATCATCTTTTTTACCACAACCCAAAACCCCATCCGATTGGACAATTCTCTTAACCAAGCAGAATCATTCCAGCTCTCAAATATTAGTTTTGACTGTTTTTATTTGCAACACGTGATACCTACTTAATTATTATGGATAATGTCTCATTCCCGTTCTATAATTTGGGCATCCAAAATAAGGTAGAAAAATAGGAAAACTCATCTCATCAAAGTAGTTCCTAATCCATGAACTATTATGGAAAAACTACTAAAATGAAGAAAATTATTTGGATCACCACTTATATTGAAGAAACTTCTTTTTATCACGCTTTTATTATGCCACAGCTATCAGAGGTTACAGCATGCTACGGTTAAACAGAATTCATCGCCTTCCAAAAAGGCAGTCTATTCTACAAAAATTAGGACATTCATTTATCTTGCTCAGCCTAAAATTACTGTAGATATAGTTACAAATCTGAAGCAATTTATGTAAAGTTCTTCTGAAACAGGAATCTGTCCCACAGGGACGTTATTTGCGGAGGGTGTGGCATTTGCCTGTGCTGTAAAAATGATGTAGCCTATATACGAAAATTAAAAAGCCCGTCAAGTTTTGCCACACACACACACGCACGCACGCACACACACTGAAAAAAACTGAAATGACGTTCCTGCTGTCCCGTAGGTAAAGATCCAGAAGTGCGCAAAAACTCATTCGCTTGCCAAATGCGTGGACTCGGAATGTTCTTTAATTTTTTTTATATAGAGTTGCAAGGTTTATTATGCATGTAGTTATATAAACTGACAGAGAAGAAAGCGCTTGTCAATTGATCCCACATTGCTTTTTTGTTATATGATTGCATATTAGTGCAATTACATGGTTTTGATTCCTGTTTGGAACGAATTACAAATTTTCAAACCTTATGGATTATATTGCTCTCTCTCTCTCTCTCTCTCTCTCTCTCTCTCTCTCTCTCTCTCTCTCTCTCGTGGATACAAGATGTATGGACACACACACACACACACACACACACACACACACACACACAACAGAACACATTTGTAGCACAAATTATATATAATGTTGAAACTTCTTAGCCCCATCCCAGCATGCCTTGCTGGTTTACGCTTAGAAGTGACACTCTTGCTTTTCGAAAAGTGTAATTTGGTGAGGGTTTACCTGGCACCCTTTAAGTGTTACATGTGTTTATGTGGTAAAAGTAATAAGATTGTACTATAATTTGGACGGGTTACTCTTTGTTTTCTTCACCGATTTATCGAATTATATTATATTTTAAAAGCTTTAAATGGTAATACTTCCAGTCCCTTGTCTGCTTTGGACAATGGTCTGGTTTCTAACCTCTCTTAGCTTAGAGCTTTGGTTTGTATTCCCCCCTCTTGGAGCTATTGCAAGTTCCAGGGTTGATTTCCTTCCCCTTATCCCTGGTTGTTTTGTTGTTGGAATTAGTGACTTTCCCAGAGTCATACATTGGCCTTGTGTTGTGGTATTACATATTTATTACGTTGCCTTATGCTCCCCCATTTTGGTGTTAAGACGGCTCTGTCTATACCAAACTTTTGAGGTGTTGGCCTTATCTAGTATTATCATTCTCAAAAAAAAAAAAATAGAATGATGTTAGTTAAGTCCAAAACAAAAAGAGCTAATACATTTTTGTGCATGTCTAATGGGTGTGGTTGTGTTCTTGTTAGTTGCGTGCGTGTTGTGCGTGTGGTTTTTGTATTCCGTTTTCCTGTATGCTTTAGCATACTAATGCAATTAAGATTGTGAATATTAGTGCACCGTAGCGCTATATTACATAGTGTAATTAGGTTGGTTTTTTAGACAGCCTAAGCCATCCTGGGGTAGTTATACTTATTATGTATCTTAATATTTCCAATGGTATTGAAAATTTCGATCACGCGGACGTGATTAAAAACATTGTTGAAGGGTTTATATGACATCATGTCAAAATTATATGTAGCAACGTCCATTATTCATTCATTAAGAACTGTTATTATCATGATTTTTCACTTTAAAATGCTAGGAATAACCGATTAGCTGATGCAGTTTAACCTGAAAATTAAATACATGAGATCTAACAGTTAAAACTTAATGCATGTGTTCTGGTTGGACCATGTATGGTTTGTATTATTACTCTAATTTTGATCTGATTTTTTTTTTGTTAACGTATACGCAGATGACTGCCCTGTTTATGTTTAATCAGATTATTATATCGTCTAAAGATGATACATCATTAACAAAACCTATTTGGACGCCAGTGATATGACAACCCAATTAGCACGTGCGTGCACGCGCGCGCGCGTGTGTGTAACAATTTTTCAGTCATATTGCTACTATGTCTACAGTGTGACAGTTTATAGTGATGTCTAGCACTGGGGCATCATGCCGCAGACATGTAGCAGTCACATTTACCTTATCCAGGCCGACCAGGCCTAACACTAACCTCTTAATGCTGAGCGCCAAGCGAAGCAGCTGTTAGTACCATTTTTTGTCTTTTATATGGCTCGGCTGGGGATAAAACCCACGATCTCCCGCATCCGAGGCCGACGCTCTAACCACTAAGTCACCGGAGTGGTCTTGAACCCAATAAGGAAGTGTTGATCTAGATTAATTCGTACAAAGAGTAAAGAGCTGGCGACCTAACTAAACAGAAAGAAATTATATATACGGCGTATAAAACTTTTTTTGTTTGTTGTTGGTGTGTGTGAATAACATAGCATCAGATCTTGACACTGCATAATGATTCAGGAAAGCAGGATAGAATCTTAAGGGTTCATGATCCTGACATTTATGTACATATTTACTGTACATGTATATACGTTGGGATAAGGCGCCGACAGATACGAGTCTATGCAGTTTCCTTGGACTCATCAGTAGAACAAACAACACTAACCCTAATCTGATGGCGTACTTTCCAAAGGCAGACCAGAGTCTGTGTTGTTTCAATTTGGTCGAAATTGTATAAGAATATATACTTAATGCCCTTTTGTTCAATTGAATTACTGGTGTTCAAGCATGTTCTTCAAAATCAAAGACTGCAGCGAATATTTCTCTTAAAGTAATTTGTAATTTATTACGCTCGGGTTTAAAGCTAGTGTAACAGCCCTTACACAAAGACGAGTTTTATCAAAAGATTACAACATAAATGTTATAGATTAATGTCGGTTTACAACAAATCTTAAATGCACTTTAAAAGAGCTACATTTTCCAACATAAAACAAAATAAATACAAATTTAATGCTTAAATACGGATTACTAGTTTTCATAAAGGTAAGTTCCTGAATTTGAAAATATTAAACAAGGATTTTTTTTAAAAAAATGTAATCAAAAGTGTTTGCTGATAAATGTCTCGTCCCATTCATATTCCAATAGAATGCATCAATAACAAAAGAGGAAAATGTTTTAAATAGGAACTGAAGAAAAATAGTGTCAGCACGTATTTTTGCGTGAGACATTGTGTTTCCATAGTAATTGTGAGAGTGTAACCGATCAATATGTAAAGGTTCCTAAATAAGACATTCGGAATTCAGCCAATTTTACAGATCTTTTGTCTTAGTTAGCGATGGAAACGATATTAATAAGACATACAAATAACAAATTAGGGTCAATACAATGTAATTATGTTATCTTCGTCAGTCAAACTTGTCAACGTGATTTTTTTTAAACGAACAATAATTAAATATTGTCGCTTAGATTGGAGAACATTTTTTTAGAAAAAAAGGAAAGTGTAGGCAAAAACAAATCCATCCTCAGTTGTATTAAAATATTCGCTACCTACAACGTTTTAAGATGTTCAAATACGCCCAAATAGCCATGTAGTTATCTACAACCAATAGTCCCAATTCCAAAAATATAAAATGATTGAAAATGAAGAATTTCCAATTTAACAAATAATTCTTGCTTTGTGTATTCTCACTTGATCTTTCATTCTCTTATGTAATTTCAGAGTATTTAGACAAACATGCAAAATTCCCGAACAACAGTTACCCTGAGCTCTAATATGATCACGTCAAAATTCATTTATATTTTACTTCTTTTCAATGTCAGTATAAGATCTGAGTTTAATGGGATATTGACTTACGGTCTTCGCAAATCAAGGCGTGGTTCCATATCTGCCACCCACATTTAACTTAAAGTGTAATCAGCTAACGCGGTAATTACCTGGACACACCTGATGGAGACGATATGTTATCTTAAATTACGGGCTTCACTGACGTCTTAATGAAGATCATGAATTAAATTCCGCTGGGGATAGGATCCAAGGATGGGTGTAAGCTACCAATGAACATAATTTTAAACATCTGCGTATGTGTACTAAACGAATGGCTTCATAATAAATTAAATATATATGTATATTGTGTTGTTGTCGTTCTTTTGTTGTTGTTGTTTGCTTTTGATTGTTTCTGTTTATTTCTTCTAATCTCAGGAAAGGTTTAATTATGCATTTTGTGAGACCATATGTGTAAAACTGGTGCGAAACGCAAAAAGACTTTCAGTATACTTTGAAAAAGACTTTCAGTATATTTTGAAAAAGACTTTCAGTATACTTTGAAAAAGACTTTCAGTATACTTTGAAAAAGACTTTCAGTATACTTTGAAAAAGACTTTTAGTATACTTTGAAAAAGACTTTCAGTGTATTTTGAAAAAGACTTTCAGTATACTTTGAAAAAGGTTGTAGGTTACGAGCACACAGTCACGTCTGAAATTATCCTATTTCATTCCATCAACAGGTTTACAAAAAACAACATGTTATATGTATGCGGAAAACCGTTTTAAATTTACCCGGTTCTATCTATCTATCTCTCTCTCTCTCTCTCTCTCTCTCTCTCTCTCTCTCTCTCTCTCTCTCTCTCTCTCTCTCTCTCTCTCTCTCTCTCTCTCTCTCTCTCTATATATATATATATATATATATATATATATATATATATATATATATATAGCGAATAGTAGTCCTTTCATTTGCACTAGATTCAGAAAATGATCGCGTGTCAGGGATTAACTTTAATCATATAAACCGACAGCGAACAGTGCAAAACTATGTGTGTTCTTTTTACTAGTTTTGCACTATTCATTATAAGTTTACTGCATGAGAGAGAGAGAGAGAGAGAGAGAGAGAGAGAGAGAGAGAGAGAGAGAGAGAGAGAGAGAGAGAGAGGGGGAGTTCCAACAAATTCAATATTCAAATATGAATAGGTATTTTAATTCAGTATTTAATCTTGGATAAGTGGAAGAAAGAGAATAAATTGTGAGATGGTAAAGTTAATTGCTGAAATTCTCTTCTCACACTATCAGATATTGCAAATCGACCCCAGACAGTATGATAAAAATTCTAAAACTACTGCACCTCTTTAAACAGTAGCCCTCGTTTTGAATTCCTAGGGAAATAGTATGACTTCTGGATACAATTCTAATGAACTGCGTATTTTACTCCCTTTGTTAGAACTGTCAGTTTTGAATGGGCAGTCGAGTAATTTGTAAACACAGAATACACGACTCATTGTTTACCAGATTTAGTTGTGTCTCCAAGATGTGACTGAATACGTAAGATTTGGCTTGGTAACATAAGATTAAAATCTTTTTTGACCAAGTTGATTCTTAAAAATCTACATCTAGTCACTTCTTGCGTTTCAAAAACACTGCCTCAGAGTTATTTCTTGTCTTTTAAGATGCATACAGAAGTTAAACACTTGCCGTAAATATAATATTTCTGAGAATATTTTGACAGTTTTCAGCGAGACGGTAGATTTACTATATTTCAAACGTGCTGTAGGAGTGAACGGGATGTAGTGAATCGAAAGCGATTCAGTTGTAGACTATTCCGTCTTCAGGATAGTGCAAGATACTCTGAATTATATCAACTAACTGTGTGAAGGGGGGAAAAATCAAACAGCCACTGATAACGGTTTATGTTCTGCCCACCTTTGTAATCACAGTTCCGCTTATTTTATGTAACCCCTCTGATAAAGTGCTGAATTTTGTGTTATAAATAGCTCGTTAGAAACGACCTATTACAAATAAAGCTTTTATTTTCATAAATGTGAAAGCTGTAATTTGATTGGCGAATCGAAATGGTCAACAAACAAGACCATGTTTCGTTGTCCGTCAAATCTTCCTTTAGGTCTGAGATCACGGTTTTAATCATAGGTTCCTGACGCGAGCGAGTTTGTTGTTTAAAAAAAAAAGGCAATAATCTAAAGGAAAAAATCATACCGCGTGACATCAGATTACCCAATGACCCGTTCTGACAAAGCACCTTGTCTATCATATAATACAAAATTACAGTGTTGTTTTCACTCGGCATGATTTTTTTTCCTTTAGAGTATTGCTTATTTTCAACATCAAGCTCGCATCGAGCACCTGTCATTCTAATCAAATTGTCACCAATCTATAAAACAATATAATCATTACTAGCATCTAATTTTTGTTACTGAGAACTTTTTCTCGTTGAAATTGCAAACACTTTAGGTAAGTAAGAGAATTATAACTTTGTTACCTATAAATTATGTGGACACCTAAAAAAAGTTGCATGTGGTGTAACATTGCCGTAGCCTATTTACATCTCCCTGAATCAAGTTTGCCCCTCCCTGGATCAAATTTTGCCTCCCCCTAAAACAAAATTAAATGACGTCCCTGATTGTATGCTATGCCAATCTGAATCCATATGTTTCATTTGTTTTATATGCTTAAATCATCTATTGTGGTCAGTTATACATGCACATGCTTTTTATTATTTTTTTTGGGGACGGGTGGGTGTTTTTTCATTATCTTATTTCAATATAATTTTATATCATGATATATGGCAAGTTGATAGTTATTTAGGATTTTGCAATTATTTGGAATCAAAATTCATCGTTTTATTGGCTGGGTTAAATAAATTTATTTTAGACTCCATCTTTTTCTTTAATAACACGTTCTTCTCGATTACGTTAGTCAGGGGAACAAAGAAATGGTTAGAAGCCATGCATATATGTTAGACATGTTAGCTGATCCTTTTCGTAAAGACACGAGAACCCAGCTTTGTTGGGTGTGAAAAGTGGCACGTGAACGTTGAAAGCATTTTCTAATATGTTGAATATACCAGGGTAGAACTGACATCCAATCGGAATTGAGAGAGGGCGTGGGTATCATTTAGATCCGAATTAAATTTAGTATTTTCGAGATAGGAACGTAGTAATTGCCTAAGCATCGTGCTGAGAAGTTATAGAGCAATACTCCGGGGAGTCATTCGTAATTTGGCGGGGAAACTAAGGAAATTCTAAGAAAGACAAAGCTTCGTAAAGGTCGGTAAATCATTTGCTCGATTGTTGCAGAATATTACGGCATTGTACTTATACTTATGTGCAGTATGTATACATCATTACTAGAGTCGTTAGTACGTCGAATTATCTTTGTAGTGTTTAGTTTACATGCGTATTTGAGAAATGAGCTATGATTATGTAAAGAATTTTGTTAATTGCTAGCTCGTCAGAATTCATATATTATAATAATTCGCTTTTTGGTTAGTTCGCAGTAAACTAGTGCATTTAGTCATGTGAAATTCTATATTTTGCAACTGTTGAATTGAATTACAACTTTGAAAAATAGCTGCAGTGAGTAAAAAGAGTTAGTATGGATGTAAGGATATATCAGAGCATGAATATTTGAATATTTGTGTACACTTTGCAGGAGTGTAATGCACATAAATGCTCTGAGTGTTGTAATATTTTTCAGTATAACGAGATTAAGAATATATACAATGATGTGACGCAATTTATTGATGTCTGTAGGATAAGTAGTTGATACCGTGCTTTTATTACGACGTTTTTTACCATACAAGAACGTATGGGTATTTAGATGTGTACGAATGCGTGACGGAAATTGTAGTAGCCATTTGTCTGATATTTGGTTAGTGTGGGACGAAATGGCTAAGGAATTATGCTAACGTCCTTGTGTTTTCACATGAAGCATGTAGGGGACAGACTTCCGGTATAGTCCCGATCTGTTGGAGGGAGACGGAATACAGACTAGTGGAGAAGTTGAGTGTGAATCAAAAGCTAGTCGGAAATGGGGTCGAGGAAGGCAAATTGGAGAAGGAGCAGTCAAGAAGGAGAAGTAGTTAGGAAGGAAGTCGGAAAGAGCGAAGTAGTTGGCTGCATAGGAGATATATAGATGAGTAGGGAGCAAGGACAGGTGTAAAAGATATCTCATACTATAAATCAAATGATGCAATAGGCTATCACGTGGTCGAGAGGAAGAAGAGTGATTGGGGATTTATTATCATTTGACAATTGAATTGTCTTAAATTGTTGTTCGTTTGAATTTCTCCTTTTTGTGTACTCAATAATTTAACTGTCGGCCTTTCCGATTGGGGGCTCAAAGCTTTATCTCTCTATAACTAATTTCACATCATACAAAATCGAGCCTGGGTGGGACTTCTAAAACTTCTAAAACTAATTTAAATACAATATTGGGAGCACACCACCCCATCCATAACACACCTACGACAGTGGCGGCATAACAAACCCCGCGTGATTTGGAAAAATATTTCATCATTCCGTTTTTTTCTTTAAATCAAAGTTTTAATACAATGTCGATCGGGATCTGAATGAATCATTTCGTTTATTGGGGTTAATCATTTGATTTCATGTTATGTAAATTCAATTCTTAACACTTCGTTTGGAACCAGAATTCATAATTCCGTTTTGTTATTTTAATCATGTCATTTAATACCTAGTCATTTGGAAGCAGATTTCATCATTCCTTTTTGTTCTTTTGATAATTTTATTTAATGCCACGTAATTTTGGATCTAAATTCATCATTTGATTAGTTGGGTTAAATCGTTTACTTTCATACTGCATCATTTCATTTAATGCCACGTCATTTTAAATCTAAATTCATCATTCCGTTTTGGATTTTTTAACTCTTTTTCTGGATCAAATCATTTCAATTTTGGCTGTGACAGCTGCCCATAGCTATCATAATGTTGCTACAAATGCTGTCACGTGACGGGCTGCTGCACGCGTTCAGGACATGGGTCACTATATTGTAAAAGTGCATTAACACAAAAAGTAACTTTGAGAAGGACAACGTAAACTAGATAATAATAATAATAATAATAATAATAATAATAATAATAATGATGATGATGATGATGATGATGATGATGATGATGATGATGATGATGATGATGATGATGATGATGATGATGATGATGATATGTGTGCGTCGTACGTATATGTAACGACAACTTGGCACACCAGTGTCTATATAGTGCCAACTTGAGGTAAAGTTCCAAAAATGTCAGAATAGATCTATATTTTAACTGACTTTACTGATAATCTTTTTATAAATAGTTCATGTTTTCTATAGAGAGCTGGCAATGAAAACTTTATAGGAGAGTGGCTGAATTATTTATGGTCTCTTTATGACCAGTTTGAATGACCTTATGGCTATTTGGATAACTTGTAATGGGACGTTTTACTACCTATGCCCTCAGTGAATTGACCGTATCTTTCAGTCATAATCCAATACTTAAACACCATTAGAATTGCACTAGCAAATATTTACAAATCTCTAAGTACCTTAGTCACATGTAATCTAAGGGATAACAGTGGAAATCTTTTAAAATGGAGAGCAAGACAAACACTTCTAAACTTCCGGTGACAAAGAATTTATATAATTCTATATTCTGTGATGCCTATCGGGTATAGAAAATTTATTTTTATTTAATGCCTGAAATATATAGTATTTAATAAGCATGGGCATCATTTCACTGACTGTATAATTAAATATTTCCTTATATTATTTAAAGTAGTTAAATGTGTTTTTTTTTTCAAGAATCAACAAACAGACCATGTTTCTCAATAAGGAACAAAGTGTGCAATATAACGGTATGAAATCATATGGAACATAATGCTATGATATAGCTCATAGTAATTTTGAACATCATAATATTATAACTAAAATTTTATGATGACTATTTGTTTCTTCCAAATGTGTTACAGAGTGCACGAGTCAACAAGAGTCAGTTATAGTGTCCTACTTTGCATATTTCAATGCTTCCATAAAGTTGTTTGTAGTTGACTCCATTTATCTGAAACTTTTATTTATAGTAAAGCTTGGGGAAGTGTTTTTCTTTATGGGAGCTGATATTCATACCCTTTGAAAAAAGTCACAGCGACTGTTACAAATTTTGGGATCATGTTAGAGAAAAATGTACAATAGCTTGGAGACAAGTAGGGTATAATCACAGAGTGGACTATTCCTTCACTTCCACTGTGTGTGTGTGTGTGTGTGTGTGTATCATTTTACAGTAAATGGGTATAACTCAGCTAAATTGTGTCAACTAAAGGTAAAAGTTGAAAAATGTCAAATGAAACGGAGAAGATCTATAATGTAAATGTCTTTAATGATATATATATATATATATATATATATATATATATATATATATATATATATATATATATATATAATCTTTTCATAAATATTTCATTTTTGCTATAGAGTGCTGGCAACGAAAAATTTATAGGAGAGTGGCTGAATTATTTATGGTCTCTTTATGACCAGTTTGAATGACCTTATCGCCATTCGGATTAATTGTAATGGAACGTTTTATTACATTTGCCCTCAATGTACCGAAGGTATTTCTGTGTCATACACCAACATTTATATTTGTTTTGTTGGTTGTAATGGCACTTATAACGCATTAATTTTTATATAATGACAGTGAAAAGGGAACTGAGTTCCTTTCCCCAGGACACACCAATACAGCCTACTGTTCTTTCCAAAAAACATTTATAAAGGGGTGTTTTAACTACACAAAGTTAATATTTGAACATTATGCCATTCCAGTGTTTGAGAATGGCTGAATATCATATGAAAAGAATAGCTAAGATTACAGACAGCCCATTAAGTTAGTACAAGCAATCATAATGAAGATTCCTTTCTATCAATAATTAAAACATTAACGTCTAATAAACTCGTATAGATTAATACTATGATTATAAATTTCATAATTTCATTTCATGTTTATAGGAGAAGCTATTCAGCAAATTGCAGAGGCACAAATGGATATACAGGCTAACTTGGACGAAAGTGTAAGTGTAGATTTTTAGAATACTTACAATTCTCCACTTGCACAAGAACGATTAAGTTTGAATGTCCTTCGCCATCAATAATTATAAGTCATGAGAAATACAGAACTGTTTACATATCAGATTATTAAATACACATGACATAAACTAATTTTAATTTTATAATAGCATTAAATTTTATAATAGTATTAAATTTAAAGAACGTAATAAATTCATCTTTACGTAAGTGATATATATATATATATATATATATATATATATATATATATATATATATATATATATATATATAAAGATTGAGCAATAAGTTTAATAGTATACTTCTTTGATATATGTTACTAAATACTTTTCTCTCTTTGTAGAAACAATAAATACTGTCCACCATAATGTATGATAATGGAAATGAAATTTAAAAAATAATTTTTAAATCTGATAATTGATTTGACAAATAATACCATTAATTTGAAATAGTGTATAAAGTACATAAAGGAAATGGACTCTTACCAGAATTACTAATAAGGAACTTTATATGTTTTCACTATTTGAATATGGATGTTAGAAAATATACAAAGTTTCAAGAAGTTTTTCAAGACCGGTGTTACTGTGGATCAAAAATATTGTTTACCCGCGTTCCTGGTTGTTGTTCTATAGCTGGATCCTTTCTAGTCTTTTTTTTTTAAAATCCCGCAACCAAATAGAACAGTACAATTCAGTAATTTTAAATTTAATCATTATATCTTTGATAAAGTAACGTACTTGCTTATAAGTCTAATCAAACTGCAAACAAGACAGATATAATGATATGCCATAGTATAACGTAACTGCAAGTCAGGGTCTGTGCTGTTGTTTTACTAATTACTCCTTACAAACTGCACAGACCCAGATCTGCTAGCACACTATGCGATCGCAGCTCTGGATCTGTGCAGTTCGCAGTTGGGAACGACGTATACTCGAGTACGGACAGTTGGTTGTTTTGACCAGCTCTTTCTTTTTCCTAACGATAAACATGAACAAATTCTTTATAGCCATGGATTTTTATCGAGCTTACCACTCAAAACACACATTCATGATAAGATCCATACTATATCTGAATTGAGTCAAACGAAATGAATTGCATAGTAAAAACGTACTTTACAATTGCAGACAAAAATCCTCATTTCGGATGTAATTCTGCCTTTAGAGCACAAGCTGGACCATGACTTCAGAAATGCAACAGTAAGTCAGCTTTGATTTTTTTTCACTTTTTCATTGTCCGCTTCACAAAATTGTGACAACTTTAACATTTTATATGTTTAATTTGATTCCTATGTCTAACTCCTTTTCAAAGATTACAAATGATTCTTGAATTATCTATTTCATTCATAAACGAACACTAAATTGATTTGCTATCTGTTATTTTTATTTTTTATTTTTTGCTAAGTGATTATACAGAAATGACTAGCATAAAATTCAGTCCATTTTTTTTATGGCGGCAAGATGGAGTGCATCATGTTACTCTGCATTCTGGCATGCCAACTGGTGTCCGGACACCATTTATGTTGCCAATTTCGTTTCTGCACAGTAACTCCAGTTATCCACATTGTACCGTTACCAAACATTGTGGATATTTGCCCTAAGAGTTCAGAAGAAGTCTGTTGATTTGAGAGTCAAAAGGTCAAAGGTCGTTATCACTTGCTGAAGAAACTAAATTGGTTACTTCATAATATTTTCCTTTATCGACCATGTGCCTTATTGGAAGAATTACACAATGGGTAAAAAAGAAGCCGGTTGATTTTGGAATCAAAACATCATATCCTAATTTCACTCTGATTGAAAGAATAAAACGTCTTTTTGCATAATCTGTTTAGTTCTATCAAATGTACTGTAAACAAAAGACCTGTTGACTTTTAGCTCAAATGAGGAAAGTCGGAGTCAGAATGACTCAAAGAAAATTTCATTTTGCAAGATAACTTTTGTTCCGGAGTAATTTCCTTGACCTGTGTATGTATGTATGTATGTATGTATGTATGTATGTATGTATGTATGTATGTATGTATGTATGTATGTATGTATGTATGTATGTGTGTGTGTGTGTGTGTGTGTGTGTGTGTGTGTGTGTGTGTGTGTGTGTGTGTGTGTGTGTGTGTGTGTGTGAACATATATGAATGTATTTGTGAATGTACGTGTATGTATCTGTTGTGTATGGGTAATTTTGTGACCCACTGTGCGCGATACACATGTATTAAAATCTCTGTGTTAACTGTTTAAAGGGCTACTATATGTCATCTAAAATGGTGTTTGAACAGGGATGATTGTATTGTCACCGGATTGTTAAGTTGGCAGGACTTTATGTGATTACATTGTAAATACTGACATTACAGCAAGGTAATCTCTGTTTTACCCTTCCTGTTCAACCGTGTCATGTATTGATGCATTGTCTTTTGTACATTATTAATCCAATAGGCCACTGACCTGCATCTTTAACTTGTGATTGGATGTGACCCCTCATTGACCAGTTAGTTGTGCCCGTCTTTCATGAAAGATAATGTTGTGATAGTAATAGAAGAAATTATCACATTTTTATTAGTCCTGTCAGATATAGGTATAGTAAGACCTTCCCCGTCCTTATGTACTCATGATTTGGGATAGGCAATGGCCTGTAATACACCTACTTGTAATTACCTGTTTATGACAGTTAAGTACAGTGTATTACCATATATAATTGCTTATAGGTCGAATCAACCTACAAGCAACAAAGATCATGATCTACCGTATTATAATGCGCTTACAGATCAGGGTCGACGATGTTTATTATATTAATTATTCCTAAGAAAATGCACAGACCCAGATCTGATGGCGCATTATGCGACAGTAGATCTGGGTCTGTGCAGTTTGCAGTTGGACATTTCTTATAAGTGAACATAGATGGTACATCAGTTTTCAATTAGAAGACACCTGTTATCTATAGATAAAACACTTAAGTCTCTTGACAGTGACACACCCTGATCTGATTGTGCATTATGCACTGGCAGATCAGGATCAATGTTATTTTCAGTTTCACTCAATGCATAAGCAGTACAAAAGGCATGTCTGATAATAATTAGATACAGACATCAAAGACCCTTCCAAGTGTGGTCACTAGCAGATGGCTTTAAGCTAAAACAATATCCATGTGTTTGACAAGCTGATCAATCAAAAGTTTCTATTTCCAAAAATGGCATGATAATTGAAGATTATACAGCACAGAAATACTTAACAGAAACATTGAAAGAAATTTGATTTCTACTCTTTCAGTGTGTGTATATTTTATATTTTCTTCAGATTCAAATAATTTATTTCGATTATGTCACACATTTGATGTCAAAATTAAAATACATGTATATCAGATGCCAACCAATATGATTACATGATGACATTATTTGAAAATGACCAGTTACAGATTTACTTTGGATTTGTATTGCTCAACACCAATCATCTATTTGGTTGTCAAAGATCTTTTTTTTTACCGATTTGCATAGGCAGTGTTGCACCTTGCGCACGATATTTTCTCCAATGTCTCCAAAAAATGCACAAAGTGCAAATCCCATCCCTGTTTGAAAAAAAAAACCATCTAAAACTTTTTTTAGCGGATGTCCAACAACATATATACGAGTGTTACCAAATGGAAAAGTTACTATTAAAGGTGATAAATACAGCAAGATGGTTTGTGATAGTTGGCAAAATTGCAATGTCATGTCTTTAATGGCTGCAAGTTTAACATATTTTCGAGGCTAAAGTCAAACCTCTGGCAAATAAATTTTCTGAGGTTGACTTAAGGACAACAGATATAAAATGTATGCACATATACAATTTGTGATTCTGAAATAAAAGTAGATAAAATCATGGGTAGCTCGGTCCTGATAATACTGCATCAGAATACATCACCTAGGACGAGTATGATTGGGTGATAAAAGATAGGAGGAAGGGGGATGCTGGAAATGATAACCGTGTTTTTCTCTCTTCTTTTTAACCCCAAAACAAGATCATTCATTTATACATCAATAAAAATGCAGATCATAGCCATAATAAAGAATTCCTCTCTTCGTACAGTGGCCAGAATAGTATCATTGTTTCAATTGACAGGGCTGTATGAGATAATCTCAGCCAGGGTCATGCACATTATTCGCATCTTATTATTCCTTCATGATGATAGTTTCATGCTTTGAAGAATAACCTTAAGTGAAAAAAAATGTAATATTTAGTGTTTGGATTAAGTTGCAGTGAAGTTTACTATGGAAGGATGCTATGACGTGATTGTAAATTTTTAAATACAAAATCCAACTGGAGAACACTTGCTTGACGCTGCATTTGAATCATAGCATGATAATTTTGAATCTAATGTATCTCATCAAGTCAGTGTTGATTTTTCCCACAATAAAAAATAAAAATAATATAGTATCTAAAAAATAAAAATAATATAGTATCTAAAAAATAAAAATAATATAGTATCTGAAAAATAAAAATAATATAGTATCTAAAAAATAAAAATATCTAAAAAATAAAAATAATATAGTATCTAAAAAATAAAAATAATATAGTATCTAAAAAATAAAATAATATAGTATCTAAAAAATAAAAATAATATAGTATCTAAAAAATAAAAATAATATAGTATCAAAAAAATAAAATAATATAGTATCTAAAAAATAAAAATAATATAGTATCTAAAAAATAAAAATAATATAGTATCTAAAAAATAAAATAATATAGTATCTAAACTATAATATCCAAAATATTGCATGAAGTTCTAAAACTTTATCTTTAAATAATGTAATAAACTAAGCAAAATTTGAGGAGAAAAAAATTGTATTGTGATGTGAATCATTTGGATGCAACTGAGCAAAATCCCCACGAGCAATCCTCAAAACCTTATATACTTCCAAAACATTTCACAACACACAAACCCCACAACCCACAAAATCCACACTCACAAAGCCAACTACCCACAATGCCCACAACCCACAAAATTCACACTCACAAAGCCATCTACCCGTAAAGACCACAACCCATAAAAATCCGCACCTTCAAAGCCAACTACCCACAAAATCAACACTCACAAAGCTACTACCTACAACCCATAAAATTCACACCCACAAAGCCAACTACCCAAAAGATCCACACTCACAAAGCCACTACCCACAACCCATAAAATTCACACCCACAAAGTCCACCACCCACATAGCCGATTTAAGTTAGACATGTTCAGTGTGTGTGCGTGTATGTGTGTGTAGACACATGTTTGCTGTGTGTATGTGTGTGGTTGTATGTGTGTTTACATGTTCATTTGTTATATTGGTATCATTATTATACAGTTTACAGAAGCCCAAAGGGGCAGTTTCATACCTATTACAGTGCATGTCTTTCGTGTAGGATTTGGTAAAATACTGCAGCACCAGTTTCAGTTAATGTACCATAGTTATTTTGTCAAGTTTGAATACAATTATTTAGCAGAAAGTTCTAGTTTCTAATCTGGGCAGTTTCACACCTGTTACAGTGTGTCTTTTGGATAAAATTAGGTAAAATACCACTGTTCCAACTTCAGTTTGTACAAACATTTATCACGTCTGAATACAAATTTCTCAATTGAAACTTCCTGTGTCTAATTTTTTTATTTTAATGTTCATAAAAATATCAGTCCAGTCCGATATGTCCAAAGGAATTGAAATTTCCAGAATATTGATACACCACAAAGTCCTTCTAGATTCACACACTAAAATGGAAGCCAGAATTGCGCTAGATGATAAAGATTTGCAGGACAAAATCATAATGTGAAAGAAAAACTACAAAAGACAGTGCAAAACTGGTGTGTAACCATCCCAAGCACTTTTGGAATCTGCTGACTCTTTCCTCTAGGGCACTGAACTACAGAGGATGTTTGCACAAATGAGACAAGAACAAAACATGGAAACATAATTATTTAACATAACCCAAATGATGTTTGGCTGTGGATATTTACCGAAATGTTACAGTTCTTACTGTATACAGCAAAACATCACGTAGTCTCTGTAATTTCTGTAATTCTGCAAAAGTAGTTGTGTTCTTGTCTTTTGTTCTTGTATTGTTTATTTAGTCATCATTTGTAACTTGGTGCCATTGCAAATAAACAAACACATACACTTATCTAACACACACACACACACACACACACACACACACACACACACACACACACACACACACACATGCTGTGGTGTTGCTAACTTTCATGATATACCATGATTCTAATGGATCTTGTGCTTGCATTGAACCACAAATTAAAAACTGAACCACAAGTGAGCCACATGTGATGGAAGTAAAGGTCTCTACATGCCCAATTTCTTATTTATACATTTTAGTGATTTAATAAAACCTTCCGCTATTTGTTAATTCAACATGAGGTAATGCAATATTACAATGTACATATTTGTTTTCTTTTAGCTCTTCTGGAAAACAAAATGTATGAAAGAATTATAAGTATTTTATATCATCCCAGTTCACAGTGTGTGTGTGTGTGTGTGTGTGTGTGTGTGTGTGTGTGTGTGTGTGTGTGTGTGTGACACCTATATTGTGTTACATATATTTGATTTAAAAAAATTATTTATTTTTGTCAGATTCAAATTTGACATTTTGGATTAAAAATTCATTCATTGGGAAATTGTTCTAGAAATTTCCTCTACAAGTAAACGACAGATGTTAGCCTCATTTTTTGACCTTGCTTCAGAGTGTAAACAAGCTTCTAAAATGGTTGGGTGATTCCAAGGACATTAGAACTTTATTTTAAAAATGATTGGTTGATTCCAATGACATCTTTCTATATCATGATGTTTGCATGATTTCTTGAACGTGAGATTGTTCTGAGAGATTCTGGAAGGTCGTGACCCCTTTCCTGTTTATGTAAAAACAGGTATTTAAATTATTGTTTGGGAGAGAACAGTTCAGTAGAAGTTGAGCTTTTATAATATTAAGTTGTTTCTTCTTTTTGAGTTATTTTTAATTACCGTGTACTGAAAATTGTGTCAATTCATTTGGGATCAAGAGGAATTTATTGTGTTATTTATGTAGAAATTACTTATGCTCATTTGGATTATTATAAAACTAAAACTGACTTCATCACGTGACATCGTCATCCATATTGGATTACATCGTCAAGATTCAAACCGGGAACTATTAGGAATTTTATTATCAGGACTTTTGCAAGTCCACTAGTGGATTATATTGTGAATTCTTTTTAGATTAATTTTTGGACTTGATTCTTTTAAAACCGTAAGTTTCAATATTTTCTTTTATGAAAATATTTGTATTTAATAAATTGTTTGTTAAATTTTACAAGCTTGTTATTTTCACTTCTTTCTATGTTGCTGCTTATTCGAGCCTAAGCACGTAACACTTGACTGGTAAAAAGTTACTAGTTCGACGATGACCCTATATATGCTGCCATATATGAAAGTCCATACGTTTGATAACCTACAACTAACATAATTAAATAATACATATCAAGACGTGTAAGTTATCTTGGCAAAAAAATCAATGGTAGAGGAATCAGCAAAGCAAATATTTGTAATATATACTTGCAATCCAAGTGATTGGAATGTTAATTCTGTTTAAAGGTAAGGTTTTGAGAATGAAAATGAGGATAGTTCATGCGAAACTTGGATATATTTTATCTTATGTTGCGTTACATGCTACCGACAATACATACACCAGTGTAACTGATGCTCTTTATACAGTATAATAATAATAATAATAATAATAATAATAATAATAATAATAATAATAATAACAATAATGAGGACTTTGTATAGCGCCTAATCTTTAGAAGCTCTAAGCGCTTTACAACATAAGACAACTCCTAAAACAATAAACAAAACACCATATAATGATCTGATTACAAAAAAAAAACAAACACCAATGTAATAATAAAATATAAAACATGCTGAAAATATTTAAGGTAGGAAATATTTTTATGTCTTGAAGTTTGTTCTTGCAGACAAAAAAGGTGAGTTTTAAGAGCACTCTTGAATAAGATACTACTGCTACTACGACTACTACTACTAATAATAATAATAATAATGATAATAATAACGACTTTATTTAAAGAGGGTACCTCAGTTAGCTAAAGAACTAATCTACCTCATTGCCATCATGTTATCGTGATTAGATCACTGTCTTTCAACGACGACTGATCATCATTGCATAAGGGATATATAAATTCAATATGAAATATTAGGCTCTTTTAACAGGTCAACTTTATTTACCATTACTGTAACAAAATCAACCAAAAGACTGAAAACAACGGTTTGGACAGGGGTAAAGAGGCATGATACAGACACGATTGTTATGTTGCATTGTAATGTGTGTATAACATAAGAAGCTGTGTTTTGCGCGCGCGCACGTGTGTGTGTGATTTTGAATTTTTAATGCAGCTTTAACAATTTTTCAGTCATATCGCTAAGATGTCTGCAATGTGAGAGTTAATAGTGATGTCTATAGCACTGGGGCATCATGCCGCAGACATGTAGCATGATGTCCTACCCAGTCTCATTATCCGGACACCAGGCCAACCAGTCTCACCACTAACCTCTTAATTAATACTGAGTGCCCAGCGATGCAGCTGCTAGTACTAATTTGTAAGTCTTTGGTATGACTCGGCTAGGGATCAAACTCACGACCTCCCACATCTGAGGCAGAAGCTCTAAACACTAGAAGCCGACCGAAATTCGGTTTCGGTTTCGGTGCCGAATGTTGGCAAATGGCTTCTTTCGGCACAGTTTCTGTTTCGGCCGAAGCCAAAAATTTAGCTTTCGGTTTGCTTTCAGTTTCGGCCGAAACTGATATTGACTCTTGGTCATCAGCTGAAGAGCTATTTTAACTATCTGAATGCAACGCTAGTGCTGCGTCTATTACTCTGCTTGTCGGCCGGTCAGTCTGCGCTAGGCAATTAGACATTTAGAGAAGTCCTCTTACGGCAGGCTCTGAACGATTACTTCTAGATTCGTTTTTAATTAGTGTAGCATTGCACCACGACCCAGGCCTATTTAATAAATCTTGTGTTCGACAACTTCGGTTTATCTTTCGGTTTCGGCCGAAGGTGTAGTTAAACTTTCGGTTTCGGCTTTCGGTCTGGTTTCGTTTTCAGCTGAAACCATAAATTTAGTTTTGGTCGGCCTCAATTAAACACTAGGCCCCTGGAGCGGTGCTGTGTTTGGAACACAGTAAACTGTGTTAATATTGATAACTGAAAGGCTTTATATCAAGTTTATCATGCTGATGCCAATACTAATCTTGCCCATGGACCTCTCGACAGCCTAGTGGTTAGAGTGACTGTCTTGGATGTGGGAGGTCACGTGGTCAAACCCAGCTGAGTTATACCAAAGAAATAAAAATGATACTAGCAGCTGCCTCCCTTGGTGCTCACCATTAAGATGTTAGTGTTAGGACTAGTTTGCTTGGTGTCAGGATAATGAGACTGGATGGAACATGATGCCACATGTCTGCGGCATGATACCCCAGTTCTAGACAGTGCTCTAAACTATCACAATGCAGACTAGTAATATGACAATGCAGACTAGTAATATGACAATGCAGACTAGTAATATGACAATGCAGACTAGTAATATGACAATGCAGACTAGTAATATGACAATGCAGACTAGTAATATGACAATGCAGACTAGTAATATGACAATGAAGACTAGTAATATGACAATGCAGACTAGTAATATGACAATGCAGACTAGTAATATGACAATGCAGACTAGTAATATGACAATGCAGACTAGTAATATGACAATGAAGACTAGTAATATGACAGAAAAATTATTAAAGCTACTTTACAAATCCAACCACTCACCCCCACCCACATTGAGAATTGTAACAATTATGTGGTACCATGATGGAATGACTTATGTATATAAAAAAGGGTGTAAAGTATTTTATGGGATGAAAATGAAAGAAAAAAAACAAAGTGAAAGATGAACATGAGATCCAATTCTCACTCAAATGGTTTCTTCATTCAGCGAGACTGCCGCCAAAAATACTTGTATGACAAAATTCACTTTATTCTCAATAGTTCTCTCCGATTTAAAATGTAACCACAGACTCCATCTGAATGTATAATCTGTACAAATCATATATATATATGATAAATATGATCTGTCATATTATAATATGCCTGCATATTAGGGTCTACATCCATTGTTTTACCGATTATTCCAAACAAACTGAACAAAACTAGATTTGATGGTGCATTAAATGTTGGCAGATATGGGTCTATGCAGTTGGCATAAGGACTTGTTTTATAAATAAGTACTTTTAATTAGGTCAAGGATCATAGTGATTTTCTTCAGTAACCACATACTTTTGTTGATAACTGTGTAAGCCTCAGTGTGTGTGTGTGTGTGTGTGTTATTCATTCTAGCTGACAACTAGCATATGCATACATCTATTAATGTATATAATATTTATTTTAATTAAGAAAAAAATCCCGCAGTTAAAAACTTGATACATTATGTACAACAAAAACTTTAATTTATTATATACTGAAAGTTTCACTTCATCTGTAGCTATGTTGGAATAACTGACAAGTTATTTCTTGTTTTTGTCTTCTTCTTTTTGTATATTCTTAGTTATAGGCAGACACTTAAATCTCAGTTAAAAAATATATGATTAAACATTACCTGTTATCTGGTGCAAATATTGGTGACTGACACATGCATGCAGGTATGCAAAACATTTCAAAGTAAATTCTGTCAAAAACAGGAAGACAGCCATTGCTTTAATATCAAGGTATGTCAAACAGGAGACTGGGTAAATTAAATCCTTCAACTTGAAGGATTGATATCAAAGTGTAAATCTGTAAGCTTTGTAAACATTTCTCTTTGATATTGTATAGTGATTGACTCAAAACCATATGATACATGTACACATATATAATTCATAGTGAACAAACATGACAACTTCCTCATTCTACTTTTTGTGGGATGGGGGGGGGACATAAATACATGAAATGGTCAATTGTGTCATCTTCCATTAAAATGTAAACTGTAATTTATAAGCTGTTGTTAATAATAAACTGAATTGCTTGGAAGCATATAAATAAAATACATTTGTTGTGTGTGTATGGATGTGCATGGATGTGTGTGTGTGTGTGTGTGTGTGTGTGTGTGTTATTCATTCTAGCTGACAACTAGCATATGCATACATCTGGTAATGTCAATAATATTTATTTTAAAATATAGATCTCGTAGTTAAAAACTTGATACATTAGGTACAACAAAACGTTAATTTATTATATACTGAAAGTTTCACTTCATCTGTAGCTATGTTGGAATAACTGACAAGTTATTTCTTGTTTTTGTCTTCTTCCTTTTGTATATTCTTAGTTATAGGCAGACACTTAATCTCAGTTAAAAAATATATGATTAAACATTACCTGTTATCTGGTGCAAATATTGGTGACTGACACATGCATGCAGGTATGCAAAACATTTCAAAGTAAATTCTGTCAAAAACAGGAAGACAGCCATTGCTTTAATATCAAGGTATGTCAAACAGGAGACTGGGTAAATTAAATCCTTCAACTTGAAGGATTGATATCATAGTGTAAATCTGTAAGCTTTGTAAACATTTCTCTTTGATATTGTATCGTGATTGATTTAAAATCATATCATACATGTATACATATGTAATTGATAGTGAACAAACATGACAACTTCCTCATTCTACTTTTTTGTGGGAACTGGGTGTGTGTGTGTGCATACATATATGAAATGGTCAATTGTGTCATCTCCCATTAAAATGTAAACAGTAATTTATAAGCTATTTTTTAATAATAAACTGGATTCCATGGAAGCATATAAAATACATTGGTTGTGTGTGTGTGTGTGATAATAAAAACACAGCATTATGGACACTGTGTCCAGAACTAAAATTTTGTGTCCACTATGTCGCAACATTGACACGCAATAACTCATTTAGTGTACTGTGTATAGAAAATATGTTGGTAAAAAAAGCATCAAAAGAGGATATTTTTACCTTATTTAGCATTTATGTGTTGTTTCAATGATTATTTAAGTATGTGTCCATAACCCAGTCCCTAGTCGGATGGCTCACAAGTATAGCAATCTGCATGTGTGTGTGTGTGTGTGTGTGTGTGTGTGTGTGTGTGTGTGTGTGTGTGTGTGTGTGTGTGCACTCGGATTTACTACATTGTGGACACTGATCCAAAGTATAGACCTTTGTTGTGGACACAGTTTACATTGTGGACACTACATCTTGGTGTCCACAAGGTACACACCTGTAAATTATCATTTTGGTTCACGTACATGATTTTAAAATCAAAAGAGCAAACCAACGTTGTGAACCATATCCCACCATAAGTGTGTATCTTGGCACGCTCCCGTGCAGCATCCAGTTTGTGTGAACCCCACCTCACATACACACATTGAGGTTTGCGCATGTCATCGCCATTCGATATCACGATCTCTCACTTCTTATGGGTATTCTCGCAATATCTATAGTCATCATTTTAATAAATGTTTAATCTCAGTATACTTTGGAAATACTTGCAAACTCTTATATTTACTTACTACGATTTGCCCCTGTCCAGTGAATCATTTCATAGAATGGAAAAACAAACTCCACATGATTGCACTGTATACAAGAAGTACACACGAAATGATTCGGTAGATACAATGCAAAATTATAATAATAAAATATTCTATTTAAGCAATATTAGACTAGACCCATGTGTATGAGTTTCCTTTTACTGAAAAATGTATACAACGTTTTGCGTACATACTTTATTACTTTAGTAACAGTACGAGTGACCATAAACTTTCTCTCTCTCTCTCTCTCTCTCTCTCTCTCTCTCTCTCTCTCTCTCTCTCTCTCTCTCTCTCTCTCTCTCTCTTAGACTATACAAATTGCAACAATCTCTATACTTGTAAATTAACCACTAGACAATATATTTGTACTTACTGCATATTTTGACAAGATATATATATATATATATATATATATATATATATATATATATATATATATATATATATATATATATATATATATATATATATATATATTTATATAATGTAATAAATATGGAGTATACGCATTTGATAGCACCCCGTTCTAAGCAAATCTTGGATTTGTGTGATTATTACGATTTGGCGCCATGAAAAAATTCCTAGCCCGAAATAATTAGCCAATTACTAGGAACAAACGTCATGAATCGAGTGTTAGTGAGTTTGAACGATGCCATGGTTTGCTAGTTGTGAATTTAGATCCAATCCGAATGACTGTCCCTGTAACTGTAACATAGTCTATATTAAAAATCTAGTGGCGTATAATAGTGTTGTGGTTGAGGTGGCAGTATTTACGGTAGGAAACCTGTAAATTACTCAATGGAATCAATAAGTAGGGACTTGGTAGATACCGTTTATGTGTCCATAGTGGAAAATATATGCATTTATATTGGTGTAATGCACCGGTAAAATCGTGTATTGACTGGCCTAAGGTGGTGTAGTGAAATAGTTCCCAATGAAAAAGGGGTACATGGCATAACCGGGTAGCGGTACGGAAATCTGATGATTATGAAGAAAAACCAGGCAAATGTACGGTTGATGGACTTATGGCAAGTTGTTTTATCTGTGTTCTTGACTTGATTAGAGTAAAATCTAGCATAAAAAAGCAGACATGTCTGGCTTTCCAATTTCCAACTTAAATTGTACGGAAGTCTTTGGAAGAACGGGGAAAACATATGACTTCCAGCAGGATTCACACTAGGGTTTGAAACCGCTCGGTCAAGTGAGACCCCTGTACCTGTAACAATACGTTCATAAAGCACTATGAAATTATTTATTTCAACACGAATAATGCTTAATTTCATCACATACAAAACTGATTTTTTTTCTTCTTTTCCATTCGCTTGCTCCCTCTATCCCGACCTTTACCATTCATGTCAAATTGTGTGCTATTCTTCGTAAAAACACTACCTGTAATTGTGATAAAAGTAATCGGTTCATAACAGATGTATAGCTTCGTCGCAAAGCTAACTTTTTCCTAAAGATTTTTTCTTCTCAAAAGATAGCGCTAAGTCAGTGACATGAATGGTCATATATTAAAATAATATTATAATAGACCTATTTTCATCTGACTTGTTGACACATGGTTCACAATTGGTTCCACATTAATAAGAAACACACACACAGCATTATGAACACCGTGTCCATAACTACAATATCGTGTCCACAATGTCGCGATGATGACAATCAATAATGCATTTAGTGTACTGTGTATAAAACATATGTTGGTAAAAACATCACCAATAGAGAATATTTTCACCTTATTTAGCTTGTATGTCTTGTTTAAATGATTATTTAAGGATGTATCCATAACCCGGTCCCTAGTCGGATGGTTCACAAGTATAGCAATCCGCGTGTGTGTGTGTGTGTGTGTGTGTGTGTGTGTGTGTGTGTGTGTGTGTGTGTGTGTGTGTGTGTGTGTGTGTGTGTGTGTGTGTGTGTGTGTGTGTGTGTAGAGCTACAAGTTCATTTGGGTAGGTGGGTGTAGTTACCAGTTCATTTATGTGCATAAAGAGTTACATGTTACATGTTCATTACGTGTGTCTGTATAGACTTACTTATTCATTTGTGTGTGTGCATAGAGTTACATGTTCATTTTGTGTGTGTATATACTTATACTTACATGTTCATTTTTGTGTGTATAGAGTTACATGTTCCTTTTTGGTGTGTGTTTATAGAGTTACATGTTCATTGTGTGTATATAGAGTTAGTATTCAATTTTGTGCATGTATATAGTTACATGTTCATTTTATGTGTAATATATAGTTACATGTTCATTGTTGTATTTCCACAACATCAACTATTCAGATTTTATCTCATCAATGACAAATTAAAGAGTATAGAACCCATTTGTTCATTTATATATTCCAGGTTCTTTGCTTAAATACTTTCATCAGAAAAATAACCTCTGGAGAGTACACTCTATAAAGTGCAAGGATTTCTTTTTAATCAGGGCAATAAAATAATATAGACACTAGCAATTTAAGTTCCCTTTACATTTTAGTCTGAACAGAGGAAGTACCACCATGGACATAAGACTATCTGGGGACCTTACAGCAAGGCCCACGAGTCACTGAAGAAATTCAGGAAGAAAAGCAGGAACAAAATTGCATACAATGAACAAAAAGAGGCAGAGGTAGATATAGTCATTTCTAATTACAGCATTATGAAAATAACACCCCATGTATATTTTTCCACTCTTATAAGTCAAGAATGGTCATGAGTAACACTTACTCAAATTGTATTTTTTTCTTTTTAGTCAGATTCATTTAATTTTTTATTTTGCCTGATGTGAATAAATAATGATGTGGTTTTGCATCATGAAATATTGTATTTTTTTGTATACACTATTAGAACATGGATGTTTTTTGGAGCACCCCTTAGTATAACACTCCATCATTATAACATGTATTACTGTTATGGCTGTCATCAAGAATGTTATAAAGAGGGAAGGTGATCAAAGCATTGCAATAAAATGAGTGATATTGGCCCCCAAGGTCAAAGGTTCAGAGAGCATGTTATAGAACAGGGATGCACAACATTTTCCAGCCAAGGGCCAGATTGCATTTCTAAGACTGCTCAAGGGCTGCAAACACTATTTCTAAGACCACTTGATGGCCACAAAGACTAATTTTTTTTAATGCGACAGATTTATGTGTTTTTTAATTTGCCATGAGGACCAGACATTTGTGAGAGGGATCTGGCCTTTGGGTCATGGATTGTGCACTCCTGTTATAGAATGAATTGTCATTGCCTCCAAATGATTTGTCCAGTGTATAAACAAAATCAAACAAAGGTTTGAGCACAAATAAGGAAATTATTCTTGACCAAATACTTAGCACAGATTTTCTCTGATTGTGACCTTGACTTCAAGGTCAAAGAGGCAAGTGTGCAAGTCACTAAATGAATTGTCCTAAAATTGTAATGACTCATCCAAATAATTAAAAAAATCCTTCAAGAGTTTTAAGAAATATAAGATGAGAAAACTGGAATCGAAACCAAAACCATAACCAGACCAGACTACATTTCATTTTGTTCAAGGTAACAGTATTGGACATCATGTTCTTTTAGATGCTTGCTATTCCTCTCTATATTTGTTAGTATCTCCTAAACATTGATTAGACAATATAGGCTCAATAATGGCTGCCTTTATGGACTGTTTGCTAATCAGCATATGGTTTAAATTTGCTGCAAGTTATATCAGCCAAACTACCAATTATTTAATTATACATGTATAGATAGTACATATCTAACTATTGGAAAATGCTTTTGTGTAATATGGACACAATTTTTTTTTAGAGGAATATAATTAGATCATCAGTAAATGGAGACGGAAAAAGTTTTAAAAATCTTATTCACACCAATCAGTCCACTGTTTTAAAGCATAAAACCAGTCACACTCACATATTTAAGAATAATAGACAGTGTGGCAGCCACATACTCCAACTTAACTTTCCTTTAACTCCACAGTTTCACAGCATGCATGAATTTCTTTTCTCAGCCTTACACTTATCAGGTCCACTTGGGTCTTTTGTTAATTTTATTATAGTTTGAACTAAACTTACAAAAGCAACGTTTTTGAGATTGAAATACAAACTGTATGATTATTATTACCATAAATTTTGAAAACTTACAATAATGTTGTTTATGCTCCAAATGACACATAAGTGTGATAACAACTTGAATATCAAAATGTGACATTTTTCCTGTGTATGGTGATTAATGCATTTTAAAACTGAGCGATACCTTTTTGTGTTGTGATAATAATGCTTTTGGAGGTATTTCATTGCTTCAGAAACTAATAATCCCACCAATATAGCCAAAAATAAATCATGTGTAGACATATGCCATTTACAGTACTATGTTCTATGTTTTTGGAATTATTTTTTTATCGACAAATGTGTGCAGCTTTAATACAAAACGAATCTCTTTTCCATCTCAAAATGGAACGCTTCACCATATTGGTAGCAGATGAAGAATGATTTAAAAATTGTTTACAGATAGTTTACAATCATTGTATTGTATGATTAAAGATTTAATATGATTTGTGTCTACTGATAATAAATAAGATTTAAGTATCAGCAAAGCAAATATTTGTTCAGAGTACATGAGAGTCATAAGTAATTTATCACTCTAGCTAATTTATCACTCTAGTTACAGAAAGAAGAGTAGCTACTACAAACATAGATATGGAGGGGCTGCACTGGAATAGTTTTGTTGTAGTGTCTAACTATTACAGAAGCACAATTTATCTCAAGATGTCATTGATATGACATTGTTTGACCCATTTCAGATTTTTGATATGATTAAATTATTTCATTTGTTTGTAAATCCTGATCCAACCAGCCAGTTTTAAAAACAGAAGGCATCAAGGATATAAAAAATACACAAAACTTAGTCATTATTTATAAGTTTTAACCTGATTGTCACCTGGGGGTCACCAACACTGTCAGCTTGTAAATGTTTCAAATCAAACAGGAATTTCTATTGAAACACAGTCACTATATTTGCTTGGGCCAGTCAAACAAACAAAATCCCTGTAAGTTGACCATATTTCAAACTCTCAATAACTCCATTTTTTTTTAAATTTACATATTTTTGAACATATGTATACAAGAATTCCTCCTAGTTCAATTTTTTTAATAGAAATATTAAAACTAGATATTGCAAATATTGGATGCAGATGACACAATTTCTACTGAAATAGACTATTCTAGAAATCAGAAATGGACAGCAAGCAATAAGTTATCTTGTTTGCAATGGGAGCTTCTGTTTGCTTTTAAATGCAATAATTCGAATGTGTTAGGGACTCCTTGGTAACAATCAGGTTAGAAATAATAAAATGATAATGAAATGACAAAGTATTTTGCATTTTTTATATTCTTGATGCTTTTCATTGTTACAATCAGCTGGGGTGCAAACTAATGGGGATATGTGCAAATGCTATAATAGTTTTCATTGCTTCAGATAGTGTAAATAATGATGATGGCAGAAGCAGATGAATTCACTTCAGAATCATTTCAGTACAGCAATCTATGCAATTATATGGGGAAAAAATAAAACAGATTTTCATGATGCAATTATACCGGTAATATGATTCCACCCACCCCACCTTTGGACCTCATATGAGGTCATGAGATTACAAAAACAAAAACATGTCACACTCATTCAGACTCAGCTTAAGTTTCTGACATGCAATTGGTCAGTGCATTGACAGGAGCCAATCAGATATCAGAAGTCAGTGTCAGATGTCATAGGTCAATGTTTTGGCAATAGCCAATCAGATGTCATTGTTTTGACATTAGCCAATCAGATGTGAAAATTTAGTGCTTTGACTTTAGCCCATCAGAAATAAAAGTTCATTTCTTTGACAGCAGCCAATCACAAAAAATAATTTATTTATTTGACATGAGCCAATTAGATGTATTAGAATTCAGTGCTTTGACATTAGCCAGTCATACATTAGAATTCAATGGGGGGCCCAGAGTGGCCGCATGGTCTAAAGCACTCTCTGTTATGGATTACAGCCATCTCACCTCTGTCTGCGTGGTTTCGAGTCTCAGATTCAGCCAGTGTGGGTATGTGAGAAAGCTTGCCAGTAACTTCTGGTGGGTCGGTGGTTTTTTCCTGTGGGTTTTCCCAGGTTCTTCCTCCACCATTAATACTGGCTGCCATTTATAGCTATAATGTGCTTTAAAATGGCGTTTAAACCCTATAACAACAACAACAACAGAATTCAATGCTGACATTTGCCAATCAGACATAACAATTGTAAATTGAGTTTCAGTAAGAGAATTTGTTTTGTAGTGGTACTCTTGGGGCTAGGGTATTTTCAGTCTAGTCCTTAAAAGTGAGGGTCTATGTGACCCCTCAGAACCCTAATTTCCCTCAGTGGGTCAGATACACCAGAAATACCACTAACTAGATAGACCTTTTGTTTAAGTGCTTTAATTAAGTGAGACGCACAATTTGATTTAGCATAATCTCAAGTCAGTACAATGCTGTTTTTTTATATGTTTAAAACATTTATGAACAACACCATTCTATATGCAGCAGTAAGCATCCAGCTGTTTCCATTCATATTCAGATGTTTAAGGGAATTTTAATTCACACCATTTAACTATGCCAGTATAGAAAATCAATTAGTTTTTGCTGTATGTACCATATGGTAGTTTCATTAATTATCAGATCTGAATTGTTATTAATTTTCTGTCTCGGAGCTTAAATGGACATCTTACAAGCTAATGTGGTTACTATGAAGTGATATTTTCATGTCAGTGTCTTTTTTATATGAATTACTGACATCTTTCTGGTACCTCAACTAATTACCTTTTCACAAATATAAATGCCAGACTATTAATACACTATTGGTTTTACTTCATAAAAATAATATAAAGTTTACATTTCCAGTGAAAATTGGTGGGGCCATATCAGTTGCATGTACCAAATCTAGGTTGCATGAGACTCACTTTACACTTTTCACATGTTGTTATTGTTGTAGGGTTTAATGCTATTTTTCATCACATAATAGGGTAGACATGGCAACCAGTAATAATGACAGAATAAGAACCCGGCAATCCCCATGGAAAGAACCAGCAACCCATGAGAAGCTACTGGCAAGCTTTTTCACATAACTACATTAGCTGAATCTGAGACTTAAACCCACACAGACAGAGGTGAGATGGCAGTGATCTGTAACAGATAACGCTAAATTAGACCACTCAGGGCCCCCTTTTCATATGTCAGGCATTAACACTACATATATAGATGTAATACTGACATAATAACATAACAAAGAGATTGTTATGATTTTCACCATTTTTAACCAGTTTTGTTATGGGCCATTTGGGTTTTAAAATTGATGTAATGATAATATAATACATGTGTCTTTGTGAAAGAGTTGCACTCAGGATCGATCGATCGATAGAGAGAGAGAGAGAGAGAGAGAGAGAGAGAGAGAGAGAGAGAGAGAGAGAGAGAGAGAGAGAGCAGCCAATAGTCTATTAGGTACATGTATATTAATGGCACATCATTGGATTAAATAAGATGATGTTGTGTGTGTTTTGGGTTTACTTGTTTATAGATTATAGGTATGGTCCAGCTGCAAAAAACATAGTTCCTGATCTGTCATCACGTAATGAACTGGCAGATCAGAGTCTATGCTAAAAACATTCTACTTATTATGCCTAACCAATCTTATTACAATTAGATCTCCTCAGTTATACACGAGGAAATCTGACTATGCTTAGGGGTCATGTTCTGGTAACCTATGATATTATCATAATTGCTAATGTTATCAGCCAATCTGATGAAGTAATTTATCTTCACATTTGGAGACAGAGAAGTGTGAATGAAGAGCATGAATGAATACTGAAAAATTTGATTCATTTTCAGAGTTTGAAAAGCTGCATTTCCATTGGCTAATTCAAGGTCATCGTCAGAACATGGCCCATGAGTGATGAATCATCAGATCTTCACATAGGATGGCAGAAATCTGATTTTAATCAGATTGATGCCTAACAAACTGTTTTGTTTTACACCTCATAGACCTAGATCTGTTTGGGTATTATATGATAGCAGATCAGAATTGATGCAGTTTGCATTCCACTGATATGCAGGTTTGTATGGTATATGCAGTCATATATGTGATGATCTTTACATTGTGGCCCATGGGTCACTGTATGGTGTCAGAGATGAGGACCAGAACAGGAAGGTTAGACTATGTAGTAAAACAAACTGTGTGCCATCATTTACCATTTTTATTGAGCTTCCACATATAGAGGCTCCTGTTGAATCTATTAACTTAGAGACCAAAATAATTAACAGTGGTAGCAGAACTTTGCATCTGTGTGGACTCGTATTTGATGCTCAGATTTCATCTACATCAGAGACCATACTAAATATAACACAGAACTTGTGACATAACATATCTGTTTAGAAACCAAAATTTGTATTACTCCATCTTTTTTAACTTCAGTATGTCAGGACATTGAACAAATGTCAAGAGAGGCTGGAACAGTACAGAATGCAGGGCTTGAAATTAGTAAGTAGAATGTGATGTGACTTGAGGGATGTAATAACAGCCCAAAATACTATAATAATCAAATTGTTTCTTTAAAGTTTTCAAAACTTTTCCACAAAGGGAGTCATATGTCAAATTATTGTCGGAATGTTTTCATACCATCTTATTGTTTTATGTGCTATCAAGATTCCATTGTTTTTTTGGATCTCAATTAATATTTAGTCAATGGACCTTTGCATTCTTTTTTTTAAAAATGTATTTATGCATCAGATTTGTTCTTGGCACAGTTTGCAGTCAGTTTATCGTTAGACAGTTTCCAGTCAGTTTATCATTAGACAGTTTCCAGTCAGTTTATCGTTAGACAGTTTCCAGTCAGTTTATCGTTAGACAGTTTCCAGTCAGTTTATCCCTAGACAGTTTCCAGTCAGTTTATCGTTGGACAGTTTCCAGTCAGTTTATCGTTAGACAGTTTCCAGTCAGTTTATCGTTAGACAGTTTCCAGTCAGTTTATCCCTAGACAGTTTCCAGTCAGTTTATCGTTAGACAGTTCCCAGTCAGAACAGTCCTCAGCACAGTTTTGACCTCAACAGTTACAGCCAGTAGAGTTTTGATCATATGTAGGGACAGTTGGGTAGGTACCCAGGGTGGGGTGGGGTGGGGTTGGGTGTTTACTGGATAGTGTCTATGATATATATATATATATATATATATATATATATATATATATATATATATATATATATATATATATATATATATATATATATATATATATATATATATATATATTGGGGAGGGATATTTTGATGAGTCCAGGTAGCTTTCCAGTTTGCTTATTTCTAAGCAATGCAAAACCTGGCTGGGTCCAGGTGGCCAGGTGAGGTACCCATTCATCCCTAGCCATATGCTACATAATTGACCTTGCTTGATTTGGTTGTTTCAGTTATATAAATTCCACATATTTCTATAATTCATGGAGTTGAGTTACATCTAAATAAATTGTGTGTTTTTGTGTGTGTGTGAAAGGGAAAGAGAGATTGTGTGGGGTAGGGGTAACATGGAAATATAATATTCTATCTTTGCAAACTGTTTGATAACTACACCTGCATATTTTTCCACACACTACATAATATTTTATCTGAGCTTTCAGATTATGGTAGATTTGGCAATTTTGCAGATTTCTGGTAGATTTGGCAATTTTGCAGATTTATGGTAGATCTGGCAATTTTCCAGATTTACTTGTCCTTTGTAGAGATTATTTTGTATCAATTTTTTATCAGTGCTTTCAAAGAAAATGATATTGTCAAATCCTGAAACATGGTACAAAACAATTGAACTTTACTAGATGATAGATTGATTAAATTTGTAGCATGTAAATAAATATATATTAATATGGAAGGAAGACAATTATATAAAACTTTCTTCTTGATGCATAAAAAAGGATTGTACAGTGAATTCTAAGGTTATATATTTGTTTATGTTGTGTTTAATTAACATGTGAATCTGTTGTCAAATTCATGTTGTCATTCTTAAATGTGCAGCTTAACAAAATGTATTTTATAATACTTAGTGAATCTGTAGCTGAACAAGGCATGTCAGTCAAGCATTTGCATGGAAAATCACAATTTCCAGAAAAGATTATACTCTCTCTCTCTCTCTCTCTCTCTCTCTCTCTCTCTCTCTCTCTCTCTCTCTCTCAGTTTGCTAAGTCATTTTAGATGTTAGCAGTAAAGCTAACTTTTGTTTTTATAAGAAGTATTTGGTAAGGTGCTTGAGAAATTTATTATGGAAACAATCAAGCGGAGCAAGGTCTAACGTTTATTTATAAAATGTTAGTTATAGAACCAAAACTATAAAGTTTAGTGGCATTAAATTGTATGCACTTTATCTTATCATAAGTGATATTACTAATAGCTTTTCAGACCAATACAATAATTATATTTCTTTTTACACATTTACAGCTTTGTTGGACTTTTGCAAAAACACTTGAGAATGCTGACTTGGTTGCATTTTTATGCCTAGTTTGGTTCCATGCTTAGTATGTTCCTTGTCATGCTTTCCACAATACTAAGTATGTGCTGCAGAATTGACAGGGAAAATGATTATTGATATCATCTGTTAGACAGTTAACTGCGCCATAAACGTTTAATTTTCTGATTTTTTTAAATATTTAAAAATATGGCCATCCTTTTATTATTGTGCATTATTTGTTTCTCATGTTTGTCAACCAACATTTTTTATACCACAGGCCTTAGTGGAGGAAAGAAAGTGTCATTGTTTCCTTCTTGAAAAACTATGTGCCTATACAAGTCTTCAAATGGTCTGTCACAGACAGGTAAGGATAAATTACTACTAATTTTTGTATGATCATCTTTTTAGTGTTAGTACTTTTATGGAAAGTCTTGACATGTAAAAATTAGTATAAATAAACAGTATGTAAAAATAATCCCCTTTTTATAGTATTTAATAGCGTCCAGTCTACTTGTCATACGGTACTGAAATATTTGGCTTGCATATTTTAGACAAACTACTGGTCTGTTGGATAATTATAGTAGACATAAAAATAGACCCTTGAGGTTCTCCACATTTCACACGATTTTCATCTGACATGACATCTTTTATTTTGTCTATTTATTTAAATGTTTCATTATCTTATGATCCATACAATTTGATTCCTTTTATGTTTGTATTAATCAGTATTTACCAGTTCTTTATACTGCTTATCCAAATTAAATGTTTGTATCATTTTGGGTGTAAGCCAATTTGGCTGATCAACACTGTTAAACCGGTACATTTTCAAAGGAGTGTGCTATCAATGATAGCAATAGAAAGTGAGTACCAAGAGTCTAAAGCATCATTGATGTCATCTAATATTTTATAATAACACATCTGTACAAAGAGTTGAAAGCATCATTGATGTCATCTCATATTTTATAAAAACCCATTCTTACCAAGAATCTAAAGCATCATTGATGTCATCCCATCCTTGCAACGAGTTTAAAGCAACATTGATGTCATCCCATCCTTATCAAGAGTTTAAAGCACCAATGATGTCATCCCATCCTTATCAAGAGTTTAAAGCAACATTGATGTAATCCCATCCTTATCAAGAGTTTAAAGCACCAATGATGTCATCCCATCCTTATCAAGAGTTTAAAGCAACATTGATGTAATCCCATCATAACCAAGAGTCTAAAGCAACATTGATGTAATCCCATCATAACCAAGAGTCTAAAGCATCATTGATGCCATCCAGTCCTTATCAAGAGTCTAAAGCATCAATGATGTCATCCAATCCTTATCAAGAGTTTAAAGCAACAATGATGTCATCCCATCCTTATCAAGAGTCTACTGATGTCATCCCGTCTATACCAAGAGTCTAAAGCATCAATGATGTCATCCCATCCTTGCAACGAGTTTAAAGCAACATTGATGTCATCCAATCCTTATCAAGAGTTTAAAGCATCAATGATGTCATCCCATCCTTATCAAGAGTCTAAAGCAACATTGATGTAATCCCATCATAACCAAGAGTCTAAAGCATCAATGATGTCATCCCATCCTTATCAAGAGTTTAAAGCACCAATGATGTCATCCCATCCTTGCAACGAGTCTAAAGCATCAATGATGTCATCCCATCCTTATCAAGAGTCTAAAGCATCAATGATGTCATCCCATCCTTATCAAGAGTTTAAAGCACCAATGATGTCATCCCATCCTTGCAATGAGTTTAAAGCAACATTGATGTCATCCAATCCTTATCAAGAGTTTAAAGCATGAATGATGTCATCCCATCCTTATCAAGAGTCTAAAGCAACATTGATGTAATCCCATCATAACCAAGAGTCTAAAGCATCAATGATGTCATCCCATCCTTATCAAGAGTTTAAAGCACCAATGATGTCATCCCATCCTTGCAACGAGTCTAAAGCATCAATGATGTCATCCCATCCTTATCAAGAGTCTAAAGCATCAATGATGTCATCCCATCCTTATCAAGAGTTTAAAGCACCAATGATGTCATCCAATCCTTATCAAGAGTTTAAAGCAACATTGATGTAATCCCATCATAACCAAGAGTCTGAAGCATCATTGATGCCATCCAATCCTTATCAAGATTCTAAAGCATCATTGATGCCATCCAATCCTTATCAAGAGTTTAAAGCAACAATGATGTCATCCCATCCTTATCAAGAGTTTAAAGCACCAATGATGTCATCCCATCCTTATCAAGAGTTTAAAGCAACATTGATGTAATCCCATCATAACCAAGAGTCTAAAGCAACATTGATGTAATCCCATCATAACCAAGAGTCTGAAGCATCATTGATGCCATCCCATCCTTATCAAGAGTCTAAAGCATCAATGATGTCATCCCATCCTTACCAAGAATCTGAAGCATCAATGATGTCATCCCATCGTTATCAAGAGTCTAAAGCATCAATGATGTCATCCCATCCTTATCAAGAGTCTAAAGCATCAATGATGTCATCCCATCCTTGTCAAGAGTCTAAAGCATCATTGATGTCATCCCATCCTTGTCAAGAGTCTAAAGCATCATTGATGTCATCTCATCTGTACCAAGAGTCTAAAGCATCATTTATGTCATTGAACATAATATCACATTAACAATTTTTATGAAATTATATGGTGAGATGATTTGGGTGTGAAATTGGTCTTGCATCTGGAGTAATGGTCACTCAGTCTAGTAGAAGGGACATCAATAAATAGCACAATACTGGAATACAGATGGTCAGTTAGAGTTTGACATTTTCCAGGGACAAATGTAGAGTTTAGTTACATGCTGGACCATTCCAAAGGAGGTCATGTAATTGAGGCAGTCATTTTAATTTGTGGATTTTGGAAGTCCATGTTAAGGTCACTAAAAAAGAATAAATCCTTTTGTTTATTCAGAACTGTTTCAATCTGATCTTCATATAATTAATTCCATTTTACAATTGAATTTTGGATTTTTTTTAGAAGAAACACAACCAAAAATTTTTAACCATCTTTCCCAAAAATTCCTTTCCAAATACTGCATTTACAATTATAAAACCATCACACATATAAACCACCTGATTGATAATTTTTTTTTTAAACAAACAAAATGTTCAATTTTAATAGTATTGTTGAGCAATTGTTTTCATTCATTCCATGCAGTGATATATCATTTTCTTTTAGACTATAAGATGAGATTAATTTGATGAAACTTAATGCCAGATGGAACACACTATACTACACTAATTTCAGCAAGGGAGACACATAAATATGGTACACATGAGTTAAGTAAATCATCACCATTTAGTAGAGTACTGTTTTTAAATGCTGTTTTTTAGTACTGACTGTTACAATTTTTTGATCAGCTTTTGCAATGAGAATCTAACAATGTCTTATTTGCAAAAGTGTTTCTGACATCAGTCTTTAGACAGATACAGTCATGGAATTGCAATTTTCACATAAATAGGACTGAATCTTTGTTGAGTGTAACTTCTTGACCATATATTAATCATGTTCATTGCACTTAGAGTGCTTGGGGCATGACAGATCCACATGAGTGACAGTTAAGTTGATTCTTGTGTTAGCAGTCAAGGTAGAGTGATTAGTTCAGCACACTTTAATTAACACATTAACCCCTAGCGACGACTTTACAAGGTATGAGGTAGTAGCCTACTTCCATGGTCTGTAGCGTCAAGGTCATATATGATACTCTAAAGTGGGTGGTATCATTGAAAAGTAGACAGATGTAGCTTTACAATGATAGCAAGTAATTTGGACATTTTAATTGTATTACAAAATACTGAGGGAAAAACCGAAGTTTTTGGACCCGTTTTTTTTTTCATCCAAAAATCGCCTATGGTCGGATTCTGAATTTGTGTCCAGATTTTAGACTTTATGACCTCAGATCTACGGCAGACCAGTCTAAGACGCACACGGGTGAACCTTCAACCTGTGCAAAAAGTAGGATAAGGTGGACATTTTGAATAAAGAGTCTTCTACATACGAAAATTATGGGTCCGTTAAGCAAAAAAAAAAAAAAAAGAAGTCCGATTTTTGCCATTCTGCTCATGCACCAGCAAACTAACCAATGAAAAACATTTTCTGTATCATTAGTAACCATTTGTCTAACGGATTATTGTTTGGAAATCGATGTATTACGATGTATTCAGAAATACTCCCCAAATTGTGTTTCCTACTCGCATTTCATGCAAAAACAGCAAAAACCTCCAGGGGTTAATGTGTTAAACAGTCACTTTTCATGATACCACGAAATTTGAATATTCCTCGCGTATTTAATCACTTGTGTGTCAACACTGAACATGAATTACAAATTTTGCCATTCCGAGACAATTTTCTATTTTTTTTTTAAATTCTTGTTAAACATGGCTGGTTATACATTTCCAGACACATTGATCATCCTTTATTATCACCCTTACAAGCCCTACCTTCTATAGTGAGCTTTGAACATTTCCTACTCCAACAAATGACCAGTCTATGGAAACCAATGACTATCACATTACATCACTGAAGGGACACTTTGTCAGTCTTAGTGTCTTACATCAGATGTTATTAAATGTTATTAAATTAAAGGTATACAACAACTTCTACTGAAGCAGCTATAGAACAAATGGCAAGGTAGCAAGCAATTCCTCAACCACACAATAGGGCTCCAATATAATTCACACTATATCTGAGCCTCAAACTAGAAAATGTAACAATGTCTTCCTTGAAAACAATTAAGTGAACAAAAACAAGCAGTATGCAAACAGTCAAATTAAGCAACATCCCCAGCATCACACTTGTACATAGTAGACAAGAGATATTTTTCATTTGGAGACTCCCTTGTGAAAGGGATCAAGGAAGAAAAGGCTTTTAGAGAAAGCATCAGCTGTCATAGCATCCTAGAACATCAACTGACATTTCCAGTTAGTATTGCAAGCAGCACTCTAACTCAGAGATTCAACTGAGACCTCCAGTCAATATTTCAAGCCACACTTTTTAACCTGGAGCATAAACTGAGACCTCCAGTCAATATTTCAAGCCACACTTTAACCTGGAGCATCAACTGAGATGTCCAGTCAATGTTTCAAACAGCTCTTTAACCTGGAGCATCATCTGAGACCTCCAGTCAGTGTCTCAAACAGCTCTTTAACCTGGAAAAAAATATCAACTATCATTATTTGTGCTGGAGGCAATGATGCCTGCAGTGGAACAGATTTAGAATATTATGTGAATTAGCAATGTGTGATAACTGTCAGTGGTGTATGTCCAACTCCTGGAATGATGTATCTGCACACAATGACATCATCTCTAATCTTGTCAAAGACTTTGGTCCCATATATGTCAACAATGGCTGACCATTGTTACAAGAAAGATAGCATCTGTACTCAGTTACTTTGATAGGAACAGAGGTCATTTCTCACCTTCAAGAGTAAGGCAGTTCCTTTAAGCTGCCAGAACATGACTGGCACTTTCCACTTATGTGTATGTGGTTTACAAGATGGATTGACTGAAGGTCAGAACAATGTAATAAACAAATTAAGAATTCTAGCAGGCAACAATAAGGAGTCAGATTGTAGTACATGTATTACTACTACTGCTAGGTAATTTGGCAGTATTCGTTTGGAGTGTAGCATTATCCTTGAGAATTATTGTATAGTTGAACATCATTTAAATGGACTGGTTATGGCATATATACATAATCAATTAACTTGTTATGACTTAAAGAGAGTAAAGTTTGATTGACAAGAAAAAATAACTTTCACATTGATAATTAAGTTAAGATTCAAACTCACTAATAAAATGAGAAGTTAAAGAGTAAATTAGACCCCAATTAATTTAGAAAAGAAACACGGAAGCAGCATGGTAAATAAAAACATTATTTTACACTGTATCCAAAATGAAATGGATAAATGAATTAATAAAGCACTAATGTGTACTTTTATGTACTGCCCATTTTACAGATCTGTACATTTTAATAGACTGTCAGTAACAAAAACATGAACACTTATAAATGTATATTTTTACTTAAGTTTAAATTTAAATCAGTACAAATAACCCCAGGTATAGTATATTCTAATTCAAGTCAGACATGCTATGTCTGTTCTAATCATTGTTGATTTGCACTTAGAAGGTACAGTGTAGGTGAAAATAGAAATATGTACATTAATTTACATTAGCCTAAAGACATTTTGAATTAGTTGACAGAAAATTTGTGAAATGCCATTTTTCAAATTGACATTTTCATTAAAGGTACTTATAATGGTTTGAGATCTGGGAATAGGGAAAGGCCAACACTCAGAACATCTGTCAACAAAGATATTTATGATTGTTATATGCAGCTTGCACTAGGTAAACTTTAAAACTTGAACCTGTTAACTGAAGAGTCAAAAACAGATAATTAACTGATAACTAACAGATAATTAACTGATAAAAATCGTATACAGTCTGCATTATGTTGATAACAATCCAAATTAAATTTGAAAAGTGTTGCAGCATAGGAAAAGTTGGAGATGGTGGGGGTATACTCATCCCCTATCAGTCCCCTCAACCTCAACAATTTGTTACTTGTCTTTTGCTCCCCACCCTCCTTTATACTTTTCAATATTTCCTATTATTTAGCAGTAATGCCCCAAATTATCTATAACATGTGCAGGGCTGACCTTAGGCCTATTGAACTGATTTGGTCCACACTCACAGTAAATTTTAAAAACATATCTATAGAGAGAAAGTAATTAATTTTAAAGTGATGGAAGAAAACGTTAAGTTCAATATCATATAAAACTTGTTTAAAAGTTCATTTCCATGATTAAAACTGGGTCCAGCATTTCACTAAGGCCATTACTGGAAATATGAACATGTGGTTGATACCAAAGCAATGGCCTGAAAAAGTCACAATTATAGCCATTCATTTCAAACATAGGTTTATTCTTGTTTCATCTGACAAAGCTGGTTTTAAGTCTTATGTTTTAGGAACCATCATTCAGTTATACATGGTAAAAGACCATTGTTTCAGTTATCACTTCTCTCATATCCACAGGTTATCTACATATCAGTTTGAAGCAAGGTTATAATAACAGTTATGGTGAGGATAAAGTTAGGAATGACTACAGTAGAACATGTCTTGAAATATCACCCCTTGTTCTAAAGATAGGTGGTCTCTCATACCAGGCCACAACACTATATAACCAACACATCTGTGCAAGGTGAACCTGGTCACTCAAGACGGGTGGTACGGTATTTCATTGCAGTGGTCTCACAAGACAGGGATTACTGTATTATGTTACAGCAACTATCTATTGCCTTAAGTATCCAGACTGGCATCATCCAGTTTAGAAACCTACATACATTCGTCTCTATGAACCAGACTACCTAATTATTTTTCTGAGTCACCTTTAAACCTGGATGTTAAAATGTGCTTTGTTCCCTATCAACATTGATCTAAAGGATCAAACTATTTGAAAAATATATATCCACATAGGAAAGGTCAAAAGAAGGGTACAATATGATAATATTCAGGGTAAAACTTCCTTGTTTAACTATATTTATCTTTCAGTGGTTAAATATCTTTGCAACAAATTCAGATTCAGTATTTAGATTGAATGAATTCTCAAATTTCACAAAGTCCAACATTTATGCAGAAAAAGATATATAAAACCATGTACAAAAGAAAGAACAGCTGTACTGATTGTAAAGTGTCTCCGTCGTAGTAAGAGGGGTTTTAATTGGCTTTAGCTACATTATCTCTGGAATGACCTCCCTTGATATTATGATCTGGTTTGAAAATGAAAGATAGAATATTAACAGAGAACTGGACAATATTTTTGAGAGAAATAATGCAATATAAGCCCCCTTAGACAAGAAAAAAAATACAAATTTAATCAAACAAATTAATAGTAGTAATTTCAATTTAACTTAAATGATATCAACAGGATTTATTAGCAGTGTCTAATTTGGATTTATTACATCATCATAACAAGTGGTGAAAAGAGCGCAATGTCCATGACTGATTGCATCATCTTCCCCTCAACTGTATTCCAATGTTCCTATTTCCTCAAGTCTTCCCTTTCTGACTGCTCTGTCCTTCTTGGATTTCTAAGATTTTATTCTCTACTGGTCTCTTTCACCTTTCAGACCTCACTTGTCACTTCTCCCTTTTCATGTTTTTTTATTTTTAACTCTGTCTCTGGATTGTTGAGTCACCTATCCCTTTGAAAACTGTTTCCTTAATGCTGTTAACTTTAGAACTTGTGCATCCAGCGCTAAACCTTGTCTTTATCACAAGACAGACACCTGGTCTCTACCTTGTTTAACAAGTAAAGCACTATTCTTTCTCCGGCTTCCCCCAGAGCCAAACATCTCTCTCTCAGGAAATTTCTGACTAAAGAATTTCAACCAAGATGTACACCTTAATTTCACTTGTCCAATCATAAGCAGTGGTTTCTAAAATAGAATTCCTAAGACAACCATTTGTTTCATCAGTCAGAATCTCTGAACTACATTATATAACTTTTTCCTTTGAAGAATGAGTCAATATTACATGGATCAGAAGTTTAGCTGTCTTTTTCTCATACCCATTTTAGAATATCACCTCAATTACATTGAATCAGAACACTGGCCACATTGAAGTTTTAACACTGACATGGCAGAAATTAAGAATAAAGGTCGAAATGACCCATCCCAAATTCACCCCTGGTCTAAATGTGATAACATCTTTAAGCTCTGCACATTCAACTTTAAGGTTCACTGCTTATTCAAAATTCGATACTTCATGTAGGCCCTCTTTTAAAGAAAAAAATCTGACATTTTACTCTTTGAATTTTGAAGGTGAATTCAAGTTGTTATTTACATGTCATGTCCTTAGGTGACCCCTTGACCTCAGAACCAATTAGTTTACTCAAACAATCTGCTCCTACATTGGTGCTTCCCTTAATGTAATGCAGTTGAACTTGATAATGCTGAAGAAATAATGGCCATCTCATTAAATTACCATTTGCTAATTAAAAGTGGGCTAAATAAGCAAGTGGCTGGTGGCCAATTTCCAGAACAAATTTTGCCCATAAGATAGCGCTGAAATTTAGAGATCTCAAAGATAATCACTAGGCATTCTATTTCAAGAACCAAATAATACATTCAGCTGGCAACAACTTCCTGCTACCATAAGCAACCGGGAAGAAGTTCCCATCATGTTTATGCAATAAAACTGCACCAAGACCCCTGTCAGACATGTCGGCAAATAAGACAAATTCCTTTTCATGTCTGGTAGTCTCACTACAGCATCTGACAACAACCTATCTTTCAACGTCTGAAATGCTCTCTCACACGTATCTGTCCAAATAACGTCTATCTGAGCTGTCTTCCTTGTCAAATTAGTCAATTGACTAGCAGTCATGTTGAAATTTGCAACATACTGACAATAATAACCTGCAAGTCCTAATAAAGATCGCACTTCTGTTTTTGTAGCTGGACATGAGCATTCCGAATTTTGTTGACTTTAGCACTGCCCATTGATGTTAAAATATGATCTAATGTGTGTATAGTATAGCTGCCCATTGATGTTATACCATGGTCTGATGTGTGTACAGTATAGTTGCCAATTGATGTTATAACATGGTCTAATGGGTGTAAAGTATAGCTGCCCATTGCTGTTAAAACATGGTATAAAGTGTGCACAGTATTGCCCATTGTTATTATAATATGGTCTAATGTGTGCACATTATTGCCCCTTGATGTTATAACATGGTCTAATGTATGTAGAGCATAGCCATTGATGTTATAACATGGTCTAATGTGTGTACAGTATGGCTGTTCATTGATATTACATTGATATTTTGATTGTTCTTGACTGTTTCAAATACTATTTACAACTTAAAAATATATTTTTCTTAGAGAGAATACATATTTATAGTTGTCATTGATCTCTAACATTTTTATTTGTATAATTCTGTGTTTTAGCATTTGAAAATAACTGTATAGTTTTCAACAAGAGTGTATGTGTAATAATTGCCTTTATATTATTCATCCTGCCCAAAGAGTGTATGTGTAATAATTGCCTTTACATTATTCATCCTGCCCATTGATTGTATTCCTGGTGCCTTCAGTCAAGCAGATTTTAGCGATCACCTACCACTGAGGTTTTTATCCACCAGGCACTGAAATTGCCACCACATCATATTGGTGATTGGCCAGGGAAACATTGTGGCACCTGTGGCCTATCCATTTGTGCATTTCAGTAACTTAATGCATGTAGCAAAATCTTATTTTACAGTAAAGATAAACTCAATTGCAAATTGATTGTTAAATGATTCCGATGTATATTTCATTATTTGCCACTTTTTCAGGCTTGCGATGCTTTGTCACCACTGCCTGCATGGAGACAACTGTGTGCAAATCCACTTGTACTGCCCCCATCTGGAGAACACATGTTGACTCTGTCACAGGTAATTTATAATGTTTTTCATAAATATTGGGTCTTAAGATATTTTTATTATTTAAAGAAAAAGATGGGATAAGGAAATTCACCTAATTATTCTTTTATTATTGAGCTATATGCTCCTACACAGAGCGACTCCCAGATCTACACCAAAAAAGGCTCAGTCTGCACCAAAAAACATAGCCTAATATGAAGAGTTCATATATATTTTGTCAGTAGGGAATTAAATACAGGATATCAAATTAAAAGTAAATATTTTGTTGTTGTCTATGGTGTACAGTTTGAAGTTTATGACATGCATAATGGAAACAAAATTCCATTTACTAGTGATAGGATGCATGGAAAAAAATTGGTTCTTTATGGGAGTTTTTTTCTTCCACCATAGACTACTTCTCTGGCTGTAAAATAATTATTGGCCTTATGCCTTTATTGAGCATTAGGTTTATTTTTTTTTGGGGGGGGGGCAAGTTTGTTTACTGACAACCTTAGATATCATGTATGCACTACATTTATTTGAACATTATTCTAAACACATGCAATGATAAGAACTGACATGTATACAATATTGTCAGTGGATGATAAGAATGAATGTTGTATCGTAAGAAATGTTTTTATATATTCACACAGTATAAATGTAGATAACTGAACAAATGCAGGGATTTTAATTTTCTCATGTTTTTAATTCCTGTGTATCTGCCATACTCATATGCATGCATGAAATATGCATATCTGGCAATTGTTCAAGACGAGGTTTTAAATTACACAAACCCTGTTTTAATCAATGTCCAATACAACAGTGTTATATTGGATGCCTAAAATTTGCTTATTAAAGTTTTGATTTCTTGAATCATGTATATAGAAATGTGTATTGTAACTAAGCGGTTCAGTTTGCTTTGTATCACTTATCATATGACATTAATTCAGGGGTTTGCAACCATGGGCCAAAAAAAAGATGATGCCAGACTGTCAGCTGATACTACTGACTCCTCTTGGTTCAAAGAAATACTATAAATAGCACCAACTATAATTCTTAGTGACCCTTTGAAACTCAAATTATACACTACATTCATGTTAAAATGACTATAAAAAAATATTTTTTTTAGGTTATTTTATGGGGGCAAACTTTTTTTTCAAGCCAGGGAATATTTTTCATAACTTTGGAGAAAAATGTAGAGAAGGATGACTCAAAAACACAATATAAAAGAGTTTTTGATGGGAAAAAAAGTTTAACCTTTTGGGAACAAAAGTGGATTCAGTCCCTGGCACTGACAGAGGTATCGTAGATGGAAGGCTGACTAACAACTAAGATTTATTAGTTGATCTGCTCGACAGGGACATGGAACAGAGGAGGTAGATAGAAATTCATCATTATTCAATCTTATAACAGAGGCATTAGCAATCAGTTTGCATGTTCTGTTTCATGAAGAAAATAATGTAAGCTAAACTTGAAAAATTTGGAATAATTAGACAATTTAAATCAGTTTTCACCAAAGACATTCCTATTCCATGGCAAAAATGGAAAAATCTTACAAATATAACTTACCAAGCCTTACAATAACTATGAAAGGCATTGAAAAACTTTTGTCAAATTATCAATACCTTTAAAGCAAGCAGACCAGACAACATTGTCAACTTAATCCTTAAACACTGCACCCACAAACTAGTCCCTGGAATGTGAGATATTTATCAATTGTCACTTGAATCTAGAAGTTTATCATTAGACTCCAGGTTAAATGCAAAAGTAGCCCCTATGTAACAGGAGACGTGCACCTTGCATAAAATTACTGACCAGTTTCCCTTACATCAGTGGCATGTGAATGTCGCAAGCATATGATCTGTAAGCATGTTCTTAACCACTTGGAATAAAATAATATTTTCTAACTAAACTGAACCTTAGTTTTAAATCGGGATACTTATGCGTAATGCAACTCCTCATAACAATGCATGACCTACTTCTGAATCAGAAGAATGACAAAGGAATACCAACTGACATGGTGATATGTGATTTTTAAAAGCATTTGATACTGTGTCACATTATAAATTACTTTTAAAGTTGGAAAACTATGGAATTACAGGGCCACTACACTGTTGGCTAGAAATGTTCTTGGCAAAGTGACACACAAGTGGTGGTGGATGGAGAATCATCAGAAGCAGTCACTGTTGACTCTGGTGTCCGTCAGGGAACCGTACTGGGACCACTCCTTTTCCTTTGCAATATTAATGATCTTCCAGACTGTGTGAACTCTAAGGTCAGGCTGTTTGCAGATGACTGTGTCCTTTACAGAATAGTTCAAAACCAGAGTGACCATCATACCATCTAGAATGATCTCATAGTCCTTGAAAAATGGGTGTCTGATTGGGGTGTGACTTTCAAAGCCACTAAACGCTACCTCATGTGTACAACCAGTATAACAGCAAAATCATCTTCCACACCTTAAAAAACCACATACTACAACATGTCAGTGAAAACCATGTCTTCAACTTAAACTAAGGACTTCAAATGGAAATCACATATTATCAAATCAACCAAGAAAGCAAACACAGTACACTAGCATTTTTAAAAAGAAATATCAGACACTGTCTGCAGACATGTAGATGAACTACCTACATGTATCTAGCACTAGTCAGATCCAAATTAGAATATGGTTGTGTTGTCTGGGATCCATAGTACATTAAGGATGATGATATAATTGAAAAAAGTTCAGCACCAGGCAGAAAGATTTATATCTGGTGACAACAAAACCAGAGAAGGAGGTTGCACCTTCAGAATGTTAACTGACCTTGTTCTACCAATATTCCAGGCATAGTAGGATTCATTAGACCAAAATATTAACTGACCTCAGTCTACCAATACTCCATGTTTGTAGGATTTGTTAGACCAAAATATTAACTGACCTCTGTCTACCAATATTCCATGTTTGTAGGATTTGTTAGACCAAAATGTTAACTGACCTCAGTCTACCAATACTCCATGTTTGTAGGATTCATTAGACCAAAATATTAACTGACCTCAGTCTACCAATACTCCATGTTTGTAGGATTCATTAGACCAAAATATTAACTGACCTCAGTCTACCAATACTCCATGTTTGTAGGATTTGTTAGACCAAAATATTAACTGACCTCAGTCTACCAATACTCCATGTTTGTAGGATTTGTTAGACCAAAATACTAACTGACCTCAGTCTACCAATACTCCATGTTTGTAGGATTTGTTAGACCAAAATGTTAACTGACGTCAGTCTACCAATACTCCATGTTTGTAGGATTTGTTAGATCAAAATATTCACTGACTTCAGTCTACCAATACTCCATGTTTGTAGGATTTGTTAGACCAAAATATTAACTGACTTCTGTCTACCAATATTCCAGGTGTAGTAGGATTCATTAGACCAAAATATTAACTGACCTCAGTCTACCAATACTCCATGTTTGTAGGATTCATTAGACCAAAATATTAACTGACCCCAGTCTACCAATACTCCATGTCTGTAGGATTCATTAGACCAAAATATTAACTGACCTCAGTCTACCAATACTCCATGTTTGTAGGATTTGTTAGACCAAAATATTAACTGACCTCTGTCTACCAATATTCCAGGTGTAGTAGGATTCATTAGACCAAAATATTAACTGACCTCAGTCTACCAATACTCCATGTTTGTAGGATTCATTAGACCAAAATATTAACTGACCTCAGTCTACCAATACTCCATGTTTGTAGGATTCATTAGACCAAAATATTAACTGACCTCAGTCTACCAATACTCCATGTTTGTAGGATTTGTTAGACCAAAATACTAACTGACCTCAGTCTACCAATACTCCATGTTTGTAGGATTTGTTAGACCAAAATGTTAACTGACCTCAGTCTACCAATACTCCAGGTGTATTAGGATTTGTAAAACTAAAACACAGTGGGACCCCGCTATAACGCGGTAGTCGGGACCATAGAAGCCGACTACGTTATAGACCGAACCGTATTATAATCAACCAGGTCAGTTAGCTGAAAAAAATGATGCATTTACCCCCCAAAATTGTGTAATAAATGCAGTCGGTAAAATACGTGCTTCATCGGCAGTTACCATCTTAAATTGATGCATATTAATTGAGAAATACACATTTAATGAATACATATATAATAGTTTACTTTATTTAGAGAACCACGAATTGGTACATATATGTGAATACTGTTTATATATACATGTCTAATGTATAGCGCGAATAGAGTATCAACACCGTGTATTCGCCTACGAACCTCATCATATACATTGAATCCACAATACAAGTGATTCCATTGAAAATATGCACACACACACAGAGCTTTAAAATATTCAATAATTTTGTCACAGGTCATATTGGTCGAAATTCAGTGGAAAAACATTGCACACTCACGTAATGAATGACGAAGCACGTTTACTTTTAAGTATGTCTCAAGCTGGTAAAAGTTAAGTTTGCCTTTTAAGCCGCCGTTGGTAGCGTTCGTAAGCTAAAATCTTATCCCAACAAAAAGGAAACTTTCACGGCACAGTTAACGTGTTCTAGTCATGTTGGAAAATACAAAAATCCATCAGATTCCATCACTTTTATTTAAGTTAGCTACTGACTTCCTTTGAATAAAAAGATTGTAGTCTGCTTTCTTTGATAACGGGTGCATGCATTATTGAATTCACCGCTAAAGAATAGATTTGGAGAACCAAACAGATGTCCATTTCTTATTGTGGTGGCAACATCAAATAATTGTATTGCATGATTGAGACGATTTTTTTTCTCCATTTGCTGAGTACGTTTTCATAACAATCGGTGCTTCAAAGGTAATCTGTTTCCTTTGAAATTTCAGCAAACTATTTTATCTGGCCGTCGTTTAGTCAATTGCAGTTACAGTTCCTCATGCCTACTGAATAGACTACACAATGGTTTTTTTTATTTTAATTTTTTAACATTTGTGGTAGCGGAGTGATGCTGCCTTGCACTCATGTGTCAGAAATTTAACAAAGGGTCAACGTATGATAGAGATGCATGTGCTCTGGTCTGATGACAAGGATTACTACAGAAATGTGGGTGTTCTGAAGGATTTAATTCTAAATGGAAAGAAGAGGATTTTTACCTACCATCCACATACAAATATCAGTCTAAGTAAATATATTAATTACTAGCGAGTGGCCGAAAATCCGACAAAGATAGATTACGAGACAATGCTTCGTCCGGTTGATCTTCGCTACCAGAAATTTCAACAACAACAAAAAAGCTGATATCTCAAAATGTACAGTATCCATGCTCCATGTCAGCATAAGCGGATTATGATGTAACAATACACTGTTAAGATGGTTTTTCAGTATAGACAAAGAAATTGTTTATGTAACAATATATAAATTTCAACTTTGAATCCAAAAATATTTTTTATGTGTGAATGAAATACAAAATTTCAGGAGCCATGCCACAACCGCGTTATATTCGAATTCGCGTTATAGTGGAGCGCATTATAGCGAGGTCCCTTTGCATTAACTGACCTCTGTCTACCAATATTCCAGGTGTAGTAGGATTCATAAGACCAAAATATTAACTGACCTCGGCCTACCAATATTCCAGGTGTAGCAGGATTTGTTAGACCAAAATATTAACTGACCTCTGTCTACCAATACTCCAGGTGTAGTTGGATTTGTTAGACAAAAATATTAACTGACCTTGGTCTACTAATACTCCAGGTGTAGTAGGATTCATTAGACATGTCTCAATAAAAATGTCAAGTAATTAGTACTGACTCTCTCACCAAATATGACATTACACAAACTGTCTTCACTGTTCCTAAATATAATTTAAACATGTGAAAAAATACATGTTCCAGTCTAAAGTTCATGCAGGTTAGGTAACTTATGACTAATACCTTGGCAGAGATTTGCAAATTCTAATTAGAAATTAAGCAATATAAAAAAACACTTTGCAAAATAAAAAATGGTGCAATTTAGATTATGGGAGATAATAAAGGTAATAAATTCATACCATTCATGTCAGGTCCAGTGATAAGAGCACATTTAAGAATAAAGCACTGTAATTTCTCATAAATCAACTATTGGCACTGAAAAAAGTGAAAAAAAAGTACATTGTTGTCATGGAAACCAACACTAACCACACCCATTATTCATTTCCCATTGAACTTAATGGCAATTTATAAAAATAAAGATACTGTCTGCATTAGGTTGGTATTCAAACCATAAATGCTTCCATTCATTAGAGTTACAGAAATTTTCTTCAGTTTTGAACTACATGTGTTTCACTGCAATTTTATTGTAGCCTTGTTCTCCTAAACATGGGAATCCAAGATCTGTACCTAATAACAAAACCTTGCATTTAGAAGTAAATGTGTAATTTTGTAAGTATGAAATTAAGTGTAAGATATCAAAATAAAAGTAAATACTTTATTTTCAAGTGCAGTACATAGAATGAAGTCAATGAAATGTATAATATAAAAAAATGGGTGTGTCTCACAATATTTAGTACTACCGGTATATGTTTTATTCCCCAACCCCACCAATAGACTGGTTTTCTGGCTGAAAAATAATTAGGTGTCTGATACCTGTAATTGGGAATGGCCTGTGATTATGAGCAATGGTTCTAGATATCCTTCCCTGGAGGGCAAAAGGGAGAGGTACACATTTGCCAGAGGTCAATTTAAGCATAACTGAGAAAAGTATTGGGGGTGGGGGATTCAGCGGCATAGAAAAATTCTGTTTGCATGAGACTTACAAAGCATGTTGAATAATTGGGGCGAAGTAAGGTGGGGGGGGGGGAATGCAACTATTTAGCAAAAGCCTTGGAATGCAAAAGATTGAAATATTATTCAAATTTCAGAACTATTTCCTGCTAATATGTTCCTTTGTGATTAATTCAAAAATTTAACTGTGCAGCATTGAAAGAGTACTCTGCAGTAATTGCTGAGATAATTGAAGTAGATTTCATCAGCATTAATTATATCATGATATTTTGGCTGAGCAATCTTGTGGGTCAGACTTAACTGTCAACCTTTTGACTTGTCCATTCAATATGACTTCATACAGATGACTTGTCCATTCAATATGATTCCATACAGAGGACTCATCCATCCAATATGAGTCACTAATGATGACTCATCCATCCAATATGAGTCACTAATGATGACTCATCCATCCAATGTTTCCATAAATAATAATATTAATAATAATAATAATAATAATAATAATTATAATAATAATAATGAGGACTTTGTATTATTTAGCCCCTAATCTTTACAAGCTCAAAGCACTTTACAACATCTATAATGATATGACTACATGAAACAAAAACAAACACCATGAAATTAGAAAACATTCAAAATGTTGAAAATATTTAAGGTAGGAAACATTATTAAGTCTTTAAGTTTGTTCCTGCAGTTGAAAAAGGTTTAGCAACACTGAGTATGAAAGGGATCACTGTGTCTTTGTGTCTAATTTCAATGGGCAATACATTCCATGTTGCAAAACCCTTAGAATGTTGTACATAGGACTTCATTTTAATAGTAGGAATAATGAGAATACGATTGTCAGAAGAGGAGCATAAGTATCTTGCTGATGTGTACACATGGATGAAGCCAGATAGGTATGTTGGACTGAAGTCTGTCAGTGAAACGTAGCACAGAAAACAAATTTTGTGTTTGATTCTGGATCAAATGGATAGCCAGTTTAGGGTACACAGCAGCGGGCAGGTGTGCTCTGATTGTAGTACTCTAAAGATGATCTGAGCTGCTGTGTTTTGAACCTTTTGAAATTTCTGAAGTAGATATTGAGATAAACCAGACAGAATTGAATTACAATAGCCCAGTCTTGAAAGCACTAATAAGCACACAAGAGTTTTAGTGGCATCAACTGAAAGATATTTGAGAATGGGGCTGATAACTCATCCATCTAACATGCCTCTATAAAGATGACTCATCCATCTAATATGCCTCCATAAAGATGACTCGTCCATCTAATATGCCTCCATAAAGATGACTCATCCATCCAATATGCCTCCATAAAGATGACTCATCCATCTAATATGCCTCCATAAAGATGACTCATCCATCTAATATGCCTCCATCAAGATGATTCATCCATCTAATATGCCTCCATAAAGATGACTCATCCATCTAATATGCCTCCATCAAGATGACTCATCCATCTAATATGCCTCCATAAAAATGACTCATCCATCCAATATGCCTCCATCAAGATGACTCATCCATCTAATATGCTTCCATAAAGATGACTCATCCATTTAATATGCCTCCATCAAGATGACTCATCCATCTAATATGCCTCCATAAAGATGACTCACCCATCCAATATGCCTCCATCAAGATGACTCAACCATCCAATATGCCTCCACAAAGATGACATCCATCCAATATGCCTCCATCAAGATGACTCATCCATCTAATAAGCATCCATAAAGATGACTCATCCATCCAATATGCCTCCATCAAGATGACTCATCCATCTAATATGTCTCCATAAATATGACTCGTCCATCGAATATGCCTCCATAAATATTGCTCATCAATCTAATATGCCTCTATTAAGATGACTCATCCATTCAATATGCCTCCATAAAGATAGCGACTATCACAGTTTAAGAACAATTTCTAGATGTTGTTGCAAAGTTTGAAGATTGGCTTAAAATAGGTAAACCATGAATTTACATCTACTGCTGACCCTGATGGAGATGAAAGATCATGAAAATGACATTTGAATGACTTTACATGACTACCAGAATTAAAGATTTTAAATTTTATTAATTGCTCTTTTTCCAGGAAGAACCTATGTATGGGTCAGCTGGGTTTCCCCAGGAGAATGGTTACATGTACACAACAAGATCTGCTCATGGTCCAATCCACCGCTCACGGAGTGCTACACAACTTGATTCATTCAGAGATGAAGAGTTTGAAATAAGTTTGTATATTTTTGTGCAAATAATTTCGTAATATTTTGAGAAAGGGTTAGAACTAAATGCACCCATGTCTCTCATCCTCTTGATGCCAAATGTTCCAGATGTATCAAAATTCTTTACATTTTAAATCTTCAGTTCCTGCCATCATTGCTAGATTTCTAAAGTTTCTCAGTATCTGTTGTAACATAATTTGTATATGTGTAGTAATTATTAGCTACATAAAACTAAATGCATTCTGTTCAGCATTGGCGTTTCTGTGCTCTTTTCTTATTGTGTTGTATGGGCATTATACTCCTGTATTCATGAGCTCCTTCCCATCATGCCATATTGTGTTCATTTATCACAAAATTGTATTTTCTCTCAATAATTTTAGAAGGGTTTCATGAATTTAAACTAAAATTGAGATATGGCTATTTGTTAAGAAAATGTACCATATATAAGTTCAGTCCAACTTTAAAATGCAATGACCAATATATGCTGTCAAATAATGCTTTGGCAGATCTGGGCCTATATAATTTGTCATTGGTAATCAGTAGAACAAGTTCACATAGATCCCGATCTAAGAGCATATTCTGCAATATTAGATCAGGATCTATATGAAGTATATTTTGAGCACAAGTTTCAACAATTTCTGGCAAAATTTATATTATGGTCCCAGTATGATTTTGAAACTTTGCTTATACATATTAAACCACTGTATATACTTGCTAATAAGTTGAGCCAAACTGCAAATAACAAAGATCCTGATCTGCCATTTCATAAACCACCTGCACATCAAGGTCTATATTGTTGATTCTACTGATTACTTCTAGCAAATTGCACAAACCCAGATCTGCCAACACATTATGTGCTGGCAGATCTGGGTCTGTGCATCTTGTAGATGGAGTTGTCTTAACATACGGTAAGGATTCCTCAATTGCACTTTTTTGGCTGAGGTTGCTCCATGTTGCACAGACATGTTTCTAGTTTTAAATTTAGCTTCCTTGCTTAATTTAAAAAAAAATGTAAGCATGTTAAAATTTAATTACTACCATATATTCACATGTATCTCAATGTTTGCATAATAAAGGCACAAAAATCTGTCATTCCAGGTAAAAATCTGCCAGTGAGATCAATGATGATACCTCCTCCTCCTCCATTGGGAACTCTCAGAATGAGAGCATTGTATGCCCATACAGGGGAGACTGAGGAACAACTTGGCTTCGCAGAGGGAGACATTATAGTTCTTGTAGGGGAGAAATCGGATGGTTGGCAATATGGACAAAATCTCAGAAGTGGAAGGTAATGGCATAGTACAGAAAAAGATATGATGAAGAAAAAGAAATCAATGATACCTGATATTCATATGTGTTGTTTATCTCTGACTTATATTACTGATTTTGTCCTGTTTATTTTATTCCTTCAGCATTTTAATGCAGTGTAGAAACAATTGTGTGATAATTTTAAAATTCACTCTGATGATCTGATAATTTTGGTGACTTTTTCATTCAAAAATGGATTGATAGTGATATTAAAGAAACATCTCTGCTCATGTCTTTTCTTGGAATTCTTTGTTTCTTATTATGCAATATGTTAAAATTTACAATTTTGGCCTCCTAAAAGTGACCACATTTGGTTAACATTTTATTGGGCAGGGCCTTCATAAAGTGACCACATTTGGTTAACATTTTATTGGGCAGGGCCTCGTAAAAGTGACCACATTTGGTTAACATTTTATTGGGCAGGGCATTGAGTGATCTTAAGCAATTTATTCTAATTCTACACTAAGTATTGATATTAATAATTGTAATTCTTATTTCTCTTATAATTATTGAGGTAGGCCTACATTACAGGTTTTGAGGTCATTTTTTAAGTACAGTTAGTATTAGATTCCCAATGGAGCAATTGAAAACTGTTAATGCATATCATATAATTCTTAAAATGAGGGCAAATTCCATTTATTTTTAATATGAGGTTATTAACTTGGAAATCTGAAACTTAGGTAAATACTTGGTAAATCAAATTGCTAGCAATACAGATCTTGATCTGCTGTAGCATATTGTGCCGGCAGATCAGGGTCTATGCTGTTTTGTTCTATTGATTACTCCTCACACATTTTGCGATAGATCTGAGTCTTGGCATTTGGGTTTATCTAATATAGGCAAGTATATAAAGTATATACTGTACCATTCAATATACAGTATGGCCTGTCTGGAAACACCACCCCTTCTGCCAAAAAATAATGGTCTCTCAAGACAGGTTGTCTCTCATAACAGGTCATAACACTATATAATCAATAAATCTGTGCATTGAGATTCTGGTCTCCCAAAACAGGTGGTCTCATAAAAGTGGTCTCTCTAAACAGGTTTTACTGTACCACAATATGGGTCATACTTTCTTACAAATTAAACTGGACAGAAATACTTTTATCTCAGTGTCTCTCCCTGTACATAGGTGTATATTATTTTCTGATAGAATCAAATTATGACTCTACTTTATCATATGTAATTTATATATCATCGTACCCTGTATATTATATGTATACAAATTGTACTTATTTTACACCTTATGTCTTGTTTCAATATTTTTAATATATGGGCAAAATGTACTTCCTCAGTTGATCATGAATATATTTTTCTCCTACAGGTATGGCTGGTTCCCCCTATCTTTTACAGAACCATTTAATAATAATGTACCTCCAGATCTAATACAGAGTTCTCCGTAAGTATAATGGTATGATCTACATTTGAACAATAATTAAAATGCTAATGAAAACAGATTGTATTTGGTCCCAGATTATTTAGAGAGTTCAAATTTTTACACGTATGCAGTTTGTAGTATTGTTGTTAAATTGTTCATATACTGGTCAGTGTTTAAACTCAATCAAGGGGAGACAACACTTATAAAGTTTATCTTTTATTACCATGAATTAGATGAAGATGAAGGAATTTCTGAGAACCTTCGAATCTCTTATACTGGTGTTGCTGGATGTAGGAATTTCTGAGAATCTCCGAATCTCTTATACTGTGTTCCTGGATGTAGGAATTTCTGAGAATCTCCCAATCTCAGAATCTCTTATACTGGAGTGACTGGATGTAGGAATTTCTGAGAATCTCCCAATCTCAGTATCTCCTATACTGGTGTTGCCGGAGAAGTCATCCACACTGACATTTTTTTGGGTAGGGGTGGCAGCAATGGAATGAGGAAGATTTGTCTATTAAAATTTTTGTATCCTTAGGGACCCCATGAGATGATGCATAGGTCATGTGACTAGTCAGTACAAGTCTAAAGTGATGGTCAGTTCATGGTTTTATGTACTAAAAAGGTTTGTAGGTTTTTTATTTCATTAGGTAGATCAGGGTGCTCCCTTGCATTTTATGACAACTGTAAAGGATAATCTGACTTGGAATGATGAGTTGCATGAACAACTTAAAATCTGACTCCCATTGCACCTGGAATTTTTTAAAATAAAAACACAATAGCTGATCATGGCATTGTTACAGATGAACAAAGGGTTTTGTTCTTGTATGAAACTGCAACTACATATAGTGTCACAAAGATTGAGCACATTATTGTAGATAATTCGTAACTCTGAAGTTGGGCATGTTTGGTCTGTAACTCAACATTGAGATGGGATTAAAGTGAATATAAATGTACATGTAGTCCAGTAGGTTTTCTGTTAAATTAATTTGGCCTTGTATTAAAATTCAGATCAAATTTTCTGATTGGTCCAGTATAAAAACTTGTTTCATTAGAATTTGGGATAAACTTACATTTTTTTTAAAGATGATGTGATGTTATGATTATCCATCTGTGACATCAAGATACTGAGTAGACTGTGACATCATGATGCTCAAACTGTGACATCATGATACTCAAACTTGACATTATGAACTCAGACTGTGACATGATACTCAAACTGTGACATGATGATACTTAAACCCAACATTATGAACTCAGACTGTGACATCATGATACCCAAACTGTGACATCATGATACTCAAACTTGACATTATGTACTCAGACTGTGACATGATACTCAAACTGTGACATGATGATACTTAAACCTGACATTATGAACTCAGACTGTGACATCATGATACTCAAACTGTGACATCAATATGCTCAGACTGTGACATCATGATACTCAAATTGTTGTTGTTTTAGGGTTTATCACCATTTTTCAGCACATGATGGGCTATACATGGTGGCCAGTATTATTGGTGGAGGAAGAATGCGGGAAAACCCCTGGAAAGAACCACCATCCTACAAGAAGCTACTGACAAGCTTTCTCACATAACTACATTAGCTGAATCTTAGACTTGAACCCACACAGACAGAGGTGAGACAGCAGTGATCCATAACGGAAAGTGCTTTAGACCACTTGGCCACTCAGGGCCCCTTACTCAGACTGTGACATCATGATACTCAAACTTGACATTATGAACTCAGACTGTGACATGATACTCAGACTGATATCCAGATACTCAGAATTTAATGTCATGATACCCAAACTATAACAGCATGGTACTCAAACTTGACATTATGAACTTAGATTGTGACATCATGATGTTCATACTATCACAATTCTATTGAAAGTTGACAGCATTTGACGAGAATATGTTAGAATGAGGTTGTACCTTTTAATATGATCTGAGGATTCTTATGTAGTTTTTCTGTCACATAATGAAACAGATATATCAGTGGTACAAATGGAACAGTCTTGAATAACTTTGACTCTCAGAAAGAGACTGTTGTTGTTGTTGTTGTAGTAGTAGGGTTTAATGCCTTTTATCAGCACAAGATAGGTGAAACATGGTGGCCAGTATAAATGGTGTAGGAAGAACCTGGGAAAAATCCTGGAATGGGCCACTGACCCACAAGAAGCTACTGGCAAGCTTTCTCACATACCCACATTTGCCTAACCTGAGACACGAACACATGCAGACAGAGGTGAGATGGCAGTGATCCATAACAGTGAGCACTAAAAGACCACTGAGCACTCAAGGCCCAAAACAGACTCTGAAAAATGAGTGATACTTATCAGATTGGTGAGCTTTTGGAATCTGGCTGGATACAATGCATAGATCTTCATTATGAAAGACATTAAGATAAAATATAATGTTTCAGCCATCAGTGAAATACATTTGCTCTTATTTTTTAATTGCTGGAACTTTTGTATAAATAGAGGCGGAATTATTTTCCTTAAACTATTGTACACATTGTGTATAGCATCATTGAAATGTTGTGATGATGGTAAGGTTATTACGATGGAATAACAACAATTGGACATTGGGTCTGTTCAGAATAGCCATTATTTACTTCTGTGTTATTTTCCCAGCATGCAACAGGAAAAGATGAAGGAAGTTCCAAGTGATCATGGGTGTTTTAATTTTTTAAAATTTTCAACAGAAATAACACCATAAACATCTTGAACTTTTAAAACTATTATCTCTTGATTGCCACATCAGTCTGAAAAGTGACTCAGCAAGCTTGATTTAAATCAGCCATCCTATGCCTTTGCATGCATGGATGCATGCATCCATCCATACATACATCCATCCATCCATCCATCCATCCATCCATCCATCCATACATACATACATACATACATACATACATACATACATACATACATACATACATACATATATACATGCATCCATCCATCCATACATACATTACATCCATCCATATATGCATCCATACATCCATACATACATACATACATACATACATACATACATACATACATACATACATACATACATACATACATACATACATACATACCTACATAGTTATATAAATCAATGAAAACAGACATGTTTGCCCATTCTAATACCCATCATTTACCTATCTATACATTTGTGTTATTTCTCTCCTTTAAACAACTGAAAAAAACATTAAAAATAATTGTTTTAGGTCTGGATTACAGATCCCTTTATTCATTTTGTGCATAATTATAGACAATTATTCTTTAAATTTCAGGAAAATGAATCATCGAGTTCGCAGTGTGGGAGATTTACTTGATGGCTTATCTGATCAGGATTATGGTGGTAATGATGTTCCAGGAAAGGCTCGTAGACCCAGCTCTATGTTTGAGGAAACCTATCCAAATGTTTCTCAGGTATTTTTTTAATCAGTTGTGATCATAGCCAAAGATCTTATCATCAATTGTTTTGCCTTTCTTATTTCCTTACCTTTTAATAATTGGCTTTAATGTGTATATATAGCTGTCTGTAACTGTATACCATTCAGATTTATGATCACTCTGATTTTAAAAATGGAGACAAGATGAATAAAATGGCAGCCATTAAAGCGTTTTATCATACTCTTAATATAAGACTGACATGTTGATCAAGACAGTGTGCATTTACAGTAGTCCCTCATTACAGAATACCACTTGTTGCTGTTTTGGGTTAAACAGTAATTTATTTTAGCACATGTTACTGCAATACATGGTGGCCTGTACATCTGGTTGAGGATAAACCAAGAAAACCCCCAGCAACAATCACCAAAAGCTGCTGGCAAGCTTTCTCTTCTATACACATTGGCTGAGCCTGAGACTCAAACCAAAAATCTAAAGAGCCGGTGAGATGTCTTTGATCTGTACAGGCAAGTGCTAAAGATCACTTGGCCACCCATGCCCAGAATACCTCAATATAACATGGTCTTGTATAACTTGGTCTCTAATATAATATGGTCTCTAATGCAACATTGTCTCTAATAAACTTTATCTCTAATGCAGCATGGTTTCTAATATGGTCTGTGATCTATAAAGGCAAGTACTATAGATCACGCAGCCACCAGTGTGCCCAGAATACCTCAATATAACATGGTCTCTTAAGTATAACTTGGTCTCTAATATAACATGGTTTCTAATAAACATGGTCTCTACAGTAACATTATCTCTAATGTGGATGGTCTCTGATGTAATTAAAATAATGGATCCCTACATAAAGTGTCTCAGCATAACAATGTCCCCATTTTAAATGGCTAGTGTTATTTTGCTTGTACTATCTGCACTCAATTATAAGACATTATATATATATATATATATATATATATATATATATATATATATATATGCATGTTATCAAGTTAAAGCACATCTAGCCTATTGTCAGCTACAACTGTTATATGAAGATATTTTTCTTACTATTCTCAGTATTGGAATAAATCAAGAATGCCTGGATAATATTAATACTCAGCAATTCAAAAGTAAAAAAAAAGGACAGCAGAAACAGGCTTCTCATGAATTCATGGAAATTCTTTTCAACCATAAGAGGATCTATCCCTTTGAGTGCCTACTGTTTTAAATCATTTATATTTCTGGCAGTTCTTTAATCATAATTTTTGTGTTTCAGTTTCCTCAGTTTTAAACCTCAGTTATCTTGGCAACAAAAAGATAAAGTGAGATGTAGAACATGAATAACCAAGCCAGTTATTTAATCATCTAAATTTTTTATAGATGCTTAGTATGAATTGCATGCCAATAATATGTTCAATGTATCTCATTATACCTTCAGATGAATAATAGCTGCATGGACACTGCTCTTCACATTGCACAACAAGGAATGTTATACAGCCACTAATGCCTCCACCTGTATTCCCCAAATACCACACACTCCACCTTTACCTCTTTCTCCTCGTCCTCTTCCACTGTCTTCTGCACAATCTCTTCATTACCATGCCTCCTCACCACAAAAATCCTTAAGTCACCACAACATTCATTCCATAACTTACCCTCACCTTCTCTCAACAATCCCAAACTAAAATATTTCCAAGACTCACACTCGTTCTCAATCTAAGATTCCAGTAACTACCTCCCCATTTACAAGAATTTCTGACACTGCAGCTAGAGGTCTTACTGCATCTGCCCAATCACCACCACAACTGCTCCCACCACCCTATCCCAATCCTTCACAACCAAAGTCAGTAAACCTTTTCATATTAAGCTGATGAAGTTTTCATCATCTCTTCAGCAATCTCATCCTCCCTCTCTGGATTCTGTGGGTCCACCAGGTGGAAACAGCACCCAATATGGTAACCCAGCTCGACAACCAAGCTACCCTCCACCACCACCACCAGCACCTCCAGGAAGCCAGAATCACCCACCAGTGGACTATAGTGGTGTAGAGGAAGATGTTATGTAAGTTTTAAATACAATTTAACTGCCACTCTACCTACAATCCTTACAAAAGAATAAAAGTCTAAAAGCATTCATAAAATTATTTATTCTAATAAAAACACATTAACTCATTCAGCCCAAACAAACTTTACAGTAACACTGCTATTGTGCCCCAGCCACACTAAGCTGTGTCTAGCTGCTTGTGCCCCAGAGTGTTTTACCTGTTTTGAATTTTTTTTTAAAAACCATGCACATGCGAATCACACTTAATTTAATTTCTTTTTTTGTATCTAATATTAATCCATTAAATTTTCACCAATTAATCCAAATGAATTTGTCTACACAGTGATGTATTTTTCTTTCTATTTGTCCAAGTCTTTCACAATTTATTTATACGCTTTTTACAAAATTATGTGCAACATTGTTAGGAATATCACATTATCATCACTTAATTCCATTAAAATAAACCAGGAACATTTAGTATGTGATATGGTTTGAAACAATTTGTACATACATTTACTTTGCATTGTTCACATCCAGTTTTTGGTTCAGATAAAACTCTGTTCAATAAACACATTTTGCAGGTTGGATACCACATTTCGTTTGCTGATACCAATAATACAATATGCATTTTTAGGCATATGGATTGGTTTTGTTTGCGATGTCTGTGTACATTTTCTTTGGAAATAATAATAAGTGAAAAAAATATAGATTTCTCTTTTTTCCTTGTCAATTTGTCAATGTTTATTGTAGGTCCAGGATTCATTCCACTAAAATCATTGATTTGGACAGGCAGAAGACGATCGCTCTAATCTGCTAGATCAGCAGAAACTCTTTCATTTTCGCTAACAGCATCCTCTTCTTCTGACAATTCAATCTCAAGCACCTTCAATGTCCCATTTGAAATCTCACAAATTATCCAACTGTCGAACATATCTTTCCTCTACTTACTCAATATTTTTGAGATCAAAACCAAGAAACTCCTCATTTTCACCCTCACTGCCATCAAAAATCACTCGTGCTTCCGCCATCATTTTACGATTTTTTAAGAAAAAATCCACGTGTATTGAAATGGATCTCAAGTAGTAATCCTTGGTTTCTGAACATTTAAAGTTTGCCCAAACGAAAGTAAATTCATTTCTGATTGGTTACAAGTGGGTCTATTGCTTGGAAAAGCCCCATTTGTAACCAATCAGAGACTTTCTCTTGACCACACATTTGATACGAGTATGCACGGTACTGGCCATTGAATGTAGTCAAGAAACTGCGAGTCAGGACGGTATCGGCCGGCGAATGCAGAAATTAGATTACGAGCACAGACAGTATCGGGGCCAAATGAGTTAAGCATTGTAATGTTTTAAATGATGAAAAACTGTTAGAATACCAAATTGAAACATACCTTTGGAATCTGATGGAGAGCTTTTCTTTACACGTTTGATTTTAAATCCATTTTAATGCATGCCTATTGGTTTAACCAAAATGTATGCATTCATGTTCTACCTGTATTATGTTCTCAATCAGTGGCACATTTCTGGACATTACACTAATTCTGGGACATTACACTAATTCTGCCAATTTTGCCCCATATTGCATGTATATTCATTTTTTTTTTGGAATATAGAAAACAAGAAGCAGACATTTTATTTGGGATTGAGTGGGCAATGGCTGTTTATAAGAGAAGACCCAATATCGTCTTTATCATTGGGCATTTTCCCCAAGAACAATAATTGTCATCTACTTGTATTTTGAAATGATGTTGTCATTCGGTCACTCTGAATGATTTTGTTTTGAGTCAAGTCACTTACAAGATGTGTCTTGGAAATCAATCACTTTTTAAATGCTATTAATCATTAAAGTAGTACACAGAGTAAAAAAATCTTGCATTCCTGATGGATATAAAGTTAATATTTGCACTAGTTCTAAAGCATCAGACATTATAAAATGTTACTCTAGATTAATTGCTTGTAATTGCTAATACTGTACTTTTCGGAGAATAAGACTGTACATGAAGATTATATTAACCCAACCCAATATTAAAAATACGTAGGAAACAATGGAAAATTAGATCACTCCCTAGTTATGTCCCTCTCTAACATTTTCAAAATATGGCCAGTGATCTGGATTTATCAGTTAATTTACATCGTAAGATGTGGCTTTAAAAATAATTACAATAATACAGTAATGAGGAGTTTGTATAGCGCCTATTTATTAGAAGCTCTTAGCACTTGACAACATCTATAATGATATGACTACAAAAAAAAAAAATCCAAACTCAATGAATTTAGAAAACATAAAAACATGCCTAAAATATTAAAGGTAGGAAACATTATTAGGTCTTTAAGTTTGTTCTTGCAGTAAAAAATTGTGAGTTTTAAGAGCACTCTTGGAACCGATCACCGATCCGGCCCATAACCTTGAGGAAGTTACCCATGCCTGGTTCTATATAGACTGCATATAAGTTTGTTACAAATTCAAAATAAATATGCATAATAACGTCTTAGAGAGACAAAAACTTAACTACATTTCATACGAGATAAGCATACAGCTGGATGACCCCTCCAAAAAGATAACTGTCATTAATTTCAAGGGAGGTAAATATGATGGTTCACAACTTTTGTTAAAACTATGTAAGGATTTTTCATGATTTAACAAGCAATTTATTTGCTATCATTCTTACAAGGACCACCTCACACCATGTGATTTAAAACACAAGCATTTGCTGCTTAAGTTAGAACAGAATTTTGAAATGAAGTATCACACTTAAACAACGTACATATACATATGTGAATTTATTTTAAGAGAAAGCATTCAGTAATAATTTAATGCTTTAAGCAGTACTTGATACAATGGTCCATTTTGATAACTTTGTAAAGAATAAAGATCAAATTTTCAATTTGCTAAATGAGAAGAACCAAGTCAAACTGCAGGCAAAAAAAGATCCTTATCTGCTGTAACATAATGCGCATGCATATTAAGGTCTTAGCTGTTAGTTTTACTGATTAATAACAAACTTGACAGACCCAGACCTGATGGTACATTGTGTGATGGCAGATCTGGGTCTGTGGAGTTTGCAGATGGATTCATCTTATAAGCAAGTATACACTGTAGAATCTTATTTACTGGCAGATGTATAAAACAAATCAGATTAAGAAAAAATTAGATTGTTTAATTAGACATGGAGCTTACCTGGATTGAAATCATCAATTACAGGTAGGATCGACTTTGAGCTGAAAGATTCAAAGTCTATCCTGATGGATTTCTTAGATATTTACACATGTCAAATCATGATAGACCAACTTTACTTTTCTTGCAATTTTGTGTTTTTTTTTATGGTTAGTTTTAAACAAACCCAAAACAAGAAAAGAATAATATATATAAATATTAAAATTGGGCAACTAATTGTAAAAGATTTTGCAGCTCTTTTCTAGTACACATGCATTATGATCTAACTACAGTCAGATTGTAATGTAATGTGTGATATAAGCTATCATCAGATTGTAACATATTTGTGCAATTAACAATTCAGATATTATTGGTTATTGATTTTTGTATTTAAAACATTCATGTCAATAAATTGGTTTGACAGTGGCCATTGAGCTAGCAAGGTGGCCAACCAAAATTATCAGACCATATTTTTCCATACAAATTCATCAACTTTTTTTTATTATATGTTTAAAACTAGGATATAAAATATTATCTTGTAAAACTTTAATTTAGATCTAATCCAAATTGTCTTGTCTGAAAATTTTCTGTCTATCATAATTTCCTTTCCTGTGAATGAATTCCATTTATACATTTTTGCTCATGACATCACAAAATGACATATACTTTTGCAGTCAGGTCATCACTAATGGATCACAGCATTTTTATCAAAATATATGTGTCTATTTCCTTTTCAAAAGTGGCAGTTGATTTCCAAAATAGGTTTCCTACAAGTGCCAGTCTAAAACAGAAAAGATAAATCAACTAATAATAATGATCTGGACTCTTTGGAAGCACAGGTATATTGTACATAGTTGCCTATGAGTATAACTACAAACTGCATAGACCCAGATCTGTCATTGCACAATGTGCCAGCAGATCTGGGTCTGTGCAGTTAGGAGTAATTAGTAGAACAAACAACATAGACTCTGATCTACAGGCACATTATGCCTTGGCAGATCAAGATCTTTGTCCTTTGCTCTGGACAACATTTTTCTAATTTTACAAATGTAGTCCATCATCACCTTCCATATGACCTATCTTCCATGAATGTACTGCCATGCAACTAATGTCAAGTATAGTGTTTCATACAGTCAGTGCACTGGAGTTTTAGAGAGAATTAAAACATGACCAGGAATATTACTTGGTATTAGAATGAGAAGGAAAGGTAGATATGTATTAATATATAAAATATAACATGCTGTGAACATACCAAATTAATTATCATATGCATTCTCATTCTTCAGTTTTCAGTCAAATCCAATGTTTGCGAATGTTTCCCTCAGGAAGGCAGTGACCAATGACAGATCTGCACCAAAGATAAAATGACCAGTCAACATGGACTTCAGTCATTCATAAGCAAAGATGCTGCTATAAAAGCAAGATCAGTCAAGAAAAGAAATAGAAATCATCTTTACAAGTTCAAGTCATTCATCATAACCACAGCAAGTTGTCAGAGTTAAATGTACATGCAATCTACATGCTTTTGTTTCTGCTGATTTCACTTAAATGTGTTATTTTATTTTAGAGGATAGTAATTCTTCTAAGTTATGGATTTTATAAAAATTTTACTTACTGCTCTTTATTGTTTTATAGTACAACATTCTATTATGATAAATAATAGTGAAATAATGCCAGTTTTTTCTCCTGTTTTCCTAATACACCTCTCCCTTGATAATTTGTGCACAACAATGTCCATACACATGGGTTTGAGTTACTGAGGTTACCTCAAAAAAGTATGGGGAACCTATCCCTTCTGGACATCTAGAAAAACCAGGGAAGATAATGGTGCTATTTAATGACTGAATACTCATTTTAAAATTTCATTGAACTAATTATCAGTAAAGAGCTTTTTTCTAATGAAGTTTACTATTTTGTAGAAATTACCTTTATTTTCAAAAAACCTTATCCCTGAAAAAACGTTAGCAAGATTTTCCAAGAGGTTGTAATGGTTGTCATGTGAAAATCAAAATTCAGCACTTAATTAGATTCTCAGAAATGCACATGGACATAACTATGATCATGGTAGATTGATATTTTTCACTTTTGAATGCAAGATGGCATATTGCATACATGATGATTACACTGAAATCAAATTAAAAGATAAAATTAAAACATGAATTTCACTTGACAAAACTTAATTGGTATTTATTTATGAACATGTCACCACCAGATGGCATTGGTGACATTTTCAATTATCAAAATGTTGTCAAATGATGTTATTTATTTACAGTGTACTGAGAATGTAATTTGAAAAGAAACTGAACAAAATATGACTTCTTGTTAAAAGTTTAGAATTTCATGATTCTGATTCAAATTTTCATATTTTCGATGATAAATGAGTGATATATCAAAATTTCATTAACTATCTTTGACTGCAATTTGCTTCACAATTTTGGGGGTATTTTAAGTAAAAAAAAAATGGGATTCATGGTTCATTATAAGCAGGTTCATGTGTTATCCAGGTGCTAGTTATCAAGAGAGTGGTGTGTACATGTGTAATTTCTGTAAAATTGATAGAGAATTAAAGTTTCACCAAGTGATAAAGAAACAAATCCTCCTTATCATTGACTGCGTATCATGTAATATATTCATCAAATTTTAATTCATTTGATACATATTGTGCAATAATACACCCTAAAAACATCTTAAACTGTTTTGTATAGCATTGCTGGATAATCCTTTTATCTGTCAAAATGCTGGATAATCCTTTTATCTGTCAGAATGCTGGATAATCCTTTTATCTGTCAGAATGCTGGATAATCCTTTGATCTGCCAGAATGCTGGATAATCTTTTAATATGTCAGTATCTGGATAATCCTTTATCTGTCAGTATGCCAAATAATCCTTTTATCTGTCAGTATGCTGGATAATCCTTTAATCTGCCAGTCTGCTGCACCTTGCAAACTTTTATCCACAAAAGTCTCATTCTATTTTTATTTCAGATATTCTGTTAATCAGACTTTAGTCAGACTTAACTTTGGTTGATTTGATCTGTTGCTTTAGTTCAGTCCAGGCTCACTTTTATATTGATGAAATTCTGATGTTCAACATTGATTTTCATGAGACTGTCACTAATGAAACAACATTCTTGTAGTAATAACATGGTCATTAGGAGTCAAAATTTTTTTTTCTTATATATTGCAGAGATACAAATACAAGGGGCTGGTTTAATGTAGTATGTGATATAACTGCCATCAGTCATGGAAATCTATGCCACCATAATTATAGGTCTGGCTAACCTCTGTACTTACAAGCTTGGAAAGTCAACATACTTACAAGCCTGGCTAATGACCATACTTACAAGCCTGGCTAACTGCTGTACTTTTAGTCCTGGCTATCCACTGTACTTACAGGTCTAGCTAGCCACTTTACTTACAGACCTGGTTAGACACTGTACTTACAGACCTGGCTAACTGCTGTACTTACAGGTCTGGCTATCCACTGTACATACAGGTATCGCTAGCAACTGTACTTACTGTCATGGCTAACAACTGTACTTATTGGTCTTGCTAGTGATTCTACTTACAGGTCTGGCTAGTGACTGTACATACAGCCCTGGCTAGCCACTGTTCTTACAGGCCTGGTTAGTCATAGAACTTACAGGCCTGGTTAGTCACAATTCTTACATGTCGGTCTAGTGAATGTTAACATGCCTGTTTTACACCTCTTTGGTCCTGAATGTATTTACCACAAATATCATATGCAATGTCTACAGGTAAGACATCTTATGTTGATGATTGTTTCCAGGTTGACCAATTTCCTCCACTTCAAGATCCACCTCACTCCAACAATTTATCCTGTATAATCTTTGGCTTTATTACTTAAACAAGTAATTCAAATTGAACCTTAGACTCTCACAATTTTGACATTTATTACCATATACACTCACTTTTAAGTCCTATAGAACTGTAGACAACATTGACAATGATCTGTCATAGCATAATGTACCAGGTAATCAGGGTCAGTGTTATACTGATTACTCTTAACAAACTGCCAGTATATTACATGAATCTATTCAGTTTGCAGTTGAACACCAGTATATACAGTATCTTTGATCAGAATAAATTTTCAACATCATAATTTTTAGTCTGCTTGTAGCATGTTACACTTCAAAGAACTGGCTACATCACTAGGAAAGATGATAAATGACACAGTTTCAATATGTGTGCTAATTTGCACTTATAAGCAAACATTTGTGAAATACCCAAAAACTGAGCAATATCATGTACCTGTTTTATGTTATTTATTATTTGTTACTTTTTATTTTCAATTACTTTGTTAAAAGTTTATGTTTCAGACAAATTAATTATAATTTTACACCATTTTTGCACCTTTTAATATGAACAGTTAATAATTGCAAGCAAAAATATTAAATTGAATTTTGCTAACAAAATAAATGTACCTTCAAGTTTTTTAGGTGTGACATTGGGAAGAGCAGTTAGCTCCCTTTTCCTCAGCATGAAACATATTCATATGGTGTGTTACAAGTGCCATTTAAAAACCAACAAACCAAATTTCACCTTTTTTTAAGAGGTAACCATCTACTTAATGCTAGTGTTGTTCCAGTTATCGATTATAATCAATCATCAATTGGTTGAGCAAACCAATAAGATAATCGATTGTGAACTCCATAATCGATTGTGTGTAAAGGAAGACTACTTTTTAGGTGCGTGCAAAGCACAAAGGTTAGTAAAATACCCAGCCACTAAAGTTGACCTGAAATTTATTAGTCCCTTCACAACTACAAATAAAAAACCTTACAATTCATAATTAGAAACATATAGTCATTATTACATGGTCAAGTTGTTTAATTGTTGAGTTAATAAATTTAAACACATTTTGTTGATTTGTTTAAGTTAAATTGCAACATCTTTTATAGTATTTATAAACAATGACAATAAACAAGTAAATCATGTCCTTCTATACTTTAAATGATAGACACATCACAAATGAACAAAAGAATTTTGGGGGATTGTAGCAGTATTTCAGTTACATATGACTGATCAGCCATAAAAAGTTGCATTCATTTAACAAAGTTGTAGAACAAAAGTAACACACAATGTAATATTATTGTCAGGTCATTACAAGAGATTACTCCTGTTTATTTACAAACATATAAAACTGATAATAGATATAACTGTTACACAAAAATTAAAATTTGCTCTTAGTAACCGATTATAATCGATGATTAGTTGGTTAAGGGGAACCGATTATCGATTACAAATTTCTGACTGATTCCCATCACTACTTAATGAAGTTCCATGGAAGTATTGACTGTGGAAGTGCAGCCCATCATCTGTTTTCACATTTAAAATCAGATATACTTTAATTTTCAATAATTATTTTAATTCAACAAGACATAAGCATGACTTGAATTTACAACTGGCTTTGAGGTTTCAAAAATGTATTAGTTTATTTATTATTGATTATATTCCACTTAACAACATTATAATTTTTAATATATTCATCATCTGAAATAAAACATTAAAACTTTGCATGGCAACATTGTGTTTTTTTATGTCATGGTCAACAAAGTTTGTCACTCATCTGTCCATAAGGCCTTTTGATCTAATGGTATGGCCATCCATCCCATGGTGCGTTGTTCATCAAATTTTACCATCTTGTTTATTCTCAAATACCACTTGCATGTTTTTTTTCTTCCAGTTTCAGCATCTTGACAATGAGGCTTTTAAAGTTAAATCAGAATGGTGTATGTCAAATATGGAAAGATGGACATTTTTTTTTTTTTATAGCTAAGCCTATTTGAAGGTCTTAAGAACTTCTAAACCTCAAACATCAACTACTGGTGTTCATGAGAGATGCACAACCTTTTGATTTTGTTGGGCCAATGCTGCTCATTATGATGTTTTTCATAGTGGCTATTGAGTTATTTATTTTTTGGGAGGGGGGGCTGCTGATAGTGTGTGTATGTGTGGAGGGGGGTATTGGAGAGCAATGAGGCTAATGGAGTAGGGGTGGGATGGGGCAATAAGAATTAAGATTTTGATCACCTCCATTAAAAACAATAAAAAACCTCTTAAGAAGTTCTTTAACACATGCACACACACACATGCTCATGCATCATAAAAGACTTTAGTCAAATTGTAATAAAAGGCAAGCCTTTCGGGTTTAAAAATGATACCAACTCACCATGAAATCATTACTAAAAACAGAAATTGTTTCAATTAATATTTTTTGTAAACAAAATAGTTAGAATTTGATGAATTTAGATGAAGAGCATGCTGAAAGGGTGTGTGAAATTTGCACAAATAGTTTCAATCTAATATCAACAATGGCCACACAAAACATAAATAAATATGATGATTGTATGACTTCATAATACAACCACTAAATAAAATTAATTATCCCAGCATTAAGGTCTTTATAATTTGTACACAAGAGGCAGACAATTCATCAATTATGGTCACCCATCACTAGGAAAGATAAATGAAGCATGAAATGATTTCATAGAATAATAACTAAACAGAATTTAACCAAATTTATAATGATGAATACCAACTGACCATCACACGGGGCAGTCCTTACTAACCCAAGCTACCTGGATAATGTTAATGTGCCGGGTATGTTGCTAATAGCTAACAGTCTAATCTTAATAAGGTGAGCAAAATCTTACCCACTTTGGCCTCTGTTATTGTTATTATTACTTTTTTAAAACATAAATTGACATATTTATCTATGTGACTATTGCTTTTAATTTGCAAAAGATACTCTAGTTTAATGAATAGACTAATTCCATTACAAGAAATTTTTATTAATTACACAAGCTCTCCACGTGTATTGTGTCTTTGTCCTTAATTAAAATCAACTAAATATCTAGTATGAAACCTGTTTGAAGAATGAATTTTATGTTTACTCAAGAGAGTAGAGATCACAATGTAATTATCATGGAAAAGTATTGGTCCAATATGCATTACTCTATGAGTCTTTATATCATTCACTATTTGTATATGAATAGCCTTGTAACATTGTTACCAGTGTAAAAGAGTTAGTTGAATTTGGTTTAGGCATGAAAAGTCAAATATTATAGCTAGACTTCAAGACTGAATTTAGCCATTTTTAATATTAGTTTTTGCTGCACTGTTGTCATGTTAAAATATATTTGTATAATATAGACAGGGGGATATGTTGTTAGACCTTGTGCCCAATCCAAGGATATCATATTGTGACAATAAAATATGTTTTATCTAACAAAGATGCATATTACTTATAATGATTACATGATATAGCTGTACTGGATATCACTGACAATGAAGACAACATATGCTATATCCATACTAGATATCGCTGATAATGAGGACCATGTATGATCTATCTGTACTGGATATCACTGACAATGATCACAACCTATGATCTATCTGTGCTGGATATAATAATAATAATAATAATAATAATAATAATAATAATTATAATTGCAATAATAATAATTTCAATAATAATAATATTATTATTATTATTAATAATAATAATGAGGACTTTGTATAGTGCTTAATCTTTAGAAGCTCTAAGCTTTGTTTGTTTGTTTGTTTGTTTGTTTTAATGGTTTAACGCCATGTTTCATCACAAGATAGGCTATACATGGCGACCAGTATTAATGGTGGAGGAAGAACCCAGAAAACCCTGGAAGGAACCACCGACCTACGAGAAGCGACTGGCAAGCTTTCTCACATACCCACATTGGCCGAATCCGAGACTCGAACCCACGCAGACAGAGGTGAGATGGCAGTGATCCGTAACGGACAGTGCTTTAGATCACTCAGCCCCTCGGTACTCTAAGTACTCTACAATATATATAATGATATGACTACAACAAAACAAAAAATAAAAATACATGAGATTAAAAAACAAAAAAAAAATGCTGAAAATGTTAAGGCGGCAAACATGATTGCAGTCAAAAAAAGGTGAGTTTTAAGAGCACTCTTGTAAGGGATCACTGTGTCTTTGTGTTTCATTTCAGTGGGTACTTTATTCCACATTGCTGTCCCTGGTATGCAAAAGAACGTTGTCCATATGACTTCGTTTTCATAGTGGGAATAATGAGTATATGATTGTCTGAAGAGAAATGTAAATATTTTGCTGGTGTGTACACATGGATGAGGCCAGATAGGTATGTTGGACTTGAGTCCATTAGTGAAACATAGCACAGAGAACATAGCACAGAGAACAAATTTTGTGTTTTTTTTTAATCTGGATCGATTGGATAGCCAGTGTAGGGTACAGAGCAGCTGGTAGGTGTGCTCTGATTATGGTACGCTAAGGATGATCCGAGCAGTTGTGTTTTGAACTTTTTGAAGTTCAAATATCAATGACAAGATTCAAATCTTAAAAGATAAGGCTTTAACAACTCTTAAAGATTCAACTATACATGAGGCCAAAAATGATACTTACACAGAAATTGCTATTAATGCATGTACATGTACTATACACAAGATGGAAAGGATAGTGAAATGAATAAGGAAATATATAAAATATACAAATGATTGAATAGAGACATTCAAAACAATTAAATGTAGAAATTTGTATAAAGAGCAATATATATCAATCAGTGAGTGCAGCTTTGTATGATGAGATGTAGGAAAAGGGAGTAATTGTGATGGTGATACCACATTGACAGACTGGATCATTTGGTAGGATGATCAAACTTTTCTCCTTATCAATCATATTTGGCAATTCCAGTTCGGATAGGTCGTGCAGGTGCCCTAATACGATGTTGGAACTATTTAATCTCAGTAATTCTAAAACAGAAATGAAAAATATGTGATAGTGTCAGGAATAATTAGAGTAGAAGACTATAGTGTTCAGTGGGATCAGAGCCAGGGCTTCAAACTTCCTTCATACAAATTTAATAGTACAAGGTTCGGTAACCCAATACGTCTATAACTTTAGACTATGCTTCCATACATCCAGATAATTATGCAATTTCAGTTTCAACTTTATGATTAATTCAAGTAATTCAACGAGATGATTAATTACGAGTATATAGTTATGGTTGTTGTTATATGGATTGGATTCAGATGCATGTCTGAATCAGAGAATTCAAATAATTAGATTACCAAAATATTATTTTTCCAAAACGTTTGGAAATGTATTCACTAGTTCAGGTTTCTTATCATCCAATCAGAAAAAAAATGAAGCTGTCTTTGACTATTCCTGAGTTTATGTGACACACACTCCTTTTATCCATTGAAAATTTGTGTATTCCATGTATGATATCAAACTTATTGTCCCTTTTCTATTTAAAAAACAGTGTAAAACAGTTTTAAAAAATGGCATATTCATGCTTTGTGATCAATATTTGTGTCAATTAAATGATTAAATTTCTCTACTATTACATTTAACTTGGAAAAATTCCTGCTGAAAATTCATACAAGATGCTTTTTAAAAAAATGAGTTAAACTCCATGCATTTTTCATTTAATCAAAATTAAAAGATTACTCTGTGGAGGTTATGAGCTGACTGCTATTGTAAGCAAGTTCATTTTTCATTGTTCATACCATAAAAGTTGGTGGAGGGGACTTGTACGTACCTCAGGATCTGTTACACAAGTAGGGTCAGCTATTTTCAAGGTTACTGTCTGTTGCAGAAGTAGCAATTTGCTCAATTCAGACATTAATATCACAATGTGTTGATTTGTATAGACCAACTTCTATACCCCATGGCTTTACAATGTTAGATTTGTATAGACCAACTCCTCCTATACCCCATGGTTTTACAATGTTCACCCAGATTGTCATTCATGAGTGCATGTGCTATGGGACAATATAAAATAATCACACCAGCAACAAACCAACATGGTCACACGACCACTTGCATTATAGTGTTTATGGTTAGTCATTGTGGTTGATATTGCTTTGTTAAAGTGGGCCAAAAGATGTACTGCATACATTTACTTCAATGATTTTGTATGAAGTATTAAATCCTTAGATTACTAGCGTGCTTAACGTGCTTAATATAGGGCCGCAGACATTGTTTACTTGAATAAGTTTTATTTACAAAGTAAGAAATCAACAGATTACTTGTATACTTAAGTATGCGTTTACCTGTGTACATTGGATCTGTAAACGATTTGCAAAGAAATCTGCTAGCAAACATTCCTATACTATTAATCGTGATTATACTGCATATGCTCAGATTCCTGTACTGTGTGACTACTACAGGAATATGGTTATTAATCAGCACTATATTATGTATGACATATTCCAGATACTATCTGTGTACCTTTACTATGACAGAGATTATGTGGAAATATTGTATTAAACAATCATCTTAGTATATTTTTGAAAATACAAAGTTCACATTTTGATGTATATAGTATTTTGAAAGAATTTTTGAATATTTCCAATTTTGGGATTATATTACTAAAGCAATGGAGTTTTGTTTAAATCCTACAGAGAAGATTAAATCACTGTTTTGCTTATATGAATCATATAGGTTTGTGAAAGAGGCCCAAAAAATGTATAATGAATTTTCAAATACGGAGGCAGAGCATGTTAATAAAATTAATAAATATAGGGATTATCTTTGAAACACAACGACTTAGACGTAGCCAGTCTTATGAGATTAAAAGCAAAAAGTTATTATATTAGATTTTATATTAAAGAAAAGAAGCCACAGATGATGAGCAGGCGATTCAGTGTGGATGAAGTGAACAGCAAATACTTGAATGACGATGTAATTAATGAATATAAGTAGCAATGAAGCTCACCATGGAGACATTAAAGAGATGCCTTTTGGCATTATAATATATAGGAGGACCTAAGACACGTTTTCGTTAGAATGTGAAATTTGTAGAAGATGACGAGTCTAAGCAAATGACGCAATATCAAAAGTTTGTGCGAAGATGTTCACATGCAAAAGACACAAATTATGAAGTCAGTATGCAAGGAGTGCGGGACATTTTACTTCATCTGATGTGATTGTACAAGCGGCGGTCTTTTATGAGTTGGTATAATACCTTGTAATGATAAGCGTGCAGTGCCTTGGCCAAAGATTGCATAAAAAAAAATTATATTAACACGCAAGAATATAGTTGATGATAACCCGCAGTGTATACTGGCCCAAGTTTGGAAATTACCATTGAAAATCAAATGTATTTTACAGTAAATGGCCATGCAATTAAATAGTATCCACTGACAGTATTTCTACAAACCTATAATATTACGTATACCATCAGTTGAAAACATATATTATAATTTCTTTTAAAGAATATCATACGCAGAAATAGAAGAATATAAGAATATAATATAAGGATGCACTGAGTGCAAAGGTGTATGGCTTGGAAATCTATGCGGCAAAACTTAAGTCATAAAGAATGCTGCGAATAGTATTTCCTTGTGCTACGTCAATGTGTTAGACCATGTGTTAAATGATTGTAAAAACATCAAGTGATATGATTGTAGAAACATCAAGTGACATGATTGTAGAAGCATTAAGTGACATGATTGTAAAAACATCAAGTGATATGATTGTAGAAGCATTAAGTGACATGATTGTAAAAACATCAAGTGATATGATTGTAGAAATTTCAAGTGACATGATTGTAGAAACATCAAGTGACATGATTGTAGAAAAATCAAGTGACATGATTGTAGAAACATCAAGTGATATGATTGTAGAAACACCCAGCAATAGTGATCAAAAAGATACACAAGTCAATGAAGTAATAGGATTCAAGCGATTGGAGGTTTTGATCCTGATAAAACAAATATGATTGAAACATTTATTGATACCATTTGCAATAAGACGGTGATTTATCCCTGTATACCAGAATGCATACCGTTAATCAGTTGAGGAAACTCACGCGATGGCGTGGGATACAAATATCAAGCTGTATGCGAAAAGCTACTATATACTTGAATTATTAGGAATCACATCACAATTAATACTTCCAGTTCAGTACCCTACGAATGTAGTTCTAGTCTATTTTTAGAACATTTTTTCCTCTCTCCTTTTGGTGGTGATAGAAGAGTTATATTGATGCATCTTTGGTATGGATTTAAAGTTAATTGTTTATTCTTGAGAATAGGAGCTCTGAGAATGGCTGCCTGTATGTATTTTGGCGACAGTGCACACTGTGTAATTAAGCCTTAGTGATGATCCGGAAGTGAAATCAGTGTTCTGTGTACATGCTGCTCTGTTTACAGTGCAGCCACTCAAAAAAATGCCGGTCAACCATTGACAAGAATTTCACCGTGAAGTCATCTTTGGGGGTATTTTAGATTTTCATATGATTTGTATTGATTGTCACACTGTGGAAAGGTCAGTGCTGAGAAATATATGTAGAGAACATATAGTAAAATTAATTGTGGTGTATGGTCATTATAGCACGTTAATGAACCACAGTTACTTCCCCCCAGATCAACCACATCCGGTTGTAATGACAACATTAACAGAACAGCACTTGAAACAATCCGCGCGTGAGCGTAAAAAGGAAACATCAAGAGGTGCAAGAAAAGCTGACTTACATTATTAAGTCTTACAGTGGTACCGCATCTGCCTGTGAGACAACTTTGTGAAAATTCAACACCATTTAGTATCAAAATTCCTACAAGGACCAAATGAGCAGAGATTGCACCTAACGCTGAAGACGAACAAAACCACCAACGTATTTCAGCCACTATCGCCGCCGAGACAGTTGTCAACTGGCCCAAGTGCCAGAATTTCAATTACAAAACATCATGGAAATTTTGAAAACTATTATGCATGGAAATTTTGAAAACTTATATGCGATTATTTCGAACGCTTAAGCGCCAAGAAAAGACGCTAGAGATTTAAAAAAAAAAAAAACGATCAACGATGATTCCTGGGCTCATAGCATTGCTACAACGCGCTGGTACCTCCTGAGTTATAGAAGACGAAGCTCTTGATGCACATTTAACTATGCTGCTTAACCATAAGTCATCATACAAAGATGGGTTTATTATCGCAACACCGTGGATTCATGCTTGTCCACTTGTCATTGACCATAACGACGCCATGATAATCTTAGATTAAATCGACAAAGGCATTGAAAATAAGAAATATATAAATTTTAAAGAAAATCGAATGTTCAGGTTGGACTCTTGATTTGTGTATGTAAGTTCAAATTAATACTTCCCCAAACATACCATTCTGAGTATCGAATTATATCATCATCATCATCATCACCATCATCATCATCATCATCATCATCGTCATCCTCTTGACCACTATAGTGTGGTCGTTGATGCACTGTGCTGCTGAACATCTGACCAATTCCCTCCACTTGTCTCGATCATCTGCCAATGCATGTGTCTCCGCAAAACATTTCCTGGTCCATTCTGTTATTTTTCTCTGTCTACCTCTCCTTCTGCCACCCTGGACACTACCCTGCAGTACTGTTGTAGATAGACTGTTGGCTCTAGTGCTATGGTCATACCATTTCAGCTTTCTACTTTTGACAGTGGTAAGGAGGTCTTCATTATGGCCCACGTTATGTCTGTCTGATGGTGTTACGCACTTCTTTATTTATTGGTGATGTGGTCCATGTAGGAGATGCCAAGGATGGTTCTGTAGCATCTCATTTCAAGTGCCTGGATTCTTCGTTGTGATTCTGCTGTCAGGTTCTAGGAATCACATGAATACAAAATTACTGAGATGACTAGTACTCTCAATAGTCTGATTTTAGTTTTCAGACTGATATTCTTGTCTCTCCAGATGGGTCTTTGCTTTGGCATAGCTGCCGTTGTTTGTGCTGCGTGACAGAATTTCTGCTCTTGATGCCTCGTCGGTGATTTTGGAACCAAGATATTTGAATTGGCCCACTGTTTCCTGTTCCTGTTGTCTGACTTTAACCTTGGTTGAGATTTGTTTGCCACTATTTTTCATAATTTTCGTCTTCTCGGCGCATATCTCCATGTCAAATCTGGAAGATGTTTCATCCAGCTTCTTCACTAAGGTGGCAAGCTCGTCTTCACTGCCTGCCAGCCCATCAGTGTCGTCTGCAAAGCATAGGTTGGTGATGCTAAGCCCTCCAATACTGACTGTCCCACAGTGGTTTACCAGGGCTTCCCTCATGATGCCCTCTAATTAGATGTTGAAAAGCGATGGCGACAGGAGACAGACTTGATGTACTCCAACTGTTGTCTTGAACCAGTCTCCCACAGAACCTTGAGCAGTTACTGCACTGGTAGCCTTGGCGTACAGCTGCTTGATGATACTATACACATCAATCTGATAATTTGTGATCCATGTTGTACTTCTTCATTGTGTCCCACAATGCATCATGTCACACTCTGTCAAAAGCCTTTTTGAAATGTATGAACACATGATAGATGTATTGTTGATGTTGTGAGTAATTTTAACACAGAACCCCAAGGTTGAATGTGTTCTGTTGTGCTTCTTCCACTTTGGACCCCGCCCTGTTCTTCAGCGATTATTGCTTCTGCTTGTGGGTTCAGTCTGTTGAAGATGATATTCAGCATCACCTTACTGGCATGGATGATCAAACTGATAGTTCTGTAATTGTGGCACAGCTGGAAATTGCCTTTTTTGGGGAGTGTTATAATCAGTGACTGGGTCCACTGTGTTGGCCATTGGCCTGTCTGCCAGATCTTGTTGCAGGTTTTTGTTAGTAGCTCTATCACTGATTCCCTACCATTCTTGATTTGTTCAGCTGGGATGTTGTCTACTCCAGCTGCCTTCCCATTCTTCAGTGCTCTTATTGCTGACTCAACCTTTTCTTTGAGAATGGGGAAATCATCATCATTTGTGAAGTTTGGAACTTCAAGCACCTCTGGGTCTCCTGTGGACGGATGGTTGTAGAGTTCTTTACAATACTCATTCCAATTTTCTGTAATGTCACTTGCTTCTGTGATGCATTTTCCATTTTCGTCTAGAATGGTACTGACTCTTGGTTGCTTCTGTTGGGTGAGGTCTTTCACAATTTGGAATGCCTTTTTGCTGTTATTCTTTATCAGACTGCTCTCTATTTCTGTGCACTTTTGTCCAATCCAATCTTCTTTTGCCTTCTTCAAGTTTTTTTCCTAATATTCTTGTTTATTTCTCGGTACTCCACTGCCCCTATTGTGTGTCTGGTGTTTTTGAGTTATAAAGCGACGCCCAAGTATGTTCCGTCGCGGCCGGTGATAAACAATGACAGATTTAAGGTTTTCGTTCGTGTTTTTTCATTTGCTTATATTTCCTAAAACCCTGAATGGATTTTGAATGAATTATCACGAAACTAAGATGATTCTTTCAAAGTCATTCATGCTTGCCACTTTGACCTTGATGAAAATTCTTTACCCTTGGGATGCATCATTTTTGAAGCTGAGACAATTCATTTTGCGACGCGCATTCTGTCATATGTGATCTTGGGGTCAGCGTTACGGTCTAGAAAATCTGCCTTAACGTTTTTCTCTTTTGCCTCTAATTTGTTTTTCTTTCCAGTCGCATATATATATATATATATATATATATATATATATATATATATATATATATATATATATATCAATCAATCAATCAATCAATCCTCTCTGCGCCGTCTGGTGCTTGAGGCAACAGCAAGGGAGCACCATTTCCGTCTATCGGCAGCTATTGCAGGGGCGGTCTGATAGGTGAGGCCTCTGGTCTTAAGGTCTCTCTCCACTGTTCGTCGCCAGGTCTCTTTGGGTCTGCCACGGTACCTTTTCCCCTGTGGGGTCCATCTCAGTGCCACCCTTGGTAGTGAGTCAGGAGGCATTCTGCAGACATGTCCGAGCCATCTCCATCGCCGAGTTGAAATGATCTCAGAGATGGTGCTTATACCCGCTCTGTGCCGAAGCTCCTCATTTGAGATCGTGTTTGGCCAGAAGATCCTCATGATGCGTCGCAGGCATTTGGTTTGAAACACTTCGAGCTTGTGTTCTATGTTCGCAGTGGACTTCCAACACTCTGAGCCGTACAAAAGGACGCTCAACACGTTGCTCTTGAAGATACGGATCTTCGTGTGGACACTGAGGTTTCTTGTCCTCCATATGGGCTTCAGCACTGCGAAGGTTTGGTTGGCCTTGCCGATTCTTGTGACGACTTCCCTTGTGCTATCTCCATCCGTGGCGACCTTACTACCCAGGTAAGTGAAATCGTCTAGTTCTTGCAGAGGCTGGTCATTGATGGTAATTGGGTTGCCCACTCTAGTATTCTTCCTCAAGACTTTTGTCTTCCCTTTGTTGACTCGAAGACCTATGGTATTTGCTGTCTGTACCAACTGTTTTGTCTTCTGTTGAATATCCTGGTGTCTGCTTGCCAGCAACCCGATGTCGTCGGCATAGTCCAGGTCATCCGGCATTGAGGTCAACGTCCATTGTATTCCATGCCTCTTGCCCTCTGTGGTGCGGCGCATGATCCAGTCAATGGCCAGTGAGAAGAGAATTGGAGAGAGAATGCATCCTTGCTTCACTCCGGTTTCCACCTTGAATGGTTCAGTGAGTTGGTTGTTGTGGATTACTCTGCACTCAGAGTTTTCGTACAGGGACCTGATGACATTGACAATTTTCTTGGGGATGCCATAATGTCGTAGGATCCTCCACATGGAGTCTCGGTGCAGGCTGTCGAAGGCCTTCTCAAAGTCCACAAAGACCACATAAAGGGATCCATTCCATTCATGAGACTGCTCAAGTATCTGCCTCAGTGTGAATATGTGGTCGATGCAAGATTTGCCTTTCCTGAAGCCTGCTTGTTCCTGGCGTAGGATGCCGTCCACACACACACACACATATATATATATATATATATATATATATATATATATATATATATATATATATATATATATATATATATATATATATATATTCGCATATATGTTATAAACCCTTGATTAATTTATTTTCTTCATAATTTGCTGACCTTTGTTTGGGTCATGGTCTGACAGTTAACATCAATACTTTTATCATGAGCTCAGGCCATTCTTGTTAGTTCTGGCCCGTCATCCAGCCTATGTTATCCATCATCTTTTGCTTGTTATCGCTACTTTTACGGATCTGCTTTGAAGCAAGTCATGCATGGAATTTGGCATACGGTTTCATCCAGACGTCTAGCTATCCCTATGAAGATAGTGCTTCTCAGATATTCAACAGGACTGATGTGGTGGCCATTCTGAAAATCATGCTATCCCTGCTCATTTTAAATGGATTGGTTTTTCGTTTTAGTCTCGATGAATAATGCCAGTTTGATATTTTCATGGCTATTTTAGCCGTCTTGATATCTCTTCTTCATACTATCATAGAACTTCAAATAAGTAAAGAGATGACTGCAATTTATAGCTGGTTCCAAGTTAAATCGTGTTCGATATATGCCCCCAACATCGTTGCCATGGCTGCCTAAAATAAATAATTATTGCGGCTTCTGCTTCCGAATGGATAATCATACAGACGTAAGATTTTCCCTTAAAATACTTCTGATGACATCAGGAAGATCATATAGGAAAGTTATTTTTTAAAAAGAAAATCTACTAACCCTACACGAATGGTTGATTTTGTATGATATGTCTTTTAAAGACTGACACTGAGTTATGATTCCTTCTGGGTGAAGATGGTGCCGATTTGATCTTCACTGGCACCGTCTTGGCGACAATCTTGAACAAATCTTGTTGGACATGATCAGATGGACATAACGACATCTTGTTTTCCATCTAATACGTCTTATGATGATACAGATGGTACTACATAAATAAGCAACCAACCAGACAAAACAACCATCTTAAAATAGTAGAACTTTCATCAAAGAATGGTTTTATCTTCAGTGTGTTTTACTAATAGTGCGACTCTGTTTGAACGACCTCACCTCTACATTACTTCTAGTACTTTGATCTCTGTCTTTGTAAACTTGCTCTGAACTATACAGCTTGGATTGTGATGATATGCTGGTAAACCCTGCGCATACACACATGCACATGTGCAAGCACACCTTTCATGTATTACGTATCCTAACAGCTCTCTATTTTCCTAGATCCTTGTTGTTTAAGTGTCTTGTGTTTCCATCAGTGACTTTTGTTTTAAAACTTTGTTTCTTGTGCGTGTGTGTGTGTGTGTGTGTGTGTGTGTGTGTTTTCTCTCCAGACATATTGTGGTGACAATGTTCGGGTGCCTTGTATTCGCCGTTTATAAAAACTAAGTGATCAACATCTATGTCTAACAAGACTTATGTTATTTACACACTATACAAGCCTTAGAATTTGCATGTAACCAAACACCTATTTCAACTCTATAGGTCTGAAGATTACGAGAGAGAGAGAGAGAGAGAGAGAGAGAGAGAGAGAGAGAGAGAGAGAGAGAGGGTGGGGGTACTTATTGTTTCTTAAATATATAATTGCTTCCTTTCTGGAATACATAGGTAATTCGATCGATATTGTTACAACACATTTATCGCGTGATATTTGACTTGACTCATTCGCTCATTATTAATTAGATCAAGTACAGATATAGTAGCATTACGCAGTTTAAAATAATATCAATTATCTTGGTACAGACCAGGAAGTGTTAGATAAAACTTGTAACAAGATCACACAAGGGCCGTACATGCCGATGTATTAAAGCTCAAATACCCTCTACTGACTGTTCATGTGTGTGTGTGTGTGTGTGTGTGTGTTTTATTTTTGTTTTTAGGAGTTTGGAGGTGGGTTTACGTTTAAGGCTGGAAATGATTGAAAATTGTCTTTTTACAAGTTTCAGAGACATTCTCAAGTACATTTTCGATTTTTAAACAATATATTAATGACATATCATTCAAATTTCTAAATCCCATGATAACGTTTCAAACATGCAAGTATACAATATCGATTGGAGATGGAAAATAAATTGAACATAAAGATCAAATCTGTCAGTTGTATCACGCATATAATATAAATATTATTTCTTGTGGAATTCTTAGAACTGAGCAATCACCGAGCACATTATTAACACCATACTTGCTACCATCTCCTCCTCCTTCTCATCATCATCATAATCATCAGTTTTGTCGACGCGCCGTGCTGCTGAACATCTGACCCGTTCCCTCCAAATATCTCGTTCATGTGCCAATTCCTGTTTCTACGCAAAACTTGTCATGGTCCATTCTGTGATGTTGTCAATACACTTGTTTTCTCTGTCTACTTCTACTTCTGCCACCCTGGACGCTGCTCTCTAGGACTGTTGTGGATAGAATGTTGGCTCTAGTGACATTGCCATACCATTTCAGCTTTCTCATTTTGACGGTGGCGAGGAGGTCTTCATATTTTTCCAACTTTGCGCCTGATGGTGTTACACACTTCTTCATTTATTGGTGATGTGGTCCATGTAAGAGATGCCAAGGATGGTTCTGTAGCATCTCATTTCAAGTGCCTGGATTCTTCGTTGCAATTCTGCTATCATAGTCCAGGCATCATATGAATAAACAAAATTGAGATTTTGGTTTTCAGACAGATATTCTTGTTTCTCCAGATGGGTTTTAGCTTTGACATAGCTATCATTGTTTGTGCTGCTCGTGACAATTTTTGCTCATGATTCCTTTTCGGTGATTATGGAACCAATACATTTGCACTTTCCAGTTCCTGTCATCTGATTTTATTCTTGGCTGAGATTTATTTGCCACTTTTTGTCATCAGCTTTATCTGCTTTATTGACTCCATGTCAGATCTGGAAGATGTTTCATCCATCTTCTTCACTAAGGTGGCAAGATTGTATTCACTGCCTGCCAGCCCATCAATGTCGTCTGCAAAGAGTGGGTGACAGGAAACAGCCTTGACGTATTCACAATGTTGTCTTGAACCAGTCTCCCACATAACTTTGAGCAATTACTGCACTGGTAGCCACATTCTGTCAAAGGCCTTTTGGAAATCTATGAACACATGGCAGATGTCTTGTTGTTGCTAAGAGTACTCTTCACACAGAACCCAGAGACTGAATATGTGTTCTGCTGTGCTTCTTCCACTCTGGAACTCTGCCTGTTCTTCAGCGAGTATTTGTTCTGCTTGTGGTTCAAGATGATCTTTAGCATCCCTATAATAGCATGGCTGATCAAACTGATAGTTCTGTAATTTTGGCACAGCTGCCTTTTTGGGGAAGTGTTATCATCAGTGACTGGGTCCACTGTATCGGCCATTCACCCGTCTGCCAGATTTTGTCTGCAGATTTTTTTGTTAGTAGCTCTATCACTGATGCCCCCATTCTTGATAAGTTCAGCTGGGATGTTGTCTACTCCACCTGCCTTCCCATTCTTTAGTGCTCTAATAGCTGACTCCACATCTTTTAGAATGGGGAAATCATCATCATTTAAGGAGTTTTTAAATCAAGCATCTCTGGATTTCCTGTGGACTGATGGTTGTAGAATTCTTTGCAATACTCAGTCCATCTTTCTGTCTGGTGAGGTCATTCATAATTTGGAATGCCTTTGTACTGTTATTCATTATCAGACTGCTCTCTATTTCTGTGCACTTTTGTCCAATCCAATCTTCTTTTGCTTTCTTCAAGTTTCTTCTGATATTCTCGTTTATTTCTCGGTACTCCATTGCCCCTATTGTATTTCTGGTGTTTTTGAGGTCTCTTCGGGCATCACACAACTTCAGAATCTCTTCTGTAACGCAGGGCTTTTCTTCGGGCGATGGAGGCCAATGATGTCTTTGGCAGCTCATGTCATGACTGTGTTGAAAGTGTCTATCATGACTTTAACATCAACATGCATCACAAGGAGTGGAGCAAATTACTTGCAGATGTTATGATCTTTCAGTTGTTAAAGGATGAATTATTTGAGCCTGATGTTCTTTGGCTTGTTCATTTTCTTCAGTCTCGCTCAGAAGTTCATACTCACGAGGTCGTGATCACTTCCATCATCAGAACCTGAGAACGTTCTTGCTTTTGTCCTATTGATCGGTAATGGTTTTAAACCAGTATGTAGTCGATCTGGTTAGGATGGTTTCCATTTGGTGCATGCCATGTACAGCATCGTGAAGCTTTATGTTGGCCCAGGTGTTGGCTAGTACCGCGTTGTTGTAGCTAGTAAACTTGAGCAGCCATCTCTCTCTCTTTCATTGATAAGCTCATTGCAAGAAAGTCCACAATGATCTTCTATATTTTTTATAGCATCTTTGCCAACTTTGGCATTCCAGTCTCCTTGGATGGTGAGGATGACTTTTGTGCTGACCGTGTTTAGAATACCCTGGAGTTTATTGTAAAACGCCTCTAATTCTTCATCATCATGATCGGTAGTTGGAGCATAGATTTGGATATGTGTGATATTAAATGAAGATGTTTTCAGTCGAATAGAGATGATTCCGCTAGATATGGGGCGGCATTCAAGCACATATAACTTGATGGCTTTGTTTACCTGGCATGTACAAATTTGATAATCTACCATTTAAAAAAATGAGCATCGAATGTCTTTTTTCCTTTAATGTTACTTTGTCAAGGTAGCTGTAACAAGATAACCGGGACGGACCACTTCGGATTAACAACAAAACACGCTTTGATGATACAGATATAAAAATTATGATTTAATGTGGCGATAAATGTATATAAACAAAACAATGAAATGCGTGCGTATTGTAATCCAAATATTGGATTTAATTATACATAATTACGCACAGACTAGAAGATGCAAACGACTCATATAATGATACAAATAAATGATACAATGGTACAAAACAATGATACGAATCAATGATACAATGATACAAAAACATACAAAACCCCAGCAAAAAAAATTATACAAAAAAAACATGAATACAGTTTACTCACGTAGTAAACAATGCAGGATTACTCATATAGTAAAAATGTATACGCTCAAGAAGCGGAACTATATTTGAAAAATAATAACAGGACAGATAACTTATCTTTCCAGTCCCAAACCATATACTGGGTTCCGCAAACCCACATTAGCCCACGGCTAACAATTTACGAATAAATATATATAATCAACTATTAGTATACAGCTCCACAGCTGGTACAATAGAACTTCACAGTTTCTACAGACTCCGGACCCTCGGAATACAGCGAAACATTAAACCCTCCAGACACTCTGGTCATTTAGACAGCTCCACAGCTGAGTCACCCTTGTCACCCTTGACATTAGACACTCCGGACGCTAGACATTAGACACTCCGGGACATTAAACAGCTCTGGACACACCAGTGCATTTAATCACAGCTCCCGACGTTTGACAGCTCCGGGCACCCCGGACGTTTAACACCCTCGTACAAATAGCTGAAAAGATACCCGACACCGTGTACTAACCTTGATACAGACATAACGTAATGACGTTATACACGGTAAATTATCAAGACTATTATTATCATAATGACAGGTTCTAAAGTACACCTTCACTGTTTGATAATGCTGAATAGTAAACAATTATATTTTAACAAAATATAGCTTTACTTTACCAATTTAAATGCCTCGCGAACACGAGTATTATGCTGTGTAAAACTATATAACAAACATGCAAAGGTAAATATAGTGATACAAAAAGCTATCACTCAGTATCAAAAATGTACTTACCCCTACAGCTAAAGTTGTGCAATCCTCCCTCCCTCGGATCTATAACCCTATAGCTACAGTCCTGAAACTTTTTTTTTTTTTTTTTTTTTTTTTTTTTTTTTTTTTTTTTGGAGGGGTCGTCTTTCCTCTGATCTTTGCAGACCATTTGAGGGAAAGGCCCTCCTGTTTTCGTTTGAAATGTGTGCTATAGTATTTTTTTTTTTTTTTTTTTTTTTTTTTTTTTATATTATTCATATATATATATATATATATATATATATATATATATATATTTTTTTTTTTTTTTAAATTATTTTTTTTTTTTTTTTTTTTTATATGCAAGTATAAATATCTATATATATTTATATAAATTTAAAGACATTCATCTGATTTCAGATCCTTTCTTCTTTCTAGTTGTTCCTTCCTGTCCAGTTTTCTTTTTTCCTTCCTTCTGCCTTTCCTATCTGGGGTATTTTTGTTCAACCTTGCCATATATTCTTGATATTCTTTTTTGTCCTTTTCTATCTCACTTTGTGTTCTTTCTGGGTCATCAGTGTCCATATTTTCAAAATATTTTTGAGCCTCCTCATAATCTTCAGGTGTTGGTGTTAATCTTTCTATTTCATAGAAAGGTACACTTTCTTCTAGATTTGTTTTCTTCCCGAATTGTTCTGATTTTGTTTGTACTAGTTCTTTTGTCTGTATTTCTTCCTGGCTAGTCTCTTTTATTTTCCTCTTTTTCATTGGTTGCGTGACTTTTGTTGTTATTTGTGTTTGTTTTTGTTGTTGTTGTTTTTGCCCTATGGGTTCAACATTCCGAGTAGTTGTAACGGCTTCTAGTACATCCTGTTCTTGTTCTTTCTGGGTATTTGTACTCGCTTGTTTTCCATAAACTTGTTCTTGTTGATTTATCGCTTTTTTGGATGCTTTTTTTTTTCGTTTTCTTTGTCTTTGTTTCTTGTTTCTGTTGTTGCTGTTGTATCCCTTCTAGTTGTAGTTCTTCTCTGTTTTCTCTTGTTTCTTGTTTCTCTACTTGTTGTTCATTTGTTTTGCTTTCTATGTTATCTATCCTACTTTCCTCAAATTTTTCTTGTGTTTCATTTATGGTCTGCACTTCCAAAATCATCTCTTCAACAAGTAGACGCTCACTTCCTGGACATTTTCTGGGTGTATGTCCAAATGATCCACATTTACTGCATTTCCTGTCATAAATACACCCTTTATACCATGTTTTAATGAGAAAACCATGTAAAAAGCAAGCTCGCTTTATCATCTTCATTTTTGATTTTTCAATTTCCATTATCCTTGTTTCATTGAAGATTTCAAACCCCTTAACTTTCCCTAGGCGGTAGTTTTCCACTTTTATCCCAAACTTTTCTTCTGTCCATTCAACTACATCTTCTATCGGTATTTCCATTGGGATGCCTTCTATATGTAATTCGCCTGTCCGTTTTTTTATTTTCCTCATGATAGGTTCCGGTTTTTGAACAATTACATTATTTCCCAATATAAAAATTTCTTGTCCATACTCTAAGGCAGGTGTGTTACCTTTATACCTTATGTTGTAGCCATCTTTGGTATAATTTATAGAATAGATTTTCTTCATTATTTCTGCATCTAACATTTGTAGACATGTTAGAACTGCTGTTGACGTTGGTAAATTTTGCCCTCGTCTGTCCGGAAATTTTAACTGCTGTGTTCCCTCTTTATATCTGCATTCTATATAGTCTCCATCAGTTCTTGTTACTCGTCTAGTTCTAAAATATTTTTGCAGGTTCAGCATAGTCCTCCGTGAAGCCGCCATTTTTCCACGTGCAATGCGTGCTTGTTCTGGTTATTCGTTTCCTTTCTCACTTATCTATTATCTGTAAATATCCTTCTCTCCTGTCTTTTCATTTGTATATTTCTTTTATCTTTTTAGTATCCTCTAGTTTTTTGATTCCATCATATAGTTTCTGTAGTTTCCATTAGATTGCTCCTTTTAAGGATGGAAGCATTTCCGACAAGACTGGAGCGTTGGATCGTAATGTCAGAAATGTAATCCTTGAAACCAGCCGCTTGTTTACAAAACCCTTAGTAATGTAAAGACCCTTTACATATAGCAAAGTATTTATACGGATTCGTGCTCCGTATCAAGAACACTTTGCACGAGCGGCATATAGCGAATTGTACTCACGATTTCGAAGTACAACTGCCCATATATATATAAATTAAAAAAATCACCCTCGGGTATCGTTGCACACGATAAACAAAACCCGAGTACATGTCTTTCCTAAATAAAAACTACAACATTCCGTGACAGTAGCTTAGAAACCAGATGCACCTGACGACCAAAACGAAGGCCGTTTCAAAATGGGGACAATACCCTTGAGACCAAAGCGTAGCCCGTTTCGAAGTGGAGACCATACCTCTGAGACAGAAACGAAGGACGTTCAAAGTGGGGACCATACCCCTGAGACCAAAACGTAAGCTGTTTCAAAGTGGGTACAATATGGCTGAGAACAAAAAGTATGCCGCTTCATAGTAGGGACTATATTGTAGTACCACGTGTGTTAAAGATAGAAATGACCAAAATTCAGGACTTAAAAATGATTTTAAAAAAATAATAAAGGTGAGATAGAACATGCTTTTCAATCTCGCATAATGATTATACATAAACACAGCGTCTTTCACAACACTATCAATTTATAATAATACCGGGGCAGACTGGTTTGTCTAAATGCCAAAAGACAACAAGCAGCAGAGACTGTGGACAGAAACCGAAACTATTTCAAACAAAATCCTAAAGGATTTCAAACCGAAACCAATTCAGGCAGACAAAAAAAAAGAGAAATGGTTTCGGTTTGTCACGCTATTGAGACTCTGTCTCCAGACAGACCCGACGCTGATGTCGCTGCGGAGACGAAATGTTATTGTAAATGTCTTTAGGATTTCACAAACAGACTATTTTGTTAAACCTCACCTCGTAAATCAATCAGATGATTTGATTGGTCAGTGAGTTTAAAATTTATTATCGTAAACGAATCACTATGACATCGCATATACACTGGATTCGTTGGATCCTCAATTATTAGAAACCCTGGAGGAGCTGTTGGTGCAAACGAGTATAAAATATATCCCAGCTGAGCTTGATTTGATTTTTCGAGATTTATTTGATAACTTCCTTCGATAACATCACATACTAGATTCACTGTAATCACCGAGGATATATTGACGTTTTGAGGAGCGATATGCCTACCACCACCATCTGGGTCATTATTATATTTGAGGATATTTGTTTGTGGTGGTGGTATTTTTTTCCATGCGGCGAGTATTTGTGGGAAGTACTCATCGAGGAGATCATTGGTTGATTTTTTTTAGTTCGTCTACATCATACCGGGGAAGATTAAATTCAGAAATATCCTCTACGCGTATTTGATACTTTTTTGCAAATTCTACTCTCTCAGGACCATCTCTGGCATTTAATACAGCTTGAATAAGTCGTAAGTTAAATAGTTCCATATCATATGTGATCTGATTTAGTATTTCCGTATATTTGATGATTGAGGTTTTGGATGATAAATCGATATGTTCTTGCAAACTCTGCGTAATTTATTTAGATACTTTTTGTGGTTTTTATAAAGAGAATAAAAAAGTTTGAGATTGCAAGGGTTATTGCTAAAGAACCCACCCCTATCTCCAAAAACCGTCATTGTAACTAACAGAATTTGTCAAAAAGTCTCGTTTATTAATCCAAGTATTTACAAGGGAGATATCATGATATGATTTTACGTCTGTGACATAATCAGATTTTTTAGGATCTGGTATTTGTAAAGATGTCCGAGGTGGGTTTTCAGGCCAACCCAATATTGTTCTTATCGAGCTGTTCTAGATATCTAGTTCTAGTTAATCTCAATCGCCGATGATAGTGTTGGTTCATGAACTGTTATAGCTATTTTCGATTCTTTTCCAGTAATTGATTTTATTCTACGCTGTAATTCATTATTGATTTGTTTAATTTGGCATGACCCAGATGGTAACGAAACAACGTTCCACTCTGGAGTTCCGTCTTGTTTATTTTTACTCGCAAACACCAGGGAATTATTTGGTTGCTGACCACCGAATGGTGCTGATCTAATATTAGGCCAACTATGGTATACTCGTAATTGTGCTAGCGCTATCTCTTTAACGTGAATCGCAGTAGGGAAATTGATACTGAATTCAGGATTCGTTGAGGTTATTGTATTTCCACTATTCGTTGAAGTAGTTCTTGCGATGTTGACATTGTTATTATACTCATGATGTTTTTTTTTCTAATTTTGACATCGCGGAATCATAAACACGTACCATCGCGGAAAACTCATCGGATATTAATGTGTCATCGAGGGAAGATGATATCATCGAGGATAATTGGGAGTACGCGGTTGACACAACATGGAACTTAACTACGTAGTCTTGTAGTTTACGCTGGCTGCATGATGATATTTTTTTTTGTTATAATCGAAATAATTCCCGCGATTGTTGTCGTCGCTGATATACAAATTGGAACAGCTATCGGGGCAATCATTGTCACCAAGGAGAGTATTATACAGGTTCCGGTGATTACACCTGATACAAAGTACACGGTAACATCAACTGCGGTAATTCTTCGTCGGTATTTTTTTTATTTTTACTTGATACTCCTCAATGAGTGTTTTGAGTTTAGTTTGAAATTCTCTGACCTGTTCATAGCGATACTGCTGTGACGTTGCCAGTGATGACATTTTATTTATTACAATAGATTTCAAATTGCTGGCGTTAAATTTGCCTGCGTTGAAAATCCTATGGATTTTTAATTCAGCTGTTTACTTAAATCCGCTACGAATTCCACATACCATGTTATTGAAACCCTAGCCATATTATTATCAGTGGATATTATTGTGAATCATTCAGTTGTTCCTTTGTCGATGATCGTTGATATCATATTGTTGACCCCAGATGAATTCGTTGATGAAATATTAAATTGAGTCGGCGACACTAGTGTTAATCGATAAATACCTTTGACAGCCGCGTGGATATTTAATATGTTAGTGGATGGTGTCCACGTAAATGATCCGTATTGGATCGTGTACACATTATTTACGATAGTTTTTTGTTCGTGAGGGATTTTTTTAAATAGTTTTTCTATCATCCTCGGTAGATCATCCCTGATGACATCGTTGGTCGTTTTAATATCTTCGCGAACAACTTCTATTCGCTGATTAATCGCGGTTATTTCATCGAATTTCGTGATAATACCAGCGAGATCTCTTTTGATTTATTCGGGTTTAGCATTTTTACCAAAAAATTAATCGACCACATCATCGTTTTTTTTTGAAAGGTTTTACGTAACATAGTAAATTTTTCGATATGAGCGTCATAATCGGATCGTAGTTTTGTCAAAACATCGATAGTGGTTTTTATCTCCGTGAGTTTCGGTGTGGTCACCGGTGGATTTCCAAAGAAATCTAATAGAGGTTTGTCAATATTGTCAACTATACTTCTTTGTAATTCAGAAAACTGATCGAATTTAGTTATATGGTCGTCGTATTCATAGCATAGGTTTTTTTTAATGGTTCTAAATTGTTAATTCTATCCACAAAAGTTGAAATGAGAACATCTGGTTTGAGTTAACCCTGATCGGAAAAAAACAACGATAGTATTTTCTACTGCGTCGCGTCGTTTAACTAAAATATCATCCAGGGAAATATTACTAGTTTTGAATTTACTCTGACGATCTTGAAATACAACTATTTCATTTCGATCAACACTTGCGAGGTTTAACATCTCGGATATTTCATCTTCGATTATTTTTTTTACATCACCGGTTGCAGATATTTCCGCGGTGGGTTTTTTCAGGCTTGATAGAGATCTCCCCCAAATATCAATCATTATACTCTAAGATCTCTCTAAAAAGCGATTACTCGTATATTCGTGTACGGTTTTATGTGGTGGTTTTCCCGATGATGAAATAGCGTTGAGGACATTTAATACTTCTATGCCGTATATTGGTGGGTCATTCATTTTCTGTGTTGGTAGCGTAGAATACCAGATAGGAATTTTTAAGCGGTTTATATAACGCATAAATTCTTTAGGCGGCGCTAACCTATATGAATCGAAATAAACAATTTCACGCGGATCAATCACGTATACAACCCAGTGAGTTCCAGGTCCGGTGCTGTTATCGAGATTAATGATACCGGTTTCAGCGTTGTTGGTCGTTGTTGTAATTGATCTCTCATAAAGACACCTCTAAAGTTTTTTATCGCTAGTTTTTTTAGCAGCATCGAGTAAATCAAAATTTGACATGGGAACTATAGGTTCTCGCGATGGAACCTTCGGTTCTCGAGTTAGTAAACTGTTCCTAGTCTCAGGCCCTTTCCGCTGTACCATGAATACGGAGTTCCTGATAGTCTCAGACCCTTTCCTGATCGTTTCTTTTTTTATACTCTTCCGGTAGCATTCTTTAGTACCATCCCTGCTTCTGTATCAACGGCTCCTAGAGCGACGGCTTTTGCTACCGCTGGGGCCGGGGCCGTAATCAGCGCTGGTAACGCAGCGAAAAGTGGAAATATACCACCTGATTTTATCATGTTCTTAATTGCGGCCGCAGAGAGAGTGAGCTGAACACCTTTTTTATCTTTGATAGCATCATTGAAGTGTTTTATCTGACGAGCTGTCAGTGATAGTTTATTCTGACCACCAGACATCTGATTGTGTTTCAGCGATATTGTGGTTCCATATTTTTTAACTGATTCCGATTGCAATTTTTTAATTTGACCAGGAGTTAACGTAACACTAACATGACTATATGACATTTTATTTAATAGCAGATTGATATAATTGTCTACAATTATATGTTTTCTACTGGTGTATCAACTACCCTCATTCGTCCACCAACACTTTAGTATTAGTAGCATTGATTTGTCACTGAGAATGACAGCAACTGCTCTGTAATTAGTAGCACCAGGAGGTTTACACGAGCTCGGAAGTGTATGTCAACAACGGACTGTCTTGTTAAATGAAGATGTTCCAATCAAAAGTAGTAGATAGGATATAATTTTCTAAAATCCAACTGTGATATTTGCAGACCGGTATCTACATTATTATCACGTTCCATAAATGTCAACAAACGATGATACGAGCGTGCTATTTGGTTTTGAGCGTAATTAAGTAAAATATCATCGGATGGTTCCTGCTGGCCGTTTATCCTCCACGAGACTTCATTAACATCCAATTGATCAAATATCATATGGCTGCGTGTTTGGTTATTTAATCGCGCCCTATCCTGTAACGCAATAAATATATGACGTGGTGCAGCAACACTTTGTTTTGATGCCATGTGCCAAGTAAATACACCATTAACATCCTCCTCCTTAATATCCGTTGTTGTTGTTAGCCATAATAGCAATGATTTTCCTGCATGATCCATAAATGATAGTAATTTTTCCTCTGCGGTGATTGATGGGGTCATTACTGACATCCAAAGTGATAACTTTGACATATTTACTTTACCAGGAGCGACTGGACCTACAGCACCGGGAGCATCAGCACCGTGCCAGATTGCATCATTATCACTACCTTTTCGCACAAGGACTACTGTATGCTTCGCTCCATAGATAACTTTTCTAACATTTCTGCAGAATCCAAATATATGATGCAGTGGAATCGCGCATGAAAATTGTCGACGCCGTCCTTTCAACATTAATACGCGTGTTGCAAATCCTAGGTTGTAATCATTATTAATACTCCTTATAACATCAAAGGCAGCAGCTCGTCTAACTTGATGTTCAATATCAACTGGTTGTGGATCAACTGCGGTTTCTTGTGGTGTATTTAATTTAATGTATTGAATGTGATCAGCGTGATCATTAATATCCTTGGTGAACATCATAGATGGACCTGCCGATCTTGTATAATCATCAGAGTATCTTGCTAACCCCACTATTGTTGTGGCAACATCAACATCATGTTCTATGGATTCAATCTCTCTTCCATCAATCGTATATCTAGCACTCTCAAATAGCGCCATGATACCATTATTGAGAAAAACATCTTGGACCTTTAGGTCATATGGTGGATCATCATGGTCGGGATCATTTGTTACAATTTCTTCTTCTACTTCAATAAACGCTTCAGCGAGTAGAAAGTATTTGCTGGTATCCCGGACTTGAACTTCGATTCTTAATCGACTATTTGGTTGTATTGCATTATAGGAATAATACTGATAATCGCTTACAGTATCATTCTTGGGCACTGGGGCATCTAAATAAAACGCTGGGTAAAGAGCCGATTTGATCATATTATTATATATTTCTTGATCTAAATCGCGATCTCGTTCGCGATTTCAAACTACTTCCCGCTTTCATATTTGCAGTAATATTTCCCTGAGTGTCATATCCACCATTTATCCGTGATGCTATATTCTAATCCACTGCGTTGTTTATTATTTTACTAATACTTCAAAAGTTCCGTAAATGGTAGTTTATCTAGTGATTTTATCGCCAGTGGTTTCTTTCTTCGCCGAACTAACGCTAGTAGTTTTTCCTTAGCCGCAGAAAATGTTTTCCCAGCAACATCACCATCAGCGCTAATACCCTTATTACAAATAACATCAATAGCTTTCATTGATAACTGTTTTGCGATTGGTGCTATTTTTGGAGCCATTCTTGCAAATAACCCTGCAATGGTATTGCCGAGACCGTCTCCATAGTACGCTCTATAAACAGGCAATCGTGAGTTTACTACGTAAGTCATTATTGGTGTATTGTGGTTGTAGTGTATGATCATCTTATTTAAATGACATTTATCTAATCGCGAAATCGTAAACTATTTCCAATCCTACGGATTTTCATTGCTAGCAATTTCAGTGACTAGTCACTGTGATAACCGTCCGTAGCTCATCAATAAACTTTCGGTATACACTAATATCCATGATACCACCCTAAAATAGTCGTCTGCTGATATCAGCGGCCTCATTAATTATTTCCGGTGAGTTATTTCCAGCTCGTTTCCCTCTTGCGAGAATTTCTAATCGTGATGTATCCCCGAGAATACTATTAGGACAACGAACAATACCACTACCTGAAACAGAGCTTGGAGTTCCATTTTGGGAAAGTCCCTTTCCATTTGTTTTTTCAGTTGTGCCAGTTGCACCCTGTGCATCATTATCAACTTCGTCTCGATCAGATGGCATATAATACTCCTGTTACTTTTTTTTTGTTTCCGTGTTTGTCTCCATGTTGGTGTTTGACGTTTCCTCTCTTGTTGTCGTATTTCTTGTTCTTGTATATCATAATTATCAACTCCTTTAAATTCTATATACCCCAACTCCCTTTTATTTAAACGACCAATCTCTTTGTTCATTTTATACAACCCATCGACCCAGTCATTGCGTGATATTGTATTTCTTTTATGATCGTCTTTTAAACTCATTTCTCGAATGATAGCATTTAACAGCAAAATCACCAAGAGCTTGATAATCACTGGTTTTTAATAATTGAAATTGTTTTATTAGTGTTTTAACCTTATCGTTAAATTTATCCACTAAAGAAACTCTCTTTGTTTTAGTAACATCACCCTGTTGTTGTTGTTGTTCTTCATCATGTGGTTGTTGTTTATCTCCAGCTATCTGTTTTAACAATGGGAGAATACCCTTTTTTTATCCTGTTCGTCAACAATCTCTCCCAATATAACTTTTTCAGTGGTCAATGCGGTTTCCTTAGTAGCAGTGGTTACTGGTTTGAATAATTATTCAGTTCATGTTGTGAAATCGGTTTGAAATTCTTGTCTCGTTTGGAGCTTATTTCAAACGGAATTACGAACTGGAATAAATCTCTTAATCGCGGCCAATCTTTCGCGTGCTGATTTAGTTGTTAGGGTTTCATCTACCATTATAAATATAATATACGATCTAAATTGTAAGTTAAAACTCACCCACCCCCAACAGTGTGTTCCTTACTTCCGCGTTGGTGATAAATCACCGAACACTATCATACCCGTCTATACAAATTCGTTCTATGCGAGTAAGCGCATAACTGTCTATAGAATTATTTGTCAATGGGGCTTTATTGTATGCGGATTACTCACCTGCAACGGGTTGGGCATTGTTTAGAGTGTCAATTAATCCATGGAGAGATTTTTCACTGTGTTGAGGTAACCAAAAGGGGATTTTCATTTTGTCTGATGATTTCTTCTCTTATTGTTTTGATTTTCGAGTTTATTGTGCGTTTGATTTCATATTGTTTGCCCAATTCACTTCTGACCTTTTCGACGGCAATAAACAGTGGGATAAATTTGTTGATGTCGTTACAAAATGCGAGTGAGTCATTTACCGCGTGCTGAATTCGTTTGATCAGCCCATACTGCCTTAGAAGGACATACCTTTTATTCCAGGCGCTATCATCAAGATCATGAAATTCAGAGAGAATCTAATTGCAATCTAATTTATCTGATAATTGTATTCCTTGATCTTTCAAATTTGAAATCTCAATTATAATGACATTCATATATTCGAAATTCATTATATGAATATTATATATCTAATATAAAAAAATTAAGGGTCATTTTTTGACACGTTTTTGTATGATATGATTATATATGATTATATATGATATGATTATATATGATTATATATGAACTTCATTTGCTCTAAGGTGTTATTCACATCGTATTGCGCCTAGATATATTATGCAAGTTATGATTTGATATGATGAACTCCATTCGCTCTAAGGTGTCATTCACATCTTATTGCTCCTAGAGATATTATGCAAGTTATGACATGATATGATATGAACCCCATTTGGAACCTCTCAGGTGTTATTCACATCTGAGAAGCCCAGAGGTTACAATATAAGACAACACATCCCCATTTGGAACCTCTCAGGTGTTATTCACATCTGAGAGGCCCAGAGGTACCACGAAGCATAGTCTCCGAGAGGGGATCTAACTCGTAAAATAACGGGCTAGAACCCCAAGAAGGTATGCTTGGTGAATTGACCTCACATTTACATATAGATATATAGATATATACAATTTACATATTTACAAGTATTTACATATTTACATATTTACAATGATGATATGTTTATAATGATGATATATGAAATAGGACTACACACATACACACAAGGGGCTGTTCTACATTCAACTGAAACCACCATACCCGCAACAAAATCACCCGGGTTGAATGCAAAAACACATTCACACCGTGTGACGGTGTGTGACATATGGTGGTTTCACGGTTGAATTTCGAATGGCTTAAAGCCCCAATTATATATACAAAAACCTTCCGATCTGTACCGTCGACAATAATGCCTGCCACGAGATTTGAACGATGGGACCCAGGACGAGATCCCAACCGTGTATGGAATACACTAGTGTTCGTAATCTACGGGTATATAATTTTGAATATAATATAAGTGTATCACGTGAAGGTTTTAACGGATGGTGTATAAACCACACAAAAAAGCCATTCAGTTAGACCATGAGTCATCAAAAAATCCCATTGAGGTCCGGTGACAAGTGTTTCAAAAACCAACACACAAAGAAAGCCATTCAGTCATAGAAAAATCCATTGAGATCCTGACTACAACAAAGGAGTTATCGTTGTTTCAAAACCGTATACACAAGTCCACAAGAGTTATTCCCATTAATGCTACAAATAATAATTTAAATGTAATCGAATTGAATTCTTTGTCCGTTCTCTTGGAAATCTCTGATTGATATATTTGTTCTGCAACAAATCGTACTGAGAGTATACACATATCGAAATACTATCCAGCTTCATTCATTTATTGAAATACTCTTTCTTCGTTATTTTCTATATTAAATGATTTTGTAGGTTTCGCATTTTTCGAGTGTTTTCCAGTCCCTCCTCGTTTGGTGTTTTCACTTTGTGTTATAGCTCGTAGATTCGCTAAAGAATTGTTCTTAGGATTGGAATCAATATGATCGATTACAAACCCATCTTTTATCAATCCATTTAAACACTCATGTGCGATTCTGTGATTAAGATGACTTTTCCCGCCAGAATTAATTATAAGTTATCCCTGATTATTAACAACACCGACTGGTTTCTACAGCTTGCGGTGTCTGACAATACCATCACGAGATGCTTCATAATTGGTAATCACATGATGTGGTTGAAATTCTTAGTTCATTTATATACTATACTATTTTTTGTCTAATTCATTATTTGGTTTAGTTATTACTTGAGAATCTATCAATGTAGTCTTGAGATGTTATTATGATTTTGTTCTTGACAGAGTCAAGGACGCTGACACAGTCAGAGTCATTGATGGAGTTTTTAACGGAATCTTTGATTCCATTATCATAAGAGCGCTTTCGCTCTCTGTATCGCTTACCACCGCAATTGAGACACAATTGCGACTTACCACGCACACCTACCCCACATCGTATGCAACGTCAGGGCCCTAAGCTTCTACGATGTACGCTTTGTTAATGATATCCACATAATTCATTTCTGCATGATTTGTTACAAGCCGTTACTGATCCTATCATAAGCCATTTGCAATGATTCATTATATAATAAATTCTTTATTTAAATACTTGTTTTAGTTATAATATGGAGGAGTTCTAGAAATTATCAAAAATTACGCTTTGGAAAAATGTTAAATTCAATCTCGATAGAGTCTCCACTGATGTACCAAAGAGTTTAATAAGTGATAGAAGCATGATATGTAGAATCCGTGATGGTTTTAATGAATTCAAGCGCGATGGAGCATCTCACTATTGGTCAATATTTCGAATTGATGGTAGTGTTGATGCTACCATGAACGACGAAAGAGCAGCAGTGATAATCTCACATCTTGACCAGAAAAAGTATTTTTTTAGAGTGAAATTCATTATCCGCTCAGAAGCGGGGAATTGGATTATACGCGACAAATTTGAACCCATCCTAAAAAATAAGAGAACCATCACTGTGAGTCAGGATTCCAAACTTGGAATTCTGACTGGAATTGACAAACCGTATTACGAGAGATCCTATCCTGTAACTGCGGTTGTTTATGGAATCTATCCGATAAATGATAAACCGAGTATTGAAAAATTAAAACCCATGAAATATTCGTCGTTGAATTGTGTAGCAGAACGATCAATAGAGCATTTTACAAATACGTTGCGCGGAAACAAATTGACGGATCTAAGACGCAAAAAAATAAATGAATGGGGATTAACAGTAAAGGAGAGCGGGGCAACAATTCAAAATGTGGCCGCGTTAGAACGGATACTAAAATTCCCAATATCCGTAGAGACGGTAACAGGCGATATATTATATGAACCGAATATAAATCGAGAGGATCTCCAATCAAAATTATTGACCACAATGCACACGCGTGGACATCCGCGGTAACAATATTTCTGCGGGATAGAACAATAAAATATCTACCCGTAGAGAACTCTGGGGGGGGGGATTTTTTTAAAATTTTATTTACGAGTCGAGTAAAAACGATCCTCTGTCAGTGTGGTTACTTCACAGTTTTGAAAACGAAGAGGGTAAATTCGATCAATTTGTAAAAATCATTGGCGAAATATATCGTACTAAAGCCCTCCATGACGAGATGAAAAAACTAACTAGTGGTTTTACAACGGATTACGACGAGCAATTATTAACAAACTGTTTTACAATACCGTCAGTTGCAGCTCATTTCACGAGAAAGATAAATCTATGGAAACCAACACGAGCAGAATTTCTCTCAGATATCGAATCAAGCTGCGTGGTTATGGCCATGGTGAATTATGGAATACAAAATACGACCCCAAAAGTATTATTTCGGTTGATATGATTGCATGCTATCCAGGGAGTTTTCTCGGGTACGGAAAATGCTCTGAGTATTGTAAATGATTTGGACATCTCACACACGAGATGACCTGTGTTACGATTACTGGACCACTGCTCGATTTGGATTTAACCGGATTCGCTCGTGTGGTATAATTTGAATTGGCTAAAGATCTTCATCCGTGTTGTTATGTTTGTTTGGTTTGGTAGACATATATCTGATAAGCACTGGATGCTAATAGTGTTATTAGGGTATATGATTGATTCTAAAATGCTGATATCGCTGATTGTCAGTGAAGCAATTATATCATATCGAAAACAAACTGAAGTCTGGTTACCACAACCCGATAGTCTAGATAGTATAATCACCGAAAACAAAAAACAATTTTCTAATTTAGACGAAGAATATATCGTAATGTAGTCCAAAGAAATCTTTGAAGTTAGAAATAAACACGCAAAAGATCTCGGTAGAAGAATAATTGGTAAGTTCACACAATAGGTATGCATGCTTCACGTCAAACTACTAAATAGGTATGCATGATTCACGTCAAGCTACTATATATACTACATTAGGTATGCATGCTTTACGTCAAGTTACTACATTAGGTATGCATGCTTCACGTCAAGCTACTACAATAGGTATGCATGATTCAAGTCAAGTTGCTATACTACATTAGGTATGCATGCTTCACGTCAAGCTACTACATTAGGTATGCATGCTTCATGTCAAGCTACTACAATAGGTATGCATGCTTCACGTCAAGCTACTACAATAGGTATGCATGCTTCACGTCAAGCTACTACAATAGGTATGCATGCTTCACGTCAAGCTACTACAATAGGTATGCATGCTTCACGTCAAGCTACTACAATAGGTATGCATGCATCACGTCAAGCTACTACAATAGGTATGCATGCTTCACGTCAAGCTACTACAATAGGTATGCATGATTCCCGTCAAGCTACTACAATAGGTATGCATGATTCCCGTCAAGCTACTACAATAGGTATGCATGCCTTACGTCAAGTTACTGTAATAGGTATGCATGCCTTACGTCAAGTTACTGTAATAGGTCAATTTTAAGAGCATTATATAGTAAAGACCACAGATTCACAAATGTATCAATATCTAAAATTAGTAAACGATAATGCTGAAAAATTCACTTTATAACCATAATTAAAGATTTTTGTCATGGGTCAATTTACGCAACTTTCTGACTGGTGGTAATATAAGCACTTTAAGTTAATTAAGTTTGTAGCTTTTGTTGTAGACCAAGCTGCAATAAGTCGTCTGCAGAAATTGTTCATTATACAGCAAAGAAAAGATTCTGATATTTAATATGCATGTGTATTTTCCATATACCTGTACTTACATTGGTTCATTTAAAACATTGTAAGGGTTTCGATACATTTCAGTGTCAATAAAACTGTTAACCTGCTATAGGACTTGGACAATAACTTCTTTGTCTCTTATCTTAGCTGATGTTTAGTTATCAGTGGCCCGTATTTAGTCACGTGAAACATTATCATTATCTACACCTATTTATATTTCTTACCGTCTTCTCTCACAACCCGCCTCCTAGCAAAACACGATTTATGTAAGATACGTTTTATACAGACTTTTCATGATTACTTTCAGTTTCGATATGTTAGAATTAGGGAAAATTCTTAAATGTCACGATATGAGGACAATAGTGGTGCTTTTACTGCCGCGTCACCTGTCCAAAATATATCTGTATCAGTAAAACCACAATTCTCATGGAATGTTTTTGAAAATTGTGGAAAGCATAAATCCCCGTTGCACCTCGTTGCAGGGAGAGTTATGTTATGACATTGGCGTCCAAATTTTAGACAGTACATCCTGGATTATTTTTTTTTACGTTCGTCCAATCAGAAAGCGGGTTACATTTGCAGAGTGAGTTAAAATCTCGGTTTCGATTTAAGGTATTTTGCCAGCGTTTAGGCATGCGTTTAAACGTTATAAAATGTCGATGCATATGAAGGATTTTGTTAATCCTCATGACCTATTCGATAATTTTTTCTTCCTGTTCTAACCACAAAAACCGTTTGCTCTTTGCATACGACCTTTCTTAACGACTCAGTACTCAGACTCGACCATAAAAGGAAGCAGAACGGGCTAAACTGTAATATAGAAACAATATGGTAAAGCTGCTCTTTGTCAGGATTCAATTGGCTGTTTTGACGATTTATCTACCTTGCACCCTACATTTTTTCCAATGGAGTGAGACTAAATACAATCTTCGCTAGTCAAGATTCCGATATGATAACTCGATCTACACTTTAACGAATGGAACCGATAGATTGGTGCTTTGTCCTAGCGACATCTATTGGATTTCATGGGTTGCCTCCCTTAGTATGTAATCCAACGAACCAATAGCGTGATGCATTGTACATTAAACGAAAATGATGGAGGCAGTACACCGCTAACAGTTTTAAAGTGCGCATGCGTACACTGTAAAGTTACGCAAGAATTGTTGTTCTTGAATTGCGAGTTAAAAAAAAAGTGGCGTTAATGTGTGCTGTGAAGCTTTAACTGTAGCAAGTCAAGTCAAATTTGATTAGGCAAATAACAAACTGTTTTTAACAAATGTATTTCGGGTTGGCGGAATGTCCGTTTCTCACTGCCGACCCTCGACTTTTCCCCCAATGGTATAACATTTGTTTTAAAAACAAATCACATTGCCGAAATTGATTTGTGTATCTAGAGCCTTACTTTAACATCCCCAATCGTTTGTACCCCCTACCAATTTCAATAATAAAAACGTTTAATGTGATAAAAAGTGAAGAGAAATAAGTGTGCACATAACTAAGTCAACTGAATCATTGATTTATAATTTCTATCCTATAACGAGAATGACACTAATACTGGCATTCCCTGCGCCTTTCATGCTTAACGGACTTTCCAAACAAACGGGTTTATATAGTCCGACTAGTATGTAGTCGATTTTGCCCAGTACTTTGAAGTGCTGGAAGTACTATTTGATTTATAGATAATGTTATTGTTTATGTATTTTAAATGGTGGTGGTGGTGGGCTCCTAATCTAATTTTAAAATTTGTGAAATAGAGAGCACACATAACAGCCTTTTTCAGCCGAAAACAATATTTTATTTCAGAAGCCATTTTTTTAAATACTAATTTGTGTCTATATACCTTTTCTAACTAGTATTTAAAACCGAATAAAAAATTACTTTCACACATCATGAAGTTGTTTGTTTTCATTTAGAACTAATTGCAAGATCACAATTTAAATTCTTGTTTTCTGGCATTATATACAGAGCTTGGAAAGGTTACTCGTACATCCGTGCTCTACTTAGCAAATGTACACATTATAATGATAACATGGTGAACTACAAATAATCCAGATGAACCGTCCCGGAAACGTAATTCCTAAAAAGGTAAAAATTATCAACAACTTTAATTAAATATTATCTAAGTGCATTGTCTAAGCTTAAATTGTTTCCATCTTTTTCTAAGAACTATTATTTTTTATTTGTGAGGTAACAGACCATTTATCACAGTAACATTTCACATATTGAGCTGATTTTGTATAAAAATTTCGTCAATTAAAATAGTACCTATATAAAAACATAATCCTGAATGACTCAAAGTCATTTAAACAAAGCAAGCAATATTTATTCCAGTACTTCTCATTGCTTGACACTTAATAAACACTCAAAGCAATTGATTAGAGCATAAGTTCTCACAATGTGGGTCGCGGCCACTTGTGGGCTTCCGGAAAGTGATATATTAGCCGTACACAGGTAACTAGCCGTACACGGGTACGAAAACGTTTTTAGTGAGATTGATTGCATTTCAATACTGGTGTGCTTCATACACGATTAATACAGTCTTATACAATGATTTTATTGTTTTAAATATTTGACCACATACTTCTAACAACTTAAGTTAATCGAACAATCCATTCTTATATTTTGAATCAAATGCATTAACACGTCAACGAAAACATAGTTCGAATAAACCATTCCTATATTTTGAATCAAATGCATTAACACGTCAACGAAAATAAGGTTCGAATAAACCATTATTATATTTTGAATCTAATGCAAAAACAAGTCAACGAAAACATAGTTTGAAAAAACCATTCCTATATTTTGAATGAAATGCATTAGCAAGTCAACGAAAACACATGTATGTTATGTTTCCTAAATGAACATCAAAAATGTATGCATATTAAAATAGCATCAATCATTAAGTAATTCTTTAAAAATCAAACGGCGTATTTAATATTACATTGTACTCACCTACCCATGTAAACAACTGCTAATTTAAAACACTTGTGAATAACTTGTAAAGGCAACTCATTCCTCAACAACTAGTTACATTCTCAGGATTTCCTTTCTTATGTCAAGTTATATTGATTCCATCTGGCTATCAAGATGGAAAAGCTCCGCTCATAAATACTGCATTAAATATCTTCACCAAATAGGATACCATTATATCAGACAAGTGTAAAATATTCATATAAAAGATTAGGCAATCCTGATGATTGAATATTTTGACATTTCTCATTGCTTTGCCTACTGCATTCAACATCAGCAAAATGACCAATATTTATATTTTCAGACATCTCTTCAAATAGGTTGAAATTCTCCTGGTGAAATAACATTACCTCTATTCAAAGCTCGTTTACAAAACAATTTCCAAAATTCCCAGGGGCGCCGAGTGGCCGAGTGGTCTAAAGTGCTGTCCGTTACGGACCACTAGCATCTCACCTCTGTCTACATGAGTTCGAGTCTAAGATTCGGCTAATGTAGTTATGTGAGAAAGCTTGTCAGTAGCTTCTCGTGTGTCGGTGGTTCTTTCCGGGGGTTTTCTGGTTTCTTCCTCCACCAATAATACTGGCCGCCATATATAGCCTATATTGTGCTGAAAAATGGCGTTAAACCATAAAAAAAATTAAAAACAAAACAAACAAACCAAAATTCCCAAAGTTATGAATCCCTAATTGTTTCTAGTTGTCTCCCCTTATTGACAGTATGCAATTTCTTCTTCTTTGAGAAAAATAATAAAATAAAATCTAGACAAACAGTCATACCTATATTTTTTATATTTTTTAAAATAAAGGATCTAGAATTTATCAATTTTAAAAACAAAAGCAAAAAAGAAGCAAACAAAAAAAGATTTAAAAAATTCCCATAGAATATTAATGGTTTGGTTATAAGGCTGTTAGGATACAGTTTCTTGTACAAGTCTGTTCATGTGTCACCATGCACACTATCTATTGGCATGAAAAAAAAACGAATAGAGAGTGATTTTGGTATTAAAGTGTGTTGAAATATTAGAGGATAACTGAGGATCTCTCTCTCTCTCTCTCTCTCTCTCTCTCTCTCTCTCTCTCTCTCTCTCTCTCTCTCTCTCTCTCATGTTTGCACATTGAGAGCACCGGTGTCTGTTACATTTAGATGATGAAAATTGTATTTTTCTAAATTCTTCTATCTGTTAAGTTCTAATTAGAAAATTTTGCAAATTCTTAGGTCTTCTAAAAACAAGAAGTGTTTTTTGTTTGTAAACTGATTTGATGCTGTTTTTATTCGATAAATTTAGAAGACTCAAATATTTATCAATGATAAGACCTATATTAGGTCATGAATGATTATTTTGCTGTGTTTAACGCCTCATGTTGAATACGATTATGGGCTTTCCCAGCGCAGAAACCAGTATACGTGTAGGACAATGTTTATTTTGGAAATATGTTTTTAATACAGTCAACGAATTTTGAAATTGACAATCATCTGAAATAATGCGTCGATATCTTTTGGCCTGGATATATAATACCTTTGTGCCTTTAGAAGCATACACTAATGCGAAACTAATTGCACATGATTTTCGGCGTCTCTGTTGTTTATTTTATCCCAATTCTTCTATGAGAGCCATTTTCATATGCCTTTTTGGTTTTGCATTGTTTGTTTGCAGTTTAATGCCATTGCTATTTTCGGGGAGATAACCAAGTAACATCCATGAGACCACTGTTCATGTTGCACATATCCAAAGAACTCTTTCTACCTTATTTGTCGGGTTATATTTTTCGCATTTAGTGTCCTTTTTTTTCTCATTCAGACACTTTTGAAAGAGTGCGTTGTTGTCGACCTAAATATTTAGCTTAAAAATGCCGAGATGAAAAAGTTGTTTGTGTTTCTCAAAAAATCTTCCTCAACCAGAGCCGCTCTCATCAGAAATAGTCTACGAACAAAAAAGAACACAGCTTACTATTCATTCAGGTAGAGCCGTTACTATCTATGTAACCGTAATTTTCTTGCTCGCAGTCTTTTCGCAGGTAATATAATTTAGTAACAAAGGACATATATCTTAACGAATTTCTACATGACGTAATTGCTGTACATTGTTTCAAGATTAAAGCCATGTTAATTTGTACCTGATCAAGAAATCTACGTTGTTAATATGGATCTTTTTCGAGACGTTCGCGGTAATTGTCCGAAGCATACTTTATTGTTGTGGCTTTTCTCTTAGATTACCTTAATAAACGTTTTCACCGAAAATAGTGAGCAAAGAGGTGAAGAGTTTGATAATAGATTAACAAACCCACATAAACGTAATAGAATAACGAAAAAATATTAATAATCCCTGTCTTGTACATGATTTGAACATGGTGCATAATTTCAACGAATTCTTCTGTCATTTATTCTATCTCTGTCTCTGTCTGTCTGTCTATCTCTCTCTCTCTGTCTCTCTCCGTCTCTCTCTCTCTCTGTCTCTCTGTCTCTGTCTCTGTCTCTGTCTCTCTCTCTCTCTCTCTCTCTCTCTCTGTCTCTCTCTGTCTGTCTCTGTCTCTGTGTGTCTCTCTCCCGGTCTCTGTCTCTCTCTCGTACGGTCTGAAGTATTTTCAAGTATTAAGGACAGCTGTGAAGCATATTTAAGAAATTTGTTAGTCGACGATTACAATGTAAAAAGGCATGTCTGTTCCATATATATATATATATATATATATATATATATATATATATATATATATATATATATATATATGGACGAGTTAAATCGTAAGCTCAGTCAGTGTTATGTAGGGTAACGTCTGCCACCAAATGTGTTATCTCTTAACAATTTCAGTTTTGCTGATGATATGTCATTGGTAAGTCCTTCTATAACAGGTTTAAGGAATTTATTAAAGATATGTGAACAATACGCATTTGAGAATGATATAATGTATAATACAAAAAAATCAGTATGCATGGTCTTTCAGACAGCTTTTTTCAAATTACCATCTCCTCCCCTTGTATATCTTAACGGCAATGCTCTTATGTATGTCAACACTTATACGTACTTGGGTCATATTTTTAAATCCAATCGGTCGGATAATGAAGATATGATGAGAAATTACCGATCTCTGTGTACTCGAACAAACATGCTTCTGCGTAAATTCAAGAATTGTTCATTGCATATCAAAATTAGATTATTCAAATCTTATTGCTGCACCATGTATTGCGCTCCTCGGTGGACAAACTTTAGTGAATGTATGAAAAGAAAACTAGTTATTGGTCATAATAATAGTCTTCGTTTTCTATTAGGTCTTCCAAGGTGGATCAGTGCTTCCAACATGTTTGTTAACTATAATGTATTCAGTTTTGATGAAATAATGAAAAAGTATGTATTCTCAATGATGACAAGAATATCTAATAGTAAGAACTGTATTTTGAAATCTCTTTGGAACTATGACATTCATGTAAATTCTCATATTATTAGTAGATGGAACAAATTACTCTTTAAATGTGCCATTTAATATGCATGTACTTTTATGTTTAAAATGTTTATGTTTTTTTTTTATTTTTATAAAACTTTAGTTTTTAATTTAGAGGTATGGACTTTGTAGTCTGAAATATAGAATTCTTCTTCTTCTTCTTCTTCTTCTTCTTCTTCTTCTTCTTCTTCTTCTTCTTCTTCACTTATTTCTGTCACTTATTTGAAGAGCGCACAGTCTTAACAAATTAAATAACTTAATCAAGCCGCGCGGTAATTGATATATCAAGATTGGTTAGCATTTTTTGAACCTCATCAGTATTTATCAAAAACCTAGTCTCGCACAATAGTCATTCCAATATTATACTCTTGATTCCGTTTTCCTCTATCAACAGATTGGAAGAAAAGTTTCAATTCATAATATCTCAGTTCATTTCAAAGATTAAGGTGGATTCGTACATTGGGGTTTCTGACAAATTTACCAACTTAAATCGTTCTTTGTCCAATCAAACCAGATGTTGACATTTTAAAAGATGTACACCAATATTATATCTACAGATTGAGATGGAAAGTACTCATTAAAGGTTTTTTTTTCCTTATCGTCATCATATAAATGTTCTTTGTACCAAACATATGGAGTGCAGCTATATTGATTTTAATTTGTTTCCCTTACTGTTAATATAGTATGGGTGTTGTTAAAACTCAAACAAAATAAGTTTCGCTAACCATCATTCCAATTGATAAATGGTGGGATTGTTGCATACTACACATACTTCCTGACGCCTATGAAATCATCGCACGAAATCGGCAATCACTAAGAACAAATCCCATTATTAGTCAGTGTATCCTTACATAGACAACTAATACCTGTCCATACTATTTCAATCTTCTGAGAAGAATACCATCCTACCCAAGCACACGTTTAATATTCTGTTATATGTGTATAAGCTGTGATATAACACGGAAGTCGGCCAGTTACCTCATTGAAATCAACATGTTGAGATGTCGATTTATTGAAGTCATTGTGTTTATTATTACAACCGCGTGTGTGACAGTAATACGATCAGGTAAAATTACATTTGGTATTATATAACCTTTTTCATTATAAATTTAAAATTTAATTACATGTATAATGTCATGGAGCATTAAACAAACTGATTTAAAGATATATAGATGTTAAAGATATATAGATGTCATTAACCTTAAATAACTCATCGTAAGAAACAATATAGTTTACGGCATGTAGGAAGCAGGAAGACTAAATCAAACTATTTCAGAATTAGTTTATTATTCTTTTTCCTCTGAAACAAAATGACATGAACCACGATAAAAATGTTTTGTAAATGTTAATTTCGAACATGAAGGGCAAAAGGGTATTCAGCAGACTAAGCCTTGCCTATCAACAAATTAAAATATCTATCTATCTATCTATCTATCTATCTATCTATCTATCTATCTATCTATCTATCTATCTATCTATCTATCTATCTATCTATCAACCTTTATATATGTCCGTCCATATATATATATATATATATATATATATATATATATATATATATATATATATATATATATGTGTGTGTGTGTGTGTGTGTGTGTGTGTGTGTATGTTTAAGTGTGTGTGTGTTAGTTAGTGTGGTCGTGTTTTTTTTATCTATCGGTCAGTTTTTATCTAGTATAACTTTAGAAACTATGGTTCACTACACGTTACCGTATGCAACATGAAACTGACATTAGACATGGACAGATATACCTTTTGAATGATTGTGTATTTAGTTGAAGAGCCAATATAGCTGTTATATATTTGGTCGCCTATACTAGATGGCAAGTACAATTTACAGCTGGAAATGGCAATGTGATTAACAACATCGTTCGATATACTGCGTATTATCAAGCGTTTCAAAGTATAACAATTTTACCCAATGGCCTGTTAATTTTTCAGTCCATTTAGTAATTTGACACATTGATGAACCGTGGTAATAGTCATGTTAAATTGTCATGACGTGATAGTCACATGAAAAATTCATATACGCTCCGATTCACATGATCAAAACGATCACGTCAAATGAGCGAAATCTGATCTGATTGGTTCTTCGATGTTGATTGAACAGCCGACGATCCGCAAATGTTAGCCAGTAATTCAAAGGGCAGAATTGTGTTATTTCAACGTGAAATACATCTAAGTGTCTAAAAATAGTCGATATATGCAATTGTGTGTTACGGACGGCTCTGTATACAACATGTTTTATAAATATGTGAGATCAGACCACCAAACATTACCAATACTGTGTGGGGTATAGAAGGGTTTGTTTGTTTGATTAGGATTTTTAACGTAGCTTTAAGATTTTTTAATTCATATCGTTACGATGTCTGCATTGAGGCAGTTTATAGTGATGTCTAACACTGGGACATCATGCCGCAGACATGTAGCATGATGTCCCACCCAGTCACATTATCCTGACACCAGGCCGATCTGTCCTAACACTAACCACTTAATGCTGAGCGTCAAGCGAGGCAGCTGTTTGTACCATTTTTGTAAGTCTTTGGTATCAGGGATCGAACCCACGACCTCCCGTTTCCGCGGCGGACGCTCTAACCACTAGGCCACCGGAGCGGTGGGTGTAGAAGGGAGCTAATTTATTAGAATATTAATCGCGATACTTGTTTGTGGTTGAGGAGGGGGTGTATTGTTTTGTTTACATGCGCGAATAAAGAATCTGACTTTTAATAATTGTTTATATTTTCATAGAAGGACAGTTCTCAAAATGTTTTCCGAAAAATGGTGAGGTGATAACACGTCTTGTTTGTCCAGAGGGAGAGGTCATCTATAATCCCAAGATTCTGGTTGGTGTGAGTCAAAATAGCGGCTGCAATTATCGCCATGGTGACTGCCTGGGTTCCACAATTTCATTAGAGAGACAGGTAATGGCATGTCACTGGAAGCGTGACTGTCTCATAAGGATTTCTGCAAATGACAACATGATTCAACGCTTAGACTCTAATGCCAACTGCACGAGCGTTTCTCCCGACTATTTTCTGTTGCGGCAGCCGCATTGCATTCCACAAGGTGAGGTCCTTCAATAGTCTTTTTTTAATAAAAATTTACGGGATAATATATTTGTTTTGTTTCAACGCATAAAACACATATTCTATAAAAAAATATGACAAACACAATTTCAATGGCAACTTTCATATAAATTTGTTTTTGTTGATTTTTTTAAAGATTCATTTTTGCTTTGATGATATGAAATTCAAACATAAGCATAACGTTCATCATGTTAGGTTTAAATCCGAATGACAAAGACTATTTAAATTTAGAATAAAGGTAGAGGTAGGATAAACTCCTTAAATGAAATATACTTCTTTATACCTTGTGTGTGTTTGAAGATTGTTTCATCCTTGGGTGTGAATAAAATACTATCATGCCAGGATTTCTCATAAAATTGTCACACGTGTTTGAATATGCTTAAAATCAGAATAATTACAGACTTAATGTTTAAGTTGAGACTTCGAAGTAGCATTTGATAGGGCTTGAACCAAAATCCTTTGCTGATAAGATTAAGAAAGAATCATGCTTGGCCAGATATATGGTCAGTGGTAACAATAAATGTACTGCAGTTGTCTGTAGCTCAGAGATAATGTTATGACCCAACAAAAGTCCACATCCGGGGGAAGATTAGGTTGTGTGTGTGTGTGTGTGTGTGTGTGTGTGTGTGTTTGTGCGTGCGTGTGTGTGTGTGTGTGTGTGTGTGTGTGTGTGAAGCAATATGTGCTCCTATACTCGGGGTTTCTGATTACGGAAGTAAAATTATCACCAATTTATTTGATTTTAAATACAAACTATGTAGGGGTAAAGATTCTCTCTGCATTCTGAAAATAAATGCATGAAAGCAACGAAACTCAGTCCCAAGCATACGGTATGAAAATTGTGTGACATGTATTTTGTAAATTTACTTAAAATATAAGTAGACGATACTTACACACTGTTTTATCAAGATTGAAGTGTTAAGCTCGATTCCGAGTCTTCCAAATAAAAGAGTTTAAAGAACACGGAGTCTGAGAATTGTTTGTACGATTACAGTATATGTTCTACTTCAGGTATGGTCATTGACGTTTGCAAGAGTTCGCCATCAACAATTAGGACCAAAAGCGGGGTTCTCTGTAGTCATTCGCAATATCCGTATAAGATGAACCCCACATGTAGGTCATGCTCTACAACCATCCCCATTGCTTTATCACATACACTAATGATGTCATTTGAGGATGTTCAAAAGGATTCCCTCAGGTTTATCAATGTTTGGACGGGTCTGAAAGGAACCGAGCGGCTTCTGGATATATCAAAACTTAAAACGGTCAATTTCACCAGAAGGGAGGCGGACAAGATACATATCCATGTTAATTACCCATCAAATAACACGAAGGTCACTGGATTTGTCATTCCATTTTCAGGTACATAACACATACAGGGAATACAATTTTATCAGTTACAGATTTCGTTTGCAAGAGAAAATATCATCATGTATCAGCTGTGTAATCATTTTCATTTTGTGCAGATTTCATCATGGAAACTTCATGAAATAGAAAAGACACACACACACACACACACACACACACACACACACACATATATATATATATATATATATATATATATATATATATATATATATATATATATATATATATATATATATATATATAAGCAATAAGCTTAATCTAATTTCATTTCAGTATATTCATAATATTCCTCCTTTTAAGTTTATCTGAAGTAACTTACCTTTTTTTTTTTCTTCAAATGTGAAATCCGAGACTTCTGATTTGTTACTTTTAAGGATGATGTCAACAAACCAATCAAATATTTCCATTTTCTGTCTTCTTTAGTTCAGGGAAATACTTTTCATGGCTTGTGTATTCATCTCTTTTTATCTGGTAAGTAATTGACAAGTTTTATTATTATCAAAAATATTGTATCCGTTTTATTTGCCCAGCCTATAAGACAGACAGTGTACAAGAACTGATGAAATGGCCGAAAACGTCCATACCTATGATCCGTGAATTTGGCTGGATCAAACAGAGTACGTACAGTAAATATTTTGTCACGTCTTTTTCACTAATAGCCGAATAATCAGCTTAATGAGCTGTATAATTCCCAACCTACCTTCATACCCGCCGACCATACTTATTATTTATTGTCACATATGAATGAATT